>CM035143.1:47159390-48359390 GCA_020205605.1 Panax ginseng | reverse complement strand
TTTTGTGGATATAAATGATAGAATTTTTGGAGGAAATAATTGTTGAAAGTTTGACATATTTTTGTGGAATTACAATTATTTCTCTCATAAATATTCATTCAAATATATTATTATAATATATTAAAATTGTTTTTTTAAAAAAAGGGTTATTATATATATATATATATATATATATATATATATATGTAAATAAACATGTGATAAAGGAGTAGAGTTAGTGGGCAATTTGTAAAAGGATTCTAATTTTCAAAAGTAATGCAGTAGCTGTTTTTGTTTTTTTTTCAAAGATGGTGTATTCTGCTTATGTTTTCCTAAGTGGGTTGGTGGATGCTTTGTATTCCTTGTTGGTGGCTTGAATGAATTAATGTCAGCATAATGGTATGAGATTTTCCATGTGGACCTCACCTATAAGGAAGATATGAGTGGTTAGTGTTTTGTTAGGCCATTTGTTGGTGAAAAAAAAAACGTTGCATGTAAGCTTGTTTCAAAGGGTGGCCCCTACCCATATGAGAATATAAGAATGTTAGGCAGGAAGTTAGGCAGAGGAGAGAAAAAGAGAAATGTTAGGCGCTCTACCTGTGTCTTTTTTTCCCTTCCTCCGTTGCTATAAATAGGAGGGCAACCCTCCATCCTAAATCACACCAAAAATCTCAAAGCACTTTTACTATAGTATTGTGAGTATTTTTCTTGAGTATAAGAATACTTTGAGCGTAGTTTTTCTGGAAGATTTTCTCAGAATAATATCCGATATTCTAGTCAAATCTAGTTTCTACCAAGTTAAAGGATATTATTTTATTGCAACACTCGTGAGAAATATTATTTTCTTTCATACTCCATATTACGAAAGCGATATTATTTCATCTCGTATTCTTAAATTTGAACTTACTATGGTAAGTATTGCTTCTATAATTCCTGAAATGATTAGAAATTTCGTTCCATCTAATATCATTTCATAAGATTATTGGTCTGAACTTTTTATCAAATTTAGAACTTTTTATGACCGGGTACTGTTCACGAGTATTGTTCACGTGTACTGTTCACGGGTACTGTTCACAAAAGAATTTTTTTTTCTCTCCCAAGTTATCTGTTGTGACCCTTATTCTTGAAATTCAATCCATGTTTTGATCTTCATTCTTGAATTTTACTCCACTATAGTTTATTATGGAGTATTATTGAATTGGATAAACTAAAATATGAATCCCTAATATTTGTCCTTCTGTCTCGCTGGATTCGTTCTTTAAAATATTTTTCATCATCCTTAGTCCTAAATGATGATATTACTGAATATCTTTGCCCCGTAGTGCAAAGATGAATGATTAACTGATGAATATCTTTGGCCCGTAGTGCAAATATGAACAGGTGTTGAGATGAACATGACCAACTGGTGATACAAATGAATATCATTGGCCTGTAGTGCAAAGATGAATATTTGATTCAAAATGTATATTGATTGATGTTACAGGGATACATTATTGATGATGGACTTTTAAATCTTAGAAGATAGTAGAATTCTTTCTCTACTTGACTCTTCTAATGGATTGCTATTTTCGCTGCAGTTGTTGATCTAAAACTTGTTGTCTATTATATTTTTATCAGATTATTTCCATGTTGAAGACTAATGATAAATTGTTGTATATTATCTTAGTCATAACTATTTTGTAAAATAGTGTATCAATAATTGTAATGATGACTCCTTTTGAGTTTGTATACTCTCTATTAGACTATATTTGTATTCAAACTCACAGTATATGTGTTGTCGTATTTTGCACGGCAATTGTATTACTGAAGTTGTATTTATTTCTGTACCATGTATTTGGCGACTCAGAATGGGTGATGTATACCTATTTTGGGTGCGTCACAGTTGGTATTAGAGCTTAGGGATATGGTCTCTGGCGGAGATCGGGGAATAGAACTAGGAGGGGAGAGACGAGTAAATCTTTCGCTAGTGTGTCCTATCTAAGCTTATTTGTTAGTCGGTCATAATATAGGGATATTATGTGATATGTTAATTTGTTTAATTAACGCTTGTTTTATGGCAGTATTTAAGAATGGCTGTTCAGAACGTTAACAATGGAGTGTATGAGACTGTGGAACAACCTTTAGTTACAAATCAGGAGAACGTGCAATAGGAAGGCAATATTCCTCCTGTAAAAAACACTACCGAGCAAACAATGAATGATGGAATGTTTAGGAGCTTTTTACAGTTCATTCAAAATCAGACGACGGAGACTCATGTACAAAATACGGGTGGAAGTGATACCAACATGCGATCTGTCACAGCCAAGCAGTTCAAGGAGTTGGGACCACCAGAATTTATTGGAAAGCCGGATCCGATCAAGGCGGAAATATGGGTCATGCAAATTACCAAGATATTCAATGTCTTGGGATGCACGGAGGAACAGAAGGTTCCATTCGCCACCTTTATGTTCCGCGGTGAGGCGGACTCTTTGGTGGGAGTGCGTGAAGGCGTGCCGACTTCTTTGCACTCAACATGTCTTGGGAAACATTTCAGAAACTATTCAATGACAAGTACTTTCCTGAAAGTATTCTTCATATGAAGAGGGGTAAAGTTTATCAGACTGGAACAAAACAACATGACGGTGTCCCAGTACGAGGCGAAGTTATTTGAGTTATCGATTTTCACCTCATTTGGTAGAGAATGAGGAGCGAATAACAAGGATGTTTACGAGAGGTCTAAAACCGAGATTAAATCAATGCCTTATCTCTCATTAATTTTCTCTCGTATTCAGGATGTTGTTAACAAGGCTCAATTATTAGGCGAGATAGTGAGTATGTTCAACCGGGGACCCACAACTGTGGTCATCTGGGGTGGCAATGATCATCGAGGCGATGATAACCAACGAGGAGGGAAAAATACGAACAAAGGCGGTAACCACTCGGGTGGTCATAGTGCCCATGATAATAGGAGAGGTGAGTCAAGTGGAAATTTCAGAAAGAGGAGATTTAACAATGACGGGAAGATATCAGCAGCATCACCAGCACCAACAACAAATTCTAAGGGACTAGAACGATCGCCAGTTAGATTTTACAAATGTGGGAAAGAGGGACATATCAGCCCAAACTGTCCACAACAATCCAAGGTATGTTAAAACTGTGGAAAAGAAGGCCACATAGCTCGGGATTGTTCTGTAGCAAAACCAAGTTCAACGAGGATGGTGACTCCAAGGGCTGTCCCGGATAAGTCAAAATCAGCGGTTCCTGTAAGAGTGTTTGTCGTGACTGGCCAAAATGTGAGGAACCCGAACGAAGTGATTACGGGTAAGCTAATCTTGAACTCTTACGAAGTTTATACCTTACTAGATACCGGTTCTACCCATTCTTTTATCTCTCCTGGTTGTGCTCAACGTTTAAACTTGACTCCAGAGAAATTGGATTTTGACTTATCTGTTGAAACTCCGTTGGGTGAAACCTTCGTTACATCTATAGTTTATAAATCTTGCATGATCCAAGTTGACACTATCACATTACCTGTTGATCTTATCTCTTTAAAGATACTTTCTTTTGATGTGATTTTAGGAATTGATTGGTTAACCACTCATCATGATAAAATTGATTGTTTTCGTAAGGTTGTTAGTTTTCATATTCCTAACCAACCTGTCATACGAATTCAAACTACTAAACCACTAAAATCAGTCACTGTCATATCAAGCCACAAAGCTATTCGTTTATTGAAAGACGGATGTCAAGCTTTCTTAGCCCATGTTATTGATTTGAACAGAGACAAGTCAGATTTGAATAATATTTCTGTGGTTAGAGAATTTCCTGATGTATTTCCTGAAGAGCTTCCCAGTCTACTCCCAGAACGTGATGTTGAATTCTTTATTAACCTTGAATCGGGTACAAAGCCCATTTCTAAAACCCCATATCGAATGGCTCCTATTGAACTTCAGGAGTTAAAAATCCAACTATAGGAATTATTAGACTTAGGTTTCATTCGTCCTAGTACATCTCCTTGGGATGCTCCTGTTTTATTCATAAAGAAGAAAGACGGGAGTATGCGACTTTGTATTGTCTACCGAGAATTAAACCATGTCACCATCAAGGATAGGTATCCGTTACCTCGCATTGATGACCTATTTGACTAGTTACAAGGAGCATAATTCTTTTCAAAGATCGATCTTCATTCTGGATATCATCAGCTGAAGATTAAAATTGAGGATATTCCAAAGACTGCCTTCAGAACTCGGTACGGGCATTATGAATTCTTAGTCATGTCTTTTGGATTGACTAATACTCCTGCTGCTTTCATGGATATGATGAACTGAGTATTCAAGGAATATTTGGATCAATTTGTTGTTGTCTTTATTGATGACATCCTCATCTATTCTAAAAGTCGTGAAGATCATGATCACCATTTGAAGCTGATACTTGAAAGGCTTCGTGAAAATAAGTTATATGCCAAGCTGAAGAAATGTGAGTTCTGGCTTGAGGAAGTAGCATTCCTTGGGCACGTGGTGTCAAAACATGGAGTATCTGTTGAGCCGGCGAAGATTGAAGCAATACAAAGTTGGGAGCAACCAAATCGGTGACGGAAGTGCATAGCTTTCTGGGCTTAGCTGGTTATTATCGGAGATTCATAGAAGGATTTTCTCGAATCGCTACTCCGTTAACTCAGCTGACTCGAAAAGATACAAAATTCGTATGGAGCGAGGAATGCGAGAAGAGTTTCCAAGAGCTCAAGAGGAGACTCATTTCGGCACCTGTTCTGGCAATACAATCTGGTACGAATGGATTTGTTATCTACAGCGATGCTTCAAGCAAAGGGTTAGGATGTGTTCTCATGCAACATGGGAAAGTCATAGCCTATGCCTCACGACAACTCAAAGAATATGAGAGAAATTATCCTACTCATGATTTGGAGTTGGCAGCAGTCGTATTTGCGTTGAAAATTTGGAGACACTACTTGTATGGGGAGAAAGTGGAGATTTATACGGACCATAAAAGCCTGAAATATTTCTTCACCCAAAAAGAACTCAACATGCGGCAACGACGTTGGCTTGAACTATTGAAAGATTACGATCACACTATTCAATATTATCTTGGAAAAGCGAACGTAGTAGCTGACGCATTGAGTAGAAGATCATATGCGAGTACGAGTGCGATATTGTCAATGTAAAGGCCCATTCTGTATGACTTGCAAAGGATGGAGGTAGAATTAAAGACTCCAGGGACCCACATGATGATGGCGAATATACCAGTAGAACCGTCTTTAATCGATAAAGTTAAAGCTGGTCAAGCTACGGACCTGGGGCTGATACGTATGAAGAAGAAAGTGCAAGAGGGAGCTATTCCATAAGCGAGGATCGATGAAGAAGGAATACTTAGATTCAACTCCAGACTTTGTGTTCCTAACGACTCTGATTTAAAGCATAGAATCATGATGGAGGCACGCAACACATCGTTTGCAATCCATCCCGGGAGTACCAGAATGTATCATGATATTCGACATACATTTTGGTGGAATAATATGAAGAGAGAGATCGTGGAGTTTATCTTGAGGTGTTTAACCTGTCAATGTTTAAAGGCGGAGCATCAAGTGCCAAAGGGTCCATTGCAACCACTTGAGATTCCGTAATGGAAGTGGGAACACATTACCATGGATTTCGTTACGGGTCTTCCCAAGGTTTCTCAAGGCATAAATGCGATTTGGGTTATTGTTGATAGATTAACCAAGTCTACTCATTTCTTACCGATACGTGAGACTTATTCCCTTGAACGTCTTTCTCGTATATACGTGAATGAGATTGTGAGATTGCATGACATGCCAGTATCCATAGTTTCGGATCGTGACCCAAGATTTACTTCAAGATTTTTGGTTAGCTTACAGAAAGCTATGGAGCGCGGATTTCTGATTACATTTTAAGGCATACCATCCTCAAACGGACGGACAATCAGAGAGGACTATTCAAACCCTTGAAAATCTATTAAGACTCTGTGTTCTAGATTTCAAAGGAAGTTGGGATAAGTACTTGCTACTGGTGGAATTCTCCTACAACAACAGTTATCAAGCGAGTATAGGCATGGCTCCATTTGAGGCATTGTATGGACAAAAGTGTCATTCTCCAGTATGCTGGGACGAGGTGGGAGAAGCAACGTTGTTGGGACCAGAATTAGTACGCATGACTACAGAAAAGATCCAAATGATTCGACAACGTATTCAAACCTCACAAGATTGACAAAAGAGTTATGCTGATCTTCATAGAAAGGACGTGGAATTTAATATTGGAGATCATGTACTATTACGTATTGCTCCATAGAAGGGAGTTACAAGATTTGGGAAGAGAGGAAAGCTCAATCCATGATTTGTTGGTCTATTTGAGATTCTTGACCGAATAGGAAATGTGGCCTATAGACTCGCGTTACCTCCAAGCATGTCTCGTGTTCATAATGTTTTTCACATATCTACGCTTCGTAAATATGTGAAAGACCCGAACCATATTATTGCGTTAGAACCAGACGAGATAGCCAAAGATTTAACGTACGAAGAGGTACCTGTTAAGATCTTGGATAGGAAAGATCATGTCCTAGGCACCAAGGTTATACCACAAGTTAAGGTTTTGTGGAGAAACCATGCAATTGAGGAAATGACATGGGAGTTGGAATCAGAAATGAAAGCGAGGTACCCTCACCTTTTCAAAACACCAGGTACGTAGGTCAATTTCGATGACGAAATTTCATAAGGAGGGGAAGTTGTAAGACCCCAACTTATTATAAATAAATTTGAGTTTTCTCTATTTATTATTTTGAAATAATAAGGACTAATTTGATATAATGCTTTTGTTATGGGTGAAATGTGCAAATTTTACAAAATAAGCAAGTGGTTATAAAATAATCATTGTTGTCGGGAAATATTCGTTTGGTCGTGGAATATTCTTTTTGTAGGGAATATTCGTACGACGGCGCAGTCAATTGTGGGCCCTATAACAGAATAACGGTCAGATGAAGAAAACGACAAATTTGAGTTTTATAAATAATGGCGTAATCGTTACCGTTAACACTGTTGGATTACCTGGTGAGTAAAATCTGATGAAGACGCTGGCGTGGCATAAAGAATAACACTGCGGTATTGCCCTGATATTGTTGAATTATTGATTCTTACGTGAAAGGCTTTACTCAAAAATTGTTACAATAGTTACTGTTCAATATTTTATTTTATTGATTCAATAATTACTGCGTTGATATTTAATATTATTGTTGTTTCAATAATTGTCACTGCACAATATTTTTCATTATCAGATCAATAATTCATATTATTTGAATAATATTATTAGATAACATTATTGGCAATGTCTAGAAAGTTCTGTCAAGGAGAGGTTTGGTCACCTAATTGCGCGCAAGTAAGGAGAAATCCTTATTTGAAAGCCCCCTCTTTCCTGGGAACGGCCTGATTTTCATAATTGTAATTCTGTAATATTATTTGTGAGTATTTATTTTTTTGTGGATATAAATGATAGAATTTTAGCAGGAAATAATTGTTGAAAGTCTGACATATTTTTGTGGAATTACAATTATTTCTCTCATAAATATTCATTCAAATATATTATTATAATATATTAAAATTGTTTTTTTTAAAAAAGGGTTATTATATATATATATATATATATATGTGTAAATAAACATGAGATAAAGGAGTAGAGTTAGTGGGGAATTTGTAAAAGGATTCTAATTTTCAAAATATGGTGTATTTTGCTTATGTTTTCCTAAGTGGGTTGGTGGATGCTTTGTATTCTTTGTTGGTGGCTTGAATGAATTAATGTCAGCATTATGGTATGAGATTTTCCATGTGGACCTCACCTATAAGGAAGATATGAGTGGTTAGTGTTTTGTTAGGCCATTTGTTGGTGAAAAAAAAACATTGCATATAAGCTTGTTTCAAAGGGTGGCCCCTACCCATATGAGAATATAAGAATGTTAGGCAGGAAGTTAGGCAGAGGAGAGAAAAAGAGAAATGTTAGGCCCTCTACCTGTGTCTTTTTTTCCCTTCCTCCATTGCTATAAATAGGAGGGCAACCCTCCATCCTTAATCACACCAAAAATCTCAAAGCACTTTTACTATAGTATTGTGAGTATTTTTCTTGAGTATAAGAATACTTTGAGCATAGTTTTTCTGCAAGATTTTCTCAGAATAATATCTGATATTCCAGTCAAATCCAATTTCTACCAAGGTAAAAGATATTATTTTATTGCAACACTCGTGAGAAATATTATTTTCTTTCATACTCCATATTACGAAAGCGATATTATTTCATCTCGTATTCTTAAATTTGAACTTACTATGGTAAGTATTGCTTCTATAATTCTTGAAATGATTAGAAATTTCGTTTCATCTAATATCATTTCATAGGATTATTGGTCTGAACTTTTTATCAAATCTGGAACTTTTCATGACTGGGTACTGCTCTTTGTTCAAGATCTTTGTTCATGGGTCTTATTCACTTGGTCTTTGTTCACAAAAGAAAAAAAAATTATTTTTTTTCTCTTCCAAGTTATATGTTGTGACCCTTATTCTTGAAATTTAATCTATGTTTTGATCTTCATTCTTGAATTTTACTCCACTATAGTTTATTATGGAGTATTATTGAACTTGGATAAACTAAAATATGAATCCCTAATATTTGTCCTCCTGTCTCACTGGATTCGTTCTTTAAAATATTTTTCATCATCCTCAGTCATAAATGATGATATTACTGAATATCTTTGGCCCGTAGTGCAAAGATGAATGATTAAATGATGAATATCTTTGGCCCGTAGTGCAAAGATGAACAGGTGTTGAGATGAACATGACCAACTGTTGATACAAATGAATATCTTTGGCCTGTAGTGCAATAATGAATATTTGATTCAAAATGTATATTGATTGATGTTACAGGGATAAATTATTGACAATGGACTTTTAAATCTTAGAAGATAGTAGAATTCTTTCTCCACTTGACTTTTCTAATGGATTGCTGTTTTCGCTGCTGTTGTTGATCTAAAACTTGTTGTCTATTATATTTTTATCAGATTTTTTCCCTGTTGAAGACTAATGATAAATTTTTGTATATTATCTTAGTCATAATATTCTTTACTGGGCTAGTTGAGCTCACCCTTTTCCTTTTTGTTCCATTTTTTCTTCTTAGGAGGTGAGAACATAGCAGGAACTAGCCGGGGAATGGAGTGATGGTTCAGGATAGATGTATTAGTAGTTCGCACTATTTTGTAAAATAGTGTATCAATAATTATAATGAGGACTCCTTTTGAGTTTGTATACTCTCTATTAGACTATATTTGTATTCAAACTCACAGTATATGTGTTGTCGTATTTTGCACGATAATTGTATTACTAAAGTTGTATTTATTTCTATACCATTTATTTGGCGACTCAGAATGGGTGATGTATACCTATTTTGGGGGCGTCACACTTACCGTAAAAGAAACTGAATATAAGAGTAGGGAAGTAGCAGAATATTTTTCTATAGTTCTCTATAATTTCTCTATCTAGAGTTTCAGTGAATTCATAAGAAATAATGAAGGAATGAGCTTCTATTTATAGAAGAATGGACTGCATAGTAACTAATTCATGAACGGTCCAAATTGATTTACTTTTAATCAGACGGTCCATATTTAAAGCAAAATCTTTTAAATAAAATATAATATATTCTATTTATAATCTAATAAAATGAATAACTTTATAAAAGTATTCTGTTTTATATAAAAATATTTTACTATGAAAATTACTATGCAGAGCACTATACAACACTATGCATAATAAAATATAATATATTCTATTTATAGAATAACTTTATAAAAGTATTCTATTTTATATAAAAATATTTTACTATGCAAGACACTATGCATAATAGAATATAATATATTCTATTTATAGAATAACTTTATAAAAGTATTTTGTTTTATATAAAAAGATTTTACTATTAAAACTTTAAACCAACGGTCTGAAAAATTAGCACATCTCTTCATGGAATAATATTGTACCCAAAAATGATTTAGACCGAAAAGAAATATATTTTTCGGGTGAATAGTACCCCGTGAATAGTACTTCAGGAATAGTACCTTGTGAATAGTACCCCGACACAAAAAGTGTCCCAAATACCCGAGTGAACAATACTAGAGTGAATAGTAATCGGGTGAATAGTAACCTGTGAATAGTAACTGGTGAATAGTACTCTGACAAGAAAAATACCTCAAATACCCGGATGAATAATATTTGAGTGAATAGTAATTTAGGTGAATAGTAACCCGTGAATAGTAACTTATGAATAGTACTCTGACACAAAAAGTGCCCCAAATACTCGAGTGAACAATACTAGAGTAAATAGTAACCGGGAATTTTATGACAACTTGTCTACTTTGAAATTTTTTCACATATCACCCTTAACTTTAAACTTTTATAAATTTAACTATTTACCAAAATAGAAAAATTGAAGAATTTTATTTCATAAAATTCGGGGTCTCACAATCTCCCCTCCTTATGAAATTTCGCCCTCGAAATTTACATACGTACCTGATATTCGAAGAGATGAGAATACCTTGTTTTCTTTTCAGATTGTACCTTCCCGGTTATTTCCTCTCTATCATGATTTTCCATTTCTCATCTCTTGTATTTCAAATATCATTCTAGAATATAGTTTCAAAATAAGGGTTAATTGACATACCACATAATACCCCTATATTCTGACCGACCAATTAAATAACAAATAAACTTAGGTAGGTCATACTAGCGAAGGAATTCCCCGTCTCTCCCCTCCTAGTTCTTGTCTCACATCTCAGCCAAAGATCATATCCCTAAGCTTTGATACCAACTGCGACGCCCCCAAAATTAGTTATACATCACCCATCTTGAGTCGCCAGATATATGGTACAGAATTCAAATAAACCTTTATAATACAACTGTCGTGTATAATACGACAAAATATAAACTGTGAGTTTGACTACAAATATTGTCATCTAGACAATATCCACACTCAATGGAGTCCTCATTACATTTATTATCACACTATTTCACAGAATAGTGAGGACTACTAATGCACCATCTAGGACCATCACTCTATTCCCCAACTAGTCCCAGCTACGTTCTCATTTCCTGAAGAGAACAGTGAAAGAAAGGGTGAGCTCAACTAGCCCAATAAGAAATATTATGAGTAAGATAATGCAGAATAATTTATCGTTAGCCTTCAATAGTGTTAAACTTATAAAATATAATAACTATCAAGTTTAACTGCAGCGGAACAAACAATCCATTAGAAGAGTCAAGTAGCGAATAAAATCTACTATCTTCTATGATTTAAAAGGTTTTTCATCACTTTTATCGTTGAGACTCATCTTAATAAATAATCTACATCATCTAATCACCCCTGCACTATGGCCCAGGATATTCTTTAGTATCACGACCACGAATTATCCATGCACTACGGCTAAAGATAATCATGTTTTCATCAACAGTCCTGATCATTCCATAAAATAATTAATCTTTGCACTACGGCCAAAGAGAATCCATAGCCATAATCATACCAAAAACTGTCAATTAATGCACTGCGGGCCAATGATGATTTTTTCCACATCATTTGTAACATTACGGTTATGATTATACCGAATAATCCTTGGTTATAATCATACCAAGTCCATCTATGCACTACAGACCAAAGATGACTTTTAACATAATATAAGCACGAGGATGATGACAATGATATAAGAATTCAATAAAAACAAGTTCAAGAATTAATTTATCCAGGAACTAATAATGTCCACATTGTCAACATGATACTTCTTTGTAGAGTAAAATTCAAGACTGCTCAGAAGAATATTTTCATGAAAAGATACTGGATGAAGCGCAAATATCAATGATATTCCACTAATTTCATGGAGTATAGAAGTCAAAGTTTTAACCAACTGAGTATAATAAAGAATGGAATAACAAAAGAAATCACCATGCATGCGATAGACCGCACAGGCAGGTTATTCCAACAAAATAATAAATAACGGAACCAGGTCCGGCGTAAAATGAACATACAAGATATTCCAACAGAATAATAAAGAATGGAACTAGGTCCGGCGTAAAACGCACATACATGATATTCCGACAAAATAATAAATAATGGAACTAGGTCCGGCGTAAACGCACAGACAGGATATTCCAACAGAATAATAAATAATGGAACCAGGTCCGGCGTAAACGCATAGATAGGATATTCCAACAGAATAATAAAGAATAAAATAATAGAAGAATTTCACCAAGTATAAGGTAGCCCGCGTATACAGGTTATTCCAACAGAATAATAAATAATGGAATAACAGAAGTTCTCTTTATGAATACAAAAGAAATAATACCCCTTACCGTAAAAGAAACTGAATATAAGAGTAGAGAAGTAGCAGAATACTTTTCTATAGTTTCTTTATAATTTCTCTCTCTAGAGTTTCAGTGAATTCGTAAGAAATAATGAAGGAATGAGCTTCTATTTATAGAAGAATGGACTGCATTGTAACTAATTCATGAACGGTCCAGATTGATTTACTTTTAATCGGACGGTCCATACTTAAAGCAAAATTTTTTAAAAAAATATAATATATTCTATTTATAATCTAATAAAACGAATAACTTTATAAAAGTATTCTGTTTTATATAAAAAGATCTTACTATGCAAAACACTATGCGAGGCACTATGCAACACTATGCATAATAAAATATAATATATTCTATTTATAGAATAACTTTATAAAAGTATTCTCGCTTTTATATAAAAGATTTTAATATGCATAATAGAATATAATCTATTCTATTTATATAATAACTTTATAAAAGTATTATGTTTTATATAAAAAGATTTTACTATTAAAACTTTAAACAAATGATCCATATTGATTTACTATTATAATTTCAACCAACCAATACGAAAAATTAGCACATCTCTTCATGGAATAATATTGTACCCAAAAATGATTTAGACCGAAAAGAAATATATTTTTCGGGTGAATAGTACCCCGTGAATAGTACTTCGGGAAAAGTACCCTGTGAATTGTACCTCGACACAAAAAGTGTCCCAAATACCCGAGTAAACAATACTAGAGTGAATAGTAATCGGGTGAATAGTAACCCGTGAATAGTAACTCGTGAATAGTACTCTGACACGAAAAATATCCTAAATACTTGAGTGAATAATATTCGGGTGAATAGTAATTTAGGTGAATAGTAACTCGTGAATAGTAACTCGTGAATAGTACTCCGACACAAAAAGTGCCCCAAATACTCGAGTGAACAATACTAGAGAAAATAGTAACTGGGAATTTTATGACAACTTGTCTACTTTGAAAAATTTTCACATATCACCATTAACTTTAAACTTTTATCAATTTAACTATTTACCAAAATAGAAAAATTGAAGAATTTTATTTCATAAAATTCGGGGTCTCAAAACTTTTAATCGGACGGTCCATATTTAAAGAAAAATCTTTTAAATAAAATATACTATATTCTATTTATAATCTAATAAAACGAATAACTTTATAAAAGTATTCTGTTTTATATAAAAAGTTTTTACTATGCAAAATACTATGCAGGCACTATGCAACACTATGCATAATAAAATATAATATATTCTATTTATAGAATAACTTTATAAAAGTATTTTGTTTTATATAAAAAGATTTTACTATAAAACACTCTGCATAATAAAATATAATATATTCTATTTATAAAATAACTTTATAAAAGTATTATATTTTATATAAAAAGCTTTTCTGTTTTGTTACATTAATAATACTAATATAATAAAAACTGAAAGAGTGACTTATCAATGTAAATATGCAATAATCAATCAACTGTGTGCTTTGCTAAATGCCATCGCATATTCTTTACTTTATTAAAGTAGTTCAACAGTTTTAACGGTAAAACTTTCACCGTTATTCTCATAAAAATATTTTTGTCATTTTCTCCATCCGACAAGAATTCCGTTGCGGGGTCCACCAATGATTGTCCCATCGTACGGGCATTCCCCGACAAAAAGAATATTTTATATCAACTTGCTTACTTTGAAATTTTTTTCACATACTACCCTTAACTTTAAACTTTTATCAATTTAACTATTTACCAAAATAAAAAAAATTGAATACTTTTATTTCATAAAATTCGGGGTCTCACAAGTTTAATTTAGTTTTTTTAACAAAAAAGCCTTAATATATTAATTCTTTAATATTCAAAGGGTTTTGCCAAACAAGCCTTATGGCTTTTGGGATTTCTAGTTTATTTAAATTAAATAAAATAAATAAATTAATAAATATAATATAATTATAATATATACGTTGGTTTTGTAACTGTATTCTATTAAATTTGGCGTATTAAGGATTAACAGTTTTAGTTTTTCCATTATAGCTATCAGTTTGTTTTAGTTGCTGAGAAAAAGAGAGAAGAACTTGAGAGAGAATTTGAGAGGAGTCTAGGAAATTTTCACGTCAATTCTAGTGTGTTTAACAAGAAATTCTGTCAAGCAACAAAAGATATGTTCATAATTGTGATAATATACTTGTATATGGGTTTTACGGCAAAAATTTCATGTTCTATAAATTTCATCTCATTCAAATTATTGTTAGATAATTGGGTACTTGTGATTATATGAGTATATAGTGATTAGAAAGTATGTTTAAACAACAATTGCATGCTAATTTCGGTTCACAGTAGAAGAAAATTTTGACAATATATGTTTGTATATATATTTTTTCATATGGTTCATGAAAAGTATCAATTCTAGTGGCTATTTAGTATGTGAAACTGTAAATTGACGCTTGTATATGCTAGTTCAATGAGATACAAACATAACGTAATTTGAATGAGATGATTTGGCCAACTAATGAATTCACAATGATGATTTCTAGGATGAATGTCAAGAAAATTGAGTTTTTATGAAAAACATGTATCGTGAGAAATTAAAATAGTTTTAGTTAGTGTTAAATTGTTCTAAATGGTTGTAAATGTGAGCAATCATGTTTATGATAGTTTTATATTTATTTTACATGTTGATATTACTGTCTATTGGGTGAAATTCGTTTAGTTGGCTTAAGAAAAGTGTCGAAGTTCATTATGCAACCCGAAGTTCTATCGCACACGCTGTGAACGCATCCTCCCAAAGATAAAACTTGTGCGGTACGAAGCGAAAGTGCTCATTTCGGATTAATCGAAATCGCTAATTCTGCAGACTTTGGTCGTTCTTTGTGGCTTAGCTAAAGGTTATGGTAATGTGTCCAACATGTAACAACAAGGCTAATATAGAGTTGTGTTATATGTATTATGAATTTAAAGTTGCAAAAATGTTTAGTAAATCAAAAACACGTTATGTGATAACTTAGTTTATACAATGAACGTTAGTTAAGTGTTATGATGATTAACACTTGGGAATTCTGAAATGAAAATGGTAGCTTAAGACTTGTGCTTAAATAACAAGTTTAGCTAGTAATGCGTTTTATATTGAAAAGTGAATATTAGTATGTCTAATAGATGTTGTGGTTTTAATACTGTGTATATGTGAACGTGAGTTTTAATATTTTAGCTTATGCTCGAGGCAAGTTTTCTAACTCTACACTTTCGTTGAGCTAGTTCATTTATTACATTGTGCAAGTATCTAAACTTTCTTTTTACATTGAGCCAGTTTTCTAACTCTACACTTTCGTTGAGCTAGTTCATTTATTATATTGATTCATTCTAACTTGTTTACAGTTAAGCAAGTTTCTTAAGTTCTATTATTGTATAATGAGCGTAGTTTTTGAACTCTTGTCTCTATTATTAAACTGTTTTAATTCCTTGCATGAGTTAATACATTGTTGGGTAGGTTTTTAGTTTCCAGCTTACTATCAGTTAAATGTACGTTCAGGAATATCATTCTAATGTTATAAGACTCGAACCTTAGCTTATTTTACTATTCAAGCAAATATTAACCATTTTATTCGTTCTATTGAATACTTATGCTCTATAGTTATTTCAAGCATGAGTTAGATATGTAGAATCAGTTCATTTATGATTCTCAAATGTTCTATGTTATGTTGTTATTAAATAACTGTTGTATTATCAAGCATTGTTGATTCAACTAGTTCCATTGTTGATGATCATTAAACCTCAATTACCCTTGAAATCTTATCAAGACCAAAATTTCTTTGGTGCAGACCTGTACTCTAAATACTGAGATGAACAACCTTATATTTAGGGGTTTATGCTTAGCATTTAAATGGTTGTGCACAATACATTGTACGAAGGATTGATCCCCCTAAGTACGTGGAGTCCTTATAGTCATATGACTTTGAAAGTTAAAGTTGAAAGATTACTTATAACCGTGGACATGGTTCATAGTCATTTGACCCTCAGTAGTATATTTAAGAATGTTAATAGATCAAATCATTCAATTCTATTGAGCCTATAAATTGGCAAATGTTGAAATGTTAATAGAACATATCATTCAGTTCTATTGAGCCTATTATTTGGCAAATGATGTAAAGATATTTATTCTTATTTCAAGTGAGCTTTGTTTGCTCACTCTTGCGTATTTATACATTTATTGCAACTATGGTTGAGAAGGTAGATAAACCTACAACTAGCAAAGGAAATGGAAAAATGTACAAGTGATGAAGACTTGTAATTTTGCTTAAATCGTTATGATGATAGACTTTTAATAATGATGTGATGTTATAATTTTATTTTCTCACTTGAATGATTGTATTAAAGGTTAGAGAACCTGGGAGATAATGTTTTTATTAATGTAATCCTGTATGGGCACGTTTTTATTATTCAATTTATTATGATTGGGTAGTTAGATATGAATATTTTGATTACGTGAACACCAAATCTTGAGGTAATGAAGTACCAGGATTTGGGGGTGTCACAAAATCGGATTGTCCAGAATTTAAGTTTATAGAATTAGGTATTAATAAAATGAATTTTTATTAATATTATTCTGTGTTATGCGTTTATTAATCGTTCTAGAACCTAGGATGATTATAAGTCTGGAGGATTCTGGCTATGGGCTAGACTGAACGAGTAAGAATTTTCAAGACGAAAATAAAATATTTTTGGGGAAAAAATATTTTCGGGGAAAAAATATTTTCGGGGAAAAAGACGAAATAGACACTATTTACCCGACGAAACCTAAGGGTTAGTGTTTGAATAACCTAAGCCTTTCTGAGAGTTCGGTATGTTGAAATGACATTCCGTCAAAAGATTTGACGATAATATATCGTGAAAAGTTAAGTAAGCCGATAAAAGTTTTTTTTTTCGAAAAACTTGAAATTGGACGAAATAAAAATGACGAAAAGTATTGTTATGTACTTTTCATTAGTTTAAGTACGTTTGGGGAAAACGTGAAGGAAAATACTTAACCCTAAAAAGTGTTTTTCAGTTTTTCGGGATACCAAATAATGCGTAATAGTTAGACTGTAGAGGAAAGACGAAATATCCAAAAATATTTGGATTCTGAGAATCGCAATTTTTCAATTTATCTAATTTCATGAGATGCGAGGCACTGAAGCTTCCAAGGGAAGCTTCGTGAATAGTAAGGCAGTTTAGTAAGGAGGTGGGAATAGTATAATGAGGGGCGAAATGACTAAAATTGTGATGCCCCCAAATCTGTGTAACATCGTTTACAGGACATGGTGCTCACAGTACAATATACATCATTATCTATTTAAGTAAACTCCAACAATAATAATAATGACCATTACATACTTATTCAAAATAAAATCCCAAGTCTTTACAACCTTAAATAAACTAAAACATTAACTAAGCGTTTATCGCTACAATATATCATATGCGGAAATATAACTTATTACATAAATAACTCTCATCATTTCATCTTAGACTTTCCCTTATCCTTATCTCGAGGCCTCAAATTATCATATCAATTTTAATCGAAAGGTTTAAGCAAGAATGAGCACAAATTGGCCAGCAAGTATATAAAGTAGTTTGAGAACATACATCAGAAGTAAAAGCATTAGTATGAATATTTCTCAACAATTGAAATAATTGTCAAGAGATAAACTGGAATATCAAGATAAGAGTTTTGGAATTCTCAATATCATACTAAGGGGTGTTAGATACCCTGAAAATTACTTTGTTTCATTGAAAACCATCAGACGGTTTAACAATCAAATAGATTGTAAATAGTCTCTACAAGTACTCTAGGTGATCAGTGTGACGCCCCCAAATCCGGGTCTCTTCCAACCCGATATATGGTGCTACATGGTGCTACAGTTCACACAAATATTCAATTGAAATGCCTCAAAAGAACGAATATATCTTATAAATATTATAAAACAATACTACCATTCCCCAGGTTCTTTATAACCGTTACATTTGTTCTTGTCATAATATCAAATATTATCATTACAAACCTATACTATTATATAGGTAATCTACAGGTTCGCTTTAGCCTTCTCTTTATCCTTTTTGGATCCTTCGGTCCATTTAGTCTAAGCTGCATTCATATGGTTCAAGCAAAAGTAAGCATAACAAGCTCAGAAAGTACAACAATTTCTTTTAAACAACATGCTTGAAACATAGGAATCGTATATCTTCAATAACTGGATAATAGTTACGAAGTACTATCGATAATTCAAAATAACATTTCTTTTCCTTCAAACGTTTTACAATGACTATATTCAGTAAAACATCAATTCTGGTCTAAGAGCATGAGCATTTCTTAATTTCTTTGAAAAGGACAACCCGACACGAAGTCTGTAAGTCCGGCATAACTTACGAGCACTTCTAGGTGATCAGCCTATAGTACTATGTTGATCAACACTACATTCATTAAACATATGTACGTTTAAGTTTTGGCAACCTCACGTGCCCATCGAATACTTGATGAAAAAAACATTTGTTTATTCATACTCAGGCTTACCTTGAATCCATACCAAACAATTAGCGTAGGATAGCATTATCAATTCTATATGGAAATATTTGTAAAGAAATCAATCACTCTTTCAAGAATAATCTAGCTGATGCAAAACTGGCATCAACCCTTTCATAAGACAATTCATGCATCTTATAACATGAATCACTGAAAACCTTGCTAACACGAAGGTTAGACAAGCTTTTAAGAAAAACTTGCCTTCAGCGTCTGCTACAGTAAAATTATTTTTCCTTTGAGTCTTTAAAGTCTCTACAACACATAACCATATAACATACCACATTAGGTCATGAATGAACATACATGGTTCCTAATAAATCATACCCTTCTTCTCAATCTAATTATGTATTAGATTTGTTATTATTGGTTCCGATTTGCCGTTATAATTTACATTGTTCTTACCAACTTCGTTCTCTTCTATAACTTAACTGAAATTAGTTCATTAATACAACTCGTTTCGAGTTAATCATCCTTTCTCGTGGCTTACTAACGTTCTTACATTATTAATCGAAACTCGATCGTCAGTGGTTAAGTACACTTATTGCATCTTGTCAAGGCGTTCACGTAATATTCAACAACTTTTAGTTGTAACTCGCAATGTTATTGTCATCATCGAAAAATGCTATTTTACGTTAATTAATTCATTATCAATTAACTATCTTTTATTTTGTATTCTTAATCATACTTACTTCCTTAACGAAACTTTTTTCAAGTACTTATCTGCCTTTACGGCTTATTATTCTTCATCGCTTCAGTATTAATAACTTATGTTAAATTTAATCTTTCTTTCAACCTTTAGTGTATTAATTAAGGTTTACAACATCTTAATTGTTGTATCTTTAAGTTAATTAAGAATTTAATTTACTCTTCATTCACTTCCTTTACTTTTACATTCTAAAACATTCCTCTATATGCTTCCTTAAGTCTTTGTCACATATGGCCAGCCATTTTTTTCTCACAACTCGCGTTCACAAGACGAAGCTTCTTATTCCTAGATTTTGGTCACGGCGCTGCGACGCCATCTCTTTCACAAATAGCTGCTACTAAGTGTTAACTAACGATTGCACTATGGCTCAAACCTTCTGTCAAGCGTCAAGATGCCTTCTCGCTTTGAGTCGCTATTTGCGACGCTTGGACTCTATGTCTTAGAAAAATTAGACAAATTTTCTTTTAGGTGAGATTCCCTGGCTCGTAACTTCTTCGTTATAAGTCTGAATTGGCTCGTTCAAGAGCCTACGGTTCACAAATCACATACTCTACATGTTTATGCAAGAACTTTAGCTATTTGACTTTGTTAACTAAAATTCACCTATTAGTTCATTTTTAACGAAAACGATTAACGTTCGTGAACGTTCAATGCTCATTTCTTCGTTCTAAGTCGGAATTCGGTCATTTTCGAGTCCACAACTCTATAATGCAAAATAAGACTTGACTCCATTAAAAACCCATATTTCCAAGCTCAATATCAAAATTCGACTTCCATTCCGTGAATTTCACAAATTCGACGATTATCATCCAATTGTGTGAATTCCAGCAAAACTTCGTTACTTAAGATTTGTTCTTCGTTTCAAATGGATTCTAATCATCATATAGACATCTCAACCTACATATTACAACAACTTATTTACATGATAAGTTATTACTTGTTCTTCATTAGTCTATTTCTTTAAAAAATATAAACTATATAACATTTCATTTCTCATGATTTATAATGGATTAAATCTTCTAACCACCATTCTCACATCTCCTTATCATACTTACTTCATTAAGGTAACATATTACAAGTTCCTACAATTTCTTCTTTAGTTCATAACTTATATGATTACAAATAGCTTATTATTGACTTATACGGCTTAAGTCCCTTGATTTAACCATTCTTACTACTTCTTAGCCTACAAATCCCACCACTACTCACTTCTCTAACAATGAAGAGAAAGAGATTAATGGTTCAAGATCTTACCCTTGAAGATCACTTGGTTAATATTTGATCTTCTTCTTGCTTCTTGAAATATGAAAGACTAGCTTATTCTCTATAACCAATAAGTTGCAAAGTGTTTGATGAAATGAACAACCAAAAAAATGAAATCCAAGGCTCTCTATTTATAGGACATCCTAAGTAAGGGTATAATGGTCATAAAGCCACTCCACCTCCTTACTATTCTTAGCTTAATCATTAAGTAAACTTGCTCCTCAAATTAATTACTTGGCCATCACAACACTTAGCCCTTAAGTTACTTTACATGGCAACCACAACACTTAGCCATTAAGTTTCTTTACTTGGCCATCACTTTGGGTCATCCATGGGTTACCCCATAGGTTTGAACCATCCTATAACCCAAAGGTTTATACTTTGGGCTTCTAGCTTAATTAGCTTAACTTATAATTTGGGCTTGCATTAATCCACATTGATTATACATTACAAACACTTGGGTTTTAACATTAGGCTTGCACACTACTCTTTATTGGACTTATACTCCCTACACAAATCCACAAGTCTATTTCATTTGGCTTAAAGCCTTATAACATATACTATACATATAATTCTCGTATTCTAACTCGTATACTTGTTCAACATATACGACATACCATCATTCATACATACTAGTATAATACCTCGTATCGTACTCTTATTCATTACTTCGTAAAATACCTACGTATTATACGATCATCGCTTAATTCATTAATCGCATTTCATTTTCTTCTCGGAACTCATTTTCCCTAACCGTTAGGTTTTAAGTCCGCAGGCAACAAATTGTGTTTGCCATAACTGAAATATTATCGGATATTTTATCTTACCTCGATATTTTATCATTATGTATTTCTCAGAAGTTTAAAAATAATTCCCGAGCAGAAATGCGTGAATAATGTTTTTCAAAAAATTTCTCGGAAAGCTTTTATTTTCGTCTTGGAACTTCAAACACTTTAATTCTACCACTTAGCCAAAATACGAAGATGTTCCGACATATCTAGGTCATAGAACGACCTTCAAATAGCTTACTCCATAAATAATCAATTAATTTAATTTAATCCACATAATCAAATAAAAATTTAATTCTTGTAGACACTAGAACTTTTCTGTACACCTGTCACTAACATTGCAGGAGGACATATTCATCTTTCAAGAGGGAACCCTGGAAGACATTTCATATCCATTCCGGATACTACCAGAAGTTCAGCATCAACCCCGAAACACACACCGGGGGTAACAATTCCAACCTTGGACATAACCCTGAGGCATGCAGATCCAATACCGGAACACACACCGGAGAAGACTGATTAATCTCGGAGATAACCCCGAGGTATCCAGTCTCAGTCCCAATCATGGGAATAGCTACCAACCTTGGTGATAACCCCAAGGAATGTAGTTCCGGCGATAACCTCGGAAATGCTTGTTTCAAATGTAACCAGCTTCAATCTCGGAGCATACAAGGAGACACCCAGTACCAACCCGGAGATAACACTGGGAGGACAGGCAGACCTCAGAGTTAACACTGAGGACTTTCAACACTTGCAGCAGTCCAATCTCAGCGAAGCCATGAGCAACGTCTGCTTTACCAGCCAAAACCGGCGATAACACCGGTGAGGGGCAACCTCGTCATCTTGCCAACTCAATGCCACATCACGTTGTCTCAATATTTTATACACACATCTCTACACAACAATGTCCCAAAAGAAACAAGGAAAACCAATCCTGAGTGACTATTGTTCGGGGTAACGGATATAATTTGAATCTTAAAGACCGGAGGGCATCGTCCCATCTTCAATGACTTCGTACAAACTCTAATCCCATGCCATTGTACAACTCTCGACAACGGCGGTCCGAATTAGGTCCTATATACCTCATCGGATGTCTTGATTGTAATTCTAAAAGTTCGGCGAACATTGCGAAGGCTCGAGTGCACGACTCACGAGACGACCGACCCAAGAAACCTAGGGTAACCCGGACACCTCAGTACACTGCGGCTCACCAATGGCAGTACACACTGACTCCCTTCGTGACTCCCCCCTCTATAAATAGAGGACTTGGGGTGGGCATTTTGAGAAGAGAAAGAGCAAGGAAGCCTTGTCAAATTTGCTCTGTATTTGCAATATACTGAGTGTTTTCCCATTTTAAACACATATGAGCTTATATATAGCTACTTTTATACTTACAAAAGCCAGTGTTTACCCACTTTAAAGATATAGAAGTCTTCTTTGGCGGGTCAATCGTAAAGTCTCTGCATAACTTTAAAGTCTTTCTCTTCATCTAGCACACACCCTTCTTCACGTTGAGAGTCGTGGTTAAGGTGTGTTTGCCCGAACTTTTAGTCCAGTGGTTTTATTTCAACTTGTATATACATATTTATTTATTTATATATATATATATATGGACTAATATTATCGAGTTATGCCTCGATTGAGCCTGAACTTGATATTCGAGCGTTTATTTGCTTATATATATATATATATATATATGTGACTGTGTGTGTGACTGACTCACGAGAGCTCGATTTTACATCCGAGCGTTTACTTCGCTTTATATATATATATATATATATATATATATGAACTGTATTGTCGAACTCTGTTCGATGAACCGGATTTTACATCCGGCATGCTTATCGCTTATATATATATATATATATATATATATATATATATTTATATTTAAATCCCACCTAGAGTTTCCTCCGTGGTGGTTGATCGCTTTTCTGACTTTCTTTACGTTTTCGTCACGCTGGAGTTCACTTCGTGGTAGTTGATTGCTTTGTACAACTTTATTTATATTTTGTAATGCATGGAGTTTCCTCCGTGGTAGTTGATAGCTTTATAGCTTTATTTACATTTTGTCCCACCTAGAGTTTCCTCCGTGGTGGTTGATAGCTTTTACATCTTTATTTACATTTCTGATCACCCATGGAGGTGCTTCGTGGTTGGTGATCATGTCTGTATATATATATTTACAGATTTTATATATATATATATATATATATATATATATCTCGCCATCGCTTTCATACAGATTGTGGTATCAAGTACGCCTAGGAATCATGTGATCACAGATTCAGCCTATTGAATCTAGATTCGGTTCCCGTGATGGACATTTTCAAATTGCAAGCGACTTTGTAAATTATTCCATGGTGTCCGGAATTTCTCAGATGGTTTCCATACCCACGAGGAAGTCGGCATTATTTTGTATATTATTTTTGTATGGATGCTTCGCATCTGTAAAATAAAATCAATCCAGCCAAACACTTAATAAAATTGAAGTGTAAAAGATCTCAATTACTATTGAGCATCAGGGTTTGAAAAACCTTTTTATAAAACATCATTGCTATATCTTGCTAAAAACTAAATTTTTTACATAAATTCAAACCCCGTGTATATAGGTGCAAACGAGGCCTCGACTACTTCCAAATAACAAAGACATTGACCCACACACACACACATTTAGATAATAGTTTCTTGAAAATAGGTACATCACCAGTAGTAACACGGATGTTAGAAGTGCCTAACACCTTCCCTCCGCATAATCAAGTCCCCGGACCCTAATGAATCTCGGTTTCACCGACCCGTTTAGCAGTGTCACATCACTGGATCAATGTGCAAACATTTTCTCGGTTGTGTTGGTATAACCATTTCAAAAACCAACTGGCGACTCTTAATAGTCCATAGTCGATATTATACATGTCAGACCTTTTTCACGTGTTTTTTCAAACAAATCTCGCCTAAAATGAGAACACCAAAGAATAAGTAACGGAAAGGGACAAATAAAAATCCCGACGTCGACAGGTGGCGACTCTACTAGGGATTCCAGTAAGAGGACTTAAGCCGCTATTACAATCTTTTCAAAACTATTATCTGCTTGTGTGTGGATGTTGCATTTACATTTATGATGAATGTGTACGAATGCATTTACTTATTGCACTTAGTGCTTCGCACCATATCTGCTTGTGATATTAGTGCTTCGCACATGTCATCATTTAATATGGTGAGACGCGATGTATGTGAATGTATGTTGTGTGGTCCCTCAACCAAGAGGCTATCCCATCGGTGTTTGATTACTGGACTCGTGGGGAGACTAATTCCCCGAGGCTCAGGAAAGGCACCACCCAAATTTGCTCCAGTTGAAAGACCGAATTAACTTCCCATTGAGTAAATTGCGATGATTTGGGAACCTTCATGCCAAAAAGTCGCGAGAGTAACCTAAGATAGGTCATCCTCTGATAAACCCAAAATGGAGGAAAGTCTCTTCATGTTCTCTCATTTCAATTACTTGTAAACACAATTACTTGTAATTACATTCCATATATATCTCCATGTAATGAAAAATATGAAGAAATGTGTATACATACATAACAAGCTATCCTGTATTACTAAACAGCTGACATCCGTTTTGCAGGATAAAATTCCTAAAATGGACACATCACATAGCATGTTATTATACACACATTCCTTAAAGACTAAACTATACAAGTGTTTTGGAGGGAACCAATTGGACCTACTACCCGGTCAAAATCCAAAAAGGTTGCAAGCCTACAGTCAATCATGTCGTCATCCGACCAGACTAAACTTAATCAAGTTTCTCGTAAAGAATTTGATGGATTAAGCAAACAAATTACAGATTTGGCTGTTATACTCAAAGAACTACACCAGTCTACTCAGGGTCAAAAAAATACCCATACAGGCTGAATCCTCTACACAAGGGGGAAACTAGGTCATTACAATACCTGAACTGCAATTGGATACGACCAACAAAACTCATGATGCTACCCATCCCACTGGAGATCCAGACACTAGTGACATCAAAAAGAAAGTCCTCCAAATGGAAGAGACCCTTCGTGCTATCAAAGGAATTGGAAACCACGAGAGTGTTTCATATGCTGACCTTGGCATTTTCCCTGGTGTTCATTATCCAAAAAAATTTAAAACTCCTGACCTTGAAAAATATGATGGGTTAGGAGATCCTTACACACATTTAAAGGTGTTCATTGGAGAACTTGTATCTTATCTGAGGACGAAAAACTCGTAATGCAATCTGTTCCGAGAAGAGTCTAACCGAGAAGCAGTTAAGTGATACACAAGATTAGACAACTCAAAGATCCATAGTTGGGAAGAGCTAGCACATGCCTTCCTCACTCAATACGAATTTTTTCCTCTCGATGGCTCTGACCCAGATCAAATTACCAAGATCAAAAACAATCTAACGAGTCTTTTAGAGAGTATGCTCAAAGGTGGAGACGCTGGCACCCCAAGTTATTCCTTCCATGGACGGAATCGAGAGATGGTCATGACTTTCATAGACATACAAGAAGCGCCCTTTCTATGAAAGAGTTTTAGCTTAAGCATCGGCAAACCATTTTCTGAAATGGTCAAACATGGGAGATGCATTTGAGATGAGATTGAAATCCGAAAAATTCAAGACCTAAACGCCCTTAAAGTCATTTCACGATCACATCCAATCCAAAAATTATGGAAACAACCCCCGGAGGGTCCATAAAAAGAAAGAGGAAGATGTTTCCCTGATACTACAGGGTCAAAAAGGCAATCAGAACATGCCTATTCAAAGGAGAAACTACACTCCCTTTCAAGCATAATCTTCGAACCCTCCAATACCAAAAGGTGGAGAAGTCAAACGCCCTCGAGTGTTCACACCCCTAGGGGACACACTCGAGAATATTCTCACTCTTCTGACAACATAGAAGAAAATTACACATCTTCTTCCACCAGCCAGCCCTAATGGACGGGGTTTTAATGCTGCTCGGAAATGTGCATATCATGCCGGGGCACCTGGACATAATACTCAGGATTGTTAGGCCTTGAAACACAAGATCCAAGACCTGATAGAAAACGGTGAGATCGTGGTTACAAAACTAGATCAGCCTCACGTTCAAGACAACCCTCTTCACACATTTCTTTTGACAATCTATAATTGCCCCATGGTTTACCAACCAATCCATTCCTAGAATTACATCGAATTCTCCTAACTTTATTGGTAATAAATCTACCGATAATTTACAACCCCGAATATCTACACAACAACTCTTGTGAACATTTTCAACAGGAATAATCTCTTCGTTTGCTACCTTAATATTTAAAGGTATAAGCAACTTTTCAGGAAGTAATCCTAATTGTCTAGCAAAATCGCACGCTATAAACGAACAAGTAGCACTTTAATCAAACAAAGACGTACGCATTGATATCATTGATGGAAATAATACTACTATTTACGCGTCCCCGATGTAACCGCATCTTTGGATCTGTCATGTTAAAGGTATGACCCATCTACCTACCTAGTCTGCTATTTGGACCCCCAATAGCTAACTTATCGCTATTAGTGCCCCGGGTTCCCGTCCGTCACCTTCTTTAAGCAGTTCTTTTGCCATGTGGTCGGGTTGATCCACACACAAAGCATCCATGGTTCTTCTTTCTGGACTTGGACAATTAGGCTTAATATGCCCCTCTTGTCCATGAGCCAGGCAGATGGCCTTCCCTTGAGACAGACTCTAAATGAGTCTTCCCACAGGTCTTGCAGGCCTCCATTCTTCTCTTCGGGTCTCCTTGCTTCACTCCAGTATTCCCAGAGCTAAATACCTTCCTCTTTTGACCCTCGCCACTTCCACTGGCTCCCTCAATCTTGACTCTCCCGTCAACCTTTCTTTTATTCTTCTTTTCTTTGTGGTATTGGCTCAATGCCTCACTAACACCTTCGGCAATTATTGCCTTCTCTAAAACGATTCCAAAAGAAGTACTTTGGAATATCTATATACGGTTATAGAGCCAGGGTTTCAAGCCCTGCTCAAACCATCGCGCCTTCCTAACCTCAGTATGCACTTGGTGTGGAGCGAACCTCGCCAGTTCATTGAACTTGGCAGCATATTAGGGCACTGTCATGTCCCCTTATTTCAACTCCAGAAACTGTATCTCCATCCTTCCCTGCATGCTCGTGGGAAAGTAGTTCTCGAAGAATATCTCTTTGAACCTATCCCACATTAAATTCGTTATCCCAACCCTAGCCTGATTTACTTCCCACCATAAGTTGGCCTCTCCCTTCTTCATATAGGTCGCAAAGGCAACCTTTTGGGCCTCATCGACATTTGCAATTACAAATGCCTTTTCTATCTCCTTAACCCACATTTGGGCTTCGATAGGGTCCGTAGTTCCTTTGAACTCCGGCTGACCCACACTCTTAAAATCCTTAAAGGTAGTAGCTCGTGCTACTCCTGGATTTACGGGGATATTAGCCCCTATTCTATTGAAGGCAGCTATTAACAAATTTACAAACTCCTGCATTGGGTTAACCGGACCTCCCTCTGGTTGATTTACATTCGCATCTTGATTACGTTGCACTCTTCTCGGCGACATTTTGCTGATACAATAAACACATTAAGTTATTATTTCTTTCTTTATTGGTTATCATTAATATTAAATAATAACGTCAATATCCATAACACATTGCTTTTCATAGAAAGATCTTTATATACATTCTCGTAGTATAATACTACATCGGTTACATACTCAGCCTAAGCTGATTGCATTACTTTCCCGCTATCACTTTCCAAAAATTGGGATTTACAAAAGACTACCCTTTACTATACAAAAAGGCTTTACGTCACTACTACATACAAAAATATTTATATACTACCTTAAATACCACTAATCTACATCTGCCTCAAAGCATTTTCAAAATCTGCCTTGGCAAGACCGTGTTTGCCCCACCTCCACCAGATATCCAGCTACCTGCTGCTGGAAATCCGTATGAGAACTCCTATGAATATAGGACATCCTCCCTATCTTCTGCACCTTAGTCTTTAGCTCCTCCTTGAGCTCAAAGACCTCGTGCTTCAAATCATGGACTTTGTCCTTAGCCAAAATCCTCTCATCGTGTTCTTGCTCCCACATGGACTTGACATCAGTCTTGTCCTCTTTAAGCATTTGGAGCTCTGCTTTCAGCTCCTTGACCTCCTGACAGTAATGGATATTTCTATCCAATACTGACATGAACAGAGACATCATCGACCCCCCAAGAGCTATCTTAGCTGCTATAGCCACTGGGTTAAAGGAGACTGTCTCTACCTCCTCCTCTATCATCCCGTTAAATACTGACATGAAGTCAGCTTCCTCTGAGTCTCCTGACTCAATGATCACTACGTCTGGCTCTGCTGCTATAGGGTTCGGTATAACCTCTACTTGGCTCACCGACTCTTCACTAATGGCCTGGCCATCTAGAACATTTCATTACTCCTAACATCTACACAAAACAATTAAGTTGATTAGTACATGTCAGTAGAATAAGAAAAAGACATAACATAATCATAATGCATTTTTTTTATAAGGTTATTTTCTTCTTGTACTTCTTTGACTTCTCTTAAGGTTATGACTTAAGGTTTTTAATTTCCCCCCTTAAGTTTTATAACCTAATGCCAACCTGTGACGCCCCCAAATCCGGGTCTCTTCCAACCCGACAGATGGTACTACACGATACTACTATTCATTCATACATTCCATTGAATAGTCTCAGAAGGACTAATATAGCTTATATATATATTCAAAATAATATTACATTCCCCAGGTTCTTTGTAACCCTTTCAGTTGTTCTTGTCATAATATCAATATATTACAAATAGTCTTCCCATACTATTACATAAGTATGCTACGGGTTCATCTTCGCCTTGCCTTTATCCTTGCCTGGGACTTCTGTACGCTCGATCTTAGCTGTGTTCATATGGTTCAAGAAAGAGTGAGCATGACTAGCTCAGCAAGTACTACAATTCTAATAAACAACATGCTTGAAACATAGAACTCATATATCTTCAATAACTGAACAATAGTTACAAAGTACTATCGATAAATCAAAATAGCACTTCTTTTTCTTCAGAACGTTTTACACAACCATACTTAATGGAATAATAATTATGGCTCAAGTATATGAGCTTTCATAAGTTCTTTTGAAAAGGACAACCCGGCACTAAGTCCGTAAGTCCGACATAGCTTACGAGCACTTCTGAGTGATCAGCTCATAGTACTCTATGTTGATCAACACTACATTCATTAAACGTGTATACATTTAAGTTGTGGCAACCTCACGTGCCTCTCGTTAAACGACAAAATAATTTTAGTACACTTGGTCTTCGATTGAAAACCATACCAATATAACTCGGCAAACATTAATCATGCTTGATAGATTCATAATACAAGTCTAGCTGAAAGAATTGGCTTAAGACTTCATCATTCAAGACTTCATGCGAATGAATACATGAATTACAAAGCTTGTCCAGACTAAACTGGAACAAGGGTTAGAATACTTGCCTTTGACGTCTGATTACTGGTTAATACTCGTACAGTACTTTAAGTCTTTATGATTCTACAATTCATTATCACGTACCACATTAAGTCATACACAATCAAGTATGATTACAATTATATCTTACCCTTCATCTCAATGTAATTCCTAATTTAGATTCGTTATTTAGGGTTTTCGATTTTTCGTACGTCATTCTCATTCCGCTTAATCTTTGATTGATTATTAACTCATAATCAACATGCATTAGTCTTCTTACAAGTACCTTACAATGTCTTAATCATGTTATGATTACATCTTAATACATTACTATTAAGTTCCCATTCCTTCCATACTTGAAATCTTTCTTCACTATCAACTTCCTTGGATCAGCCATGGCGCCAAAGATTACTCTTGTGACTAGCGCCTGTGTACGAGTTAGTTGATGCCCAATGGTTTGGTCTCAGATCATAAGTGGAAATTAGGCTTAGAGTCGCGTCGCGGCGCGGACTCTGTGCCTTAGAAAATTTTGCAGTTTTGAAAATTTTTACGAACTTCCCGCACGCATAACTTCTTTGTTTTAAGTCCGAATTGGTCCGTTCAAAAGCCTACGGTTCACAAATTTCATAATCTACGCGTTCATGCAAGAATTTTATCTATTTGACTTCGTTTGCTCAAAATTCACCTATGAGTTCATTTTTAACGAAAACGATAAATGTTCGTGAACGTTCAACGCTGGTTTCTTCGTTTTAAGTCAGAATTTGGTCATTTTCGAGTCCGCAACTCTATAATGACTAAAATTACTTGTCTCCATCGAAAGCCAACGTTTCTGACTTCAAACACAAAATACGACTTCCATTCCAAGAATTTCACGAATTCGACGGTAATTGTCCAATCGTGCGAATTCCGGAAAATCTTCATTACTAAGTGTTCTTAATGGATTTTAATCAACATAAGATCATTACAAGTTATTTACTACTCCAACTTATAATCAAAGTAGGTTTTGACTTATTCTCATAAGTTATTAACTTATTTACCTTAAGAGTTAGAAATCTTCATGCTCATGACTTATTATTAACTTAAATCCTTCAATCAAAGTTCTCATGCTATATTCAACATACTAAACATAATATGATAGGTTCTTCATGGTTCTAGCAACTTATTAATGTTCAAGTTTCTTTTTCAACTTATTCGGCTTAAGTTCATTCTTTAGTAACTTATTACATGCTATCATCCAACCCTCCCCCCTTCTCTATCAATCCTATTATAGAAGAGATGAAGATATAAGAGAGGAGTCTTACCCTTGAAGACTTCTATTTGCTTTGGAAAACTATCAATGGTTGAAGTGACTTATAAGTGCTTAAGTGACTTATTCTCCATAACCAATAAGTAGCTTTATGCTTGAGAGAAAAGTTGGATGAAAATGATCAACCAACACAAGAAATGAGCTTGGTATTTATAAGCTTCGCAAAGTGAGGGCATTTTAGACATTAAACCTCCCACCTCCTCATTTCCACCTCCTTACTATTCCTTACTTAACCTTCAAGTCTTCTTGCTAGCTACATAAAGTTCTTGGACATCACACAAAATCCTTGCCCATCACACTTACCCATTTCACACTTGGTTTGACCCATGGGTCAAGGTTTTACTTTGGGCTTGATAATTAATCTAGCTTTCTCTCTTAATAGGCTTATGCTACAAATAGTTTGGGCTTATGAACAATCAAACACTTGGGCTTGATTAATACTTACATTGGACTTCTACTAATAACTAACAATCCTACAAGTCCATTAACTTAATCTTAACCACTTAACCATTATACCCCACGTATAATCTTCATATACTAACTCGTATATTAGTTCGTAATATACGTTATTTCATTCTTCATACATAATAGTACAATACGTAGTATTATTCTTTCATTCTTTACTTCATATAATGTATACACATTATACGATCACAACTTTCTTCCTTTAACGCTTAATAACCTAACGTTCCCAATTTAAGTCCGCATTCGAAATATTACGTTTCCCATACTTAGATTATTATTACATAATCAACATCACCTCGATATTATAACATTACATATTTCTCGGAAATTCAAAAATAATTCCCGAGCAGAAATCGATGAATAGTGTTTATCAGAAAATTTCTCGAAAAACTTTTATTTTCATTTTAGAAATTCAAACACTTTAATTCTTCCACGTAGTTAAGATACTACGACGTTCCGATGTTTCTAGGTTATAGAACAACATTCATCTTCTCAACACAAAATAATAATAAATAATATTATTTTATTCATTATTAAAAGTAATTACAAAATGTTCAATTTTTCGAGGAGTTACACTTTGCATAGGCAGGTTATTCCAACATAATAATAAAGAATGGAATAACAGAAGAATTTCACCATGTATGAAGTACTTTGCATAGACAGGTTATTCCAACATAATAATAAAGAATGGAATAACAGAAGTTCTCTTCATGAATACGAAAGAAATAGTACCCCTTACGAGTACAACAAATAATATCCCCTACGAATACAACAAATAATATCCCTTACGAGTACAACAAATAATATCCCTTACGAGTACAACAAATAATATCCCTTACCGTAAAAGAAGAGTATTCCGACTGGTAGGGCGATGATATACTCGAAGAAAACTTGCACTATGCTCAAAGCTTTCTTAAACTTTAAAAAATACGCTCAAGATTATAGAAGAAGAACTCTCTCTATAGTTTCTCTCTCTAGAGTTTCAGTGAATTCGTAAGAAATAATGAAGGAATGAGCTTCTATTTATAGAAGAATAGACTACATAGTAACTAATTCATGAACAGTCCAGATTGATTTACTTTTGTGACGCCCCCAAAATTAGGTATACATCACCCATCTTGAGTCGCCAGATACATGGTATAGAATTCAAATACAACTTAATAATACAACTGTCGTGTACAATACGACAAAACATAAACTGTGAGTTTGAATACAAATATTGTCATCTAGACAATATCCACACTCAATGGAGTCCTCATTACATTTATTATCACACTATTTCACAGAATAGTGATGACTACTAATGCACCATCTAGGACCATCACTCTGTTCCCCCGACTAGTCCCAGCTACGTTCTCATTTCCTGAAGAGAACAGTGAAAGAAAGGGTGAGCTCAACTAGCCCCGTAAGAAATATTATGACTAAGATAATGCAGAATAATTTATCGTTAGCCTTCAACAGTGATAAACTGATTATATATAATAACTATCAAGTTTAACTGCAGCGGAACAAATAATCCATTAGAAGAGTCAAGTAGCGAATAAAATCTACTATCTTCTATGATTTAAAAGGTTTTTCATCACTTTTATCACTAGGACTCAGCTTAATAAATAATCCACATCATCGAATCACCCCTGCACTACGGCCAAGGATATTCTTTAGTATCACGACCACGAATTATCCATGCACTACAGCTAAAGATAATCATGTTTTCATCAATAGTCCTGATCATTCAATAAAACAATTCATCTTTGCACTACGGCCAAAGAGAATCCATATCCATAATCATACCAAAAACTGTCCATCAATGCACTACGGGCCAATAATGACTTTTTCCACATCATTTGTAACATTACGATTATGATTATACCGAATAATCCTTGGTTATAATCATACCAAGTCCATCTACGCACTACAGGCCAAAGATGACTTTCAACATAATATAAGCATGAGGATGATGACAATGATATAAGAATTCAATAAAACAAGTTCAAGAATTAATTTATCCAGGAACTAAGAACGTCCACATTGTCAACATGATACTTCTTTGTAGAGTAAAATTTAAGAATGCTCAGAAGAATATTTCCATGAAAAGATACTGGATGAAGCGCAAATATCAAGGATATTCCACTAATTTCATGGAGTATAGAAGTCAAATTTTTAACCAACTGAGTATAATAAAGAATGGAATAACAAAAGAAATCACCATGCATGCGATGTAGACCACATACATGCAAAGTTATTCTAATGTAATAATAAATAACGGAACTAGGTCCCGTAAAATGCATGCATGTGGATATTCCAATGTAATAATAAAGAATGGAATCAGTCCCAGGCGTAAAACGCATGCATGTGAGGATATTCAGCGAATAATAAATAATGGAACCAGTCCCGCCAGAACGCATGCATACATGATATTCCGATAGAATAATAAATAATGGAACCAGTCCCACATAAACGCATGCATGAGGATATTCCAGCAGAATAATAAAGAATGAAATAATAGAAGAATTTCACCAAGTATAGGTAGCCAGCAGATACAAGTTATTCCAACGTAATAATAAATAATGAAATAATGAAGTTCTCTTCATGAATACAAAAGAAATAATACCCCTTCATCAGAAGACCCTCAACTTATTATAAATAAAATAGAGTTTTCTCTATTTATTATTTTAAAATAATAAGGATTAATTTGATATAATGCTCTGGTTATGGGTGAAATTGAAAATTTTACAAAATAAGCAAGTGGTTATAAAATAATCATTGTTGTCGGGGAATATTTGTTTGGTCGTGGAATATTCTTTTTGTCGGGAATATTCGTACGACGACACAGTTAATTGTGGGCCCCATAACAGAATAACGGTCGGATGAAGAAAATGACAAATTTGAGTTTTATAAATAACGGCGTAATCAATTTACTGAATAACAATTGTTGGATTACGGTGATTGAAATACTGATGTCTGGCGTGGTTGCATAGTAGCACACAAAGATTGCACGAAGATTGTTGAATTATTGATTCTTACGTAAGAAGGCATTACTCAATAATTATTCTGATGAGTTACTTTTTAATATTTTATTTTATTGATTCAATAATTGTTGCGTTGATATTTAATATTATTATTGTTTCAATAATTGTCCTTTGCACAAAGATTTCCCATTATCGGATCAATAATTCATATTATTTGAATAATATTATTAGATAACATTATTGGCAATGTCTAGAAAGTTCTCATCAAAGAGAGGTTTGGTCACCTAATTTAATTACCAAGAAGGAGAAATCCTTATTGAAAGCCCCTCTTCCAGGAACAGGCGTGATTGTCATAATTGTGATTTTGTAATATTATTTGTGAATAATTAATTATTGATTTATATGATAAGGAATTTTTTTTTTTGTGGATATAAATGATAGAATTTTAGCAGGAAATAATTGTTGAAAGTTTGACATATTTTTGTGGAATTACAATTATTTCTCTCATAAATATTCATTCAAATATATTATTATAATATATTAAATTTTTTTTAAAAAGCGTTATTATATATATATATATATATGTGTGTAAATAAACATGAGATAAAGGAGCAGAGTTAGTGGGAAATTTGTAAAAGGATTCTAATTTTCAAAAGTAATGTAGTAGTTGTTTTTGTTTTTTTTTCAAAAATGGTGTATTCTGCTTATGTTTTCCTAAGTGGGTTGGTGGATGCTTTGTATTCCTTGTTGGTGGCTTGAATGAATTAATGTCAGCATAATGGTATGAGATTTTCCATGTGGACCTCACCTATAAGGAAGATATGAGTGGTTAGTGTTTTGTTAGGCCATTTGTTGGTGAAAGAAAAACATTGCATGTAAGCTTGTTTCAAAGGGTGGCCCCTACCCATATGAGAATATAAGAATGTTAGGCAGGAAGTTAGGTAGAGGGGAAAAAAAGAGAAATTTTAGGCGCTCTACCTGTGTCTTTTTTTCCCTTCCTCCGTTGCTATAAATAGGAGGGCAACCCTCCATCCTAAATCACACCAAAAATCTCAAAGCACTTTTACTATAGTATTGTGAGTATTTTTCTTGAGTATAAGAATACTTTGAGCATAGTTTTTTTGCACGATTTTCTCAGAATAATATCCGATATTCCAGTCAAATCCAGTTTCTACCAAGGTAAAGGATATTATTTTATTTCAACACTCGTGAGAAATATTATTTTCTTTCACAGTCCATATTACGAAAGCGATATTATTTCATCTCGTATTCTTAAATTTGAACTTACTATGGTAAGTATTGCTTCTATAATTCCTGAAATGATTAGAAATTTCGTTTCATCTAATATCATTTTATAGGATTATTGGTTCGAACTTTTTATCAAATTTGGAACTTTTCATGACCGGCATCGTTTCATTTAGTAGTCTTTGTTCATGGGTATCTGCGTTTCATGCCATTCTTTCACTTGCATCGCTCACAAAAGAATTTTTTTTTTCTCTTCCAAGTTATCTGTTGTGACCCTTATTCTTGAAATTTAATCCATGTTTTAATCTTCATTCTTGAATTTTACTCCACTATAGTTTATTATGGAGTATTATTGAATTGGATAAACGAAAATATGAATCCCTAATATTTGTCCTTCTGTCTCGCTGGATTCGTTCTTTAAAATATTTTTCATCATCCTTAGTCCTAAATGATGATATTACTGAATATATTTGGCCCGTAGTGCAAAGATGAACAGGTGTTGAGATGAACATGACCAATTGGTGATACAAATGAATATCTTTGGCCTGTAGTGCAAAGATGAATATTTGATTCAAAATGTATATTGATTGATGTTACAGGGATAAATTATTGATGATGGACTTTTAAATCTTAGAAGATAATAGAATTCTTTCTCTACTTGACTCTTCTAATGGATTGCTGTTTTCGCTGTAGTTGTTGATCTAAAACTTGTTGTCTATTATATTTTTATCAGATTATTTCCATGTTGAAGACTAATGATAAATTGTTGTATATTATCTTAGTCATAACTATTTTGTAAAATAGTGTATCAATAATTTTAATGAGGACTCCTTTTGAGTTTGTATACTCTCTATTAGACTATATTTGTATTCAAACTCACAGTATATGTGTTGTCGTATTTTGCACGACAATTGCATTATTGAAGTTGTATTTGTTTCGCATACCATGTATCTCTGCTAACTCGGAATGGGTGATGTATACCTATTTTGGGGGCGTCATAGTTGGTATCAGAGCTTAGGGATATGGTCTCTTGCGGAGATCGGGGAATAGAACTAGGAGGGGAGAGACGAGTAAATCCTTCGCTAGTGTGTCCTATCTAAGCTTATTTGTTGGTCGGTCATAATATAGGGATATTATGTGATATGTTGATTTGTTTAATTAACCCTTGTTTTATGGCAGTATTTAAGAATGGCTGCTGAGAACGTTAACAATGGAGTGTGTGAGACTGTGGAACAACCTTTAGTTACAAACCAGGAGAACGTGCAATAGGAAGGCAATATTCCTCTTGTAAACAACACTACCGAGCAAACGATGAATGATGGAATGTTTAGGAGCTTTTTGCAGTTCATTCAAAATCAGACGAGGGAGACTCGTGTACAAAATACTGGTGGAAGTGATACCAACGTGCGATCTATCACAGCCAAGCAGTTTAAGGAGTTGGGACCATCAAAATTTATTGGAAAGCCGGATCCGATCAAGGCAAAAATATGGGTCAAGAAAATTACCAAGATATTCGATGTCTTGGGATGCACAGAGGAACAAAAGGTTCCATTCGCCACCTTTATGTTCCGTGGTGAGGCAGACTACTGGTGGGAGTCTGTGAAGCGTACCCAGCCTGCTGTACTCAACATGTCTTGGGAAACATTTCAGAAACTATTCAATGACAAGTACTTTCCTGAAAGTATTCGTCATATGAAGGGGGTAGAGTTTATCGACCGAACAAAACAACATGACGGTGTCCCAGTACAATGCAAAGTTCGCTGAGTTATCCAGGTTTGCACCTTATTTGGTAGAGAATGAGGAACGAATAACAAGGATGTTTCTAAGAGGTCTAAAACCCGAGATTCGTCAATACCTTATCTCTCATAAATTTTCTCTGTATTCAGATGTTGTCAACAGGGCTCAATTATTAGAGCGAGATAGTGAGTATGTTCAACCGAGGGACCACAACCAGGGTCATACCGGTGACAATAGTCATCAGAGCGATGATAACTAACGAGGAGGGAAAAATATGAATAAAGGCGGTAACCACTCGGGTGGTCATCGTGGCCATGATAATAGGAGAGGTGAGTCAAGTGGAAATTTCAGAAAGAGGAGATTCAACAATGATTTCGGAAGATATCGCAAAGATCACCAAAGACCAACAACAAATTCTAAGGGACGAGAACGACCGCCAGTTAGATGTTACAAATGCGGGAAAGAGGGACATATCAGCTCATACTGTCCACAACAATCCAAGATATGTTAAAATTGTGGAAAAGAAGTCCATATAGCTTGGGATTGTTCTGTAGCAAAACTAAGTTCAACGGGGATGGTGACTCCAAGGGCTGTCCCGGATAAGTCGAAATCAGCGGTTCCTGCAAGAGCATTTGTCTTGACTGGCCAAAACGTGAGGAACCCGAACGAAGTTATCACGGGTAAGCTAATCTTGAACTCTTGCGAAGTTTATACCTTACTAGATACCGGTTCTACCCATTCTTTTATCTCTCCTAGTTGTGCTCAACGTTTAAACTTGACTCCAGAGAAATTGGACTTTAACTTATCTATTGAAACTCCATTGGGCGAAACCTTCGTTACATCTATAGTTTATAAATCTTGCATGATCTAAGTTGGCACTATCACATTACCTGTTGGTCTTATCTCTTTAAAGATACTTGCTTTTGATGTGATTTTAGGAATTGATTGGTTAACCACTCATCATGCTAAAATTGATTGTTTTCGTTAGGTTGTTAGTTTTCATATTCCTAACCAACCTATCATACGAATTCAAACTACTAAACCACGAAAATCAGTCACTGTCATATCAAGCCACAGAGCTATTCATTTATTAAAAGATGGATGTCAAGCTTTCTTAGCCCATGGTATGGATATGAACAGAGACATGTCAGATTTGAATAATATTTCTGTGGTTAGAGAATTTCCTGATGTATTTCCTGATGAGCTTCCCGGTCTACCCCCAGAAGGTGATGTTAAATTCTTTATTGACCTTGAACCGGGTACAAAGCCCATTTCTAAAACCCCATATCGAATGGCTCCTATTGAACTTCAGGAGTTAAAAGTCCAACTACAGGAATTGTTAGACATAGGTTTCATTCGTCCTAGTACATCTCCTTGGGATGCTCCTATTTTATTCGTAAAGAAGAAAGACGGGAGTATACGACTTTGTATTGACTACCGAGAATTAAACCATGTCACAATCAAGAATAGGTATCCGTTACCTCGCATTGATGACCTATTTGACCAGTTACAAGGAGCACAATTCTTTTCAAAGATCAATCTTCATTCTGGATATCATCAGCTGAAGATTAAAACTGAGGATATCCAAAGACTGCCTTCAGAACTCGGTACGGGCATTATGAATTCTTAGTCATGTCTTTTGGATTGACTAATACTCCTACTGCTTTCATGGATATGATGAACCGAGTATTCAAGGAATATTTGGATCAGTTTGTTGTTGTCTTTATTGATGACATCCTCATCTATTCCAAAAGTTGTGAAGATCATGAGCACCATTTGAAGCTGATACTTAAAGGCTTCGTGAAAACAAGTTATATGCCAAGCTAAAGAAATGCGAGTTCTGGCTTGAGGAAGTAGCATTCCTTGGGCACGTGGTGTCAAAACATGGAGTATCTGTTGAGCCGGCAAAGATTGAAGCAATACAAAGTTGGGAGCAACCAAAATCGGTGACCGAAGTGCATAGCTTTCTGGCCTTAGCTGGTTATTATCGGAGATTCATAGAAGGATTTTCTCGAATCGCTACTCCGTTAACTCAGCTGACTCGAAAAGATACAAAATTCATATGGAGCGAGGAATGCGAGAAGAGTTTCCAAGAGCTCAAGAGGAGACTCATTTTGGCACCTGTTCTGGCAATACCATCTGGTACGAATGGATTTGTTATCTACAGTGATGCTTCGGGCAAAGGGTTAGGATGTGTTCTCATGCAACATGGGAAAGTCATAGCCTATGCCTCACGATAACTCAAAGAATAGGAGAGAAATTATCCTACTCGTGATCTGGAGTTGGCAGCAGTCGTATTCGCGTTGAAAATTTGGAGACACTACTTGTATGGGAGAAAGTGGAGATTTATACGGACCATAAAAGCCTCAAATATTTCTTCACCCAAAAAGAACTCAACATGCGGCAACGATGTTGGCTTGAACTATTGAAAGATTACGATCACACTATTCAATATCATCCTAAAAAAAGCGAACGTAATAATCGGCGCATCGAGTAGAAGATCATACGCGAAATACGAAAAGCGATATTGTCAATACAAAGGCCCATTACGTATGACTTGCAAAGGATTGAGGTAGAATTAAAGACTCCAGGGACCCACATGATAATGGCGAATATACCTGTAGAACCGACTTTAATCGATAAAGTTAAAGCTGCTCAAGCTACGGACCTGGGGCTGATACGTATGAATAAGAAAGTGCAAGAGGGAGCTATTCCAGAAGCGAGAATCGATGAAGAAGGAATACTTAGATTCAACTCCAGACTTTGTGTTCCTAACGACTCTAATTTAAAGCATAGAATCATGATGAAGGCACATAACACACCGTTTGCAATCCATCTCGGGAGTACCAAAATGTATCATGATATTCGACATATATTTTGGTGGAATAATATGAAGAGAGAGATCGCGGAGTTTATCTCGAGGTGTTTAACCTGTCAACGTTTAAAGGCGGAGCATCAAGTGCCAAAGGGTCCATTGCAACCACTTGAGATTCCGGAATGGAAGTGGGAACACATTACTATGGATTTCGTTATGGGTCTTCCCAAGGTTTCTCAAGGCATAGATGCGATTTGGGTTATTATTGATAGATTAACCAAGTCTACTCATTTCTTACCGATACGTGAGACTTATTCCCTTGAACTTCTTGCTCGTATATACGTGAATGAGATTGTGAGATTGCATGGCATGCCAGTATCCATAGTTTCGGATTGTGACCCAGGATTCACTTCAAGATTTTTGGTTAGCTTGCAGAAAGCTATGGGCATGGATTTACGATTCTGTTCGGCATACCATCCTCAAACGGACGGACAATCAGAGAGGACTATTCAAACCCTTGAAGATCTATTAAGACTCTGTGTTCTAGATTTCAAAGGAAGTTGGGATAAGTATTTGCCACTGGTGGAATTCTCATACAACAACAGTTATCAAGCAAGTATAGGCATGGCTCCATTTGAGGCGTTGTATAGACGAAAGTGTCGTTCTCCAGTATGCTGGGATGAGGTGGGAGAAGCAACATTGTTGGGACCAGAATTAGTACGCATGACTACGGAAAAGATCCAAATGATTCGACCACGTATTCAAACCTCACAAGATTGACAAAAGAGTTATGCTGATCTTCATAGAAAGGACGTGGAATGTAATATTGGAGATCATGTAGTGTTACGTATTGCTCCATGGAAGGGAGTTACAAGATTTGGGAAGAGAGGAAAGCTCAATCCATGATTTGTTGGTCCATTTGAGATTCTTGACCGAATAGGAAATGTGGCCTATAGACTCGCGTTACCTCCAAGCATGTCTCGTGTTCATAATGTTTTTCACATATCTATGCTTAGTAAATATGTGAAAGACCGAACCATATTATTGCGTTAGAACAGGCAGAATGAGATAGTCAAGATTTAACGTACGAAGAGGTACCTATTAAGATCTTGGATAGGAAAGATCATGTCCTACGCACCAAGGTTATAACACAAGTTAAGGTTTTGTGGAGAAACCATGCAATTGAGGAAATGACATGGGAGTTGGAATCGGAAATGAAAGCGAGGTACCCTCACCTTTTCGAAACACCAGGTACGTAGGTCAATTTCGACGACGAAATTTCATAAGGAGGGGAGGTTGTAAGACCCCAACTTATTATAAATAAAATTGAGTTTTCTCTATTTATTATTTTGAAATAATAAGGACTAATTTGATATAATGCTCTTGTTATGGGTGAAATATGCAAATTTTATAAAATAAGCAAGTGGTTATAAAATAATCATTGTTGTCGGGGAATATTCGTTTGGTCGTGGAATATTCTTTTTGTAGGGAATATTTGTACGACGGTGCAGTCAATTGTGGGCCCCATAATAGAATAACGGTCGGATGAAAAAAACAACAAATTTGAGTTTTATAAATAATGGCGTGAATCACATCAGTTAATAATTGTTGGATTACGGTGAGTAAAATATGAGTAGACGCATAGTTACAAGATGGCACTGCGGTATTGCACAGTATTGTTGAATTATTGATTCTTACATAAGAAGGCACAACTCAAAAATTGTTACAATAGTTACTGTTCAATATTTTATTTTATTGATTCAATAATTGCTGCGTTGATATTTAATATTATTGTTGTTTCAATAATTATCACTGCACAGTATTTTCCATTATCAGATCAATAATTCATATTATTTGAATAATATTATTAGATACCATTATTGGCAATGTCTAAAAAGTTCTGTCAAGGAGAGGTTTGGTCACCTAATTGCGCGTCAGTAAGGAGAAATCCATATTTGAAAGCCCCACTCTTTCATGGGAACGGCCTGGTTGTCATAATTGTGATTCTGTAATATTATTTGTGAGTAATTAATTATTGATTTATATGATAAGGAAATATTTATTTTTTTTGGATATAAATGATAGAATTTTAGCAGGAAATAATTGTTGAAAGTTTGACATATTTTTGTGGAATTACAATTATTTCTCTCATAAATATTCATTCAAATATATTATTATAATATATTAAATTTTTTTTAAAAAAGGGTTATTATATATATATATATATATATATATGTGTAAATAAACATGAGATAAAGGAGCAGAGTTAGTGGGCAATTTGTAAAAGGATTCTAATTTTCAAAAGTAATGTAGTAGCTGTTTTTGTTTTTTTTTCAAAGATAGTGTATTCTGCTTATGTTTTCCTAAGTGGGTTGGTGAATGCTTTGTATTCCTTGTTGGTGGCTTGAATGAATTAATGTCAGCATAATGGTATGAGATTTTCCATGTGGACCTCTCCTATAAGGAAGATATGAGTGGTTAGTGTTTTGTTAGGCCATTTGTTGGTGAAAAAAAAACATTGCATGTAAGCTTGTTTCAAAGGGTGGCCCCTACCCATATGAGAATATAAGAATGTTAGGCAGGAAGTTAGGCAGAGGAGAGAAAAAGAGAAATGTTAGGCTCTCTACCTGTGTCTTTTTTTCCCTTCCTCCGTTGCTATAAATAGGTGGGCAACCCTCCATCCTAAATCACACCAAAAATCTCAAAGCACTTTTACTATAGTATTGTGAGTATTTTTCTTGAGTATAAGAATACTTTGAGCATAGTTTTCTGCACAATTTTCTCAGAATAATATCCGATATTCCAGTCAAATCCAGTTTCTACCAAGGTAAAGGATATTATTTTATTGCAACACTCGTGAGAAATATTATTTTCTTTCATACTCCATATTACGAAAGCGATATTATTTCATCTCGTATTCTTAAATTTGAACTTACTATGGTAAGTATTGCTTCTATAATTCCTGAAATGATTAGAAATTTCGTTTCATCAAATATCATTTCATAGGATTATTGGTCTGAACTTTTTATCAAATTTGGAACTTTTCATGATGGGTATCGCTTCACTTAGCATCGTTTCATTGGTATTATTCACAAAAGAAAAAAAATTATTTTTTTTCTCTTCCAAGTTATCTGTTGTGACCCTTATTCTTGAAATTTAATCCATGTTTTGATCTTCATTCTTGAATTTTACTCCACTATAGTTTATTATGAAGTATTATTGAACTTGGATAAACTAAAATATGAATCCCTAATATTTGTCCTCCTGTCTCACTGGATTCGTTCTTTAAAATATTTTTCATCATCCTCAGTCATAAATGATGATATTACTGAATATCGTTGTCTGTTAGTAGTGCAAAGATGAATGATTAATCGATGAATATCTTTTGGCCGTAGTGCAAAGATGAAGCAGTGTTGAGATGAACATGACCAATTGGTGATACAAATGAATATATTTCATTCTGTAGTGCAATGATGAATATTTGATTCAAAATGTATATTGATTGATGTTACAGGGATAAATTATTGATGATGGACTTTTAAATCTTAGAAGATAGTAGAATTCTTTCTCTACTTGACTTTTCTAATGGATTGCTGTTTCCGCTGCAGTTGTTGATCTAAAACTTGTTGTCTATTATATTTTTATCAGATTTTTTCCCTGTTGAAGACTAATGATAAATTGTTATATATTATCTTAGTCATAATATTCTTTATTGGGCTAGTTGAGCTCACCCTTTTCCTTTTTGTTCCTTTTTTTCTTCTCAAGAGGTGAGAACATAGCAGGAACTAGCCGGGGAATGGAGTGATGGTTCAGGATAGATGTATTAGTAGTCCTCACTATTTTGTAAAATAGTGTTTCAATAATTGTAATGAGGACTCCTTTTGAGTTTGTATACTCTCTATTAGACTATATTTATATTCAAACTCACAGTATATGTGTTGTCGTATTTTGCATGACAATTGTATTACTGAAGTTGTATTTGCTTCTGTACCATGTATTTGGCGACTCAGAATGGGTGATGTATACCTATTTTGGGGGCGTCACACTTACCGTAAAAGAAACTGAATATAAGAGTAGGGAAGTAGCAGAATACTTTTCTATAGTTTCTCTATAATTTCTCTCTCTAGAGTTTTAGTGAATTCGTAAGAAATAATGAAGGAATGAGCTTCTATTAATAGAAGAATGGACTGCATAGTAAGTAATTCATGAACGGTCCAAATTGATTTACTTTTAATCGGACGATCCATATTTAAAGCAAAATCTTTTAAATAAAATATAATATATTCTATTTATAATCTAATAAAACGAATAGCTTTATAAAAGTATTCTGTTTTATATAAAAATATTTTACTATGAAAAATACTATGCAGGCACTATGCAACACTATGCATAATAAAATATAATATATTCTATTTATTGAATAACTTTATAAAAGTATTCTATTTTATATAAAAAGATTTTACTATGCAAGACACTATGCATAATAGAATATAATATATTCTATTTATAGAATAACTTTATAAAAGTATTTTGTTTTATATAACAAGATTTTACTATTAAAACTTTAAACCAACGGTCTGAAAAATTAGCACATCTCTTCATGGAATAATATTGTACCAAAAAATGATTTAGACCGAAAAGAAATATATTTTTCGGGTGAATAGTACCCCGTGAATAGTACTACAGGAATAGTACCTTATGAATAGTACCTTGTGAATAGTACCCCGACACAAAAAATGTCCCAAATACCCGAGTAAACAATACTAGAGTGAATAGTAATTGGGTGAATAGTAACCCATGAATAGTAACTCGTGAATAGTACTCCGACACGAAAAATACCTCAAATACCCGAATGAATAATATTCGAGTGAATAGTAATTTAGGTGAATAGTAACCCGTGAATAGTAACTTGTGAATAGTACTCTGACATAAAAAGTGCCCCAAATACTCGAGTGAACAATACTAGAGTAAATAGTAACCGGGAATTTTATGACAACTTGTCTACTTTGAAAAATTTTCACATATCACCCTTAACTTTAAACTTTTATAAATTTAACTATTTACCAAAATAGAAAAACTGAAGAATTTTATTTCATAAAATTCGGGGTCTCACAATCTCCCCTCCTTATGAAATTTTGCCCTCGAAATTTACATACGTACCTGATATTCGAAGAGATGAGAATACCTTGCTTTCTTTTCAGATTGTACCTTCCCGGTTATTTCCTCTCTATCATGATTTTCCATTTCTCATCTCTTGTATTTCAAATAGCATTCTAGAATATAGTTTCAAAATAATGGTTAATTGACATACCACATAATACCCCTATATTCTGACCGACCAATTAAATAACAAATAAACTTAGGTAGGTCATACTAGCGAAGGAATTCCCCGTCTCCCCCCTCCTAGTTCTTGTCTCACATCTCATTCAGAGATCATATCCCTAAGCTTTGATATCAACTGCGAAGCCCCCAAAATTAGGTATACATCACCCATCTTGAGTCGCCAGATATATGGTACAGAATTCAAATACAACTGTCGTGTACAATACGAAAAAATATAAACTGTGAGTTTGAATACAAATATTGTCATCTAGACAATATCCACACTCAATGGAGTCCTCATTACATTTATTATCACACTGTTTCACAGAATAGTGAGGACTACTAATGCACCATCTAGGACCATCACTCTGTTCCCCGACTAGTCTCAGCTACGTTCTCATTTCCTGAAGAGAACAGTGAAAGAAAGGGTGAGCTCAACTAGCCCAGTAAGAAATATTATGACTAAGATAATGCAGAATAATTTATCGTTAGCCTTCAACAGTGTTAAGCTTATAAAATATAATAACTATCAAGTTTAACTGTAGCGGAACAAACAATCCATTAGAAGAGTCAAGTAGGGAATAAAAGGTTTAAAAGGTAGTAGGTCAAGTAGTCAAACAATCCATATCTTCTATGATTTAAAAGGTTTTTCATCACTTTTATCGTTGAGACTCAGCTTAATAAATAATCCACATCATCGAATCACCCCTGCACTACGGCCCAGGATATTCTTTAGTATCACGACCACGAATTATCCATGCATTACGGCTAAAGATAATCATGTTTTCATCAACAGTCCTGATCATTCAATAAAACAATTCATCTTTGCACTACGGCCAAAGAGAATCCATAGCCATAATCATACCAAAAACTGTCCATCAATGTACTGCGGGCCAATGATGACTTTTTCCACATCATTTGTAATATTACGGTTATGATTATACCGAATAATCCTTGGTTATAATCATACCAAGTCCATCTATGCACTACAGACCAAAGATGACTTTTAACATAATATAAGCATGAGGATGATGACAATGATATAAGAATTCAATAAAAACAAGTTCAAGAATTAATTTATCCAGGAACTAAGAATGTCCACATTGTCAACATGATACTTCTTTGTAGAGTAAAATTTAAGTCTGCTCAGAAGAATATTTTCATGAAAAGATACTGGATGAAACGCAAATATCAAGGATATTCCTCTAATTTTATGGAGTATAGAAGTCAAAGTTTTAACCAACTAAGTATAATAAAGAATGGAATAACAAAAGAAATCACCATTCATGCGATAGACCGCTCAGGCAGGTTATTCCAACAAAATAATAAATAACGGAACCAGGTCCGGCGTAAAATGCACATACAAGATATTCCAACAGAATAATAAAGAATTGAACCGGTCCACGTAAAAACGCACATACATACATGATATTCAAAGCTGAATAATAAATAATGGAACCAGTAAAGCGTAAACGCCTGACGCAGAGGATATTACGGCGAATAATAAATAATGGAATTGAGTCCGGTAGTAAGAACGCATGAGATAGGATATTCAACGTAATAATAAAGAGTAAAATAATGGAAGAATTTCACCAAGTATAGGGTAGCCACGTATCACTGAGTTATTCAAGCGAGAATAATAAATAATGGAATAATGAAGTTCTCTTCATGAATACAAAAGAAATAATATCCCTTATTGTAAAAGAAAGCGAATATAAGAGTAGGGAAGTAGCGAGAATACTTTTCTATAGTTTCTTTATAATTTCTCTCTCTAGAGTTTCGGTGAATTCGTAAGAAATAATGAAGGAATGAGCTTCTATTTATAGAAGAATGGTACGTATAGTAACTAATTCTTGAGCGGTCCATATTGATTTACTTTTTAATGGACGGTCCATACTTAAAGCAAAATCTTTTAAAAAATATAATATATTCTATTTATAATCTAATAAAACGAATAACTTTATAAAAGTATTACATTTTTATATAAAAAGATTTTACTATGCAAAATACTATGCAACACTATGCATAATAAAATATAATATATTCTATTTATAGAATAACTTTATAAAAGTATTATGTTTTATATAAAAAGATTTTAATATGCAAAAACACTATGCATAATAGAATATAATCCATTCTATTTATATAATAACTTTATATCGTTATTATGTTTTATATAAAAAGATTTTACTATTAAAAATTTAAACCAACGATCCATATTGATTTACTATTATAATTTCAACCAACGGTCTGAAAAATTTGCACATCTCTTCATGGAATAATATTGTACCCAAAAATGATTTAGACCGAAAAGAAATATATTTTTCGGGTGAATAGTATCCCATGAATAGTACTTTAGGAATAGTACCCTGTGAATAGTACCCCGACACAAAAAGTGTCCCAAATACCCGAGTAAACAATACTAGAATGAATAGTAATCGGGTGAATAGTAACCTGTGAATAGTAACTCGTGAATAGTACTCTGACACGAAAACTACCCCAAATACCTGAGTGAATAATATCCAGGTGAATAGTAATTTAGTTGAATAGTAACCCATGAATAGTAACTCATGAATATTAACTCGTGAATAGTACTCCGACACAAAAAGTGCCCCAAATACTCGAGTGAACAATACTAGAGAAAATAGTAACCGGGAATTTTATGACAACTTGTCTACTTTGAAAAAATTTCACATATCACCCTTAACTTTAAACTTTTATCAATTTAACTATTTACCAAAATAGAAAAATTGAAGAATTTTATTTCATAAAATTCGGGGTCTCAAAACTTTTAATCGGATGGTCCATATTTAAAGCAAAATCTTTTAAATAAAATATAATATATTCTATTTATAATCTAATAAAACGAATAACTTTATAAAAGTATTCTGTTTTATATAAAAAGTTTTTACCATGCAAAACACTATGCATGCACTATGCAACACTATGCATAATAAAATATAATATATTCTATTTATAGAATAACTTTATAAAAGTATTCATTTTATATAAAAAGATTTTACTATTGAAAACACTATGCATAATAAAATATAATATATTCTATTTATAAAATAACTTTATAAAAGTATTATATTTTATATAAAAAGCTTTTTTTGTTTTGTTACATTAATAATACTAATAAAATAAAACCGAGTGACTTATCACGTAATGCAAGAATAATCAATACCGAGTGTGCTACTATGCAACCACGCCAGACATATTCTTTGTACTTTTACTCTTGAGTAGTTCAACGTTTTTAATGGTAAAACTTCAACCATTATTCTCATAAAAATATTTTTGTCGTTTTTCTCCATCAAAAATAATAATCGCATTATGAGGTCCACCAATGATTGTACTGAGTAAATGCACGGCATTCCCAAACAAAAAAAGAATATTTTATATCAACTTGATTACTTTGAAATTTTTTTCACATATTACCCTTAACTTTAAACTTTTATCAATTTAACAATTTACCAAAATAAAAAAAATTGAATAGTTTTATTTCATAAAATTCGGGGTATCACAAGTTTAATTTAGTTTTTTAACAAAAAAGGCTTAATATATTAATTCTTTAATATTCAAAGGGTTTTGCCAAACAAGCCTTATGGCTTTTGAGATTTCTAGTTTATTTAAATTAAATAAAATAAATAATATAATAAATATAATATAATTATTATATATACGTTGGTTTTGTAACTGTATTCTATTAAATTTGGCGTATTAAGGATTAACAGTTTTAGTTTTTCCATTATAGCGATCAATTTGTTTTAGTTGCTGAGAAAAGAGAGAAGAACTTGAGAGAGAATTTGAGAGGAGTCTAGGAAATTTTCACGTCAATTCCAGTGTGTTTAACAAGAAATTCTGTCAAGCAACAAAAGGTATGTTCATAATTGTGATAATATACATGTATATGGGTTTTACGGCAAAAATTTCATGTTCTGTAAATTTCATCTCATTCAAATTAATGTTAGATAATTGGGTACTTGTGATTATATGAGTATATAGTGATTAGAAAGTATGTTTAAACAACAGTTGCATGCTAATTTCGGTTCACAATAGAAGAAAATTTCGACAATATATGTTTGTATATATATATTTTTCATATGGTTCATGAAAAGTATCAATTCTAGTGGCTATTTAGTATGTGAAACTGTAAATTGACGCTTGTATATGCTAGTTCAATGAGATACAAACATAAAGTAATTTGAATGAGATGATTTGGCCAACTAATGAATTCACAGTGATGATTTCTAGGATGAATGTCAAGAAAATTGAGTTTTTATGAAAAACATGTATTGTGAGAAATTAAAATAGTTTTAGTTAGTGTTAAATTGTTCTAAATGGTTGTAAATGTGAGCAATCATGTTTATGATAGTTTTATATTTATTTTACGTGTTGATATTCACATACATTGGGTGAAATTAATTGTTAGTTGGCTTATGAAAAGTGCCAAGTTACATTACATGGCTGAGTTCGAAGTTCTACGTCGCATGCGGCATATGACCTCCCCAAGACAAAACTCTCGCAAGATTGGTAGGCGAGTGCTCATTTCCAAACACTGAAGTCTGCTAATTCTGCAGACTCTGGTCGTTATTTGTGGCTTAGCTAAAGGTTATGGTAATGTGTCCAACATGTAACAACAAGGCTAATATAGAGTTGTGTTATATGTATTATGAATTTAAAGTTGCAAAAATGTTTAGTAAATCAAAAACACGTTATGTGATAACTTAGTTTATACAATGAACGTTAGTTAAGTGTTATGATGATTAACACTTGGGAATTATGAAATGTAAATGGTAGCTTAAGACTTGTTCTTAAATAACAAGTTTAGCTAGTAATGCGTTTTATATTGAAAAGTGAATATTAGTATGTCTAATAGATGTTGTGGTTTTAATAATGTGTATAGGTGAACGTGAGTTTTAATATTTTAGCTTATGCTCGAGGTAAGTTTTCTAACTCTACACTTTCGTTGAGCTAGTTCATTTATTACATTGTGCAAGTATCTAAACTTTCTTTTTACATTGAGCAAGTTTTCTAACTCTACACTTTCGTTGAGCTAGTTCATTTATTATATTGATTCATTCAAACTTGTTTACAGTTAAGCAAGTTTCTTAAGTTCTATTATTGTATAATGAGCGTAGTTTTTGAACTCTTGTCTCTATTATTGAACTGTTTCAATTCCTTGCACGAGTTAATACATTGTTGGGCAGGTTTTTAGTTTCCATCTTGCTATCAGTTAAATGTACATTCAGGAATATCATTCTAATATTATAAGACTCGAACCTTAGCTTATTTTACTGTTCAAGAAAATGTTAACCATTTTATTCGTTCTATTGAATACTTATGCTCTATAGTTATTTCAAGCATGAGTTAGATATGTAGAATCAGTTCATTTATGATTCTCAAATGTTATAAGTTATGTTGTTATTAAACAACTGTTGTATTATCAAGCATTGTTGATTCAACTAGTTCCATAGTTGATGATCATTAAACTTCAATTACCCTTGAAATCTTATCAAGACCAAACTTTCTTTGGTGCAGACTTGTACTCTAAATACTGAGATGAACAACCCTATATTTAGGGGTTTATGCTTAGCATTTAAATGGTTGTGCACAATACATTGTACGAAGGATTGATCCCCCTAACTACGTGTAGTCCTTATAGTCATATGACTGTTAAAGTTAAAGTTGAAAGATTACTTATAACTGTGGACATGGTTCATGGTCATTTGACCCTCAGTAGTATATTTAAGAATGTTAATAGATCAAATCATTTAGTTCTATTGAGCCTATAAATTGGCAAATGTTGAAATGTTAATAGAACGTATCATTTAGTTCTATTGAGCCTATTATTTGGCAAATGATGTAAAGATATTTATTCTTATTTCAAGTGAGCTTTGTTTGCTCACTCTTGCATATTTATACATTTATTGCAACTATGGTTGAGAAGGTAGATAAACCTACAACTAGCAAAGGAAAGGGAAAAATGTACAAGTGATGAAGACTTGCAATTTTGCTTAAATCGTTATGATGATAGACTTTTAATAATGATGTGATGTAATAATTTTATTTTCTCACTTGAATGATTGTATTAAAGGTTAGAGAACCTGGGAGATAATATTTTTATTAATGTAATCCTATATGGGCACATTTTTATTATTCAATTTATTATGATTGGGTAGTTAGATATGAATGTTTTGATTATGTGAACACCAAATCTTGAGGTAATGAAATACCAGGATTTGGGGGTGTCACAAAATCGGATTGTCCAGAATTTAAGTTTATAAAATTAGGTATTAATAAAATGAATTTTTATTAATATTATTTTGTGTTATGCGTTTATTAATCATTCTAGAACCTAGGATGATTATAAGTCGGGAGGATTCTGGCTACGGGCTAGACTGAACGAGTAAGAATTTTCAAGACGAAAATAAAAATATTTCTGGGGAAAAAATATTTCTGGGGAAAAAGATGAAATAGACACTATTCACCCGACGAAACCTAAGGGTTAGTGTTTGAATAACCTAAGCCTTTTTGAGAGTTCGGTATGTTGAAATGACATTCCGTCAAAAGATTTGATGATAATATATCGTGAAAAGTTAAGTAAGCCGATAAAAGTTTTTTTTCGAAAAACGTTTAGAAATTGGACGAAATAAAAATTACGATAAGTATTGTTATGTACTTTTCATTAGTTTAAGTACGTTAGAGGAAAACGTGAAGAAAAATACTTAACCCTAAAAAGTGTTTTTCAGTTTTTCGGGATTCCGAATAATGCGTAATAGTTAGACTGTAGAGGAATGACGAAATATCCAAAAATATTTGGATTCCGAGAATCGCAATTTTTTAAACTGTCAGACGAATTCTGCGAGATGGAAGCATGAAGCTTCCAAGGGAAGCTTCATGAATAGTAAGGCGGTTTAGTAAGGAGGTGGTAATAGTATAATGAGGGGCGAAATGACTAAAATTGTGATGCCCCCAAATCCGTGTAACATCGTTTACAGGACATGGTGCTCACAGTACAATATACATCATTATCTATTTAAGTAAACTCCAACAATAATAATAATAATGACCATTACATACTTATTCAAAATAAAATCCCAAGTCTTTACAACCTTAAATAAACTAAAACTTTAACTAAGTGTTTATCGCTACATTACATCATATGCGGAAATATAACTTATTACATAAATAACTCTAATCATTTCATCTTAGACTTTCCCTTGTCCTTGTCCGAGCCCTCAGCGTTATCAGCCTTAACTGAAAGGTTTAAGCAAGAATGAGTACAAATTGGCCAGCAAGTATATAAAGTAGTTTGAGAACATACATCAGAAGTAAAAGCATTAGTATGAATATTTCTCAACAATTGAAATAATTGTCAAGAGATAAACTGGAATATCAAGATAAGAGTTTTGGAATTCTCAATAGCATACTAAGGGGTGTTAGATACCCTGAACATTACTTTGTTTCATCAAAAACCATCAGACGATTTAACAATCAAATAGATTGTAAACAGTCTCTGCAAGTACTCCAAGTGATCAGTGTGACACCCCCAGATCCGGGTCTCTTCCAACCCGACATATGGTGCTACACGGTGCTACAGTTCACACAAACATTCAATTGAAATGCCTCAAAAGAACGAATATGTCTTATAAATATTACAAAACAATACGACCATTCCCCAGGTTTTTTATAATCGTTACATTTGTTCTTGTCATAATATCAAATATTATCATTACAAACCAATACTATTATATAGGTAATCTACAGGTTCGCCTTAGCCTTCTCTTTATCCTTTCCGGATCCTTCGGTCCATTAGGTCTAAGCTACATTCATATGGTTCAAGCAAAAGTAAGCATAACAAGCTCAGAAAGTACAACAATTTCTTTTAAACAATATGCTTGAAACATAGGAATCGTATATCTTCAATAACTAGATAATAGTTACGAAGTACTATCGATAATTCAACATAACATTTCTTTTCCTTCAAAATGTTTTACAATGACTATATTCAGTAAAACATCAATTCTGGTCCAAGACCATGAGCATTTCATAATTTCTTTGAAAAGGACAACCCGACACGAAGTCCGTAAGTCTGGCATAACTTACGAGCACTTCTAGGTGATCAGCCTATAGTACTGTATTGATCAACACTACATTCATTAAACGTGTGTACGTTTAAGTTTTGGCAACCTTACATGCCCATCAAATACTCGATGAAAAATACATTTGTTTATTCATACTCAGGCTTACCTTGAATCCGTACCAAACTATTGGCGTAGGATAGCATTATCAATTCTATATGGAAAGATTTGTAAAGAAATCAATCACTTTTTCAAGAATAATCTAGCCGATGTAAAACTGGCATTGACCCTTTCGTAAGACAATTCATGCATCTTATAACATGAATCACTGAAAACATGGCTAACACGAAGGTTAGACAAGCTTTTAAGAAAAACTTGCCTTCAGCGTCTGCTATTTTTCCTTTGAGTCTTTAAAGTCTCTACAACACATAACCATATAACATACTACATTAGGTCATGAATGAACATACATGGTTCCTAATGAATCTTACCCTTCTTCTCAATCTAATTATGTATTAGATTTGTTATTATTGGTTCCGATTTGCCGTTATAATTTACATTGTTCTTACCAACTTCGTTCTCTTCTATAACTTAACTGAAATTAGTTCATTAATACAACTCGTTTCGAGTTAATCATCCTTCCTCGTGGCTTACTAACGTTCTTACATTATTAATCGAAACTCGATCGTCATTGGTTAAGTACACTTATTGCATATTGTTCGTGTTCACGTAATATTCAACAACTTTTAGTTGTAACTCGCAATGTTATTGTCATCATCGAAAAATGCTATTTTACGTTAATTAATTCATTATCAATTAACTATCTTTTCTTTTGTATTCTTAATCGTACTTACTTCCTTAACGAAACTTTTTTCAAGTACTTATCTGCCTTTACGGCTTATTATCCTTCATCGCTTCAGTATTAATAACTGATGTTAAATTTAATCTTTCTTTCAACCTTTAGTGTATTAATTAAGGTTTACAACATCTTAATTATTGTATCTTTAAGTTAATTAAGAATTTAATTTACTCTTCATTCACTTCCTTTACTTTTACATTCTAAAACATTCCTCTATATGCTTCACTTAGTCTTTGGCTGGCTATTGGCCAAATTTTCTTCTGCAACTTCATGACTGTATTGCGCAGCTTCTTATTCCTAGATTTGGTCATGAAAATGGCTATATTTCATCTCTTTATAAATAGTGTGTCATGGGTACCAACTAATAACGATTGCACTATGGCTCAGCCTCGCGCTACATCGCATGCCTTTCTGCCTTGAGTCGCGCTGCGACGCGGACTCTATGTCTTAGAAAAATTAGACAGATTTTCTTTTAGGTGAGATTCCCAGGCTCGTAACTTCTTCGTTATAAGTCCGAATTGGCTCGTTCAAGAGCCTACGGTTCACAAATCACATACTCTACAAGTTTCTACAAGAACTTTAGCTATTTGACTTTGTTAACTAAAAATTCACCTATTAGTTCATTTTTAACGAAAACGATTAACGTTCGTGAACGTTCAACGCTCATTTCTTCATTCTAAGTCAGAATTCGGTCATTTTCGTGTCCGCAACTCTATAATGCAAAATAAGACTTGACTCCATTAAAAACCCATATTTCCAAGCTCAATATCAAAATTCGACTTCCATTCCGTGAATTTCACGAATTCGACGATTATCATCCAATTGTGTGAATTCCAGCAAAACTTCGTTACTTAAGATTTGTTCTTCGTTTCAAATGGATTTTAATCATCATATAGACATCTCAACCTACATATTACAACAACTTATTTACATGATAAGTTATTACTTGTTCTTCATGAGTCTATTTCTTTCAAAAATATAAACTACATAACATTTCATTTCTCATGACTTATAATGGATTAAATCTTCTAACCACCATTCTCATATCTCCTTATCATACTTACTTCATTAAGGTAACATATTACAAGTTCCTACAAGTTCTTCTTTAGTTCATAACTTATATGATTACGAATAGCTTATTATTGACTTATACGGCTTAAGTCCCTTGATTTAACCATTCTTACTACTTCTTAGCCTACAAATCCCACCACTACTCACTTCTCTAACAATAAAGAGAAAGAGATTCATGGTTCAAGATCTTACCCTTGAAGATCACTTGGTTAATATTTGATCTTCTTCTTGCTTCTTGAAATATGAAAGACTAGCTTATTCTCTTTAACCAATAAGTTGCAAAGTGTTTGATGAAATGAACAACCGACAAAATGAAATCCAAGGATCTCTATTTATAGGACATCCTAAGTTAGGGTATAATGGTCATAAATCCACTCCACCTCCTTACTATTCTTAGCTTAATCATTAAGTAAACTTGCTCCTCAAATTAATTACTTGGCCATCACAACACTTAGCCCTTAAGTTACTTTACATGGCAACCACAACACTTAGCCATTAAGTTTCTTTACTTGGCCACTACTTTGGGTCATCCATGGGTTACCCCATGGGTTTGAACCATCCTATAACCCAAAGGTTCATACTTTGGGCTTCTAGCTTAATTAGCTTAACTTATAATTTGGGCTTGCATTAATCCACATTGATTATAAATTACAAACACTTGGGTTTTAACATTAGGCTTGCACATTACTCTTTATTGGACTTACACTCCCTACACAAATCCACAAGTCTATTTCATTTGGCTTAAAGCCTTATAACATATACTATACATATAATTCTCGTATTCTAACTCGTATACTTGTTCAACATATACGACATACCATCATTCATACATACTCGTATAATACCTCGTATCGTACTCTTATTCATTACTTCGTATAATACCTACGTATTATACGATCATCGCTTAATTCATTAATCGCATTTCATTTTCTTCTCGGAACTCACTTTCCCTAACCGTTAGGTTTTAAGTCCGCAGGAAAAAAATTGTGTTTGCCATAACTGAAATATTATCGGATATTCTATCTTACCTCGATATTCTATCGTTATGTATTTCTCGGAAGTTTAAAAATAATTTCCGAGAAGAAATGTGTGAATAGTGTTTTTCAGAAAAATTCTTGGAAAGCTTTTATTTTCATCTTGGAACTTCAAACACTTTAATTCTACCACGTAGCCAAAATACGAAGATGTTCTGACATATCTAGGTCATAGAACGACCTTCAAATAGCTTACTCCATAAATAATCAATTAAATTAATTTAATCCACATAATCAAATAAAAATTTAATTCTTGTAGACACTAGAACTTTTCTGTACACCTGTCACTAACATTGCAGGAGGACATATTCATCTTTCAAGAGGGAACCCTGGAAGTCATTTCATATCCATTCCGGATACTACCGGAAGTTCAGCATCAACCCCGGAACACACACCGGGGGTAACAATTCCAACCTTGGAGATAAACCTTAGGCATGCAGATCCAATACCGGAACACACACCGGAGAAGACCGATTAATCTCGGAGATAACCCCGAGGTATCCAGTCTCAGTCCCAATCATCGGAATAGCTACCAACCTTGGTGATAACCCCAAGGAATGCAGTTCCAGTGATAACCTCGGAAATGCTTGTTTCAAATGCAACCAGCTTCAATCTCGGAGCATACAACGAGACACCCAGTACCAACCCGAAGATAACACCGGGAGGACATGCAGACCTCAGAGTTGACACTGAGGACATTCAACACTTGCAGCAGCCCAATCTCAGCGAAGCCATGAGCAACGTCTACTTTACCAGCCAAAATCGGCGATAACACCGGTGAGGGGCAACCTCGTCATCTTGCCAACGCAATGCCACATCACGTTGTCTCAACATTTTATACACACATCTCTACACAACGATGTCCCACAAGAAACAAGGAAAACTAATCCTGAGTGACTATTGTGCGGGGTAACAGATAGAATTTGAAGCTTGAAGACCGGAGGGCATCGTCCCATCTTCAATGACTTCGTACAAACTCTAATCCCATGCCATTGTACAACTCTCAACAACGGCGGTCCAAAATAGGTCCTATATACCTCAGTCGGATGCCCGGATTGCAATTCTAAAAGTTCGAGCGAACATTGCAGTGCCTGAGTGCACGTACTACGAGACGACGACCGAAAAACCGGGGCAACAGGGCAAATTTCAGTACACTCATGGCTCACCACCGCAGTACACTCACTCCCCTCTATAAATAGAGGACTTGGGGTGGCCATTTTGAGAAGAGAAAGAGCGAGGAAGCCCTGTCAAATTTGCTCTGTATTTGCAATATACTGAGTGTTTTCCCATTTTAAACACATGTGAGCTCATATATAGCTACTTTTGTACTTACAAAAGCCAAAGGTGTTACCCACTTTAAAGATATAGAAGTCTTCTTTGGCGGGTCCAACGTAGTCAGCTCTCACACACTTTAAAGTCTTTTCTTCATCTTAGCACACACCCTTCTTCACGTTGAGAGTCGTGTTGCGTGTGTTTGCTTAGGACTTTAGTCCGTGGTTTTATTTTTTGTATATATATATATATATATATATATATATATATATATATATATATATATATATATATATATATATGAACTGTGTGTCGACTGCTCGATGAGCTGGATTTTACATCCAGAGCGATTTACTACTCGCTATATATATATATATATATATATATATATATATATATATATATATATATATATGAACCGTTGTCGAACTCGCATTCGATGAACTCGGATTTTACATCCGGCATGCGTTTATCGCTTTTTATATATATATATATATATATATATATATATATATACATATATATTTACTGACTTTTTATATATATCTCGCCATCGCTTTCATACGATTATGGTATCATGTGATGGACATTTTCAAACTATAATGACTTGTAAATTATTCATGGTGTAAATTTCCTCGATGGTTTCCATACCCACGAGGAAGTCGGCAATATTTTGTATATTATTTTCGTATGGATGCTTCAGATCTCAGAAATAAAATCAATCCAAATAGAACACTTAATAAAATGGAAGTGTAAAAGGTCTCAATTACTATTGAGCATCAGGGTTTGAAAAACCTTTTAATAAAACATCATTCCTATATCTTGCTAAAAACTAAATTTTTTACATAAATTCAAACCCTGTGTATATAGGTACGAACGAGGCCTCGCACTACTTCCAGATAACAACACATTGACCCACACACACACACATTCAGATAATAGTTTCTTAAAAATAGGTTGTCACCGTGGTAACACGAATGGTGGGGGGTGCCTAACACCTTCCCTCCGCATAATCAAGTCCCCGGACCCTAATGAATCTCGGTTTCACCGATCCGTTTAGCAGTGTCACATCACTGGGTCAATGTGCAAACATTTTCTCGGTTGTGTTGGTATAACCATTTAAAAAACCAACTGGCGACTCTTAACAATCCATCATCGACATTATACATGTCGGACCTTTTTCACGTGTTTTTTCAAACAAATCTCACCTAAAATGAGAACACCAAAGAACAAGTAACGGAAAGGGACAAATAAAAATCCCGGCGTCGACAGGTGGCGACTCTACTGGGGATGCCAGTAAGAGGACTTAAGCCGTTATTACAATCTTTTCAAAACTATTATCTGCTTGTGTGTGGATGTTGCATTTACATTTATGATGAATGTGTACGAATGCATTTACTTATTGCACTTAGTGCTTCGCACCATATCTATTTGTGATATTAGTGCTTCGCACATGTCATCATTTAATATGGTGAGACGCAATGTATTTGAATGTATGTTGTGTGGTCCCTCGACCAAGACGCTATCCCATCGGTGTTTGATTACTGGACTCGTGGGGAAACTAATTCCCCGAGGATCAGGAAAGGCACCACCCAAATTCGCTCCAGTTGAAAGACCGGATTAACTTCCCATTGAGTAAAGTACGATGATTTGGGAACCTTCATGCCAAAAAGCCGCGAGAGTAACCTAAGATAGGTCATCCTCTGATAAACCCAAAACGGAGGAAAGTCTCTTCATGTTCTCTCATTTCAATTACTTGTAAACACAATTACTTGTAATTACATTACATATATATCTCCATGTAATGAGAAATATGAAGAAATGTGTATACATACATAACAAGCTATCCTGTATTACTAAACAGCTGACATCCTTTTTGCAGGATAAAATTCCTAAAATGGACACATCACATAGCATGTTATTATACACACATTCCTTAAAGATTAAACTATACAAGTCTTTTGGAGGGAACCAATTGGACCTACTACCCGGTCAAAATCCAAAAAGGTTGCAGGCCTACAGTCAATCATGTCGTCATCTGACCAGACTAAACTTAATCAAGTTTCTCGCAAAGAATTTGATTGATTAAGCAAACAAATTATAGATTTGGCTATTATACTCAAAGAACTACACCAGTCTACTCAGGGTCAAAAAATACCCATACAGGCTGAATCTTCTACACAAGGGGGAAACTAGGTCATTACAATACCTGAACTGCAATTGGATACGACCAACAAAACTTATGATGCTACCCATCCCACTGGAGATCCAGACACTGGTGACATAAAAAAGAAAGTCCTCCAAATGGAACAGACCCTTCGTGCTATCAAAGGAATTGGAACACACGGGAGTGTTTCATATGTTGACCTTTGCATTTTCCCTGGTGTTCATTATCCAGAAAAATTTAAAACTCCTGACCGTGAAAAATATGATGGGTTAGAAGATCCTTACACACATTTAAAGGTGTTCATTGGAGAACTTGTATCTTATGCAGAGGACGAAAAACTCAGAATGCAACTGTTCCAGAAGAGTCTAACTGGAGAAGCCCGTTCGTGGTACACAAGATTAGACAACTCAATGATCCATAGCTTGGAAGAACTAGCACATGCCATCCTCACTCAATACATCTTTTAGTCTCAGATGGCTCCTGATCGATATCAAATTACCGAGATCAAGAAACAGTCTAACGAGTCTTTCAGAGAGTATGCTCAAAGGTGGAGACGCCTGGCTGCCCAAGTTATTCCTTCTATGACGGAATCAGAGATGGTCATGACATTCATAGACATACAAGAAGCGCCCTTCTATGAAAGAGTTTTAGCCAAGATCGCAAACCATTTCTCAAATGGTCAAACATGGGGAGATGGTTGAGATGGGATTAAAATCCGGAAAAATTCAAGACCTACGCCCTTAAAGTCCGTCACGATGACATCAAAACCGAAAATTATGGAAACAACTTTTGAGGGTCCATAAAAAGAAAGAGGAAGATGTTTCCCTGATACTACAGGGTCAAAAAGGTAATCAGAACATGCCTATTCAAAGGAGAAACTACACTCCCTTTCAAGCACAATCTTCGAACCCTCCAATACGAAAAGGTGGAGAAGTCAAACGCCCTCGAGTGTTCATACCCCTAGGGGACACACTCGAGAATATTCTCACCCTTCTAACAACACAGAAGAAAATTACACATCTTCTTCCACCAGTCAGCCCTAATGGACGGGGTTTTAATACTGCTCGGAAATGTGCTTATCATGCCGGGGCACCTAGACATGATACTCAGGATTGTTGGGCCTTGAAACATAAGATCCTAGACCTGATAGATAACGGTGAGATCGTGGTTACCAAACTAGATCAGCCTCACGTTCAAGATAACCCTCTTCCTCAACATAAAGAAGAATAGGTCAACATGATCAATTGGAGCAATGGACAGAATTCTAATTTCAACTGTGAATCCTCCCAGACCCTCAAAGATGGTTTTGACAAATGTGATTATGCAAAGTTCCAATTCATAATGGAACGAAAAGTGAAAGCTTTATGCATACAAATTGAGCAATTGCCAGAACTGGTGACCTACCAGCATCAAGTGACACGCCAGTTAGTAAGCCAGGAGCATGCCAGTCTCCTACCTCTTGTCATGAATATTACTTCGTCACTTTCAAACAATGAAATGCTGGAAGTCAAAGTGACAAAGAGAGAAAATGCCAAAGCCCGACGGGATTTTGCCAACAAAAGGGAATTCACCTATTTAGGCCAACCTATGGAAGAAATCCTTCAGATGTTAATGAATGAAGGAAGGATTAGTTCCCTTCTACCTCCAATTAACCCCCATTCAGGATGGTATAATACTGATGGAGTATGTCAATATCACTCCCATTCTCGCGGTCACAGCACAGAAGAATGCTGCGCACTTCGCCACCTCATCCAAAATCTAATTAACAGTGGTGTCCTGCACCTAGCGAACGATGATACTGTGTTACGTGCAAGTGAGAATACATGCCCTACTAAGTGGAAGAGTTTGGTAGCAGTCATATCCACTGAGACTGATGGGGCTAATAAATCACTCACAACGCCAACAATTCAACTCAAGGGAAGCAACAATCCTTTGAAAGTGGCCGCTCCCGAGCCAATCAACTTGCCATACCGAGCACAATATCCTATTGTTAGCTTGAGCAAGGTTTCGTGGAATTATGGAGAAGGTGAAGGATCCACCTCACATACAACTGCTACAGTGTCAAAGGAAAATCCACTATATCTTCCCCAACGGGTGATGAAGCCTACCATCAAATCAAAGGGGAAAATACCCATTGAGAAGATTAAAAAATTCCTCTGCACTATGGGTCATAACGAAGCCAAGGTGGTTTTAAGCTTAAGAGAAGTGCCACATCAAATATCAATTTTGAACTTGGTCCTAACTTCCGAGGATCATCGGACATTCTTGTTGAAGGTTTTAGAAGAAGCCTATCTACCAACATCAGTTGATACGGAAAAATTTCAACACTTGGTGGATCACATTTTCAACAACAATGTGATATCCTTCACTAATAATGACATACCGCCCGAGGGGATTGGTCATTGCAAGCCGTTACACATTGTTGTCTTGTCCTTCGGATATATGATGGCTGGAGTCTTGATAGATGGAGGCTCATCTCTAAATATATGTCCATACGCCACTTTATTGAAGATGAATATCAATCTCAACCGAATCCGGAATAGCCATACTATCATCAAGGCTTTCGACGGAGCCCGTTGGAATTCGATCGAAGTAATTGTACTGCCAATCAAAATTGGTCCCCATACATTCTGCGTATCATTCTACGTTCTTAAGATAGATTCGGGATACAACCTACTCTTGGGACAACCATGGATTCATATGGCAGGGGCAGTCCGTCCATCCTCCATCAACAGTTGAAATACATTATCAACAATAGCCTAGTCACCGTCAATGCTGAGCCGGAGTGTCCTACACAAAGTGACATACCATACATCAATGCCAATGCAGATGTTGAACCGGTCAGTTTTCATGCCTTGGAAGTAAGCAATACCCAATACCATGTTATTGTAATGCCATTTCCCGAACCCAAGATTTCTGTCGAGGTAATGTCGGCTACTCAAGAAATGATGTCATTGGGTCATAAGCCGGGATAAGGGCTGGGTAAAGATCGCCAAGTTATTAAATACCCAATTTAATTAACCAAGAAAACTGGAACAGCTGGGCTAGGCTATTCTTCCAATTCTAGTAATAGGAAACCTCATAAGCATTAGCAGATTCCTTCAGCTTCAACCATGCGGCGTTTATCTTTCTTTCAAGCAAACTCGAGTCCAAGACAACCTCTGTCAAAGGTACCAAACCAACATAATGCTTATGTTATTTCCCAAGCCAGTACCGGTAAAGGAGAAAGAAGTCTTTGCTTCAAACCCCACAATGGAAGAGGAGAATCAAAGAATTAAGCAAAACGCCATCCGAATGATGTCGGGCATACGCATCGTCGTTCATGACGAACATACAAAAAAATATACCCCAGACGATGATTGCCCAGACATAATGGCCATCATTTGGGAAAAGGAGGACGATTATAACTCCTCCATTACTGCGGTCCACCCTGACTTTGCCCTTGCCAATTGGAACAGCATTCCTTGCATTGGTCGACAAGGGTAAAACGGGCAGAACTCTTTCTACCCTGTAGATATAATAACTGCTTACTTTTATGTACAGTATTAGCAGTTTATTTTGTCAGTGCATGCTAACACTGTGTATGATCAAAATGTTTCATATATACTAAGTGAAAGCATATTTTGTTTCAGGACCCTGAATTTAGATGTGCATGTACTTGCTGATACAGTGCCTCTTCTCCACAAGGATTGTACCTTTGATGTAGAGATGAATTCACCCTTGATGGAAATACAGGACGACATTGAGGTGCCTCCAGAAATTCAAGAATGGGTCAAAGACAAACCTAAAACCAACCTTGATCAAACCACTTCTTTCAATCTCGGAACCTTAGAAAGCCCTATGTTAATCCAGATTGGTTCAGAACTTACCCCAAACCAAAGGAATGACATGGTTATGCTACTAACCCAATTCTAGGATGTGTTTGCATGGTCTCATGAAGATATGGTGGGTTTGTCCACTGACATAGTCCTTCATCGCCTTCCTATAAAAGAGGGATTTAAGCCAGTCAAACAAAAGCTCAGGCGATTGAAACTTGAGTGGAGTTTAAAGGTGAAAGAAGAAATTGTGAAACAATTTCAAGCTGGCATCATCATGGTGTCCACATATCCTGAGTGGATATCCAACATTGTTCCCGTGCCTAAACCTGGAGGGAAGGTGCGAGTTTGAATGGATTACCGGGACTTGAACAAAGCTTGCTTAAAAGATAGCTTTTTCGTTCCATTTATCCACATTCTTATTGACAATACTGCGCAATATTACATGTACTCCTTTGTTAATTGCTTTACGGGGTACCACCAGATCATGGTTGCTGAGGAAGATCGTGAGGAAACTGCTTTCATCATGCCTTGGGGAACCTTTTTTTATAGACGGTTGTCATTCGGCCTCATCAATGCCGGAGCCACCAACCAGCGAGCTATGATGGCTCTCTTCCATGACATAATGCACAAAGAGATCGAGATCTATGTAGATGACATCATTGTCAAATCCCGGAAGGAGGAAGACCACTTAGACCATCTAAGAAAGCTATTCAACAGGTTGCGTAAGTACAACTTGAAGTTGAACCCAGTCAAATGCGCCTTTGGCATTAAATCAGGCAAGTTGCTAGGATTTTTAGTCAGCCACAAAGGGATTGAGCTAGATCCTACCAAATACCAGGCCATTACGGAGATGCCCATTCCTCAGACAGAGAAGGAAATACGGGGATTTTTGGGAAGAATCAACTTCATCAGCAGGTTTATCTCTCAACTCACAGCAACTTGTGAGCCAATATTCAAGCTATTAAGGAATGACTCCTCCATGAAATGGAATGATGATTGCCAGAAGGCCTTTCTCGCAATTAACGAATAGCTAGTAAAAGCTCCCGTGTTGGTACCACCCAGGGATGATGTTCCCCTGTTCATGTACATGTCCATAAGTGACAACACCATGGGCTGCATGCTGGGACAGAAGGACGATAGAGGCAAAGAACGAGCTATCTATTACCTCAAGAAAAGACTCAGTAGTAGTGAACACAAGTACACTCTGATTAAGAAGACTTGTTGCGCTTTAGCATGGGCTTCTATGAGGTTACATCATTACCTCCATGGTCACACAACCCATCTCATATCCCGCGTGGATCCTCTCAAGTACATGTTCAATAAACCAATGTTAAAATGTCGGTTGTCCAGATGGCAGTTGATCCTACAACAATTTGACATCGTATATATGATTCAATAGTCCATCAAAGGTCAAGGAATTGCTGATCAACTGGCTGCCGCACCTTTAGGGAATTTCAAACCCTTGGAGACATACTTCCCCGACGAAGGAGTAATGACAGTTCAGCAACACCATCAGTACGATACACGCCAAGCATGGAAGATGTATTTCGATGGAGCTGTTAATATCGAAGGTTTTGGAGCTGGAGCAGTTCTTGTATCCGGTACGGGTGAGCAGTATCCCGTCGCCACCAAATTGCAGTTTGTCAGCACCAACAACATAGCTGAGTATGAAGGCTATCTCATTCGGCTAAAACTTTTCCGTTCAATAGGCATCAGGCGGTTAACTGTCTTTGGGGATTTAGAGTTGGTAATAAGGCAATCCACCAGAATCTATCAAACCAAGGAGCTACATTTGCTGCCCTACCATCGACAGGTTTTACAAATGGTTTTGGAGTTCAAAGAAATCTCCTTTCTACACGTTCCTCGTAACAGGAATGACTTTGCGGACGTGTTAGCAACTTTGGCCTCCTTGATTCGCATATCAGACAAGGAACACTTGCCAAGCGTCACAATTTCCTGCACAAGGCCCCAACCTATGGGAACTACGTTGGAGAAGTATCGGATGAGCTACCTCCCATCCAGCATCCTTGGTATCAGCATATTAGGGAATATCTAAGAAATGGATCTACACCCGCTGAGGTGAGCCCGACTGAGAAAAGGCGGATCCATCGACTTGCTATGAAATTCTACCTGAGTGGAGATGCGCTCTACAAAAGAGATGCAGGACTAGGTCTCCTCAGATGTTTGGACAAAGATCAAGCCCAAAGGCTTATGGATGAAATCCATGGAAGAGTTTATGGCCCCCACATGAGTGGCCCCCTCCTTGTCAAGAAAGTCCTCAGGACAAGACATTACTGGCTATCTCTCAAGGCTGACTGCAATGACCACGTCAGGAGATGCTATTAGTGCCAAATTCATGGGAATGCTATACACGCCCCTCCACGGGAACTCCACAATATGAGTTCACCTTAGCCCTTCTCAATGTGGGGAATGGACGTTATCGGGCCCATTGAGCCTAAAGCCAGTAATGGACATCGATTTATCTTCACCATGATCGACTACTTCACCAAGTTGGTAGAAGCAACCTCCTTCCCCAGGGTTACCAAAGAAGTCATCATTGCTTTCATCAGAAACAATGTCGTTTGTCGATATGGACAACCAGAGGTGATTGTATCAGACAATGCTAAGAACCTCAACAACAAGATAATGGATGAATTATGCAATAAATTCCACATCAAACACCTCAACTCTGTCATCTATCATTCGAAGATGAATGGTCCTGTTGAAGCGGCTAACAAAAACATTAAGAAGATTATGCAAAAGATGTCCGCCAACCACAAAGATTGGCCTGACTTATTGCCTCTTACTTTGTTAGCCTACAGAACCTCAATGCGCACTTTAACTGGGGCAACCCCCTACGCATTAACCTATGGGATGGAATAAGTGCTCCCCATAGAAGTTGAAATGAAATCCCTCAGAGTGTTGATAGACGCTTAGCTAGATGAAGACCAATGGGTACAAGACAGGTATCACCAATTGTCTCTAATAGACGGAAGGCGAACCGCGACTATCTTCCATGTTTAGTTATATCAACAAAGGATCTCCAGATCCTACAACAAAAAAGTCTGGCTATGGAAGTTTAAACAACATGACTTGGTATTGAAGAAGATCCTTGACAACCAAGATCAATCTAAGGGGAAATTCGCTCCTAACTGGGAAGGCCTATTTGTTGTCAAGGAAGTATTGACAGGAGGCGCTCTCAGATTGCAAGAAATGGACGTCGATGAATTTCCATAACTCATCAACTCGGACACCGTGAAACGGTACTATGTATGAAGTTACCATCAAGCAAACATCCTGGTGTTGGATCATCAGATCACAAGTCATTCCGGTTCTCTAAACCCTTTACCACATACAATTCTTCCACACTTCACCCCTCAGGGAAAATATAGTTTTCAAGCCAGCAGCCTGGTTTCTCTGCGTTCCTACGACTTAGGTCATCCCACTATGGATTGAACCTCTCATGTTTGCAGTTTGGCTACCCATACATGGGATCAAACTTCTCATACCTGCATTTTATCCTCAACCTAGGATTAACCTTTCTCCTCCCCGCACTCTGACATGCACATGGGATCACGCTTTTGCACTCGCCCTGAGGGGCGAATTACGTCGACCTGATCTCCTCTTCAATAGGAGTACGTAGGCAACCATTTCATATGGCTCGGTTGCAATAAAACAAAAACAACAAAAACATTTCTACCCTTTTCTCCTTACCAAAAAAAAACAAATTCCTACACAATTTCTGCCATATACAGCGTTGAACCTCTTACACCAGGTTCGAACTACGCAGACCTGATCTCCTCTTCAATAGGAGTACGTAGGTAGCCATTCATGGTGCGGTCTCACCTCCTACCAAAACACAAACCATTGTCAACTGGTACTGGGATTATCCATCAATCCACTACATTTCATTCGGCTTTAGACCAAAGGGATGGAATTACTTGAATTCTTTCTAAATAGAAGATTCGGCGACCATCTAAACTACGGTTGTGCCTCAACGAGCAACACCAATCCATAAGCAATGGAATTTACTAGGCTTCTCCTAAATAGAAGTATTGGCGACCATCTGTGGTGCAGTCAATCTCAGAGAGGAAAGCCACACTCCTCTCCACATTTCAATACAGAAACCAGTCCCAAGACACCAAAGATGGTAGGGATACACAAAGATCGATGATCCATTCTGAACTGTCTAGAGACATCTCAATGTCCATCCGTCAAGGAAGAATTTAGAATACATCAAGATAGCAAGCCCTGAAACAGCAGGGAAAATATCAAGCAAGCAGCAAATCATATCTAAAAGAGAAGTGATCAAAAATATATTTCCCTGCTATTTATATAATGTTGTTTGATATACATAATATAAACTGTACATGACAAAATGGCTAAGCTAGTCTGTGTAGGAAAGTACAAGCCCATCTACAAATCAGCGTGTATGTGAGCTAACAAGCCTAAAATGGCGTCCCTCTCAGAAGAATGAGGTAAAGTTGTGGTCTCCTGTATGAGAGTATCCACACGACCCAACAGATCTGCAGCCATCTGCATGGTGACCATATGATCATCAATATATGCACTCATCTCTGCAATCATGCCAGTGGTAAGGGACCTCACTGCAGTACTATCAATGACGGCTACATCCCAGGCAGATATGGCACTATCCAGCTCAAATATCACTGCAACTCTAGATGATCTGGCCTCATCCCACTCAACAACAGCGGCATCTCTGTGAGCTAATGCCTTGTCTCTCTCTAATAGAGATGCGTCTCTCCCATCAAGGGCAATCAACATCATAGATCGACCTTGATCTCTCTCAAAGGTCATCAGATGAAGACTCTGCTCAAAGTACTGTGCTGAATGCTGAATCACAACAGTACTGGTACTAGTAGAATCTAAAAGAGATGTTGGTAACCCAGCACCTGGCTCCTCCTCGATGTGGGAATTAATGTCCTCCATGGGCTCTCCCTCATCTATCTCACTATCCAGTACTGTGGATATTGCTGCAGCCGATGCAATCTCTGTCTCCATCCATGCGGAATACTCTGCAGAACAACTTGGATGACTAACTAAAAAATCATCTATCTCACGCTGATCCCAACATGCATACACACGGGATCGGTCCTCTGCTTAAAGATAGCGAGAAGCTGAACGCTGACCTATCGCCCCCTCGAAAGGATGAAAGTCCTAAAACTGGTCAAACTGCGACATCACGGCCAACGGGTGATTAGTAGTCACGCCCCTCAAGCCAGCCAAAGGGAGATAGTCCATGCCAGGAGCATGCATAATAAAGCTATATGGTGAGCTAAGCCCCGAGCACGGCAATATAACAAATGGATCTCTGATATCCGCCAAGAATGTGGACCAAGACATAGCATCTATGCGCTCTGATGGCTGAAAGGAGTATACCATGGCTATATTATGGGTGAACCAACACCCATGCCGTCTAAGAGTGCCAATCGGTCTCAAATGTGACATAAACCACACATATAGCAGGACCGAGCTGCCCGTGAACACTCTTGTCGGATAAGTGCAATAGTAGGGGTGACGCCCCCAAAATAGGTATACAACACCTATTCTGAGTCGCCAAATACATGGTACAGAAAAGCAAACTACAACTTCAATAATATAATTGTCCGATAATAACCCGCTAAACCCAGAAAGCTACGCACTTCGATCACCGACTTCGGTTGCTCCCAACTTTGTACTGCTTCAATCTTCGCCGGGTCAACAGATACTCTATGTTTTGTCACCACGTGCCAAGGAATGCTACTTCCTCAAGACAAAACTCACATTTCTTTAGCTTGGCATAAAGTTTGTTTTCACGAAGCCTTTCAAGTATCAGCTTCAAATGGTGCTCATGATCTTCACGACTTTTGGAATAGATGAGAATGTCATCAATAAAGACAACAACAAACTGATCTAAATATTCCTTGAATACTAGGTTCATCATATCCATGAAAGCAGCAGGAGCATTAGTCAATCCAAAGGACATGACTAAGAATTCATAATGCCCGTAACGAGTTCTGAAGGGTGTATTTGGAATATCCTCAGTTTTAATCTTCAGCTGATGATATCCAGAACGAAGATCGATCTTTGAAAAGAATTTTGCTCCTTGTAACTGGTCAAATAGGTCATCAATGTGAGGTAGCGGATACCTATTCTTGATGGTGACATGGTTTAATTCTCGGTAGTCAATACAAAGTCGCATACTCGCGTCTTTCTTCTTTACGAATAAAATAAGAGCACCACAAGGAGATGTACTAGGACGAATGAAACCGATGTCTAACAATTCCTGTAGTTGGACTTTTAACTCCTGAAGTTCAATAGGAGCCATTCGATATGGGGTTTTAGAAATGGGTTTTGTACCCGGTTCATGGTTAATAAAGAATTCAACATCACACTCTGGGGGTAGACCGGGAAGTTCTTCAGGAAATACATCAGGAAATTCTCTAACAACAGAAATATTATTCAAATCTGACTTGTCTCTGTTCAAATCCATAACATGGGCTAAGAAAGCTTGACATCCATTTTTCAATAAACGAATAGCTTTGTGGCTTGATATGATAGTGGTTGATTTTAGTGGTTTAGTAGTTTGAATTCGTATGATAGGTTGGTTAGGAAAATGAAAACTAACAACCTTACGAAAATAATCAATTTTAACATGATGAGTGGTTAACCAATCAATTCCTAAAATCACATCAAAAGCAAGTATCTTTAAAGAGATAAGATCAACTGGTAATGTGATAATGCCAACTTGGATTAAGCAAGATTTATAAACTGTAGATGTAACGAAGGTTTCACCCAACGGAGTTTCAATAGATAAGTCAAAGTCCAATTTCTCCGGAGTCAAGTTTAAACGTTGAGCACAAGCAGGAGAGATAAAAGAATGGGTAGAACCGGTATCTAGTAAGGTATAAACTTTGCAAGAGTTCAAGATTAGCTTACCCGTAATTACCTCGTTCGGGTTCCTCGCGTTTTGGCCAGTCACGACAAATGCTCTTCCAGGAATCGCTGATTTTGACTTATCCGGGACAACCCTTGGAGTCATCATCCCCATTGAACTTGGTTTTGCTATAGAACAATCCCGAGCTATGTGTCATTCCTTTCCACAGTTGTAACATACCTTAGATTGTTGTGGACAGTTTGGGCTGATATGTCCCTCTTTCCCGCATTTGTAACATGTAACTGGCGGTCGTTCTCCTCCCCTAAAATTTTTTGTTGGTGTTTGTGCTGCTGCTGATGTCTTCCCGTCATTGTTGAATCTCCTCTTTTTAAAATTTCCACTTGACTCACCTCTTCTATATCTTGGCCACGACTACCACCCGAGTGGTTACCGCCTTTGTTCGTATTTTTCCCTCCTCGCTGGTTATCATCGCTTTGATGACTGTTGTCACCGGTATAACCCTGGTTGTGGTCACTCGGTTGAATATACTCACTATCTGGCTCTAATAATTGAGCCCTGTTGACAACATCTGAATACAGAGAAAATTATGAGAGATAAGGTATTGGCGAATCTCAGGTTTTAGACCTCTCAGAAACATTCTTGTCATTCGTTCGTCATTCTCTACCAAATGAGGTGCAAACCTAGATAACTCAACGAACTTCGCCTTGTACTGGGACACTGTCATGTTGTTTTGTTCCAGTCTGATAAACTCCACCTCCTTCATATGACGAATACTTTCAGGAAAGTACTTGTCATTAAATAGTTTCTGAAACGTTTCCCAAGACATATTGAGTGCAGCAGGCTGGGTACGCTTCATGGACTCCTACCAGTAGTCTGCCTCACCGCGGAACATAAAGGTGGCGAATGGAACCTTCTGTTCCTCCGTGCATCCCAAGACATCGAATATCTTGGTAATTTGTTTGACCCATGTTTTCGCCTTGATCGGATCCGGCTTTCCAATAAATTCTGGTGGTCCCAACCCCTTGAACTGTTTGGCTGTGACAGACAACGCGTTGCTATTACTTCCACTCATATTTTGTACACGAGTCTCCCTCATCTAATTTTGCACGAACTGCAAAAAGCTCTTAAATGTTCCATCATTCATCATTTGCTCGGTAGTGTTGTTTACGGGAGGAATATTTCCTTCCTGTTGTACGTTCTCTTGGTTTGTGACTAATGGTTGTTCCACAGTCTCATACACTCCATTGTTAACGTTCTCAGCAGCCATTCTTAAATACTGCCATAAAACAAGGGTTAATTAAACAAATTAACATATCACATAATATCTGTATATTATAACTGACCAACAAATAAGCTTAGGTAGGACATACTAGCGAAAGATTTACTCATCTCTCCCCTCCTAGTTCTATTCACCGATCTCCGCCAGAGACCATATCCCTAAGCTCTAATACCAACTATGACACCCCCAAAATAGGTATACAACACCTATTTTGAGTCGCCAAATACAAGGTACAGAAAGCAAACTACAACTTCAATAATACAATTGTCGTGCAAAATACGACAACACATATACTGTGAGTTTGAATACAAATATAGTCTAATAGAGAGTATACAAACTCAAAAGGAGTCCTCATTACAAATATTGATACACTATTTTATTGATAATGAGGACTACTAATATATCTATCCTGAACCATCACTCCATACCCCGGCTAGTTCCTTCTATGTTTTCACCTCCTGAGAAGAAAAATGGAACAAAAAGGAAAAGGGTGAGCTCAACTAGCCTAGTAAAGAATATTATGAATAAGATAAGATACAACAATTTATCATTAGTCTTCAACAGGGAAAAATCTGATAAAATATAATAGACAACAAGTTTTAGATCAACAACTGCAGCGGAAACAACAATCCATTAGAAGAGTCACGTAGAGAAAGAATTCTACTATCTTCTAAGATTTAAAATTTCATCATCAATAATTTATCCCTGTAACATCAATCAATATACATCTTGAATCAAATATTCATCTTTGCACTACAGGCCAAAGATAATCATTTGTATCACCAGTTGGTCATGTTCATCTCAACACCTGTTCATCTTTGCACTACGGGCCAAAACATTCATCAGTTAATCATTCATCTTTGCACTACGGGCCAAAGATATTTAGTAATACAATCATTTAGGACGGAGGATGATGAAAAATATTTTAAAGAACGAATTCAGTGAGGTAGAAGGACAAATATTAAGGATTCATATTTCAATTTATCCAAGTTCAATAATACCCCATAACAAACTCTAGTGGAGTAAAATTTAAGAATGAAGATCAAAACATGGATTATATTTCAAGAATAAGGGTCACAACAGATAACTTGAAAGAAAATTTTTTTTTTTTTCTTTTGTGAAGCAGATGCGAACAGCGAATCGTGAAGCAAGACTGCGTGAACATTACCCGTGAACGAAGAATCGTGAACAAGCGACCCGATCATGAAAAGTTCCAAATTTGATAAAAAGTTCAGACAAATAATCCTATGAAATGATATTAGATGAAACGAAATTTCTAAACATTTCAGGAATTATAGAAGCAATACTTACCATAGTAAGTTCAAATTTAGGAATATGAAATGAAATAATATTCCTTCCATACTATGGAGTATGAAAGAAAATAATATTTCTTACGAGTATTTAAATAAAATAATATCCTTTACCTTGGTAGAAACCGGATTTGACTGGAATATCAGATATTATTCTGAGAAAATCTTGCAGAAAAACTACGCTCAAAATATTCTTATACTCAAGAAAAATACTCACAATACTTTACCATTTCAAAGGTTGGTGCCTACTATCTTTGAACATACTTTGTAGGCAACGAAAAATCTACCACCCACCACTTAGAAAAGTATTCAAGGAATAAATCACATGCATATATATATATATATATATATATATATATATATATATATATATATATATATATATATATATATATATATATATATTATAATAATATATATAAATAAATATTTTATCGAAGAAAATAATTGGCAAACTTTCAACAATTATTTCATGAAAAAAAAAATCCTTTATTTACATCTACATAAAAATAATTATTTTCTTATCATATAAATCAATAATTAATTATTCATAAATAATATTACGTAATCACAATTATGACAACCAGTAGCTTCTAGGAAAGTGGGGGCTTTCAATAAGAATTTCTCCTTCTTGGTAGCCGCAATTAGGTGACCAAACCTCTCCTCGATGAGAACTTTCTAGACATCGCCAATAATGCTATCTAATAATATTATTCAAATAATATGAATTATTGATCCGATAATGGGAAACATGTGCGTTGATAATTATTAAAACAACAATAATATAAAATATCAACGGCAATTATTGAATCAATAAAATAAAATATTGAGCGCAAGAATTATCGTAACAATTATTGAGAAAGAAGGCCTTTCTTTACGTAAGAATCAATAATTCAACAATACCGTGCAATACAGGTATGCTTTCTTTGTGCAACCATGCGTGACATCGTATTTTAACCACGTGTAATCCAACAAAGTGTTAACTTGGTAACAACTACGCCAGTTATTTATAAAAACTCAAACTTTGTCATTTTCTTCATCCGACAGTTATTCCGTTATGGGGCCCACAATTGACTGCACCGTCGTATGAATATTATCGATAAAAAGAATATTCCACGACCAAACGAATATTCTCCGACAACAATGATTATTTTATAACCACTTGCTTATTTTGTAAAATTTGCACATTTCACCCATAACCAGAGCATTATATCAATTTAATCCTTATTATTTCAAAATAATAAATAGAGAAAACTCAATTTTATTTATAATAAGTTGGGGTCTTATAGTAGGTGGCTGACCGCAGGGTCTCTGCTATGATCATTGGTATAATGGTACGACCCTCCCTGAGAGCTCTCACTGCTATGATGACTCCGATGTCTATCTCATCCATGTACCGTGGCATATAGACATATGATAATACACATAATAGCAGTACATCAACCCTGGCTAGACGCCAATGATCCTCTGGTGTGGTAAAATCCCCAGAATGTCGTGAATAACTATCCTCAGAGCTAAATCTGTCAAATAGACGCTGGGATATAACGTGGCCCGATGTAAGCTCATCATGCACCACTCTGCGCCTCAATCCAGTGAGGGTCATGAACCGTTGACTCATGTCCCCCAAATCCATGTGCACACAAGGTCTATCCAGCGGTAACATCATCAATCGTGCATAGTCCTCTAGAGTAGGAGTCAACTCCTGGGTCCCGAATCGAAAAACGTACCTATCTGATACCCAATGTTCTAGCATGCCATCCACAAATCCTGTGGGAACCTGAAACATCAACAGGGTCATAGTATGCTGCAACAAATGATCTACGGTCACCCTGTCTGATGATGACATGCTATCATACCACGATCGCATACCTGATGCCACCAATTATGGTGGGGTATTATTAATAAAGCTAACGGTCGAAGAAGACATCTGTACGGGTCGTGTCATAAGACCATCTGGGGGTCAATGCTGAATATCTCTAGACATACATAAATATGCATAACATGATACATGCATTGCAGATAATAGATAGCAATATGATATAGGGAATGAAAAATTGTGCATACATTCCTATGTATATCAACATCTAATACATCATCTCTGTACAACTATAAATACAGGGAAATGGGGCACAAACGCCCTACTACTAACAAAGGCCTATCAAAAGATATAGCGAGAATGGGGCACAACCACCCAATAGCTAACAGAGGCCTATCAAAAGATATAATGAGAATACACATCAGAAGAAGAAAATGGTGTCAATATATACATTATCAATCATGTCCACCTGATGTAACTCCTCTTGAGTCACTGGATCTCTATCAACAAGGATGTCAGGCCTATATAGAGGGGGATCTGCGCTGAAAAAATCGAATAGGTCATCTGAGGGGGCGGTACCGATTTGAAGGATCAAACAAATGCGCCTGCTTGGGATCTACGCCCCAAATACTGGGATAAAGAAATGTGTCCGGGTCTAGTTCGTCAAATCAAGTTGTCAATCTGTGTCACATGAGTCGGATCTCGGACACAGGCTATCCAATCCGTCATCATCGCGGATCCTGGAACCATATCCCCCACCCCTTCGGCTCGGTCCAGTTCTAGTTGCAAAGGAGTTCTTGTGGACTAAAAAAGTCAAATCGGGAATTAAAACGCTACGCGATTGAGCAAAACAGCCTACAATCCCAGTCTTCGCAGATGAAATTTTGAGTCTGTACATCATTCATTGGTAGTCACCCGAACACGAGGTATACCATGCCAATGATCTCATTTGGTATAAATCACATCCGGCAATACCTTGTACAAGTCCAATGCCACTAACTCTTGGTCATTACCCTAAAAGATCAACGTGGATCCCCGACGGGGGTTACAACGTGAAGCCCCGACAGAGGGTTATAATGCATATTCAGCTGTTGACACATATATCAACGAAGGTCAAGCTGCCTTGACGTTATCTTAGCTGATGGCGATGAAACCTATCGAGGCTCAAGAGCTATTCGAGGTTTTCATGCTCGATTACTCATATTCCCCAGCAGATCCCCAGCGGGGGTTACAATATGTTTTTTCGTTGATTCACACGTCAGCGAAGGTCAAGCAGCCTTGACAATGTTCCCCATAGGGTGTTCATCCGTTGATTCACATGTCGGTGAAGTACACGTCAACAAAGGTCAGGCAACCCTGACAGCATTTGCTGTTAGCAATAAATCCAACAGAATGTTCTGACGATACAAGCTAGGAGAACGTCATTAAGAAGGATCGATGATGGAATATGTTATACACATCCTCTAAAAGACCAAGCTTTATCCCCCACAGATCTCTTACACATAAGAGGTACATCTTCAGGATCAAGTCGTTATCAAGGATCCATGAATTTGGTTATAACCCCAACATCAATATCCTAACAGATTCGGATTACACATCAAATCTGGTTATCATTGCCAATCCCCAGTTGAAGCAATAGGGAGCCAACAATCATCCCCAGCATGTTGGGCAACAACCCTGCACACATGCATCATACATTTGCATCATGTTGCATTTCAAGTGTCTAGGATTCTTTATCCTACTCATGCATCGCATTGCATGAATATGATAAAGAGGAGCATCTATAGACACTCAAACTTTTCTGTACACCTGTCACTAACATTGCAGGAGGACAGATTCCTCTTTCAAGAGGGAACCCTAGAAGACATTTCATATCCATTCCAGATACTATTGGAAGTTCAGCATCAACCCTGGAACACACACCGGGAGTAATAATTCCAACCTCGGCGATAACCCCGAGGCATGCAGATCTAATACTGGAACACACACCGGAGAAGACTGATTAATCTAGGAGATAACCCCGAAGGTATCTGGGCCTCGAGTCCCAATCATGGGAATAGCTACCAACCTTGGTGATAACCCTAAAGAATGCGATTCCCATGATAACCCTAAATGCTTATTTCAAATGCACTAGCTTCAATCTCAAAGGCCATAACGAGACACCCAAGACCAACCAGGAGATAACACGGGAGGACAGGAGACCTCGAGTTGGCGAGGACTTTCAACACTTTAGCGATCCAATCTCGGTGAAGACACGAGCAACGTCTCGCTTTACCAAATTTCAAACTGGTGATAACATCGGTGAGGGGAAACCTCGTCATCTTGCCAATGCAATGCCAGTTGTCGCAACATTTTATACACACATCTCTACACAACGATTTCCCACAAGAAACAAGGAAAACCAATCCCGAGTGACTATTGTGTGGGGTAACGGATAGAATTTGAAGCTTGAAGACCGGAGGGCATCGTCCCATCTTCAATGACTTCGTATAAACTCTAATCCCATGCCATTGTACAACTCTCGACAACGACGGTCCGAAATAGGTCCTATATACCTCAGTCGGACGCCCGGATTGCAATTCTAAAAGTTCGAGCGGACATTGCAGTGCCCGGGTGCACATACTACGAGACGACCTGACCTGAGAAACTCGGGGAAACCTGGGCAGCCTCAGGTACACCTGCGGCTCCCCCCTCTATAAATAGAGGGCTTGGGGTGGCCATTTTGAGAAGAGAAAGAGCGAGGAAGCCCTGTCAAATTTGCTCCGTACTTGCAATATACTGAGTGCTTTCCCATTTTAAACACATGTGAGCTCATATATAGCTACTTTTGTACTTACAAAAGCCAGTGTTTACCCACTTTAAAGATATAGATGTCTTCTTTGGCAGTCCACTGTAAGCCTTCTCACACACTTTAAAGTCTTTCTCTTCATCTTAGCACACACCCTTCTTCACGTTGAGAGTCGTTTTGCGTGTGTTTACCCGTATTTCGGTCCGTGGTTTTATTTCAGCTTGTATATACATATTTATTTATTTATATATATATATATGGACTAATATTATCGAGTTATGCCTCGATTGAGCCTGAACTTGATGCAGAGCGTTTATTTTATATATATATATATATATATATATATATATGAACCGTGTGTTAGGACTCGCTCGATGAGCCTGGATTTTACATCCGGAGCGTTTACTCGCTTATATATATATATATATATATATATATATATATATATATATTCGTTCTACCTGGAGTTTCCTCCGTGGTGGTTGATCGCTTTTACAACTTTCTTTACGTTTCGTCCTGCCTGGAGTTCACTTCGTGGCAGTTGATTGCTTTGTACAACTTTATTTACATTTTGTCCCGCCTGGAGTTTCCTCCGTGGTAGTTGATAGCTTTACAACTTTATTTACGTTTTGTCCCACCTGGAGTTTCCTCTGTGGTGGTTGATAGCTTTTACAACTTTATTTACATTTTTTGATCCCCCATGGAGGTGCTTCGTGGTTGGTGATCATGTCTGTATATATATATTTCTGACTTTTATATATATATACCGCTATCGCTTTAATACAAATTGCGGTATCATGTGCGCCTAGGAATCATGTGATCACATATTCCGCCTATTGAATCTAGATTCGGTTCCCGTGATGGACATTTTCAGTTGTAAGCAGCTTGTAAATTAATTTACGGTGTCTGAATTTCCTCAGATGGTTTCCATACCCACGAGGAAGTCGGCATTATTTTGTATATTATTTTCGTACGGATGCTTCGCATCTATAAAATAAAATCAATCCAGCCGAACACTTAATAAAATGGAAGTGTAAAAGGTCTCAATTACTATTGAGCATCATTGTTTGAAAAACCTTTTTATAAAACATCATTGCTATATCTTGCTAAAAACTAAATTTTTTACATAAATTCAAACCCTGTGTATATAGGTACGAACGAGGCCTTGCACTACTTCCAAATAACAGCACATTAACCCACACACACATGCATTCAGATAATAGTTTCTTAAAAAGAGGTTGTCACCATGGTAACACGGATGTCAGGGGGTGCCTAACACCTTCCCTCCGCATAATCAAATCCCCGGACCCTAATGAATCTCGGTTTCACCAACCCGTTTAGCAGTGTCACATCACTGGGTCAATGTGCAAACCTTTTCTAACTTGTGTTGGAACAACTATTTAAAAAACAAACTGGTGACTCTTAACAGTCCATCGTCGACATTATACATGTCGGACCTTTTTCACTTGTTTTTTTCAAACAAATCTCACCTAAAATGAGAACACCAAAGAACAAGTAACGGAAAGGGACAAATAAAAATCCCGACGTCGACAATTCTCATAAAATCCAATTTTTTGGGGTGTTACACTCTTCCCCCCTTATAAGGATTCTATCCCCAGAATCTCAATATAATTACATAACCAAATGAGGAAAAAAATTCCATTATTTTAAACTCGAGTTCCCACAATGCTTCCTCGGCATTGTGGTTCTTTCATTCCACCTTCACCGAAGGTATTATCCTATTTCTCTTGTCTTGTCCCTTCCTATCAATCTTCTGAGTTGGAAGTTAAGCACTTACTAACATATTAGGCTATTTTCCTTTTATTAGTTCTTCTTTTAACTCAGAATTATTTGGAACTCAAATTCCGCCTTCAAAATAAGATTATACTTAGTCTTTTCTTTATCTTGTATCCTCTTTATCATTCGCTTGCATTTATCGTTACCTATTTGTACTTTCTTAACTCATTCCATTATCGTGGATTGAGTCTACATTGTGAATAACATTTCTATCGCTTCATTCCATAATTTAACTTCTAACTTCGTCCTTGCCATCTCCGTTATTAACTCATTCTGAGTCGTTAACATTGATAGCTTTTCCCTACCCTTCTTACTTAACGCGTCAGCTTCTATGTTTACCTTCCCTAAATGATCTAACGTATCACCATCGAAATCTCTTATACATTCTAATTACCTTCTCTACCTTATATTCAACTCCTTCTGTGTGAATGTATATTTCAGACTCTTAGAGTCCATGTATATCTCACACTTCTCCCTGTATAATTATTATCTTCAAATTTTTAATTCAAAACCACTGTTGCCAATTATAGATCATAAGTAGGATAGACCTTCTCATAATCCTTTAACTGGCGTGATGCATACGCAATGACCTTGCCATGCTACAAGAGCACGCAACATCGTCCTTTATGTGAAGCATTGAAATACACTACAAAATTCCCCGTATTATCTGATATGTGCCTTAATTAACCTTCCTTTTAGTTCCTGAAAACTATTTTCTCACTACTCATTCCCAACATACTTAACAATTAAGAAATTTGTCTATCTCTTAATCTACAATTCACGCGTAGTGAATTCCGTATCCAACTTCTCCCTCCGTAGTGTTTCTCACATTATCTTCAAATGTTCAACGTGATCTTCTGACGTCTTAAATTAGACTAGAATATCACCAATGATCATTACGACACCCTCGTCCAAATATTATTTGAACACTCTATGATGCTAATGGTATTTCAACCATAACACCTCACAAGAGAACCTATTACCTTACCACCGACTTGCTCGGCGCCCCTTACGAAAAGTATAACTTTCGAACATTAGTCAACCTAAACGACATAACCAGAACTTGTCATAACTATAACAAGTTCTGAACGTCATCTTAGGTACCTCGCACTTCCTGACGTTCCATCGACAATACCCCGTACGCAAATCTATCTTACAAAATTTCTTTTTCCCTCTTCAACTGATCAAATAGATCATCAATCCTGGGCCACGGGTATTTATTCTTAACCGCTAACTTACTCCTCCTACGATAGTCAATACGCAAACTTAACAACTCATCCTTTTCCTTAACATCCTCCTAACTTGCGTCATGGTGTTTTATTACCGTAAATTACTACCTTGGGTTTTCTTAGAAAACCGAAGATTCATACTTTTATTCTAACTATGACGCCCCCAAAATAGGTATACATCACCCACTCTGAGTCGCCAAATACGTGGTACATAAATCAAATACAAACTTCTTTTATACAATACGACGATAGTGTAGCTTAGAGTTTTTACACGAATATTATCTCATAGACATTATTCAAATTCAAATGAAGTCCTCATTACATTTATTATCACGCTATTTCATGAAATAGTGAGGACTATTATAGAAACTATCTTGGACCGTCACTCTATTCCCCGACTAGTCCCGATTACGTTCTCATTTCCTAAAGAGAATAATGAAAGAAAAGGGTGAGCTCAACTAGCCCAGTAAGAAATATTATGACTAAGATAATGCATAATAAATTATCCTTATCCTTTAACAGTATAACAACTGATAGAATACAATAGATACCAAGTTTTAGATCAACAACTGCAGCGGAACAAGCAATCCATTAGAAGAGTCAAGTAGTATGATATCTACTAGCCTTCAACAGTATAACAACTGATAGAATATAATAGACAACATGTTGTAGATCAACAACTGCAGCGAAACAAGCAATCCATTAGAAGAATCAAGCAGAGTATGATATCTACTATCTTCTATGATTCAAAATGTTTATCATCAATTTTATTTGCTAAGACTCAGCTTAATAAATAAACCACATCATCAAATCATCCCTGCACTATGGGCCAAGGATATTCATGTAATCATCAATGGTCATGATTATACCGAATAATCCTTAGTCATAATCATACTAACAATTGTCCATCAATGCACTACGGGCCAATGAGGACTTTTACAACATCATTTGTAACATTACGGTCATGATTATACCGAATAATCCCTGGTCATAATCATACCAATCAATAGTTCATCTATGCATGTAAGCCACAGATGACTTTCATCACAATATAAGCATGAGGATGATGACAATGATATAAGCATTAATCAAAAAAAATCAATAATAAATATTAAAGACTTTAAATTTATCCAGAGTTTAAAAATATCCAAATTGTTAACATGATACTGCTTTGTGGAGTAAAATTCAAGAATAATATTCATGTATCAAAAGTAATTTGGACAGAAAAGAAATATATCTTTCGGGTGAATAGTACCCCGTGAATAGTATCCTATGAATAGTACTTCAGGAATAGTACCTCATGAATAGTATCCTGGCATGAAAAGTGCCCCAAATACCCGAATGAATAATATTCGAGTGAATAGTAACTGAGTGAATAGTAATATATGAATAGTAATTCATGAATAGTACTCTGACACAAAAAGTGCCCCGAATACCCGAGTGAATAATATTCAAGTGAATAGTAACCGGGTGAATAGAAACCCGTGAATAGTACTTCGACACGAAAAGTAACATGAATACCTGAGTGAATAATATTCGAGTGAATAGTAACCGGATGAATAGTAACCCGTAAATAGTAACTCATGAATAGTAACTTGTGAATAGTATTCTGGAATAAAAAGATCAATAATTATCAAAAAAGCTCAGAATAATATTTGAATGAAACGATACTGGATGAAGCGCAAATATCAAAGATATTCTACTAATTTCACAGTGTATAAAAGCAATACTTTAACAAAATGAGTGTAGAAGTAGGAATACAAAACAAAATAATATTACTTACATACTACAGAGTATGGAAGAAAATATTATTCCATACAAATATTGAACCAAGATAATATCCATACGAATACGAAAAATAACATCACTTTTGAATATGAAATAAATAATATCCCTTATGTAAGACCCCAACTTTTTAATGAATAAAATTAAATTTCCTTTATTTATTATTGTGAATAATAAGGTATTAATTTGATATAATAACTTTGGTTATGGGTGAAATGTGAAAATTTTGCAAAATATGCAAGTGGTTATAAAATATTCATTTTGTCGGTGGAATATTCTTTCTGTCGGGGAATATTTGTACGACGGATAACGGTCGTACAAATTGAATAACGAATAACGGTTGAATGAAGAAAACGAAAAAATTGAATAACTACGTAGTTGTTACCAATTAACATCGTTGGAATACCCGGTGGTTAAAGTAAAGTAATACGTTGTTGCGGTACAAGAAAGATACAGACGCACAAGATTGTTGAATTATTGATCCTTATGTAAGAAGGCACTACTCAATAATTGTCACAAAGAGTTATCGCTCAATATTTTATTTTATTGATTCAATAATTGTTGCATTGATATTTTATATTATTGTTGTTTTAATTATCGTCACTGCACAGTATCTCCTTTATCAGATCAGTAATTAAGATTATTTGGAATAATATTATTAGATAACATTATTGGCAATGTCTATAAAGTTCTGTCAAGGAGAGGTTTGGTCACCTAATTGCGCGTCACTAAGGAGAAATCCTTATTGGAAAGCCCCCTCTTTCCTGGGAACAGCCTGGTTGTTATAAATGTAATTCTGTAATATTATTTGTGAATAATTAATCATTGATTCATATGATAAGGAAATATTTATTTTATGTGGATATAAATGATGGATTTACTTATGTGGTTATAAATGAAGGAATTAATGTTGAGGTGTTTTATTAGTATTTTGTCGGATTGGAGGTATTAAAAATCAAACCAGTGTTTTTTTGAGATATATTGCGGGAGTTATAATTTTTAATCTGACCGTTGTATCGTTGTAATTTTTGGATATGTTATTCATATATAAGTTGAGTATATGTCCACAAATTTTGAAGCATTAAAAATGAGCATATGATTTGTTATGAATTTTAAGAGGTGGCTGATTCGGAAATCAGGTTATAAATCATTTTGGTGGAAAATTCTAGAATTGGTGGGCCCCAATCTTGGTTGGTGAAGAAATGTGCTGAGATTTTTATTCAAATGTGGTGGGTGGGAATAGTACCGGAGTAAAGCCATCAAGTTGCAAAGTTAAGTCCGCCTTGGTGTATAACATTTTTCCTATAAATAGAGAGCTAAGTTAGAATTGAAAATCACACCGTAAAACAAGTTTTCTCTTTCTCTCTCTAGATTATTGAGTGTATTTTGTGAGTATTTAGATACTTTGTGAGTTTCATTAATCGGTGCAAGTTTCCTTCACCTTATAATACCGATATTCCGGGTCGGAGTAATTGATATTTTGAGGTGAGGATATTATCTTCTTCTTAAATGATATTTTCTTCAATATCATTATCTTAGAAATATTGGTATGAACTTTTATCAAATTTGGAACTTTTTGTGTCGGGGGTTACTTATTCACGATATACAGACTATTCACGATATCTATTCATTTAATACAAAGACTATTTACCGAAAATGAAATTTTCTTCTTTTTGTCTAAGTTGTCTATTATGGTTACTATCTTTGATTGTATCCATGTTTTGATCATTATTTTTGAATTCTGCTTCAAAATTGGTTATTTTAGAATATTATTGAACTTGGATAAACTGTAATATGAATCCTTAATATTTGATCTGTTATCTCACCGATTCGCTTTTCTTTAAAATATTTTTCATCATCCTCGGTCCTAAATGATGATACAAATGAATATCTTTCGCCCGTGAGTGCGAAGATGAATGATTACTCTAATGAATATCTTTCGCGTCAGAAAAAAAAGATGAACAGTGTTGAGATGAATATGACCAACTCGGGTGATACAAATGAATATATTTGGCTGTTAGTGCAAAGATGAATATTTGATTCAAGATATATATTGATTGATGTTACAAGGATAAAATATTGATGATGGACTTTTAAATCTTAGAAGATAGTAGAATTCTTTCTCTACTTGACTCTTCTAATGGATTGATGTTTTCCACTATAGTTGTTGATCTAAAACTTGTTGTCTATTATATTTTATCAGATTATTCCCTGTTGAAGACTAATGATAATTTGTTGTATATTATCTTAGTCATAATATTCTTTACTGGGCTAGTTGAGCTCACCCTTTTGTTCCATTTTTCTTCTTAGGAGGTGAGAACATAAAGCAGAACTAGTCTGGTGCGGAGTGATGGTTCTAGAAAGTTGTTTTAGCAAATCCTCACTATCTTTAAAATAGTGTATCAATAATTGTAATGAGGACTCCTTTTGAGTTTTTATACTCTCTATTTGTATTTAAACTCACAATTTAATGAAGTTGGATTTGTTTTTGTACCATGTATTTGGTGACTCATAATGGGTGATGTATACATATTTTGGGGGTGTCACAGCTTACCTCAGAAGAAGACTGGATACTGGAATAGTGAAGTAGCGGACTTCTCTTCTTCTTTTTCTCTATAGCTTCTCTCTCTTTAATTGCTCTTGTGAGTCTTAGTGAATAGGTGAGAATGAAAGAAGAATGAGCTTCTATTTATAGGAAAGTATAGTTTCGTTAATTGCACATTTTGGGGCTCGAAATATTACAGTATAATACCTTCATCTTTTCCTTCCTTTTTAATTTAGTCCTGAAAGTATTATCAAACTTGCACCACATCCCCTAATAATACATCATGTGAATCAATAGTACAATCATGTGAATCAATAGTTCTATACATGTGAAAAAAATAATTACAGTATAGTACCTTCATCTATACCTCCATTTTCAATTTAGTCATGCAAGTATTATCAATCTTGCACCACCTCCCTTAATAGTGCATGCATGTGAATCAATCATACACACATGTGAACAAATAGTTATAAACATGTGAATTAATAGCAATTAATTGCTCATTTATCCGATTAATTACCTAATTAGTCAATATAACGTCCAGAAATTAATTAGTATCGAAATAAATGTCGATTCCATTAACACTAATAATCCCGACACAATGGAAATATCAATTTCATCTTTAATCAAAACGAACTTATTCAACATTAATATTATAACTCATCATATTTAACAACCAGATCATTCCTAGAAAAGATGGGGCTTTCCGATAAGGATTTCTTCCTATTGGCGTGCAATTAGGTGACCAAACCCCTTTCCTCGACAGAACTTTCTAGACATCATCAATATTGCAAATAATAATATGAATAACTTTGTCTTCTCAATTATTAATTTAATAATATAAAATATTATGCAGATGATACTATGACAATAATTGAATCAATAATATGAGAGATATTATGCAAAGAACCATCAGAAAGTAATAATTGAGTATATAACCGAAAGTGACTTCTCACGTAAGCATCAATAATCAATATTCAGGTGCTACTATGCAACCAATGCCAGACATCGTACTTTTACCACCTAGTATTTCAACGGTTTAACGGTAAAACTTTTTCCGTTATTTTTATAAAAGATATTTCCGTCATTTTTTAACTACGACAATACTTCCTTTGTAGGGTCCACCAATGATGGTGTCATCGTACGGATATTCCCTGATAAAAGAATATTCCCCGACCAAATGAATATTTTATATCAACTTGCTTACTTTGCAAAATTTTCAAATATCACCATTAACTTTAATATTTTATCAATTTAACCATTTACTAAATAGAATAATAATTATAAGAAAACTGAATACTTTCATTTTGTAAAATTCGGGATCTCACAATCTGCTCTCCTTATGAAATTTTGCCCTCGAAATTTACGTACCTGGTAGTTCTAAGAGATGAGAAACCTTGCTTTCTTTTCGGATTATACCTTCCCAGTTATTTCCTCTGTATCACGATTTTATCATTACTCATCTCCTGTATTTCAGATATCATTCTAGAATATATCTTCAAAACAAAGGTTAATTGACATGCCACATATTATCCATATATTTTGACCGACCAATTAAATAACTATTAAGCTTAGGTAGGTCATACTAGCGAAGGATTTACCCGTCTCTCCCCTCCTAGTTCTTGTCTCACATCTCAGCTAGGGATCATATCCCTAAGCTTCGATACCAACTATGACACCCCCAAAATAGGTATACATCACCCATTCAGAGTCGCAAAATAAATGGTACATAAATCAAATACAAACTTCATTTATACAATACGACAATAGCGTATCTTAGAGTTTTTACACGAACATTGTCTCATAGACAGTATTCAAACTCAAATGAAGTCCTCATTACATTTATTATCACACTATTTTATAAAATAGTGAGGACTACTATAGCCACCGTCTTGGACCGTCACTCTGTTCCCTGACTAGTCTTGGTTACGTTCTCATTTCCTTAAGAGAACAATGAAAGAAAAGGGTGAGCCCAACTAGCCCAGTAAGAAATATTATGATTAAGATAATCCAGGATAAATTATCCTTAGCCTTCAACAGTATAACAACTGATAGAATACAATAGACAACAAGTTTTAGATCAACAACTGCAGCGGAACAAGCAAACCATTAGAAGAGTCAAGCAAAATATGATATCTACTATCTTCTATGATTTAAAAAGTTTATCATCAATTTTATCGTTGAGACTCAGCTTAATAAATAAACCACATCATCGAATCATCCCTGTACTACGGGCCAAGGATATTCATGTAATCATGAATGGTCATGATTATACCGAATAATCCCTAGTCATAATCATACCAACAATTGTCCATCAATGTACTACGGGCCAATGAGGACTTTTACCACATCATTTGTAACATTACGGTTATGATTGTACCTAATAATCCCTGGTCATAATCATACCAATCAATGGTTCATCTATGCACATAATCCGCAGATGACTTTCATCACAATATAAGCATGAGGATGATGACAATGATATAAGCATTAATCAAACGAAATCAAGAATAAATATTAAATAATTTAAATTTATCCAGAGTTTAAAAATATCTAAATTGTCAACATGATACTGCTTTGTGGAGTAAAATTCAAGAATAGTATTCATGTATCAAAAATAATTTGGACAGAAAAGAAATATATCTTTCGGGTGAATAGTACACCGTGAATAGTATTATGTGAATAGTACTTTGGGAATAGTACCTCGTGAATAGTACCCCGGCGTGAAAAGTGCCCCAAATACCTGAATGAATAATATTCGAGTGAATAGTAACCGGGTGAATAGTACTCCGACACAAAAAGAGCCCCGAATAATCGAGTGAAAAATATTTAAGTGAATAATAATCTGGGTGAATAGTAACCCGTGAATAGTAAATCGTGAATAGTACTCCGACATGAAAAGTGCCCCGAATACCTGAGTGAATAATATTCTAGTGAATAGTAATCGGGCGAATAGTAACCCGTAAATAGTAACTCGTGAATAGTATTCCGGCATCAAAAGATCAATAATTATCAAGAAAGCTCAGAATAATATTTCCATGATACGATATTAGATAAAACACAAATATCAAGGATATTCTACAAATTTCACAGAGTATAGAAGCAATACTTCAACAAAATGAGTGTGGAAATAGGAATACAAAACGAAATAATATTACTTATATACTATAGAGTTTGGAAGAAAATATGATTTCATACGAATATTGAACCAAGATAATATCCATACGAATACGAAAAATAATATCTCTTCTGAATATGAAATAAATAATACCCCTTACATCAGAAGAAGACTGGATACTGGAATAATGAAGTAGCAGACTTCTCTTCTTCTTTTTCTCTATAGCTTCTCTCTCTATAATTGTTCTTGTGAGTCTTAGTGAATTGGTGAGATTGAAAGAAGAATGAGCTTCTATTTATAGAAAAATATAGTTTTGATAATTGCAAGTTTTGGGGCTCGAAATATTACAATATAATACCTTCAACTTTTCCTTCATTTTTAATTTAGTCCTGCAAGTATTATCAAACTTGCACCACCTCTCCTAAGAGTACATCATGTGAATAAATAGTACAATCATGTGAATCAATAGTTCTATATATGTGAAAAAAATAATTACAGTATAGTACCTTCATCTATACCTCCATTTTCAATTTAGTCATGCAAGTATTATCAATCTTGCACCACCTCCCCTAATAGTACATGCATGTGAATTAATAGTACACACATTTGAACAAATAGTTATAAACATGTTAATTAATAGTAATTAATTGCTCATTTATCCGATTAATTACCTGATTGGTCAATATAACCTCCAGAAATTAATTATTATCGAAATAAATGTCGATTTCCATTAACACTAATAATCCCGACACAATGAAAATATCAATTTCATCTTAAATCAACACGAACTTATTCATCATTAATATTATAACTCATAATATTTAACAACCAGATCATTCCCATAAAAGAGGGCTTTTCGATAAGGATTTCTCCCTATTGGCGTGCAATTAGGTGACCAAACCCCTTTCCTCGATAGAACATTCTAGACATCATCAATATTGCAAATAATAATATGAATAACTTTGTCGTCTCAATTATTGATTTAATAATATAAAATATTATGCAGATGATACTGTGACAATAAATGAATCAATAATATGAGAGATATTATGTAGTAATTACTGTAGAAATAATTGAGTATAACTGAGTGACTTCTCACGTAAGCATCAATAATCAATATCGTGTGCTACTATGCAACCACACGTATTACAGTACTTTTACCACCGGGTATTTCAACAGTTTAACTGTACCGACCGAGAAATTCGGATCCTTTGTAAAATACTTGTAAGAATTAGATAATGAATAAAATAATATTAATTGTTATTATTATGTGCAAGTAAGATGTATGTCATTCTATAACCTAGAAATGTTGGATCATCGTAGTATTTTAACTACGTGGGAGAATTAAAGTGTTTGAATTTCCAAGACGAAAATAAATGTTTTCCGAGAAAGTTTACGAAAAACATTATTCATCGTTTATCGCTCGGGAATTATTGTTGAACTTTCGAGAAATACATAACATTATAATATCGAGGCGAGATGGATTATGTAATAATAATCTAAGTATGGAAAACGCAATATTTCGCACGTGGACTTAAATTGAGAATGTAAGTATTAAAATCTAATGAAATAAATTAATGTATTCTTGTATGAATTACCAGTCCAAATTGATTAAAGGTGTAAACCTATGTGGGATTATGGTTAAGCCCAAGTGACTAAGAATAGGAAGCCCAAGCAAATTCAAAGCAAGCCCAAAGATAAGTTAATTGATTTAATAACCAAGCCCAATGGATGATCCATTAACTATATAGGATCCATGGGGCAACCCATGGGTGAAGTAGTGGGAAAGGACTCTATGTAATGACCAAGTAAGGGATAAGAGTTGTGAGCATCAAGTAATGAATAGTAAGGAGGTTAATTAAGGAGGTGGGATGCCTAATGACCATTATACCCTAGCTTAGAGACTTCTATAAATAGCTAACTCATTTTTCATTTGTTGCTTGTTATTTCATCCAACAAAATCTCTCACAAACAACTTAATTGTTAGAGCAAATAAGCACTTTGAGCTTAACCTTTCATTAGTAGATTTCCAAAGCAAGAGAAATAATCTTCAAAGGTAATTGATCTTGTCTCTTCTATCTCTATCATGGTAGGTTGATAAGAGAAGAGTAATCTAATGAACTTAGATGCTAAGAACATAAGAGAAGTGGATAAGCAATGGACTTAAGCCAAAGAAGTTATGAATAAGTAAATTGAACCAAAAATAAGTTATGAATTTATGGAATACACATATGAACTTGTCGTATGATTAAACTTAGGAATTTTGTATGAATAATAAGATGTAAGCATGTAACTTAAATAAATTAATTAAGAATAAGTCATCCTGAAATAAAAATCATATAGTGAAGAAATTGTTAAGTTATAAGCTTATGAAGAATAAGATATAACCTAAATTGAATATAAGTTGTTGTATCATGTAAGTTGAGATGTCTAGATAATGAAATGAATGTATTTGGAATGATGAACAAAACACTAGTAATGAAGTTTTACCGGAATTCACACGATTGGACGATAATCGTCGAATTCGTGAAATTCTCGGAATGGAAGTCGTATTTTATATTTGAACTCAGAAACGTTGGTTTTTGATGGAGACAAGTCATATTTGGCATTATAGAGCTGCGGACTCGAAAATGGCTGGATTCCGACTTAGAACGAAGAAACGACCGTTGAACTTTCGCGAACGTTTATCGTTTTTGTTAAAAATGGACTAATAGGTGAAATTTTAGCAAACGAACTTGATTAGATAAATTCTTGCATGAATGCATTTGTGAACCGCAGGCTCTTGAATGAGCCAATTCAGACTTATAACGAAGAAGTTACGAGTCTGAGAATCTCACCATTTGAAAAATCATCAAATATTTACGTGGCTCGAGTCCCATTGGTAGATGCGACTCCAAGACAATTAATCGTATTTACCGCAACGCTAAAGTGAGCCTCGATTTTCAGTAAACTAGCCCAACTGAAGGCGATAAGTAACAAAGGGACTACATGCATAGCCGAGTCCGGGTTTCTATGCAATAATAGGTGACGCCGCAGCCTGGAACCAAGAGCAATAGTCGGCACCGCAGCGCCAGCTTCATGACCTAGATAATGGAAAATGTTTACATGTTGAGCATGAAGAGTATTTGATGATCACTTAGGGTTAAAGAAAGTCAATTACTTATGAACGTAAGAATGACGTTACAGAACGCCGGAACCAATAATAACAAATCTAATACGTAATTAGATTGAGAAGAAGGGTAAGATTCTTTAGAAAACCTGTATGAATATTCATGACCTAATGTGCTATGTGATGTTATCATCTACTGTAGAGACTTAACGACTTAAAGTGCATGTGTTATATCTGTAAGCAGACGCTAAAGGCAAGTACCCTAACCCTTGTTCCAGTTTGATCTGGACAAGTCTTTGTGATTCATGTATTCTCTGCATGAATTAATGTCTGAGGAAGACAAAGCCAATTCCTTCGGCTAGACTTATGCTATGTTAATCTATCAAGTATTGACAAGGATTTACCAAACTAATATTGTTGTGGTTTTCAAAAGTAGACTGAGTATGCTAAATTGTTTTATCATCAAATGACAGGAATTGATGTTTTACTGAATATTGTTGTTGTAAAACGTTTTGAATGAAAAGAAGTGCTATTTTGAATTATAGATAGTACTTCGTAACTATTGTTCAGTTATTGAAGATATACGATTCCTATGTTTCAAGCATGCTATTTTACTAGAATTGTTATACTTGCTGAGCTAGTTAGGCTCATTCTTGCTTGAACCATATGAATGCAGCTATGACCGAACGGACCGATGGATCCGGCAAAGATAAAGGGAAGGCTAAGGCGAACCCGTAATTTACCTTTGTAATAGTATAGGTTTTGTAATGATAATATTTTATATTATGACAAGAACTGATGTATTGGTTGTAAAGAACCTGGGGGATGTTAATATTCTTTTTAATATATATAAGACATATTCGTTCTTTTGAGGTATTTCAATTGAATATTTGTGTGAACTGTAGCACAGTGTAGCACCATCTATCGGGTTGTAAGATACTCGGATTTGGGGGCTTCACAAGTTGGTATCAAAGCCTTGGGTTATAAAACTTAAGGGGGGAAATAAAACCTTAAGTCATAACCTTATGAAAAGTCAAAGAATAAAATATGGAAGTTAACCTTATAAAAATGCATTATATATGTTATGTGTTTTAATTATTCTACTGACGTGTATTAATCAAACTTTTGTGTTGTTGTAGATGTCATGAGAAAATAGAGACGTACAGTTAGTCAGTGAAGGATCGGTTAATCAGGTAGAGATTATACTGAGAGAGCCCAGCAAAGCAGATCAGGAGAGATAGTGGTGGTTGAGTCTGGAGACTCAGAGAGTTTAGATCTCATGTCAGTGTTTAATGGAATGATAGAAGAAGAGGTGGAGGTAGTGTCCTTCAATCCGGTAGCAATAGCAGCAGAGATGGCTCCAGGGGAGTCAATGATGTCAATATTTATGTCAGTGTTGGATAGAAACATCCACTACTGTCAGGAGGTTAAGGAGCTGAAGGTGGAGCTTCAAGCTGTTATATAGGATAAGACGGACGTAGAGTCCATGTGGGAACAAGAGCATGATGAAAGGATTTTGGATAAGGACAAGGTCCATGAGCTGAACACATGAGGTCTTTGAGCTCAGGGGTGAGCCAAAGACCAAGAAGAAGAAAATAGGGAGGATGTCCTATATTTATAAGAGCTCTCATGAGGATTTCCAAATTGCGTAGGTAAATTTGGTTATCCCGTCGATCTGAAGCGGATCAAAAAGATATAATCAGCTGTGATATTATCGTCGGTCTTGCCAATGTGGATTTTGAGAATGCCTTAAGGCAAATGTGATCTAGTAGTGGCTAGAGTAGTTAGATATGTACATATTTTGTATCTAGTAGTGACGTAAAACCCTCTTTTGTATAATCAAGGGTAGTGTTTTGTAATTCCCAATTTTTGGAAAGTAATTGCGGGAAAGTATTGTAATCAGCGTAGGATGTGTAATGTAACCGATGTAGTATTATACTACAATGAATCAATATAAGTTTTATTTTTCGAAACATGTGGAGTAATGAATGTTTAAGTTATTGTTTAAAATTGAATAATAACTAACTGACAGGAAATGAGTAATAACGAAATGTGTGTTTATTGTAACAGCAAAATGCCGCCAAGAAGAGTACCACGTAATCAAGGTGCGAACACAAACCAACCGGAGGGAGGTCCGATTAACCTCATGCAGGAGTTTGTAAATCTATTAACAGCCGCGTTTAATATGACTGGGGCTAACATCCCCGTAAATCTTGGCGTAGTACGAGCTACTACGTTTAAGGACTTTAAGAGTGTGGGTCCACCGGAGTTCAAAGGAACTACGGACCCTATCGAAGCCAAAACATGGGTGAGGGAAATCGAGAAGGCATTTGTGATAACAAATATCGATGAGGCCTAGAAAGTTCCAATTGCAACCTATATGATGAAGGGAGAGGCCAACTTTTGGTGGGAGGTCAATCAGGCTAGGGTCGGGATAGAAGCTTTAACGTGGGTGAGGTTCAAGGAAATATTCTATGAGAACTACTTTCCCACGATCATGCAGGGAAGGATGGAGATGCAATTTCTAGAGTTGAAACAAGTGGACATGACGATTCCCCAATATGCCGCCAAGTTTAATAACCTGGCAAGGTTCGCTCCACACCAAGTGGATACCGAGGTGAGGAAAGCTCGACGGTTCGAGTAGGGCTTAAAACCCTGGCTCTATAACCGTATTTCTGTGTTCCAAAGTACTTTCATTTGGAGTCATTTTAGAGAAGGAAATAATTGTCGAAGGTGGTAGCGAGGCGTTGAGCCAATACCACAAGGATAAGAAAATCAAGGGGAAGGTGGATGGGGGAGTGAAGGTTGAAGGTTCCAGTGGGAGTGGTGAAGGTTATAAGAGGAAGGTAGTTAGCTCTGGGAATATCAGGGTGAAATAATGAGACCCGAAGAGGAGGATGGAGGCCTGCAAGACCCGCGGGAAGACTCACTTAGGAGTTTGTCTCAAATGTAAGGCCGTGTGTTATAACTGTGGACAGGAGGGGCATATTGCGCCTAACTGTCCAAGTCCGAAGAAGAACCATGGATGCTTTGTGTGTGGGTTAACTGACCACATGGCAAAGAACTTCCCAAAGAAGGGGACAGACGGGAATAAGGGCGCCAATAGTGGTAAGTTAACTATTGGGGGTCCAGGACAGCCGGGTAGGTCGATGGCCCATACCTTAAACATGACCATCCAAGACGCGATGACCTCAGGGGACGTAGTCGTAGGTATTATTCCGATCAACGACCTAAATGCATACGTGCTGTTTGACTCGGGTGCTACCTGTTCGTTTATCGCATGTGATTTTACTAGATGATTAGGATTACTTCCCAAAAAGTTGCCTATACCTTTAAACATTAAGGTAGCAAACGAGGAGATAATTCATGTTGAAGATATTCATAGGAGTTGTTGCATAGACATACAAGGTTGTAAATTATCGGTAGACCTGATACCGATAAAGTTAGGAGAATTCGACGTAATTCTCGGAATGGATTGGTTGGTTAATCACGGGGCAATAATAGATTGTCAAAAGAAATGCATAAATATTAAAACATTAAGACAACCTCATGTAATATTTTACGGGAATAAATCGTCGGGACGTTCGTGTTGTCTTACTATGACACAAACTAGGAAATTATTAAGGAAGGGGTGTGTAGGCTATTTGTATCATGTGGTTGATACCCAGAGGGAACGACCATAGAATAAATACCTATAGTGAGGGAATTCATGGATGTATGTCCAAGTGAATTGACGGGTCTTCCACCGGATAGGGAGACCGAGTTCGTAATAGACATTGTGCCAGGAGTGGCACCAGTGTCTAAGGCACCGTATCGTATGGCTCCAGTGGAGATGAAGGAGTTGATGGTACAGTTGCAAGAACTGTTGGACATGAAGTATATACAACCAAGTGTTTCTCCGTGGGGAGCGCCGGTATTATTTGTCAAGAAGAAGGAAGGATCGTTAAGACTGTGTATCGACTGCCGAGAGTTGAACAAGTTGACGATAAAGAATTAGTTTCCATTGCCCAGGATCGATGATCTTTTTGATCAATTGAAAGGGGTAAAGTACTTTTCTAAAATAGATTTAAGGACAGGGTATCATCAGTTGAAGGTTAGAAATGAAGACGTACCAAAGACGGCATTCAAAATTCATTATGGTCATTACGAGTTTCTGGTGATGTCATTTGGGTTGACTAATGCACTAGCTGCATTTATGGATATGATGAACAAAGTGTTCAAACAATATTTGGACAAGTTCGTCATGGTGTTTATCGATGATATTCTAGTCTATTCTAAGATGCCAGATAATCATGTTGAACACCTAAGAATAGTGTTGGAGACACTAAGGAAGGTGAAGTTATATGCAAAGTTCACTAAGTGTGAATTTTGGTTAGAGATGGTACAGTTATTAGGTCATGACATTGACCATGAGGGGATTTCAGTGGATCCAGCGAAGGTGGAAGTCGTGATGAATTGGGAACAACCGAAGACACCGACGGAGGTGTGGAGTTTCCTAGGGTTAGCGGGTTACTATCAGAGATTCATTCAGGATTTTTCAAAGATAACTACTCCGTTGACTAACTTGACAAGGAAGACGGTGAAGTACGTATGGACTGAGAAATGCGAAGACAATTTTCAAGAACTAAAGAAGAGGTTGAGTAAAGCGCCTATTTTGTCATTGCCCGATGACACAGGAAATTTCATAGTTTATAGCGATGCTTCGCATAGAGGACTAGGTTGCGTGCTCATGCAGCATAACAAGGTCATTGCGTATGCATCTAGGCAGTTGAAGGATTATGAGAGAGTTTACCCTACTCATGATCTGGAACTGGCCGCGGTAGTGTTTACTTTAAAGATATGGCGACATTATCTTTACAGGGAAAAGTGTGAGATATACACGGACCATAAGAGTCTAAAATATATCTTCACGCAGAAGGAGATGAATATGAGACAGAGGAGATGGCTAGAGTTGATAAAGGATTACGACTGTGAAATCCTGTATCACCTTGGAAAAGCCAATGTAGTGGCCAACGCCTTAAGTAAAAAGGGTTGGGAGAAGTTGTCTATGTTAACGGCTCAAACTGAGTTAATAACAGAGATGGCTAGGATGGAGTTGGAGGTGAAGTTGCCGAGTGAGGCGGATCATAGACTGTTTGCAACGGAGATATAATCTACCATCGTAGAGAGAATCAAAGAAGTACAACTCAAAACTAATGAGTGTGACCAGATAAAGAAGCAGTTGACCAATGAAAAAGATATTAAGTTTAGTCTTGATAATGAGGGATTATTAAGATTTAAGGGAAGAATTTGGGTTCCAAATGAGACGGAATTAAAGGAGCAAGTTTTATAAGAGGCTCACAGTTCAAGGTACTCGATTCATCCTGGTAGCACTAGGATGTATCAAGACCTTCGACAGAGTTTTTGGTGGCCGAATATGAAGAGAGAAATAATAGAGTATGTGAGTAGGTGCTTGACTTGTCAAAGAGTTAAAGTCGAACATCAACGACCAAGTGGCTTGTTACAGTCATTGGAGATTCCGGAGTAGAAGTGGGAGCATATCACGATGGGCTTTGTGGTAGGACTTGTGACACCCCCAAATCCCGGTACTTCATTACCTCAAGATTTGGTGTTCACGTAATCAAAACATTCATTTAAAATTACCCAATTATAAATAAAATTAATAATAAACCTGCCCATACAGGAATTACATAAAATAATATCTCCCAGGTTATCTAACCTTTACAAACAATCATTCATGCGGAAAATTTAAATAAAATTCATTACAATCTTTAAACCAAAGTCTGATAATAAAACTATTATAAGTCTTCAGTACTTGTTCATCTTTTCCTTTTCTTTACTGGTGCTAGGTACGTCACCCTTTCCATCTTTAGCTGTAGGATTTTATAGGTAAGAGTGAGCAAACAAGGCTCACTTGAAATAACAATGAATAACTTTTACATTCTCTGCCCATTCAGGGGCTCAACAGAACTGAACAATAGGTTCTATTAACATCTTAAACATTCATTGCCCATTCAGGGGCTCAATAGAACTAAATAATAAGTCCTATTAACATCTTAACATTCACTGAGGGTCTAATGACCACGAACCTTGTCCACAGTTATAAGTAATCTTTCAACTTAAACTTTTACAGTCATACGACCATAATGACTTTAAGGTACTTAGGGGGATCAACCCTTCGTACATGTATTGTATACAAACATTTCAGTGCAAAGTACAAAACTAAGCGTAACCCCTATAAATAGGGTTGTTCATCTCAGTATTTTGAGTACAAGTCCGCCCCAAAGATAGTTTGGTTTGGATACACTTCAAGGTAATTTGAAATTCAACGGACATCAACTAAGGATTAGTTGAATGAAAGATAATAACACTATGTTATTGAATAATCATAACTGAATAAATATTTCATTCTAAGTTCATGCTTTAGGGATAATCTAATAGCATAACTATTGAATAACACATCATACCTTTCTTTGAATAACATTAAGCTAAGGTTACATCTTAGAATTTAATATCAAGCATGCACAACAAATAATAAATTGAATGATAAACTAAAGGTACTTGCATGCTAATATAACAAGTTTAGAGTTAAGAAAACTTGCATAATCATAATAACTATCTCAACAAAAGTGTGGAGATGGGAAACTTGTATCATCATGAATAACTGGATACAATGAAGTTGCTTAATGGAAATACTTTACTCAATAAAGTATAGCATATGAAATTTGCATAACGAAGCTTTAGAATTAGAAAACTTGCTTAAACACAACAAACTAACTCAACGAGAGTATGGAGTTAGAGAACTTGCTTAATGTAAAAAGATAGGTTTAGAAACTTGCACAATTATAAAAGTAGAGTTAGAGAACTTGCCTCGTACGTAGGTTAAATAATTACTATTCACGTTCACCCCAAGTCCTAAACATACCATATGTATTGACAATACACATTAGTTACACTAACATTACCTTTATGAGGCACTTTATTACTCTTGGTATAGCTACTAACTAAGTTTAAGTTTAAACAACATCACATCTTTTCATGAACATTACTTTTTAGCTTTATTACAACTACTTAAGTGATCATGTCATTGCACCACATGCACATTAACAACTTGATACAACATCCTATTACAGGTCCAACATGTTATCATTAAGTTATACTAATACCCAAAGGGTTGCACTTGCATTCGTGCATCCCGACGCCCTCCGATTGGCTCCAAATACACAACAGTCCTAAAGATGGCAATTTTTACTACCGTTACAGACCTCCAATTAAACACCTTAAAGCATGAAAGTTGTAGGTCTATTCGTCCTCGTTTCGGATCATCTTGAATCAACTCAATCGGAGTTCGTATGAGAAAGTTATGGCCGTTTTACTACAGAGGTCAAAGCGTCGTCCTGCACCACTTTTCCAACGTCATGCCTTGAGATATGGCCTTGGAGGCGAATTCCAGCAGCCAGGGGCACAAATTCGATCTTTGGGCGCAAACTTCTGGCCTATTTTTGGCGCTAGGGCGCGAAATTTGGCGTTTGGGCGTGAAATTTGGCGTTGGAGCGTGAATTTTGACGCTGGGGCGTCGAAACTCACAGAACCAAAACGAAGAACATAGCCAAAGCTACTGTCTAAAATTTGTAACAACAATTCGCCCCAAACAACATGTATAACTAATATAAACTACACATAATTGCTAACAATTATCCATATACCAATTTCCAATAATTGAACAACAAATTTAAAAGACTTAAATCACTAAAATAATATTTGGTTAAAACTCAAAACTCCATTGTTGATATCTAAAGTACAGTGAACGAAATTTTCACTGTTATCAACCAAATTTGATTCCTTTGAAATACAAGTATACCAACATATAACAAATTAACATGTATAGTTCAATTCCTCAGTTAGCATACATAACTTTTGATATTTCTACAAAACATATATTCGTATATATATACTTCACTGAACAAATCAATTTCTTCCATTAGCCTATAATTAGCATACAGTATATATATATATATATATATATATATATATACATATCCACATGCTAGTGATAACAATTGCAACTGTACACATACATGCTTCTCTAACCAATTATACAAGCATTGTTTTATAGAGAGTTTTGTAAAAATCTTATACACCGTAAAGTTGAAGAACAAAGAGACATTAGGCAACATGAAACCACAAATATATATATGTATATAAATTAAGGTTAGAGAAACCCACCTTTTTGCTTGCTTACTTAATCTTTGTTAACGGACTTTGCTTGAAAAAAATCACGCTCTCTCTCAAACTACGAACTTCTATCTTTTCTCAAAACTCTCTCTAGCCCTTCTTTCTTTTCTCAGTAATAATTTAGACTACTAACCACGTAACTCAACTGATATCCAATACGCGTAACATAAAACGGACATGGCCATAATAAGCCTAATCAATAATAACATCAGTTATAAAAATATATAATGTACCATTTATATATATATATATATATATATATATATATATATATATATATATTATTTAGTTTATTTTATGAACAATTTAAATTTCAAAATCCAAAAGCCATAGGGCTTTGTTTGGCAAATCCTTTAAAATAAAATAGTTTATATCCTTAAGCTTTGTTTGGGTAAAACTAAATTAAAATTACTTTAATTTATTTTAATAACTCTTTATAACATAGTTATTTGTCACTCTTTATGAAATAAAATTTATTAAATAAATTACTTAATCACATAACTCAATCCACATAACACATTAACTATTTAACAAATAAATAATTAACTAATCACATTAATTATTTAGCAAATAATTAATTAATTAAATCAACTCAATCAATTTAAACAATTACTTATTCAATAATAAACACATCCAATAAATATTTATATAAATCAATAAATATTTATAACTTACATTTAAAAAATTTGGAATGTTACAGGACTTCCGACTACTCAGAAGGGATATGACGCGATTTGGGTAATAGTTGACAGGTTGACGAAGTCGGCTCACTTTTTGCCAATTCGGGTAAAGTATAACTTAGATCAATTAGCTAAACTTTATGTTAAGGAAATTATTTTTAGACATGGAGCACCAGTTTTGATTATGTCAGATCGTGACCCACGATTCACATTGAACTTTTGGAGAAGTCTTCAAGAGCAGTTGGGGACGCAGTTGAAGTTGAGTACAACATATCATCCACAAACCGATGGACAGAGTGAGAGGATAATTCAGACGTTAGAAGAAATGTTAAGATTTTGCATCATGGATTTCAAAGGTAGTTGGGATGATCATCTACCACTAGTAGAGTTTTCATATAACAACAGTTATCATGCAAGCATAGGTATGCCTCCGTACGAAGCTTTGTATGGAAGGAAATGCAAAACGCCATTGTATTGGGATGAAGTAGGAGAACGCCGAATATTGGGACCAGAATTGGTGCAGCAAACAGCAGAAATAGTGAAGTTGATACGTATGCGTCTCGTAGCAGCTCAAGACAGCAAGAAGAAAAACGCAGACTTACATCGAGAGAATAGGTAGTTTGAGGTAGGCTCGTACATATTTCTAAAGGTATCTCCCTGGAAAGGAAAGATACGCTTTGGAAAGAAGGGAAAACTAAGCCCAAGTTTTATAGGACCTTTGTAAGACCCCAACTTTTATAAATAAAGATGAATTTTCTATAAATATTATTTTTGAATATTATGGAATAAATTTGATATAATGTTATAGTTGTGGGTAATATTTATAAATTTTGCAAAGTAAGCAAGTTGTTATAAAATATTCATTTGGTCGGGGAATATTCTTTTTGTTGGGAAATATTCGTACGATGGTTCAATCATTGGTGGACCCCACAACGGAAGTATGGTTGTAGTTAGAAAATGACAAAATTATCTTTCTATAAAAATAACTAGGAGGTGTTACCGTTAAAAGCGTTGAACTACTTGCTAGTAAAAAGTACAAAGAATGTCTGGCGTGGTTGCGTAGTAGCACACGGTATTGATTATTGATGCTTACGTGAGAAGTCACTCACCTATACTCAATTATTATTCTACGATGAATTGATACATCATATCTCTTATATTATTGATTCAATTATTGTCACAGTATCATCTGTATAATATGTTATATTATTAAATCAATAATTGAGACGACAAGTTATAAATGATTAATAATTGTTGAAAGATTAAATATGTGTTGATTAAAAATAAAATGATTTGTGGTAATATTTATTCAATCCTTGATGTATAAAAAGAGTCTGTTATGAGACGTTTGTGGTAAGTTTGGTTAGTTTATGGGGGGCCCATATGTCATCATCTAAGAGTCTCTTCGTCAATAGTAATTACCTTCGTCAATAGTAATTACCTTTACCAGTCGTCAAACCACTTGCCGTTTCATATTACAGGCGTCGAACCACTTGTCGTTTCACATTACAGGCGTCGAACCAATTGTCGTTTCACATTATAGGCGTCAAACCACTTTTCTTTTTACATCACCAGTCGTCAAGCCACTTGCCTTTTCACATGGAAAGTGCTAAGCTATAAATCTTCTATAAATAGAGGCCTAGTGCTTCATTATTTTTCACGAATTCATTCAAAGCTATAGAGAGAGAAAGTATAGAGAGAATAAGAGAGAAAGAAGAAGAATATTCTGTTACTACACTCTCTGCGTGAGATTCAATCTCCTACTAAAGTAAGGGGTGTTATTCTTTCTTATTCATGAAGAAAGCATTGTTATTCCATTACTTATTATTACATTGGAATAACTCAGATACGCTGTGTTTACCCTATACTTGGTGACATTCTTCTATTATTCATTGGAACATCACATCGCATGTGTGTTTTACACCGGACACGGTTAAAATCTTTATTATTATTCTGTTGAACATCCTGTTCGTGTGTTTTACACCGGACTTGGTTCTGTCTTTATTATTATTCCGTTGGAAAATCCTGTCTGTGTGTTTTACGCCGGACCTGGTTCCATTCTTTATTATTCTGTTGGAATATCCCTGCATGCATTTCACGTGGGACCTGGTTCCGTTATTTATTATTCTGTTGGAATAACCTACCTGTGCGGTCTATCGCATGCATTGTGATTTCTATTGTTATTCCATTCTTTATTATACTTAGTTGGTTAAAACTTTGACTTCTATACTCCACTTAAATTAGTGGAATATCCTTGATATTTGCGCTTCATCCAAAGATCCTTTCATGGAAATATTCTTCTAAGTATTCTTGAATTTTACTCTACAAAGCGAAGATCATGTTGATGAGTTTGGATGTTATTGGTTCTGGATAAATTAATTCTTGAACTTATTTTATTGAATTCTTATATCATTGTCATCATTCTCATGTTTATATTATGTTGAAAGTCATCGTGCTATTCAGTGGTGCATAAATGGACTTGGTATGATTATAACCAGAGATTATTTGGTGTAATCATGACCGTAATGTTACAAATGATGTGGTAAAATCCTCATTGGTCCGTAGTGCATTGATCGGGGATGAGTTGTTGGCATGATCATGACCATTAATGAATACACAAATATTCTTGGCCCATAGTGCATGGATAATTGTGGTCGTGATACTAAAGAATATCCTTGGCCAGTAGTGTGGGGGTGATTCAATGATGTGGAATATTTATTAAGCTTCTAAACAACCCATCGCTCATCATCCGCTGCAAATTGGTGTTGTTCACTTTGGAGGAACATTGCCCGACTGTTGCACGTTCTCCTCGTTGGTGAGTACAAAGCGTCTCCACGGTCTCATTTCCATTGTTAATATTCTCGGTCGACATTCTCAACATCGTCATAAAACAAGGGTTAATTAAGGAAATCAATATATCACATAATATCCCTATATATTAACCAACTAACAAATAAGCTTAGGTAGGACACACTAATGAAAGATTTACCTGTCTCTCCCTCCTAGTTCTATTCCCCGATCTCCGCCAGAGATCATATCCCTAAGCTCGATACCAACTGTGGACGCCCCCAAAATAGGTATACATCACCCATTACGAAGTTGTCAATAAATGGTATGTAAACAACTACAACTTTATTATTACAATAGTAAAACTGTGAGTTTGAATACAAATATTATCTTCTAGACAATATCTATACCCAAATAAATCCTCATCACATTTATTGATATATTATTTTACAAAAATGGTGAGGACTACTAAACAACTCTCTCTAGAACCTTCATTCCATACCCCGACTCGTACTCGCTACATTCTCGCCTCCTGGGAAGAAAAATGGAACAAAAAGGAAAAGGGTGAGCTCAACTAGCCCAGTAAAGAATATTATGACTAAGATAATATACAACAAATTATCGTTAGTCTTCAATAGGGAAAAATCTAATAGAATACAATAGACAACAAGTTTTAAATCAATATTAGCAAATGAAATAATAATTCATTAGAAGAGTTAAGTAGAGAATGCAAACTACTATGTTACATGTATGAATTTAAAAGTTCATTATGCTCATCTTTTATCCCTGTAACATCAATCAATATATATCCGGAATCAAATATTCATCTTTGCATTCGCAGCCAAAGATATTCATCGATTGGTCATGTTCATCTAAACACCTATTCATCTTTGCACCATCGCCAAAGATATTCATCGTAAATCATTCATTTTTTGCACTACAGCCAAAGATATTCAATAATATCATCATTTTAAGACCGAGGATGATGAAAAATATTTTTAAAGAAAGCGAATCCGATTGAAACAAAATGACAAGGATTAAGGATTAAGGATTCAGTACTTTGTTTTATCCATGTCCAAAAATACCTCAAAAATAATCATAGTGGTGTAAAATTCAAGAATGATCAAAACATGGATACAATCAAAGCTAGTATCCGAATAGATATTTTGACTTAAAAAGAAAATTTTCATTTTTCGATGAATAGTCTTAAATATTCGTGAATAATACCGTAGATACGTGAATAGTAACCCAGACACTAAAAGTTCCAAATTTGATAAAAACTTGATCGATATTTCAAAGATAATGATATTGAAGAAATAATATCATTACGAAAAAAAATAATATCCCTTACCTCGGAAAGACAGTACTTCTAACTGGAATACTGGATATAGGCTATAACTTGAACTTGCACCGTATAGCAATACTCAAAATACTCACAAGAATACGCTCGATAATATAGAGAGAGAAAACTTCAGTTTCTAGTGTGATTTTCAATTCTAACCTAAGCACCCTATTTATAGGAAAATGCTTACAACACCAAAGTAGAAAATTTATTAAATTATTTATTATTATTTTCTAAAACTTGCTACGCACATGTTTCTTAATCCAAGATCAGCCACACATGTAGCCCACCTCCCAAAAAGTAATAAAAACGTTTTTATTATTTAAAATAATTAAAACTTCCAAAAATCAATTATTTCGGAGCTTCGGAACTTCAATAATTCATAATAAATTGCCCTTTTGTCAGAAAAATTCGAAACTTGCGATTTTCCATAGGAAATTCCATTATCTACAACTTTGCAGAAGGAAGTTTTTCCAAATTTAAAACAGAAATTAATCGAAATCCACAAACGGACGATTTTACAGGCTATAATCAAATTTCGGTCAATAATTGTGTACACCAACACACAAAATATGTGTTAAACATTTAATGCCACAAAAATACTCTTCCTCTTCATATACTCATATATCCCACATTTATTATAAAAATATCACCGTTAATATATTATTAAAATAATATATATAAATGAATTATTTTATATATAAATATCACCGTTAATAAAATATTAATTTTCAACAATTGTCACATTAAAATTTTTCTCCATCTATATCCACATTAAATCAATATTTTCCTCATCATATGAATCAATAATTAATTATTCACAAATAATGTTACAAAATCACAATATTGACAACCAGGCAGTTCCCAAGAAAGAGGGGGCTTTCCAATAAGAATTTCTCCTTAATGACGCGCAATTAGGTGACCAAACCTCTCCTTAGATAGAACTTTCTAGACATTGCCAATAATGTTATCTAATAATATTATTCAGATAATATGAATTATTGCTTCGATAATGAAAAATATTGTGTAATGACAATTATTGAAACAACAGAATATAAAATATCAACACAAAGAATTATTGAATCAATAAAATAAAATCTTCGAAGCAGTAATTATCGTAACAATTATTGAGTAGTGCCTTCTTACGTAAGAATAAATAATTGGTGCAATACTGGTAATGCACGTGTGTTAACCACGTGTATTTTGACAAGATTAACTAGAATAACTACGCCAAGTTATTTTTAAACAACTTATATTTGTCGCTTTCTTCATCCAATCGCCGTTATGGGCCCACAAAAGATCGCTTGTGCCGCATTTAATATTCCCCACAAAGCTAAGAATATTCCATGACCAAACGAATATTCCCCGACAACAATGAATATTTTATAACCACTTTCTTATTTTGAAATATTTGCGTATTTTACCCATAACTATCCACATTAATCAAATCAACTCTTACTATTTCAAAATAATAATTAGAGGAAATTAAATTTCATTTATTAATTATTTGGGGTCTTACAACCTCCCCTCCTTATGAAATTTCATCCTCGAAATTGACATACGTACCTGGTGTTTCGAAAAGGTAAGGATACCTCGCTTTCATTTCCGTTTCCAATTCCCAGGTCATTTCCTTTATAGCATGGTTCCTCCACAAAACTTTAACTTGTGATATGACCTTCGTGCGTAGGACATGCTCCTTCCTATCCAAGATCTTGACAGGTACCTCCACATACGTTAAGTCTTCGGCTATCTCGTCCGATTCTAACTCAATAACGTGGTTCTAGTCTTTCATATATTTACGAAGTACAGATATGTGAAACACATTATGAACACGAGACATACTCGGAGGTAACGCGAGTCTATAGGCTACATTTCCTACTCGGTCAAGAATTTGAAATGGACCAATAAATCGTGGATTAAGCTTTCCTCTCTTCCCAAATCTTGTAACTCCCTTCCATGGAGCTACACGCAACAATACGTGATCCCCAATACTAAATTCCACGTCTTTTCGATGAAGATCTGCATAACTCTTTTGTCGATCTTGTGCCGTTTGTATACGTTATCGAATCATTTGGATCTTTTCCGTAGTCATACGTACTAACTCGGGTCCCAACAATGTTGCTTCACCTACCTCATCCCAACATATTGGAGAGCGACACTTTCGTCCATATAATGCTTCAAATGGAGCCACACCTATACTTGCCTGATAACTATTATTGTAGGAGAATTCACCAATGGTAAATACTTAACCCAAACGCCCCTTGAAGTCTAGGACACAAAGTCTTAATAGATCTTCAAGAGTTTGAATAGTCCTCTCGATTGTCCGTCTGTTTGAGGATGGTCTTGAATGAATCAGAACTGCGTGCCCATAGCTTTTTGCAAGCTAACCCAAAATCTTGAAGTGAATCTTGGGTCACGATCCAAAACTATGGATACTGGCATGCCATGCAACCTCACAATCTCATTTACATACATACTAGCAAGACGTTCAAGGGAATAAGTCTCCCGTATCGGCAAGAAATGAGCAGACTTGGTTAATCTATCAACAATAACCCAAATAACATTGATGCCTTGAGAAACCGTAGGAAGACCCATAACGAAATCCATAGTAATGTGTTCCCACTTCCATTTCGGAATCTCAAGTGGTTGCAATGGACCCTTTGGCACTTGATGCTCCGCCTTTACACGTTGACAAGTTAAACATGTTGAGATAAACTTTGCAATCTCTCTCTTCATATTGTTCCACCAAAATGTATGTTAAAGATCACGATACATTTTGGTACTTCCAAGATGGATTTCAAATGGTGTATTGTGTGCCTCCATCATGATCTTGTACTTCAAATCAGAGTCGTTAGGAACACAGAGTCTGGAGTGGACTCGAAGTATTCCCTCTTCATCGATTCTCGCTTCCGGAATAGCACCCTCTTGTACTTTCTTCTTCATATGCATCAACTCCGGATCGGTGGCTTGAGCAACCTTAACTTTTTCTATTAAAGTTGGCTCTATGTGTATACTTGACATCATCACACTCATTCCTGCATATGATCTTCTACTTAACGCGTCAGCTACCACGTTTGCTTTTCCAGGATGGTATTGAATAGTGTGATCGTAGTCTTTTAATAGCTCGAGCCAACGTCGCTGCCGCATATTGAGTTCTTTTTGAGTGAAGAAATATTTGAGGCTTTTATGGTCTGAATATATCTCCACTTTCTCCCCGTATAGATAGTGCCTCCAGATCTTGAGCACGAAAACGACTGCTGCCAATTCTAGATCATGAGTAGGATAATTCCTCTCATATTCTTTAAGTTGTCGCGAGGCATAGGCTATGGCTTTCCCACGATGCATGAGAACACATCCTAACCCTTTGCCCGAAGCATCGCTGTAGATAACAAATCCATCCGAACCAGATGGTATTGTTAGAACAAGTGCCAAAATTAGTCTCCTCTTAAGCTCTTGGAAACCCTTCTCGCAATCTTTGCTCCATACGAATTTTGTATCCTTCCGAGTTAGCTGAGTTAATGGAGTAGCAATTCGAGAAAACCGCCTTACGAATCTCCGATAATAACCAACTATGCCCGAAAAAACTACGACTTGATGTGACTTGGTTGCTCCCAACTTTGTATTACTTCAATCTTCGTTGGATCAACAGATACTCCATGTTTCGACACCACGTGCCCAAGGAATGCTACTTCCTCAAGCCAGAATTCACATTTCTTCAACTTGGCATAAAGCTTATTTTCACGAAGCCTTTGGAGTACCAGCTTCAAATGGTGCTCATGATCTTCACGGTTTTTGGAATATATGAGGATGTCATCAATAAAAACAACAATGAACTGATCCAAATATTCCTTGAATACTCGGTTCATCATATCCATGAAAGCCGCAGGAGCATTAGTCAATCCGAAAGACATGACTAAGAATTCATAATGCCCGTACCGAGTTCTGAAGGCAGTCTTTGGAATATCCTCAGTTCTAATCTTTAGTTGATGATATCCAGAATGAAGATCGATCTTTGAAAAGAATTGTGCTCCTTGCAACTGGTCAAACAGGTCATCAATACGAGGTAGAGGATACCTTTTCTTGATGGTGACATGGTTTAATTCCCGATAGTCAATACAACGTCGCATACTCCCGTCTTTCTTCTTTACGAATAAAACAGGAGCACCCCAAGGAGATGTACTAGGACGAATGAAACCGATGTCCAACAATTCTGTAGTTGAACCTTTAACTCCCAAGTTCAATAGAGCCATTCGATATGGGGTTTTAGAAATGTGCTTTGTACCTGAGTTCAAGATCAATAAAGAATTCAACTTCACGCCGGGGGTCAACCGGAAGTTCTTCAGAAAGTCAATAACAACAGAATATTATTCAAATTTGACGTGTCTTTATTCAAATCCATAACATGGGCTAAGAAAGCTTGACATCCGTTTTTCAATAAACGAATAGCTTTATGATTAGATATGACATTGATTGATTTTAATGGTTTAGTTGCTTGAATTCGTACAACAGGTTGGTTAGGAATATGAAAACTAACAACCTTATAAAAACAATCAATTTTGGCATGATGAGTAGTTAACCAATCAATCCCTAAAATCACATCGAAAACAAGTATCTTTAAAGAGATAAGGTCAACAAGTAAGGTGATGGTGCCAACTTGAATCAAACAAGATTTATAAACAGTGGATGTGATGAAAGTTTCTCCTAACGGAGTTTCTACAGATAGGTCAAAGTCTAATTTCTCCAGAGTCAAGTTTAAACGTTGAGCACAAGCAGGAGAGATAAATGAATGGGTAGCACCGGTATCAAGTAAGGTATAAACTTCACAAAAATTTATAAATACCTTACCCGTGATCACCTCGTTTGGGTTCCTCGCATTTTGACCAGTCACAACAAACGCTCTTCCAGGAATCGTTGACTTTGACTTTTCAGGATAGTCTTTTGAGTCACCGTCCCATTGAACTAGGTTTCTCACTGCATAATCCCGAAGCGCGATATGTCCTTCCTTTCCACAATTATAGCATACCTTGAACTGTTAGGGCGCTTTGGTGATATGTCCTCTTTTTCCGCATTTGTAGATACGACGGGTGGTCGTTCCTCCCTTGGAACCGATTCTTCTTTGGTCTTCGCCATTTTCACATTATCGTTGTTGAATCTCCTCTTTTAAAATCTCCTCCCGACTCGCTTCTTCTATTTTCATGGCCATGATTACCACCGTAGTGGTTACCATTTTTGTCCGTCTTTTTCTTTCTCCATTGGTTATCGTTGTTTTGTTGATCGCTATCTAAAGATGATCCTGATTGTGGTCCCTCGGTTGACCGTACTCGTTATGTCGCTCTAACAATTGAGCCCTATTAACAACATCTGAATAGAGAGAAAATTTATGAGAGATGAGATACTGTCGTATGTCGGGTTTCAAACCTCTCAGAAACATCCGCGTCATACGTTCCTCATTCTCCACCAAATGAGGTGCAAACCTGGATAATTCTGCAAACTTTGCCTCGTACTGAGATACCGTCATGTTATTCTGCTCCAGTCTAATAAACTCCACTTCCTTCATATGACGTAACACTTTCGGAAAGTATTTGTCAAGAATAGTTTCTCAAATGTCTCCCAAGACATGTTGAAAAGTATTTGGATGGGTATGCTTCACGACTCCCACTAGTAATCGCCTCGCCACTTTTAACATAAGGTGGCGAATGGAACCTTCGTTTCTCCGTGCATCCCAAGACATCTAATATCTTGGTAATTTGCTTGACCCATGTTTCCGCCATGATCGGATCTGGCTTTCCCTTAAAATCTGGTGGTCCCAACTCTTTGAACTACTTGGCTGTGACAACCCATGAATTGCTATCATTTCCTCCTGTATTTTGAACACGAGTCTCCCTCGTTTGATTTTGCATGAATCGTAAAAGCTTCTAAACAACCCATGGTTCATCATCGCTTCAATGGTGTTGTTCACGGGAGGAACATTGCCAATTCATTGCACGTTCTCTCCTCGTTGGTGAGTATAAAAGCGTCTCCACTTGGCCTCATTTCCAATTGTTAATATTCTAAACGACATTCTCAAACACCGCCATAAAATAAGGGTTAATTAAGGAAATCAATATATCACATAATATCCCTATATACCCGACCAACTAACAAATAAGCTTACGTAGGACACACTAGCGAAAGATTTACTCGCTCTCCCTCCTAGTTCTATTCCGATCTCGCTTGAGATCATATCCCTAAGCTCGATACCAACCGTGACGCCCCAAAATAGGTATACATCACCCATTACGAGTTGTCAATAAATGGTACGTAAACAACTACAACTTTATTATTACAATAGTAAAGCGTGAGTTTGAATACAAATATTATCTTCTAGACAATATCTATACCCAAATAAATCCTCATCACATTTATTGATACATTATTTTACAAAATGGTGAGGACTACTAAACAACTCTCTCTAAAACCTTCATTCTATACCCAGGCTCGTAATCGCTACATTCTCGCCTCCCGAGAAGAAAAATGGAACAAAAGGAAAATGGTGAGCTCAACTAGCCCAAAGAAAGAATATTATGACTAAAATAATATACAACAAATTATCGTTAGTCTTCAACAGGAAAAATCTAATAGAATACAATAGACAACAAGTTTTAAATCAATATTCGCAGTGAAATAATAATTCATTAGAAGAGTTAAGTAGAGAATGCAAACTACTATCTTCTATGTATGAATTTAAAAGTTCATTGTCTCATCTTTTATCCTTGTAACATTAATCAATATATATCCGAATCAAATATTCATCTTTGCACTCTGAGCCAAAGATATTCATCAGTTGGTCATGTTTATCTATACACCTGTTCATTTTTGCACTACGGGCCAAAGATATTCATCAGAAATCATTCATCTTTGACTACAGGCTAAAGATATTCAATAATATCATCATTTAAGATTCGAGGATGATGAAAATATTTTAAAGAAACGAATCCAATTGAAACAAAATGACAAGGATTAAGGATTAAGGATTCGTACTTTGTTTTATCCATGTCCCAAAAATACCTCAAAAATAATCATAGTGGTGTAAAATTCAAGAATGATCAAAACATGGATACAATCAAAGCTAGTATCCAGAATAGATATTTTGGACGAAAAGAAAAATTTTCATTTTTCGATGAATAGTGCCGTATTCGTGAATAGTACCGTATACGTGAATAGTAACCCCGACACTAAAAGTTCCAAATTTGATAAAAACTTCAGATCAATATTTCAGCATAATGATATTGAAGAAATAATATCATTACGAAAAAAATAATATCCCTTACCTCCCGGAAGACAAAGATTTAAGCGGAATACTGGATATAGGCTATAACTTGAACTTGCACCGTATAGCAATACTCAAAATACTCACAAGAATACGCTCAATAATATAGAGAGAGAAAACTTCAGTTTCTGGTGTGATTTTCAATTCTAACCTAAGCACCCTATTTATAGGAATATGCTTAGAACACCAAAGTAGAAAATTTATTAAATTATTTATTATTATTTTCTAAAACTTCCTACTTATTACATGTTTCTTAATCCAAGATCGCCACACATGTAGCCCACCTCCCAAAAAGTAATAAAACGTTTTTCTTATTTAAAATAATTAAAACTTCCAAAAATTAATTATTTTGAGACTTGAACTTCAATAATTCATAATAAATAGCCCTTTTTGTCGAAAAAATTGAAACTCGCCTTTCCATAGGAAATTCCATTATCTACAACTTTGCAGAAGGAAGTTTTTCCAAATTCCAAACAAAAATTAACCAAAATTCACAAATGGACGATTTTACAGGCTATAATCAAATTTCGGTCAATAATTGTGTCCACCAACACACAAAATATGTGTTAAACATTTAATGCCACAAAAATACTCTTTCTCCTCATATACTCATATATCCCACATTTATTATAAAAATATCACCGTTAATATATTATTAAAATAATATATATAAATGAATTATTTTATCAAAAAAAGATAAAATATTAATTTTCAACAATTGTCACATTAAAATTTTTTCTCCATCTATATCCACATAAAATCAATATTTTCCTCATCGTATGAATCAATAATTAATTATTCACAAATAATATTACAGAATCACAATATTAACAACCAGGCAGTTCCCAAGAAAGAGGGGGCTTTCTAATAAGAATTTCTCCTTACTGACGCGCAATTAGGTGACCAAACCTCTCCTTAGACAGAACTTTCTAGACATTGCCAATAATGTTATCTAATAATATTATTCAGATAATATGAATTATTGCTTCGATAATGAAATATATATCTGTGTAATGACAATTATTGAAACAATAAAGAATATAAAATATCAACACAAAGAATTATTGAATCAATAAAATAAAATATTGAATAAGTAATTATCGTAACAATTATTGAGTAGTGCCTTTCACGTAAGAATAAATAATTGGTGCAATCTGGTATCTTCTTGTGTGTTAACCATAGGGTATTTTAACGAGATAATTGTGAATAACTACGCTGTTATTTTTAAACAACTTATATTTGTCGTTTTCTTCATCCAATCGCTTTTTTGTTATGGGGCCCACAAAACTCAAGGTCGTCAGTTTAATATTCTGACAAAGAAGAATATTCCACGACCAAACGAATATATCCCCAACAACAATGAATATTTTATAACCACTTGCTTATTTTGAAATATTTGCATGATTTTACCCATAACTATCCACATTAATCAAATCAACTCTTACTATTTCAAAATAATAATTAGAGGAAATTAAATTTCATTTATTAATTATTTGGGGTCTTACAATGAGGACTCCTTTTGAGTTTGTATAATCTCTAGTAGACAATATTTGTATTCAAACTCACAGTTTATGTTTTGTCGTATTGTACACGACAGTTGTATTAGTAAGTTGTATTTGAATTCTGTACCATGTATCTGGCGACCCAAGATGGGTGATGTATACCTAATTTTGGGGGCGTCACAGTTGGTATCAAAGCTTAGGGATATGATCCCTGGCTAAGATGTGAGAATAGTACTAGGAGGGGAGAGACGGGGAATTCCTTCGCTAGTATGACCTACCTAAGTTTATGTGCTATTTTATTGGTCGGTCAGAATATAGGGATAATATGTTACATGTCAATTAACCTTTTGTTTTGTGGCGATCTTGAAAATGACATCTGAGAATGTTGAGAATAGCAATGGAGCACAGGCGACCGTTGATTCACCACATATCAATAATCAGGATAATGTGCATCAGGAAGGCGACAATCCTCATGCAAACAACAACACTGACCAAATGATGAATGATCAAATGTTCAGAGGCTTTATGCAATTCATGCAACAGCACGCGAGAGTGCCTCCTATCCAAAACGTAGGTGGAAACACTGGAAACTCTCGGGCGGTCACCGCAAAATAGTTCAAGGAGCTGGGACCACCAGAGTTTAAGGGAGAGCCAAAACCACTTATGGCGGAAGCATGGATAAAGCAGATCACCAAGATATTTGATGTCTTGGGATGCTCCGAGGAGCAAAAGGTTCCCTTTGCCGCCATTATGTTGCGCGGAGAGGTAGATTACTGGTTGGAATCGGTAAAACGTACTCAACTCTCATCAGATCAAGATATCTTGGGAGAAGTTCCAGAGTCGTTTCAATGACAAATACTTTCCCAAAGTATTCGCCATACATGAAGGAGGTGGAGTTTATCAAGTTGGAACAAAATAAATACGAGTGTCGCAATACGAGGCAAAATTTGCGGAGTTATCCGGTGCCGTCCCACTTGGTGGATAATGAAGAGAGAAGGCGCGAATGTTTTAAGAGGTTTGAGCCAGGAGATACGTCAACATCTTATTTCTCATAAAGCGTGTTTGTATTCAGATGTTGTAAATAGGGCTCAGTTAGTGGAGCGCAATAACGAGTCAACGCAACTAAAAGAGAGCAGCTGGCAAAATTATAATACAAGCGAGAGTAGTCATCGAAGCGGTGACAACAAGCGTGGAGGGAATCAACAGGCCAGAAATGGTAACCACTTCGGTGGTAATCAGGGCCAAAACAATAAGAATGGACATTTCAAGAAGAGGAGATTCAACAATGATGGAAAGACGTCAAGACCAAAGACCAGTTGTTAAGGAAGGAGAAAGACCACCTATTATATGCTTCAAATGCGAGGGAGGGACACATCGGTCCAAATTGAGCGATGCCTAGTCAAAGCATGTTATAATTGTGGAAGAGAAGGTCACTTAGCTTTGATTTTGTCGTTCATCAAGACAAATTCACTAGGATGGAGGCACCAAAGGCCATCCCGAAGAAAAGTCAAAAGCCAGTAGTCTGAGGAGAGCGTTTGTTGTGACCTCCCAGAAAGCAAGGAACCCGAATGAGGTCATCACGGGTAAGCTTATCATAAACTCTAACGAAGTCTATACTTTATTTGATACCGGTTCTACCCATTCTTTTATTTCTCCTACTTGCGCTTATCGATTAAATTTGACTCCAGAGAAATTAGACTTTGACTTATCTGTGGAAAATCCATTGGGAGAAACCTTCATTACATCCACTGTTTATAAGTCTTGTTTGGTTCAAATCGGTACCCTCACATTACCTATCGATCTTATTTCATTGAAAATACTTGTATTTGACGTTATTCTAGGGATTGATTGGTTAACTACTCATCATGAAAAAATTGATTGTTTTCGTAAGGTTGTTAGCTTTCATATTCCTAATCAACCTATTATGCGAATTCAAGCGACCAAACCATTAAAATCAATCACGGTCATCTCAAGCCATAAAGCTATTCATTCATTGAAAAACGGATGTCAAGCTTTCTTAGCTCATGTCACATATTTAAACAAAAATACGTCAGCTTTGAATGATATTTATGTTGTTAATAAATTTCCTGACGTATTCCCCGAAGAACTTCCTGGCCTACTCCAGAGCGTGAAATTGAATTTTGTATCGACCTTGAACCCGGTACAAAACCCATTTCCAAAGCCCCATATTGAATGGCTCATATTGAACTTCAGGAGTTAAAGACCCAACTGTAGGAATTGTTAGACATTAGCTTTATTCGTCCTAGTACTTCTCCTTGGGGTGCTCCTGTTCTATCTGTGAAGAAGAAAGATGGGAGTATGCGACTTTGTATTGATTATCGGGAGTTGAATCATGTCACCATCAAAAATAGGTATCCATTGCCACGTATTAATGACCTGTTAGACCAGTTCCAAGGATCCAAATTCTTTTCAAAGATTGATCTTCATTCCGGATATCACCAATTGAAGATTAGAACCGATGACATTCCAAAGAAGGCTTTCAGAACTCGGTACGGGCATTATGAATTCCTAGTCATGTCCTTTGGATTGACTAATGCTCCTGCTGCCTTCATGGATACGATGAACCGAGTATTCAAGGAATATTTGGATAACTTTATGGTCATCTTTATTGATGACATCCTTATTTATTCCAAAAGCCATGAAGATCATGAGCAACACTTGAGGTCGACACTCCAAAAAGCGTGAATATAAGCTTTATGCCAAGTTGAAGAAATGCGAGTTCGGGCGAGGAAGTAGCATTCCTTGGGCACGTGGTATCAAGTCATGGAATATCTGTTGACCCAAAGAAAGATTGAATATATTCAAAGTCGGGAGCAACCTAAATCATCGATGATTGAAGCACGTAGCTTTCTCGGTTATTTGGTTATTATCGGAGATTCGTGGAAGGATTTTCTCGAATCACTACTCCATCGACTCGGTGACTTTCGGAAAGATAAAAAGTTCTATTGGAGCGAAGAATGTGAGAAGAGTTTTCAAGAACTCAAGAGGAGACTCATTTCAAAGACTGTTCGACAATACCATCCGGCTTAGAGGGATTTGTCATCTCTGATGATGCTTGGGCAAAGGGTTGGGATGTGTTCTCATGCAACATGGAAAAGTCATAGCTTTATGCCTCGCGACAACTCAAAGAATATGAGAGGAATTATCCTACTCATGATCTAGAGTTGGCAGCTGTTGTCTTTGCACTTAAAATTTGGAGGCATTACTTGTATGGGGAGAAAGTGGAGATCTTTACGGATCATAAAAGCCTCAAAAATTTCTTCACTCAAAAGGAACTCAACATGCGACAGCGACATTGGCTTGAACTGTTGAAAGATTATGATCATACCATCCAATACCATCATGGAAAAGCATACGTGGTAGCTAACGCATTGAGTAGAAGATCATATGCAAGTACGAGTGCGATATTGTCAACGCAAGGGCCCATTTTGTGTGACTTGGAAAGTATGGAGATAGAGTTAAAGACTCCAGGGACGCATGTGACGATGGCGAATATACGAGTAGAACTGACTTTAATCGATAAAGTTAAAAGCCGCTTCAAGCTCTGGACACTGGAGCCGATACGTATGAGGAAGAAAGTGCAAGAAGGTGCTATCTTAGGAAGCAAGAATCGATGAAGAAGGAATACTTGAGTCAACTCCGGACTTTGTGTTTCTAACGACCACGATTTAAAGTATAAAATCATGATGGAGGCGCACAACACACCGCTTGCAATCCATCTTGGGAGTACCAAAATGTATCATGATATTCGTCATACATTTTGGTGGAGCAATATGAAGAGAGAGATAGCGTTGTTTATCTCAAGGTGTCTAACTTGTCAACGAAGTTAAAGCGAGCATCAAGTACCAAAAGGTCCATTATAACCACTTGAAATTCCGAATGGAAGTGGGAGCACATTACCATGGATTTCATTCACGGCCTTCCTAAGGTTTCTCAAGGCATAGATGCGATTTGGGTCATTGTTGATAGATTGACCAAGTCTGCTCATTTCTTACTGATATGAGAAACTTATACACTTGAACGTCTTGCTCGTATTTACATAAACGAGATTATAAGACTGCATGGTATGCCGGTATCCATAGTTTCTGATCAAGACCCAAGATTCACTTCACAATTTTGGGTTAGTTTGCAAAAAGCTATGGGCACAGACTTACGATTTAGCTCCGCATATCATCCTCAGACGGACGGATAGTCGGAGAGGACTATTCAAACTCTTGAAGATCTATTAAGACTCTATGTCCTTGATTTCAAGGGAAGTTGGGATAAGTTCTTACCATTGGTGGAGTTTTCCTACAACAACAGTTATCAAGCAAGTATTGGCATGGCTCCATTCGAAGCGTTGTATGGAAGAAAGTGTCGTTCTCCAGTATGCTGGGATGAGGTGGGTGAAGCAACGTTGTTGGGACCGGAGTTGGTACGTATGACTACGAAAAAGATTCAAACAATCCGACAACGTATAAAAACCTCACAAAATAGACAAAAGAGTTATGCTGATCTTCATCGAAAGGACGTGGAATTCGATATAGGAGATCATGTGTTGTTACGTGTTGCTCCATGGAAAGGAGTTACAAGATTTGGAATGAGAGGCAAACTCAATCCTCGATTCATCGGCCCATTTTTAATCCTCGATCGAGTAGGAACTGTGGCCTATAGACTCGCTTTACCGTCAAGTATGTCTCGTGTACATAACGTTTTTCACATATCCATGTTACGTAAATATGTGAAAGACACGAACAACATTATTGAGTTAGAACCGGACGAAATAGCGGAAGATTTGACGTATAAAGAGGTTCCTGTTCAAATCTTGGATAAGAAGGAATATATTCTACGCTCAAAAGTTATACCTCAAGTCAAGGTTTTGTGGAGAAACCACGATGTTGAGGAAATGACTTGGGAGTTAGAATCTAAAATGAAATCAAGGTATCCTTACCTCTTCGACATATCAGGTTCGTACCCTAATTTTGAGGGAAAAATTTCATAAGAAGGGGAGGTTGTAAGACCCCAACTTTTATAAATAAAGATGAATTTTCTATAAATATTATTTTTGAATATTATGGAATAAATTTGATATAATGTTATAGTTGTGGGTAATATTTATAAATTTTGCAAAGTAAGCAAGTTGTTTCAAAATATTCGTTTGGTCGGGGAATATTCTTTTTGTCGGGGAATATTCGTACGACGGCTCAATCATTGGTGGACCCCACAACGGAAGTATGGTCATAGTTAGAAAATGACAAAATTATCTTTCTATAAAAATAACGGCGGAGGTGTTACCGTTAAAACTGTTGAACTACCTGCTAGTAAAGTACGAATCTGGCGTGGTTGCATAAGTAGCATACCAGTATTTATTATTGATGCTTACGTGAGAAGTCACTCACCTATACTCAATTATTGCTACTGATGAATTGATGCATCATATCTCTTATATTATTGATTCAATTATTGTCACGAGATCATCTCAGATAATATGTTATATTATTAAATCAATAATTGAGACGACAAGTTATAAATGATTAATAATTGTTGAAAGATTAAATATGTGTTGATTAAAAATAAAATGATTTGTGGTAATATTTATTCAATCCTTGATGTATATAAAGAGTCTGTTATGAGACGTTTGTGGTAAGTTTGGTTAGTTTATGGGGGGGCCCATATGTCATCATCTAAGAGTCTCTTCGTCAATAGTAATTACCTTCGTCAATAGTAATTACCTTTACCAGTCGTCAAACCACTTGCCGTTTCATATTACAGGCGTCGAACCACTTGTCGTTTCACATTACAGGCGTCGAACCAATTGTTGTTTCACATTATAGGCGTCAAACCATTTTTCTTTTTACATCACCAATTGTCAAGCCACTTGCCTTTTCACATGGAAAGTGCTAAGCTATAAATCTTCTATAAATAGAGGCCTAGTGCTTCATTATTTTTCACGAATTCATTCAAGCTATAGAGACAGAAAGTATAGAGAGAATAAGAGACAAAGAAGAAGAATATTATGTTACTACACTACTGCAGTATTCAATCTCCTACTAAAGTAAGGGGTGTTATTCTTTCTTATTCATGAAGAGAACTATTGTTATTCCATTACTTATTATTCTGTTGGAATAACATGTATACTATGATTTACCCTATACTTGGTGACATTCTTCTATTATTACATTTGGAACATCATATCTGTGTGTTTTATGGGACTGGTTAAAATCTTTATTATTATTACATTGGAACATCATATGCGTGTGTTTACACCGGACTGGTTAAAATCTTTATTATTATTCTGTTGGAACATCCCATGCTGTGTTTTTACGCTGCACTGGTTCCGTTATTTATTATCTCGTTGGAATAACTGCATATGCGCCTATCGCATGCTTGGTGATTTCTTTTGTTATTCCATTCTTTATTATACTCAGTTGGTTAAAACTTTGACTTCTATACTCCATGAAATTAGTGGAATATCCTTGATATTTGCGCTTCATCCAGTATCCTTTCATTAAAATATTTTTCTAAGTATTCTTGAATTTTACTCTACAAAGCAGTATCATGTTGACAGTTTGGATGTTATTGGTTCCTGGATAAATTAATTCTTGAACTTGTTTTATTGAATTCTTATATCATTGTCATCATCCTCATGTTTATATTATGTTGAAAGTCATCTGTGGCCTGTAGTGCATAGATGGACTTGGTATGATTATGACAAGAGATTATTCAGTGTAATCATGACCGTAATGTTACAAATGATGTGGTAAAAATCCTCATTGGCCCATAGTGCATTGATGGGATGATTGTTGGCATGATCATGACCATTAATGAATACACAAATATTCTTGGCGCGTGAGTGCATGGATAATTGTGGTTGATACTAAAGAATATCCTTGGCCGTAGTAGTGGTGCGGGGTGATTCGATGATGTGGAATATTTATTAAGTGAGTCTCGGCTATAACAATGATGATGAAAAACCTTTTAAATCATAAAAGATAGTAGATTTTATTTTCTACTTGACTCTTTTAATGGATTTACGGTTCACTTCTGCAGATTAAATTTGATGTTTATTATATTTTATCAGTTTAACACTGTTGAAGGCTAATGATAATTTATTCTGTATTATCTTAGTCATAATATTTCTTACTGGGCTAGTTGAGTTCACCCTTTCTTTCACTGTTCTCTTCAAGAAATGAGAATATAGCTGGGACGAGTCAGGGAACGGAGTAATGGTCCAGAGGATAACATTAGTAGTCCTCACTATTCTATGAAATAGTGTGATAATAATCGTAATGACGACTCCTTTTGAGTTTGTATAATCTCTAGTAGACAATATTTGTATTCAAACTCACAGTTTATGTTTTGTCATATTGTACATGACAGTTGTATTAGTAATTTGTATTTCAATTATGTACCATGTATCTAGCGACCTAAGATGGGTGATGTATACCTGATTTTTGGGGCGTCACAACCTTTTAAGGTATTAGAACGGGTAGGTGAGGTAGCTTATAGGGTAGCATTACCTCCAGACCTAGAGCGAATACATAACGTATTTCACGTTTCAGTGTTACGTCCTTACAAACCAGATTATAAGCACGTGATAGAATTTGAGACTATCCAAATCGAGAAGGACTTAACATACGAAGAGATGTCGATTCAAATCATCATTAGAAAAGAGTAAGTTCTGAGGAACAAAGTTATATCGTCAGTGAAGGTATTATGGAAAAACCACGATGCTGAGGAAGCAACGTGGGAATTGTAATGCGAGATAAAAGAGGATTACCCTCATTTGTTTGAGTAGTGTAAGGGGGGAAGAATGTAACGACCGAGAAATTCGGATCCTTTGTAAAATACTTGAAAGAATTAGATAATGAATAAAATAATATTAATTGTTATTATTATGTGCTAGTAAGATGTATGTCGTTTTATAACCTAGAAATGTTGGATCATCGTAGTATTTTAACAACGTGGGAGAATTAAAGTGTTTGAATTTCCAAGACGAAAATAAAAGTTTTTCGAGAAAGTTTATAAAAAACACTATTCACCATTTATCGCTCGAGAATTATTTTTGGACTTCCGAGAAATACGTAACGTTATAATATCGAGGTGAGATGGATTATGTAATAATAATCTAAGTATGGAAAATGCAATATTTTGCACGTGGACTTAAATTGAGAATGTAAGTATTAAAATCTAATGAAATAAATTAATGTAATCTTGTATGAATTACAAGTCCAACTTGATTAAAGGTGTAAACCTATGTGGGATTATGATTAAGCCCAAGTAACTAAGAATAGGAAGCCCAAGGAAATTCAAAGCAAGCCCAAAGATAAGTTAATTGATTTAATAACCAAGCCCAATGGATGATCCATTAACTATATAGGATCCATGGGGCAACCCATGGGTGAAGTAGTGGGAAAGGACTTTGTGTAATAACCAAGTATGTGACACCCCCAAAATAGGTATACATCACCCATCTTGAGTCGCCAAATACATGGTACCAAATTCAAACACAACTTAATTATGCAACAGTCATGTAAAATATGACTAAACATATGCTGTGAGTTTTAATACAAATATTGTCATCTAGACAATATACAAACTCAATGGAGTCCTCATTACATTTATTATTACACTATTTCACAGAATAGTGAGGACTACTAATGCACCATCTAGGACCATCACTCTGCTGTTCCCCGACTAAGTGCTCGCCACGTTCTCATTTCACAGAAGAGAACAATGAAAGCAAAAGGGTGAGCTCAAGTAGCCCGAAGAAGAAATATTATGACTAAGATAATGCGAGAATAATTTATCGTTACCCTTCAACAAGTGTTAAAGCGATATAATATAACAAAAATCAAGTTTAACTCTGTGGAACAAGCAATCCATTAGAAGAGTCAAGTAGAGAATAAAATATACTATCTTCTATGATTTATAATATTTTCATCACTTTTATCACTGAGACTCGACAATAAATAATCCACATCATCAAATCATCCTTGCACTCAAAAAGCCAAGGATATTCTTTAATATCCACGACCACGAATTATCCATGCACTACGGCCAAAGATAATCATGTTTTCATCAACGGTCCTGATCATGCCATAAAATAATTCATCTTTGCACCCTTGGCCGAAGAGAACCCATAGCCATAATCATACCAAAAACTGTCCATTAACGCACTACGGGCCAATAAGGACTTTTTGCCACATCATTTGTAACATTACGGTCATGATTACACCGCATAATCCCTGGTCATAATCTTACCAAGTCCATCTATGCACTAAAGGCCACAGATGGCTTTCAACATAATATAAACATGAGGATGATGACAATGATATAAGAATTCAATAAAAAAAGTTCAAGAATTAATTTATCCAGGAACCAATAACGTCCAAATTGTCAACATGATACTGCTTTGTGGAGTAAAAATTCAAGAATGCTCAAAAGAATATTTCCATGAAAAGATACTGAATGAAGCGCAAATATCAAGAATATTCCATTAATTTTATGGAGTATAGAAGTCAAAACTTTAACCAACTGAGTATAATAAAGAATGGAATAACAAAAGAAATCACCAGGTATGCGATAGACCGCACACACAGGTTATTCCAACAGAATAATAAATAACGGAATTCAGTCATGCGTTAAACGCACCAAGCTGTGATATTCCAACAGAATAATAAATAATGGAAACAAAGTCATGCATAAACGCATGCATGGGATATTCCAATGTAATAATAAACAACGAAACCAGGTCATGCGTAAACGCACAGACAGGATGTTCCAACAGAATAATAAAGAACAGAACCAGCTCATGCGTAAAACACACAAACAGGATGTTCCAACAGAATAATAAAGAACGGAACCAGGTCATGTGTAAAGTACAGACAGGATGTTCCAACACGATGATAAAGAACAGAATAATAACAGAAATCACCATGCATACGGTACTTCGCATAGACAGGTTATTCCAATATAATGATAAAGAATGGAATAATAGAAGAATTTCACCAAGTATAGGGTATCCCGCGTATACAGGTTATTCCAACAGAATAATAAAGAATGGAATAACAAAAGAATTTCACCAATAAGAAAGAAGGAATACCTTACCGTAAAAGAATAGTATTCCGACTTGTAGGGCGAGGATATACTCAAAGAAAACTTGTACTACGCTCAAAGCTTTCTTAAACTCTAAAGAAATACGCTCAAGATTATAGAAGAAGAACTTTCTCTATAGTTTATCTCTCTAGAGTTTTAGTGAATTCGTAAGAAATAATGAATGAATGAGCTTCTATTTATAGAAGAATGGACTGCATAGTAACTAATTCATGAACGGTCCAGATTGATTTACTTTTAATCGGACGGTCCATGTTTAAAGCAAAATGTTTTAAATAAAATATAATATATTCTATTTATAATATAATAAAACGAATAACTTTATAAAAGTATTTTGTTTTATATAAAAAGATTTTACTATGCAAAACACTATGCGGGCACTATGCAACACTATGCATAATAAAATATAATATATTCTATTTATAGTCTAATAAAACAAATAACTTTATAAAAGTATTCTGTTTTATATAAAAAGATTTTACTATGCAAAATTCTATGCATAATAGAATATAATATATTCCATTTATAGTCTAATAAAATGAATAACTTTATAAAAGTATTCTGTTTTATATAAAAGGATTTTCTGTTTTATTACATTAATAATACTAATAAAACAAAATTGAATGACTTATCACGTAAGTATCAATAATCAATACCGTGTGCTACTATGCAACCACGCGTAATACTGTACTTTTACTACTGAGTAGTTCAATAGTATTAATGGTAAAACTTCCGCCGTTATTTTCATAAAATATTTTTGTCGTTTTCTCAACCCGACAATAATTCCGATTCTTGAAATTCGACCCGATGATTGTCATTGCATATAATATTCCCTGATAAAACGAATATTCCTCGACCAATCGAATATTATATAACAACTTGCGTACTTTGCAAAATTTATAAATATTACCCACAGCTATAACATTATATTAAATCCACACCATAATATTAAAAAAATTATTTCAAGAAAATTAAATATTTATTCATAAAATCTGGGGTCTCATAATCTCCTCTCCTTATGGAATTTTGCCCTCGAAATTTACGTACGTACCTGCTATGCCGAAGAGGTGAGGATACCTTGACTTCATTTCAGATTCTAATTCTTAAGGTATAATCTTTGAGTGTTGAATACGATCCTTCTTATCCAAGATTTTAACACGTATCTCCTCATCACGTTAAATCTTACGCTTATATCATTTAGTTCTAATTTAATAATGTGGTTGAATTCGTCCACATATTTATGTAACATCGATACGTAAAAAAAATGTTCTGAACACGCAACATACTTGGCGGTAAAATGAGTCTATAGGCCACTGTTCGTACTTCATCGAGGATTTCAAATGGGCCAATTAAATCGAGGGTTGAGATTTCCTCTCTTCGTCGATTCTTATTTCTAGAATAACGCCCTCTTGAACCTTCTTCTTCACATTCATCAGCTCTGAGTATGTAGCTTGAGCGGCTTTAACTTTATCGATTAAAGTCGATTCTAATCGTATATTCGTTATCTTCACGTGGGTTCATTTATTCACACTTGTAACCGCATACGATCTTCTACTCAATGCGTCAGCTACCACGTTCGTACTTCCATGATGATATTGAATAGTACGATCGTAATCTTCAACAGCTCGAGTCAACATCTTTGGCGCATGTTACGTTAATTTTAGTTGAAGAAATATTTGAGTGTTTAAGAAATGGGTTTTGTACTGGGGTCAATACAAAATTCGATTTCACGCTCTAGGGGTAGGCTAAGAAGTCTTCAAGAATACGTCAGGAAATTTATTAACAATAGAAATATCATTTAAAACTGTGACCGTCATCCAAGACTTGAATAGTACTTCACATTGATACCTATCAACTTGCCATCGTCATTCACGACATCGCCTACAGAAAGTCTGGCTTCGGTACATTCCACACAAGAAAGTCAACAACGAAAGGACCGCGGCTCTTTACTTATGGCTTGATATGACAATGATTGACTTTAGTGGTTTGGTTGCTTGAATTCGCATAACAGGTTGGTTAGGAATATGAAAGCTAACAACCTTACGAAAAGCATGATGAGTAGTTAACCAATCAATTCCTAAAATCGCATCAAAGGCAAGAATTTTCAAAGAGACAAGATCGACACGTAACGTGAAAGTGTTGATTTGAACAAGACTTATAAATAGTGGAGGTAACCAAGGTTTCTCACAACTGAGTTTAAAAAGATATATCAAAGTCTAACTTCTCCGGAGTTAACTTTAAACAATGAACACAACTAGGTGAAATAAAAGAGTAAGTAGAACCGGTATCTAACACGGTATAGACTTCACAAGAGTTTATGACTAACATACCCGTGATAATTTTATTCAGGTTCCTTGTCACGAAAAAAAAATGCTCTCTCTTAAACTACCGGCTTTAGCTTGTCTGGGATATCCTTTGGCATCACTATCACAGCTGGACTTGATTTCACCATACGATAAAATTGAGCTAGGTGACCTTCTCTTCCGCAATTAAAACACGTTTTAGATTGTTGCGTACAGTTTGGACGGATGTGTCCCTCTTGTCCGAATTTTTAACATACGAGCGGTGGTCGTTCTTCTTCCTTTGAAACGGGTACTAGTGCCGACGTCTTCACGTCATTGTTGAACCTTCTCTTCTTGAAATGTCCATTCTTATTGTTTTGACCATGATTACCACCGAAGTGATTATCATTTCTGGCATGTTGATTCCCTCCATGCTTATTGTCACCGCTTTGATGGTTGTTATCACCCGGTATTATCATTTTGTGGCTGCTCTCTTTTGGTTGCGTTGACTCGTTATCGCGCTCCACTAACTGAGCCCTATTTACAACATCTGAATACAAACACAGTTTATGAGAAATAAGATATTGACGTATCTCCGGCTTCAAACCTCTTAAAAACATCCGTGTCATTCTCTCTTCATTATCAACTAAGTGGGACATAAATCGGGAGAACTCGGCAAACTTGGCTTCGTACTACGACACGGTCATGTTGTTTTGCTCCAACTTGATAAATTTCACCTCCTTCAAGTGACGAATGTTTTCGAGAAAGTACTTGTCATTGAACAGCTCTTAGAACTTCTCCCAAGACATCAAATATCTTGGTGATCTGCTTTAACCACGTCTCTACCTTAAGTGGTTATGGCTTTCCCAAAAACTCCGGTGGTCCCAGCTCCTTGAATTGCTTAGCGGTGACCAACCGTGGGTTGCCATTGTTTCCTCCTGTATTATGAATAAGAGTCGCCTTCGCCTGATGTTGCATGAATTCTAAAAAGCTCCTAAACGTACAGTCGTTCGTCAATTGATCAATGTTGTTATTTACAGGAGGATTATCGCCATCCTATTGCACATTGTCCTGATTATTGATCTGTGGAGAATCAACAGTCTCATGTGCTCCATTGCTATTCTCAACATTCTAGGATGTCATTTTCAGATACTACCACCAAACAAAGGTTAATTTACATGTAACATATTATCCCTATATTCTGACCGACCAATTAAATACCAAATAAACTTAGGTAGGTCATACTAGCGAAAGGAATTCTGCTCTCCCATCCTAGTTCTATTCTCACATCCTAGCCAGGATCATATCCTCAAGCTTTGATACTAACCGTGACGCCCCAAAATAGGTATACATCACCCATCTTGAGTCGCCAAATACATGGTACAAAATTCAAATACAACTTAATTATACAACAGTCGTGTAAAATACGACTAAACATATGTTGTGAGTTTTAATACAAATATTGTCATCTAGACAATATACAAACTCAATGGAGTCCTCATTACATTTATTATTACACTATTTCACAGAATAGTGAGGACTACTAATGCACCATCTAGGACCATCACTCTGTTCCCCGACTAGTCCCTGCTACGTTCTCATTTCCTGAAGAGAACAATGAAAGCAAAAGGGTGAGCTCAAGTAGCCAGTAAGAAATATTATGACTAAGATAATGCAGAATAATTTATCGTTACCCTTCAACAGTGTTAAACTGATATAATATAACAAAAATCAAGTTTAACTACAGCGGAACAAGCAATCCATTAGAAGAGTCAAGTAGAGAATAAAATATACTATCTTCTATGATTTATAATGTTTTTCATCACTTTTATTGCTGAGACTCAGCTTAATAAATAATCCACATCATCAAATCATCCCTGCACTACAGGCCAAGGATATTCTTTAGTATCACGACCACGAATTATTCATGCACTACGGGCCAAAGATAATCATGTTTTCATTAACGGTCCTGATCATGCCATAAAACAATTCATCTTTGCACCCTTGGCCGAAGAGAACCCATAGCCATAATCATACCAAAAATTGTCCATCAATGCACTACGGGCCAATGAGGACTTTTTTCCACATCATTTGTAACTTTACGGTCATGATTACACCGCATAATCCCTGGTCATAATCTTACCAAGTCCATCTATGCACTACAGGCCACAGATGGCTATCAACATAATATAAACATGAGGATGATGACAATGATATAACAATTCAATAAAAAAAGTTCAAGAATTAATTTATCTAGGAACCAATAACGTCCAAATTGTCAACATGATACTGCTTTGTGGAGTAAAAATTCAAGAATGCTTAGAAGAATATTTCCATGAAAAGATACTGGATGAAGCGCAAATTTCAAGGATATTCCACTAATTTCATGGAGTATAGAAGTCAAATTTTTAACCAACTGAGTATAATAAAGAATGGAATAACAAAAGAAATCACCATGCATGCGATAGACCTCACATGCAGGTTATTCCAACAGAATAATAAATAACGGAACTAGGTCATGCGTAAACGCACAGACAGGATATTCCAACAGAATAATAAACAACGGAACCAAGTCATGCGTAGACGCACAGATAGGATATTCCAACAGAATAATAAACAACGAAACCAGGTCATCCATAGACGCACAGACAGGATGTACCAACAGAATAATAAAGAACAGAACCAGGTCATGCGTAAATGCATAGACGGGATGTTCCATCAGAATAATAAAGAATGGAACCAGGTCATACGTAAAGCACGGACATGATGTTTCAACAGAATGATAAAGAATGGAATAATAACAAAAATCACCATGCATGCGGTACTTCGCATAGACAGGTTATTCTAATATAATGATAAAGAATGGAATAACAGAAGAATTTCACCAAGTATAGGGTATCCCGTATACAAAGTTATTAGGCGAATAATAAAGAATGGAATAACAAAAGAATTTCACCAATAAGAAAGAAGGAATACCCCTAACGAGTACAACAAATAATATTCATTACCGTAAAAGAAGAGTATTCCGACTTGTAGGGCGAGGATATACTCGAAGAAAACTTGTACTACGCTCAAAGATTTCTTAAACTCTAAAGAAATACGCTCAAGATTATAGAAGAATAACTCTCTCTATAGTTTCTCTCTCTAGAGTTTTAGTGAATTCGTAAGAAATAATGAATGAATGAACTTCTATTTATAGAATAATGGACTGCATAGTAACTAATTCATGAATGGTCCAGATTGATTTACTTTTAATCGGACGGTCCATATTTAAAGCAAAATCTTTTAAATAAAATATAATATATTCTATTTATAATATAATAAAACAGATAACTTTATAAAAGTATTCTGTTTTATATAAATAGATTTTATTATTCAAAACACTATGCAACACTATACATAATAAAATATAATATATTCTATTTATAGTCTAATAAAACAAATAACTTTATAAAAGTATTCTGTTTTATATAAAAAGATTTTACTATGCAAAATACTATGCATAATATAATATAATATATTCTATTTATAGTCTAATAAAACGAATAACTGTATAAAAGTATTCTGTTTTATATAAAAAACTTTTCTATTTTATTACATTAATAATACTAATAAAGCAAAACTGAGTGACGTATCACGTAAGCATCAATAATCAATACTATGTGTTACTATGCAACCACGCATATTACTGTACTTTTGCTACCGAGTAGTTCAACAGTATTAACGATAAAACTTTCGCCGTTATTTTCATAAAATATTTTTGTCATTTTCTCAATTCGACAATAATTCTGTTGCGGGGTCAACCAATTATTGTGTCGTTGTACGAATATTCCCTAATAAAATGAATATTCCCCGACCAATCGAATATTATATAACAACTTGCGTACTTTGAAAAATTTATAAATATTACCCACAACTATAACATTATATCAAATCCACACCATAATATTAAAAAAATTATTTCGAGAAAATTAAATATTTATTCATAAAATCTGGGGTCTCACAAAGTAAGGGATAAGAGTTGTGAGCATCAAGTAATGAATAGTAACGAGGTTAATTAAGGAGGTGGGATGCCTAATGACCATTATACCCTAGCTTAGAGACTTATATAAATAGCTAGCTCATTTTTCATTTGTTGCTTGTTATTTCATCCAACAAACTCTCTCACAAACAACTGAATTGTTACAGCAAATAAGCACTTTGAGCTTAACCTCTCATTAGTAGATTTCCAAAGTAAGAGAAGTAATGTTCAAAGGTAATTGATCTTGTCTCTTCTATCTCTATCATGGTAGGTTGATAAGAGAAGTGTAATCTAATGAACTTAGATGCTAAGAACATAAGAGAAGTGGATAAGCAATGGACTTAAGCCAAAGAAGTTATGAATAAGTAATTTGAACCAAAAACAAGTTATGAATTTATGGAATACACATATGAACTTGTCATATGATTAAACTTAGGAATTTTGTATGAATAAAAAGATGTAAGCATGTAACTTAAATAAATTAATTAAGAGTAAGTCATCATGAAATGAAAATCATATAGTGAAGAAATTGTTAAGTTATAAGCTTATGAAGAATAATCTATAACCTAAATTGAATATAAGTTGTTGTATAATGTAAGTTGAGATGTCTAGATAATGAAATGAATGTATTTGGAATAATGAACAAATCACTAGTAATGAAGTTTTGCCGGAATTCACACGATTGGACGATAATCGTCGAATTCGTGAAATTCTCGGAATGGAAGTCATATTTTGTATTTGAACTCAAAAACGTTGGTTTTTGATGGAGACAAGTCGTATTTGGCATTATAGAGTTGTGGACTAAAAAATGGCCGGATTCCAACTTAGAACGAAGAAACGAGCGTTTAACGTTCGCGAACGTTTATTGTTTTCGTTAAAATGGACTAATAGGTGAAATTTTAGCAAACGAAGTTGATTAGATAAAATTCTTGTATGAACGCATAGAGTATGTAATTTTTGAACCGTAGGCTCTTGAACGAGCCAATTCGGACTTATAACGAAGAAGTTACGAGTCCGGGAATCTCACCATTTGAAAAATCTGCCAAACTTTTTTATGGCTCAGAGTCCGCGCCGCGGCACGACTCCAAGCCAATTAGCCGGCGCTGCAGCTCCAAAGTGAGCCTCAGCCCATGCAAACTCGCATCGCAGCGCGACAAGTAATAAAGGGACTCGTGCCGCAGTGCCGAGTCTGGGTTTCTGGACAATAATAGGTGACGCCGCAAATACGAACAGAAAGAGATAGCCGTCAATTTTGTATGTCGCCGACTTCATGACCTAGATAATGGAAAATGTTTACATGTTGAGCATGAAGAGTATTTGATGATCACTTAGGGTTAAAGAAAGTCAGTTACTTATGAACGTAAGAATGACGTAACGGAATGCCGGAAGCAATAATAACAAATCTAATACGTAATTAGATTGAGAAGAAGGGTAATATTCTTTAGAAACCCTATATGATTATTCATGACCTAATGTGCTATGTGATGTTATCATCTATTGTAGAGACTTAACGACTGAAAGTGCATGTGTTATATCTGTAAGCAGACGCTAAAGGCAAGTACTCTAACCCTTGTTCAAGTTCGATCTGGACAAGTCTTTGTGATTCATGTATTCTCTGCATGAATTAATGTCTGAGGAAGTCAAAGCCAATTCCTTCGGCTAGACTTATGCTATGTTAATCTATCAAGTATTGACAAGGATTTACCAAACTAATATTGTTGTGGTTTTAAAAGGTAGACTGAGTATGCTAAATTGTTTTGTCGTCAAACGACAGGCACGTGAGGTTGCCACAACTTAAACGTATACACGTTTAATGAATGTAGTGTTGATCAACATAGAGTACTATAGGCTGATCACCTAGATGTGTTCCTAAGCTATGCCGGACTTACGGACTTAGTGTCGGGACGTCCTTTTCAAAGTACTTATGAAATACTTATGGTCTTGGACCGGAATTGATGTTTTACTGAATATTGTTGTTGTAAAATGTTTTGAATGAAAAGAAGTGCTATTTTGAATTATTGATAGTACTTCGTAACTATTGTTCAGTTATTTAAGATATACGATTCTTATGTTTCAGGCATGCTATTTTACTAGAATTATTATACTTGTTGAGCTAGTTAGGCTCATTCTTGCTTGAACCATATGAATGTAGCTAAGACTGAACGGACCGATGGATTTGGCAAAGATAAATTGAAGGCTAAGGCGAACCCGTAGATTACCGATTACATTTTCTATCCCGCAATTGAACTACGCAAAAGTTGGGATTTGCAAAAAGACTACCCTTTTATACAAAAGAGGGTTTTACATCACTACAGACATATTTATAACTCTAGACTTCTAATAATGCATAACAACATCCTCGTGTTTCTCATTCACAATCTTTGCTACAGTATCTCGACTAATAGTATGTCGAGTCTGCCCCGACTCTATGAAATAACAAGCAACTTTCAACTTGAAATCCTTATGAACACACTTATGGATGTAAGACATATGTGCTATCTTCTAGTCCTTCTCCTCTAGTTTCTTACGAAGCTCTACTACCTCATTCATATAATCCCTAGCCTTATTTATCATGAGCGCCTTCTCATCATGCTCTGACTCAAAATCTGCTTCTGCGGACACCTTCACTTTATAAAGAGCGTTAATCTCTTCATTCTGATTCTGCACAACTGTACTCAGTTGCACATTCTTGTCAAGCTTTGCCAGATACCATGATCTCATTACATCTGGAGGTGATGACTCTTGTGTAGGTACTATCGTATTAATCGATGTTACCTCAATTTCTTCCTCCTCATCGTTCATCATACTAAGGTATGATGCTATATCCATTTCTCCCTCGGAGTAGTTCTCCTCAAGAAAAGTACTCCACTGGCTCCGACTCCTCTAAAATCACTAATGGTACCTTCGCCATTGGCATGGGTACAGGCTCTACTCTGTTCACAATTTCTTCACTCACCACGAGTATGTCTCTATACATCAAGCTATTGATCGACATCCTACAATAACACATAACATGTTGATTAGTACATAACACACAATAGTATAAGCACAAATCACATTTAATTTATTTAGGGATATTTTCCATCATTTAAATCTTTCGGTAGTGAGTTTCCTCAATACCTTATTAACTCATTCAACTTAAGTAAAGCTCGAGTTTACTTCCTTCAGACTTTTTCTTCCTTAACGAGGTTATTAGCCTAAGGTTCTTCCCCCCTTAAGTTTTATAAGTTAATGCTTTGATACCAACCTGTGACACCCCCAAATCCGGGTCTCTTCCAACCCCACATATGGTGTTACACGGTGCAACAGTTCACACAAACATTACATTGAAATGCCTCAAAAGAACGAATATGTCTTATAATTATTCCTAAACAATATTACTATTCCCCATGTTATTTATAACCGTTACATTTGTTCTTGTCATAATATCAAATATTATCATTATAAACATATACTATTACATATGTAATCTACAGGTTTGCCTTAGCCTTCCCTTTATCCTTTCTGGATCCTTCGGTCTGTTCGGTTTAAGCTGCCTTCATATGGTTCAAGCAAGAGTGGGCATAACAAGCTTAGCAAGTACAACAATTTCTTTTAAACAACATGCTTGAAACATAGGAATCATATATCTTCAATAACTGGATAATAGTTATGAAGTACTATCGATAATTCAAAATAACATTTCTTTTCCTTCAAAACGTTTTACAATGACAATATTCAGTAAAACATTAATTCTGGTCCAAGACCATGAGCATTTCATAATTTCTTTGAAAAGGACAACCCGTCACGAAGTCTGTAAGTCCGGCATAGCTTACGAGCACTTGTAGGTGATCAGCCTATAGTACTCTATGTTGATCAACACTACATTTATTAAATGTGTGTACATTTAAGTTTTGGCAACCTCACGTGCCCATCGAATACTCGATGAAAAATACATTTGTTTATTCATACTCAGGCTTACCTTGAATCCGTACCAAACAATTGGCGTAGGATAGCGTTATCAATTCTATATGGAAATATTTATAAAGAAATTAATCACTCTTTCAAGAATAATCTAGCTAATGTAAAACTGGCATCGACCCTTTTGTAAAACAATTCATGCATCTTATAACATGAATCACTGAAAACCTGGCTAACACGAAGGTTAAACAAGTGTTTAAGAAAAACTTGCCTTCAGCGTCTGCTACAGTAAAATTACTTTTCCTTTAAGTATTTACAGTCTCCACAACACATAATTACATAGCATACCACATTAGGTCATGAATGAACATACATGGTTCCTAATGAATCTTACCCTTCTTCTCAATCAAATTATGTATTAGATTTGTTATTATTGGTTGCGGCTTGCCGTTATAATTTACAATGTTCTTACCATCTTCGTTCTCTTCTATAACTTAACTGAAATTAGTTCATTAATACAACTCGTTTCAAGTTAATCATCCTTCCTCGTGGCTTACTAACGTTCTTACATTATTAATCGAAACTCGATCGTCATTGGTTAAGTACACTTATTGCATACTATTTGCGTTCACGTAATATTCAACAACTTTTAGTTTTAACTCGCAACATTATTGTCATCATCGAAAAATGCTATTTTAAGTTAATTAATTCATTATCAATTAACTATCTTTTCTTTTGTATTCTTAATCGTACTTACTTCCTTAACGAAACTTGTTTCAAGTACTTATCTGCCTTTACAGCTTCTTATCATTCATCGCTTCATTATTAATAACTTATGTTCAATTTAATCTTTCTTTCAACCTTTAGTGTATTATTTTAGGTTTACACTTCCTTTAATTATACAATCTAAAACATTCCTCTCTATGCTTCACTTAGTGTTGGTCATATAGGCCAAATTTTTCTCTGCAGAACTCAGATCGGCTGTATTGTGGCTTCTTATTCTAGAATTAGGTCCACACAACTATCAGGGCCATCTCTTTCACAAATAGCCGCATTGCGGTACTAACTAACGATGCAGACTATGGCTCGACCTACATTTGCAGTCATGAGCTTTTTTTTCGCCTTGAGTCGTGCTACGGCACGAACTCTGTGTCTTAGAAAAATTTGACAGATTTTCTTTTAGGTGAGATTCTCGGGCTCCTAACTTCTTCGTTATAAGTCTAAATTGGCTCGTTCAAGAGCCTACTGTTCACAAATCATATACTCTACATGTTTATGCAAGAATTTTAGCTATTTGACTTCGTTAACTAAAAATTCACCTGTTAGTTCATTTTTAACGAAAATGATAAACGTTTCTTCATTCTAAGTTAGAATTCGGTCATTCTCGAGTCCGCAACTCTATAATGCCAAATAAGACTTGACTCCATTGAAAACCCATGTTTCCAAGCTCAATATCAAAATTCGACTTCCATTCCGAGAATTTCACGAATTCGACGATTATCTTCCAATCGTGTGAATTCCGGCAAAACTTCGTTACTTAAGATTTGTTCTTTGTTTCAAATGGATTCTAATCATTATATAGACATCTCAACCTGCATATTACAACAACTTATTTACATGATAAGTTATTACTTATTCTTCATGAGTCTATTACTTTCAAAAATATAAACTACATTACTTTTCATTTCTCATGACGTATAATGGATTAAATCTTTGAACCACTATTCTCACATTTCCTTATCATACTTACTTCATTAATGTAACATATTACAAGTTCCTATAAGTTCTTCTTTAGTTCATAACTTATATGATTACAAATAGCTTATTCATGACTTATACGGCTTAAGTCCCTTGATTTAATCATTCTTAATACTTCTTAGCCAACAAATCCCACCACTACTCACTTCTCTAACAATGAAGAGAAAGAGATTCATGGTTCAAGATCTTACCCATGAAGATCACTTGGTTAATCTTTGATCTTCTTCTTACTTCTTGAAATATGAAAGACTAGCTTATTCTCTCTAACAAATAAGTTGCAAAGTGTTGGATGAAATGAACAACCAACAAAATGAAATCCAAGGCTCTCTATTTATAGGACATCCTAAGTTAGGGTATAAAGGTCATAAAGCCACTCCACCTCCTTACTATTCTTAGCTTAAGCATTAAGTAAACTTGCTCCTCAAATTAATTACTTGGCCATCACAACACTTAGCCGTTAAGTTACTTTACTTGGCCACCACAACACTTAGCCATTAAGTTTCTTTACATGACCACCACTTTGGGTCATCCATGGGTTGCCCCATGGGTTTGAACCATCCTATAACCCACAAGTTCATACTTTGGGCTTCTAGCTTAATTAGCTTAACTTATAATTTGGGCTTGCATTAATCCACATTGGATTATACACTACAAACACTTGGGTTTTAACATTGGGCTTGCACATTACTCTTTATTGGACTTACACTCCCTACACAAATCCACAAGTCCATTTCATTTGGCTTAAAGCCTTATAACATATACTATACGTATAATTCTTGTATTCTAACTCGTATACTTGTTTAACATATACGACATAACATCATTCATACATACTCGTATAATACCTCGTATCGTACTCGTATTCATTACTTTGTATAATACCTACGTATTATACGATCATCGCTTAATTCATTAATCGCATTTCATTTTCTTCTCTGAACTCACTTTCCTTAACCGTTAGGTTTTAAGTCCGCAGGCAAAAAACTTGGTTTGCCATAACTAAAATATTATCGTATATTCTATCTTTCCTCAATATTCTATCGTTACGTATTTCTCGGTAGTTCAAAAATAATTCCCGAGCAGAAATGCGTGAATAGTGTTTTTCGGAAAATTTCTCGGAAAACTTTTATTTTCGTCTTGGAAATTCAAACACTTTAATTTTACCACGTAGCCAAAATACTACGACGTTCCGACATATCTAGGTCATAGAATGACCTTCAATTAGCTTACTCGATAAATAATCAATTAAATTCATTTAATTCACATAATCAAATACAAATTTAATTCTCATAAAATCTGATTTTTCTAGGGCGTTACAATCAGCCTATCGTACCCTACATTGTGCACAAGTATAAAGTTTAACTACATAAGCATAAATGGGACTATATGTCCGACATCTGTTTGCCCGATTATTCGGGTTGTTCATATTTTTATTCATATGGGACCTCACCAAAGAAATTTGGATTGGTAAACATTAAATAGCAATTTGGATTGGTAAATAATTTAATCTGCATTATTTTAGTCATAATATTTCTTACTGGGCTAGTTGAGCTCACCCTTTCTTTCATTGTTCTCTTCAGGAAATGAGAACGTAGCCGGGACTAGTCGGGGAACGGAGTGACGGTTGTTGGGTAAATTCTAGTTACGCACAACACGCAAGCATACGTGGTCAACAAGTAATAAAGAGTAAGTAAAGTATCGTTCCCACGGAGAATTAACTAATAAAGTTTACCAAGCACTAGCCCTTAACAATTTCAGTCTTATTTAAACGATTTCTTTGAGTTTTTATATTTAAACTATGAAATTAAATAGTACTAACTACCCCTAGAATGAGATTAGATAATAAAGACATGAGATTACAATTTCCCCAATTGCATTATTTAAATCAACACACTTCTAGTTAAACCAAATTAATTATAACGGATTGTTAGTCGAGAACACGAAAGTGAAATATAGCCATCTCTCGATGTACCATACTCATATCACATATAATCCACAATTGATAGAATACATGTGAGGAACGAGATTTTTGTAATTTAATTTTAATATTTATTGAAGTACATAAATATTTTTTGATGATTTAATTATTGGAGTAAATAATTATTTAATGCGATTGTGGTAGATTAATTTAATTATATGTGTTACATTTATTAAATTAATGTGAGAATAATTATTATTCAAGTATATCATTATGTGAGCTTATTGTATTAAATGAAATATTTAATAAGCATAATGTATTTTAATTAATGTAATAATTAATTAGTTAAATTAATGTAGAGAATAATTATTATTCAAGTATGTCATTATGTGAGCTTATTGTATTAAATGAAATATTTAATAAGCATAATGTATTTTAATTAATATAACAATTAATTAGAGAATTAATAATTTGACATTATTTATTAATGAGAAAATTAATTATGTGACTATGTGAATTTATAAGAAATTATTATATTTTATTTAAAGTAAATTAAATAAAATATTGGATCTATTTTTTAAGTAGTGTGACATTAATTAAACTATATGATAAAGATTTATTAAATTAAATGGTTTTGAAATATATTAAGACTAGCCAAACATGGCCTTAGTGGGAGTTACTAGCAGTTACCCATGACTGGGTTAACTGACCAGTATGCGTGTCAGTTCTCTTTTCCTTTATTATACGTACTCTTTTTTTTTTATTCATTTTCTAAGTCTGAAAACAGAGAGGGAGAAAGAGTTTGAGAAATTGTCATATAAAATTGTGAGATTTATAGATATTGGGAGTGTGTAATCAACAAGTTGTTGTGAAAGAGTCATCTGTGATCATCTCTTCTAAATTATACTCTTGGTAATTTCTCCAAACCCAATTTCTATTTTACGTTGTTTGAGTTTTACAAATGGCTTTCACAGTTTTCTGTAAAGTCTCTATGATGGGAAATTGTAAGGCTTATGTGCATATATAGGTTAAGATGTTGTCAAATCATATTTAATTATATATATTTTGTAAACCATAACATCAGTTTCATGAAAATACGTAGTATATGATTTCTACAAAATTATAGAGTATGGGTTTTGGCCTTATGGCCTTATACGTATTATTTCATGTGTTGATCATATATTATCCCTAAATTTTACACTCGTATATTATTATACATGTTGATACGAAGAGCCCAAACTTTAAACGAACGGATTCGGTGTTATAACGAATCCGTAGTGTCAATTTTCATGTTTTATTTTGAAAACCTTCAAGAACATCAAAGTCAGTGAAATTGCATGCTTAAATTCTGTAATTAAGTGTTTAAATTGGTTAAAGTTATTATGTAAATGTTGGGTTATGATTATGCATGAATTACTTCATATGGGTATGTGTAATTTTGAGTAGAAAATAAGAAATTGGGAGAAATTGGCATGTTCTGCGATTTTTCATGAATCGCCATTTCAAGAATCAATCGTCGTCATGCATACGCCAATTTGCCATTTATTCTGCATGTACCACTACACCACCCATGGTTGATGCCAAGTCTCAAGTCGCGGTATACGCAGTAGCATGTGCATGAAGACTAGATTGTAATCGTAGAAATAATTTACCACTCTTGAAAAGTTCAAATGAGATTTTTGTAAATTGATTAAGTCTAGCAATGTGTTAGTAACTTAATGTAATGAACACGGACATATGTTAGAAGTATAATGAGATATTAAAATAAATGTTTAACATGTAAATGATATAATTACATGTAGATTGAGTTATGGAATGCATAATTAAATTATTATTCATGAAGTGATATTATGTGACAGTTAATTTGACTAAGTATAGTCATAACCAAAGTTTAGACAAAAGAATAATCATTGATGATTAGTTAAGTTATAATTAACTGGTATTGTGAATGTGAATGGTATGTAGGATTAAATTCAAAGAACGTGCTTAGTTAAAGTGTAATCTACGCACGAGGCAAGTTTCCTAACCCTACTTGTCATTATTGTTCAAGCTATTAGTTACTTCGAGTAAATTATCATTACTATTATTCAAGTTCAATTGTTATATTAAAGATTTATTATCTTTTCAAAGCATGATTCAGTTATACAATAATTGTCATATTGTATACTTCTTGAGATTATTATTTAAATCGAATATTATTATTGTTGAACCTTATTAGACTAGTGAACTTTATTGATTCAACTAGTCCCTAGTTGGTGAACGTTCTAAATTTCAGAACCCTTATTGAATTATCCAAACCAAACTTCCTTTGGTGCGGACTCGAATGTCAAACTGAGATGAACAACCCTACAAAGGGATTTACTTATGCGTTAGCGTTAAGATATTGTGCACAGTATGGTACTAAGGGTTGATCCCCCTAAGTACGAGTAGAAAGGTCCATAGTCTCATGACTGTTAAAGGTTTCAAGTATAACCCTTGATAACCTAGGACATAGTTCAAGGTCTTATGACCCTTAGAAATCTTTTGATTCTTGTTATTTATTCTTGATTCAAAAGTTGAGCTTTTATTCAGATGTCTTTGATTCACTCGCATGTTATTAATATTGTTATTTTATTGTTATACTTGTGGGCAATCGTGCTCACTCTTGCTTAATAATAACATTGCAGTTAAGAACGAAGGAACCGATGAACCTTCCACTAGTAAAGGCAAGGGTAAAGTTAGCAAGTGATGAAGACTTATTATTTTATTTAATGATGTATTTATGTTAGACTTGAGTTAATGATGTTGTTTAAGACTTATTGTTTATATTTCCGCACAGATGTTTAAGGTTAGTTTAACCTGGGATTATGTCTATGATTAAGATGTTGTAACCCTATAAAGGGAAGATTTTATTTCTATCTATTGCATGGTTTGCATTTATTATGGGTAGATAGATAGATGATATTTGTCTTAAATGAACACCAAATCCCGTGGAATGAAGTACCGGATTTGGGGGTGCCTGAAGTTAGTATCAAAGCTATAGGTTATGAACCTTAGGTGGGGAACAACCTTAGGTAGTAGCCTTATAGAAAGAACATAGTGATGGAAAACTCTTATCGAGTTTTAGGAAATGAATTTTGTAATTCATTGAAGATAATAAAAGACTTTATGTGCTTATGTGTTAAATTATGTGCTCACTAAATACGACTTAGTAACTAAAACTTGAAATTTTGTTGTCGGGATGTCCCGGCGTTGGAGGATCTAGTCGAGTAGGGGAGGAGGAACCCCGAGTACCTATAGTACCGACAGAGGAGGAGCCTAGAGACATTCATGTCATTAGGGAACAGTTGGTACAGAGGGAGTCATCTCCATTGATCACTGTGGTGGGTCAGGAGCATGAACCGGAGACTGATCTTGAGGAGGATCCTGAGGAGGAATTTGTTGAGGAAGATGAAGAGGAAGAGGAAGAAGAGGAGTTACCATGGTACACCGTTGATGCTGAGATGTACGACACATTATCGATCGTAACGTGGAGTTCTGAGAGATGAGTGCGTGGATCTCGAATTGAGCGAGCTATTATTCAAATGATTACTCTAGAGGAGAAGGAGAGGAGATTTCGACTCTTCACTCCTGATCGGGAAATGTAGAATGGGATTTGGTCCATGAGAAGGGTCAAACCGAAGATAAGACCGAGGAGATAAAGAAGCTGAAGAAAGAACTGAAGGAAACCTCCGAAAGACTGAACATACCAGAGGAGGGATGGGTAAAGGAATCACGTCGAGCTGATCGTGCAGAAGATGATGGTAGTGCAAAGAAGGCAAAGATTGGGGAGACATATTCTACACTTAACAAGGCAATAAATGAGACCCAAGATCGAGTTTTGAGGTACCCGATCCAGTTCAAAGGACTACCATTGTACATGATGGATCGCAGGACGATGTATCACATCTTAGAAGAGGGCGAAAGTAAGGCTATTCAAAGACCTTAACCCTAGCAAAGTGATATGATTTGCTTAATTATGTGAAAGACTTAGTTAATTTTATATGTAAATTCTGATATGTTATGAACGAAGGAATATTTTAAATGTTTTAAATTATGTGGATTCTTTATTCCAAGATAGATGATGTAAATAGCAGTTATGCTATCGTTTAATGTTAAAACTTTTGATTTGAATGAAAATATATCAAGTTATTTGAGATGATGTGTTAAATGAGTATGTTAAATTGTTAGGTAATGCCTTAACTATTTAGAGAAATAAATAAAGTTCTAATAAGCGTTTATTTAATGAGAAAAAATGCCGCCAGGAGAGAAGACAACAACGTCAACCGGCTCAGGAAGAGTCAACCAATAATAACAATAACGCCAATGCTAATCCCGTTCAGCAGTTGGTGAACTTACTGACTGGAGCAATGAACAATCAACCTCAAGCTCCACCCAATACTACGTTTAAAGATTTCAAAGGTGGGGACCGCCTTGAGTTCAAAGGTTCCATGAACCCAATCGAGGCTCAAACGTGGGTTATGGAAATGGAGAAGGTTTTCGGACGTTGCTAGGGTTAGAAGACCGTAAGACCGCTTTTGCAATGTTTATCTTTGAAGTATGAGGCTAGCTACGGTGGTAAGCAAACAAAGTGCGAGGAGGTGAAGGTGTAATTACGTGGGAGAGATTTAAAGAGATGTTTTTCGAAAAGTATTTGCCAACTAGTTCGCAGAATCAGATGGAGGTTCAATTTCTAGAACTGAAGCAGGGAAACATGAGCGTACCTGACTACGCGGCTAAATTCAACGAGTTGGCAAGGTTGTCCCCGTACCAAGTACACACTGACAAGCGAAAAGCAAGAAGATTCGAACAAGGACTAAAGCCTTGGGTATACAGTAAAGTTTCAATGTTTCAGATAAACACATTTGTTTGAATCTTTGGAAAAGGCCATCCTCATTTGAAGGTGGAAGCGATCACGGTGACCAAGTACAATCAAGATCGGAAGAAGAAGAAGAAGAGTGAAGGTGAAATTAATAACAAGGCCAGTGGAAGTGGCACAGGAGATGGAAATTTCAATCAGAAGAAAAGGTGGAACGACAGCTCATCATCGGGAAATCAGCAAGGTAATCAGAAGAAAAGAATCGAAGCATGCCGACTTGCATGGAAAGCCCATCCGGGAGTTTGTATGAAAGGAAAAATAGTGTGTTATAATTGTGGTCAGGAAGGCCACATAGCACTAAACTGTCCAAACCAAAAGAAGGGTGCTTGTTTTACTTGTGGTTCGAAGGACCATCTGGCAAGAGACTGTTCCAAGAAGGGATCAGGAGGGTCAGGATCAGGAGGAAACCGGGGAAACAACAGTGGAAATGCCTTAACTATTACCGGACCAACCGCAACAAACCGACTGACTGCCAGGACTTTCAACATGACGGTGCAAGATGCAGTTCAATCCCGTCATGTGGTGTCAGGTATCATTCCGATCAATAAAGTTAATGCTTACGTATTATTTGATTCGGGTGCTACTTGTTCCTTTATATCCGATGACTTTGCCAAGAATTTAAATTTGCCAAAGGATGAATTGAATTACCCCATGAACATAGAAATTGCAAATAGATAAATAATCCCTGTTAAGTACGTACATAAGAACTGTAGAGTAGATATTAAGGGTAATATCATGATCTTATCCCTATTCGACTTGGGGAATTTGACGTCATATTAGGAATGGACTGGTTATTCAATTACGGAGCTGTAATTGATTGCCAAAAGAAGCGTATTAACCTTATGACTCCGTGAAAGGTTGTGTTTTATGGTAGCAAGTCGCCTAGACAAGCGAGTTGTCGGCGATGATGCTGAGCGCGTGAAGTTATTAAGACAAGGCATGTATGTAGGATACTTAGCTTACATAGTCGACGATCGAAAAAGAGAATCGAAGGTAGAAGAAATACCTGATTGTGAGGGACTTCGTTGACGATTTCCAAACAATTTGCGGGACTTCCACCGGATAGAGGTAGATTTCATTGATCGATTTGGCGCGCCGGGCGCTCCAATATCGAAGGCACCATACCGAATGGCACCAGAGAGAGATGAAAGAATTAATGGTACAATTACAAGAATTCTTTGGATAAGAAGTACATTCAACCGAGCATATCGCCGTGGGGAGCCTTAGTTGTTGTTTGTGAAGAAGAAGGAAGGATCGATCGCGCTCTGCATTGACTCTGAACTGAATAAGGTCACGATTAAGAACATATATCCATTCTGAGGATCGACGACCTGTTTGATCAATTGAAGGGAGCGAGATACTTTTCCAAGATAGACTTGAGGAGTGGTTATCATCAACTGAAGGTGAGGCCAGAGGATGTACCGAAGACACCGTTTAGAATGCGATATGGTCACTACGAATTTTTTGTAATGTCGTTGGGTCTTACGAATGCTCCTACAGTATTTATGGGACTAATGAATGGTGTGTTCAAGCCGTTTTTGGACAAATTCATAGTGGTATTTATTGACGACATTTTGGTATATTCGAAAACCAAAGTAGAACACGAAGAGCATTTGAGATTAACGTTGGAAGTATTGAGAAGGGAGAAGTTGTACGCTAAATTTTCGAAATGCGAAATTTGGATTGAACGAGTGCAATTTCTTGGGCACGTGATCGATAAAAATAGAATTTCGGTAGATCCATCTAAAGTAGAAGCCGTGATTAATTGGGATCAGCCGAGAACACCATCAGAAGTAAGAAGTTTTCTTGGATTGGCGGGATATTATAGAAGGTTCATACAAGACTTTTCCAAGATCGCAACTCCGTTAACAAATTTAACTCGAAAAGCTGTGAAATTTGTTTGGACCGATAAATGTGAGGAAAGTTTTCAAGAATTGAAGAAGAGGTTGGGTACGGCACATGTGTTATCTCTTCCGGACGATACAGGAAATTTTATTGTTTATAGTGATGCGTCGCATAAAAGACTTGGTTGTGTGCTGGTGCAAAATGGTAAAGCCATTGCGTATGCATCACGACAATTGAAGGATTACGAGAAGGGATATCCGACCCATGACTTAGAGTTAGTTGTAGTTGTCTTTGCTTTGAAAATTTGGAGGCACTATCTCTACGGGGAAAAGTGTGAAATATACACGGACCACAAGAGTCTGAAATATATTTTTACACATAAATATTTGAATATGCGTCAAAGAAGATGGTTGGAATTAATTAAGGATTACGATTGTGAGATTTTATACCATCCGGGTAAAGCAAATGTGGTTGCCGACGCCTTAAGTAGAAAGGGTCGTGAGAAATTGATGATGTTGACTGCTCAGGAGGAGCTAATTGCAGAAATAGAGAAACTAAAGTTGGAAGTGAAGTATCCTATAGAGATTGATGAGAAACAATCTCAGATGCAATCTGGTACAACTCTACTAGATAAAGTAAAGTAGGCTCAGCTTCAGGATGATGAATTCAAAAAGGTGACAAAGAAGATGTCTGAAGGAACCGAGCCAAGATTTAAGATGGATAAGGAAGGAATACTGAGATTTGAGAGTAGAATTTGGGTACCGCCAGTTCAAGAGATTAAGGAAGATATTTTAAGTGAGGCTCATAGTTCACGATATTCGAGACACCTTGGTAGTACCAAGATCTACCAAGATTTTCGACAACATTTTTGGTGGCCAAATTTAAAACGTGATGTTGCAGAATGTGTTGCCAAGTGTCTTACCTGTCAAAAAGTGAAAGCAGAACATCAGAGACCAAGTAGATTTCTACAACCGTTAGAGATCCCAGAATGGAAATGAGAACATATTACAATGGACTTTGTGGTTAGCCTTCAACTGACTCGTAAAGGCTACGTATTTACTGTATGGGTTATCGTTAATGATGACCGAAATCGCACACTTCCTTCCTATCAAAATCAGATTCAACTTGAATCAGTTGGCAAGGCTATACGTAAAAGAAATTATTTCGAGACACGGAGTGCCGGTGTCAATTGTTTCTGATAGAGATCCGCGTTTTACATCGAACTTCTGGAAACGTCTACAGGAATGCATGGGTACGCAATTGCGAATGAGTACAGCTTACCACCCTCAAACAGACGGGCAGAGCGAGAGAACGATTCAAACATTAGAAGATATGCTAAGTTCCTGTGTGATGGATTTTAAAGGAAATTGGGATGATCACCTACCGTTAGTAGAGTTCGGCTACAACAACAGTTACCACGCTAGTATAGGCATGCCGCCTTACGAAGCGTTATACGGCAAAATTTGCATAACTCCACTTTATTGGGATGAAGTTGGTGAAATACAATTGCTAGGGCCAGAATTGGTACAACAGACAGCACAAATAGCCAAAGTTATCCGAGCACGACTGGTAACAGCTCAAGATCGACAGAAGAAATACGCTGATCCACGTCGTAAAAATATCGAGTTTAAATCAGGTAGTTATTATTCTTGAAGGTCTCTCCCTGGAAGAGGAAGATCAGGTTCGGAAAGAAAGGGAAATTGAGCCCAAGATTCATTGGACCATTTGAAGTACTGAGAAGAATCGGAGAAGTTACATGACGAGGTAGCCTTACCTCCAAAGACTCGAGAATGTCCACAACATCTTCCATGTTTCTGTGTTACGACCCTACAAAGCCGATTACAAGCATGTAATTGAATACGAACCCCTGCACTTTGAGAAAGACTTATCTTACGAAGAAATTCATGTCCAAATTGTCGACCGAAAAGAACAAGTTCTCATAAATAAAGTTATACCTTCTGTTAAGGTAATTTGGAGGAACCACAACGCTGAAGAAGCTACGTGGGAACTCGAAGAGAATATGATGAAAAATTACCCTCATTTATTTACTTAATTATGTGTCAGCGATTCTGGGGACAGAATCTTTGTAAGGGGGGAGAATGTAACGGGTCGAATTTATTGAGTCGTGATTCTGGGGACAAAATCTTTTTAAGGGGGAAAAGATGTGACGAACGAGATTTTTGTAATTTAATTTTAATATTTATTGAAGTAAATAAATATTTTTCGATGATTTAATTATTGGAGTAAATAATTATTTGATGCAATTGTGGTAGATTGATTTAATTATATGTGTTACATTTATTAAATTAATGTAGAGAATAATTATTATTCGAAGTATGTCATAATGTGAGCTTATTGTATTAAATGAAATATTTAATAAGCATAATGTATTTTAATTAATGTAATAATTAATTAGTTAAATTAATATAGAGAATAATTATTATTCAAGTATGTCATTATGTGAGCTTATTGTATTAAATGAAATATTTAATAAGCATAATATATTTTAATTAATATAATAATTAATTAGAGAATTAATAATTTGACATTATTTATTAATGAGAAAATTAATTATGTGACTATGTGAATTTATAAGAAATTATTATATTTTATTTAAAGTAAATTAAATAAAATATTGGATCTACTTTATAAAGAGTGTGACATAAATTAAACTATATGATAAAGCTTTATTAAATTAAATGGTTTTGAAATATATTAAGACTAGCCAAACATGGCCTTAGTGGGAGTTACTAGCAGTTACCCATGACTGGGTTAACTGACCAATATGCGCGTCAGTTCTCTTTTCCTCTATTATACGTACTCTTTTTTTTTTCTATTCATTTTCTAAGTCTGAAAACAGAGAGGGAGAAAGAGTTTGAGAAATTGTCAGATAAAATTGTGAGATTTATAGATATTGGGAGTGTGTAATCAACAAGTTGTTGTGAAAGAGTCATCTATGATCATCTCTTCTAAATTATACTCTGGGTAATTTCTCCAAACCCAATTTCTATTTTACGTTGTTTGAGTTTTACAAATAGCTTTTACAGTTTTCTGTAAAGTCTCTATGATGGGAAATTGTAAGGCTTATATGCATATATAGGTTAAGATGTTGTCAAATCATATTTAATTATATATATTTTGTAAACCATAACATCAGTTTCATGAAAATACGTAGTATATGATTTCTACAAAATTACAGAGTATGGGTTTTGGCCTTATGGCCTTATACGTGTTATTTCATGCGTTGATCATATATTATCCCTAAATTTTACACTCGTATATTATTATACATGTTGATACGAAGAGACCAAACTTTAAACGAACGGATTCGGTGTTATAACGAATCCGTAGTGTCAATTTTCATGTTTTATTTTCAAAACCTTCAAGAACATCAAACTCAGTGAAATTGCATGCTTAAATTCTGTAATTAAGTGTTTAAATTGGTTAAAGTCATTATGTAAATGTTGGGTTATGATTATGCATGAATTACTTCATATAGGTATGTCTAATTTCGAGTAGAAAATAAGAAATTGGGAGAAATTGGCATGTTCTGCGATTTTTCGCGAACTGCCATTTCAAGAATCGGCAACCATGCATAGCATAACCTTATTTACTTCGCTTATTTCTGCTCAGTCGGCCAATGCATGCATCGCTAAGTCTCAAGTTCATGACATAAGTATAACATAAACACGAAACTAAGTATAAAGTTAGCCATAAATGGCCACCTCCTCTCCGTAAAGTTCAGAAATGAGATTTTTGTAAATTGATTAAGTCTAGCAATGTGTTAGTAAGTTAATGTAATGAACATGGACATATGTTAGAAGTATAATGAGATATTAAAATAAATGTTTAACATGTAAATGATATAATTACATGTAGATTGAGTTATGGAATACATAATTAAATTATTATTCATGAAGTGATATTATGTGACAGTTAATTTGACTAAGTATAGTCATAACCAAAGTTTAGACAAAAGAATAATCGTTGATGATTAGTTAAGTTATAATTAACTAGTATAGTGAATGTGAATGGTATATATGTTTAAATTCAAAGAACGTGCTTAGTTAAAGTGTAATCTACGCACGAGGCAAGTTTCCTAACCCTACTTGTCATTATTGTTCAAGTTATTAGTTACCTCGAGTAAATTATCATTACTATTATTCAAGTTCAATTGTTATATTAAAGATTTATTATCTTTTCAAAGCACGATTCAGTTATACAATTATTGTCCTATTGTATACTTCTATAGATTATTATTCAAATCGAATATCATTATTGTTGAACCTTATTAGACTAGTGAACTTTATTGATTCAACTAGTCCTTAGTTGATGAACGTTCTAAATTTCAGAACCCTTATTGAATTATCCAAACCAAACTTCCTTTGGTACGGACTCGAATGTCAAACTGAGATGAACAACCCTACAAAGGGATTTACTTATGCGTTAGCGTTAAGATATTGTGCACAGTATGGTACTAAGGGTTGATCCCCCTAAGTACGAGTAGAAAGGTCCATAGTCTCATGACTGTTAAAGGTTTCAAGTATAACCCTTGATAACCTAGGACATAGTTCAAGGTCTTATGACCCTTAGAAATCTTTTGATTCTTGTTATTTATTATTGATTCAAAAGTTGAGCTTTTATTCAGATGTCTTTGATTCACTCGCATGTTATTAATATTATTATTTTATTGTTATACTTGTGGGCAATCGTGCTCACTCTTGCTTAATAATAACATTGCAGTTAAGAACGAAGGAACCGATGAACCTTCCACTAGTAAAGGCAAGGGTAAAGTTAGCAAGTGATGAAGACTTATTATTTTATTTAATGATGTATTTATGTTAGACTTGAGTTAATGATGTTGTTTAAGACTTATTGTTTATATTTCCGCACAGATGTTTAAGGTTAGTTTAACCTGGGATTATGTCTATGATTAAGATGTTGTAACCCTATAAAGGGAAGATTTTATTTCTATCTATTGCATGGTTTGCATTTATTATGGGTAGATAGATAGATGATATTTGTACAGTGAACACCAAATCCCATGGAATCGAAGTACCCGGATTTGGGGGTGTCACAATACACATGAACACCCACATTACCTAAACCACTATATGTCTATGTGATTTACAAATAATTAGGGTTTGAACCCAAGTCCTCAATTGACTACGAGTGGTGCTTCGGTATATGTCTATCCTAAGCACGAATCATATATTCCATCACCATGTAGAACATACAAATACAAGCTATCAAGATCAAATCTAAACCCATACTTCGTCTTTCAAGTTCATATGGGTTATCACAGTAATTGATGGCCAGTCAACTAAGCAAATAAGCGTGAATCTTAATAGACAATATCATAACAATTAATAAGACTAACAATGAAGTATGTCAAAATAAACTAGGCAATAGATTCAATTGCAATCCCAAAATAGAGTTTAACTCATAGTTAAATTAGTATCCATGATCCACAATTGAATATACATTGAAAGATACAATAGAAGTAAAGAGAGTTAGGGATCAAGAATAACAAATCTGAGTTTCTTCTCTTGTTTCACTTCTGAACCTTCAAGGATCTTCAATTTCTTCAATCCCCAAATCTTAGTTATTCTAGGGTTCTATTCTAATCTAAAAAGAAAGAGAAGAAAAGAAATAATGATAGCTTTAGCCCCCAAAGGGTGGAATATGCTTTCATTGCTGATAATAAGTCTAATATATAAGACCTAATCGAACTCTCCCCTTAGTTATGCTTCCAATTTCCAATTTAAAATAAAGTCAGTAGCTACAGTCTGTAGATTCTGGTTCTGATTATGCAATATTGTTGCTGCTGTCGCTTTGTCTTACTGCTCATTCCTTCCATGCTTGGTCTCCTTGCTCCATTAAACCTCCATACCATACATATCCCCACGTGTGCCTCGCCTTCACGCATTCATTAGCCTCGTACCCTCTAATACCACCAAATTAGGCCGATTTCTGCATTTATTCACCAAAAGGAGTTTTAAGTAAATGAAATGCAAACTATCATGAAATGTAACTAAAACACAATAAAATGTACTTGAGATGGGCATAGTTCACGTGAATTGTTATTCAATAAGTAGGTATAAATACCACTTATCAACGGTCCAGATGATAACATTAGTAGTCCTCACTATTCTGTTAAATAGTGTGACAATAAATGTAATGAGGACTCCATTGAGTGTGGATATTGTCTAGATGACAATATTCTTATTAAAACTCTTAGATTATGTTTTGTCATATTTTACACGACTGTTGTATAATTAAGTTGTATTTGAATTTTGTACCATGTATTTGGCGACTCAAGATGGGTGATGTATACCTATTTTAGGGGCGTCACAGTTGGTATCAAAGCTTAGGGATATGATCCATGGCTGAGATGTGAGACAAGAACTAAGAGGGGAGAGACGGGGAATTTCTTCGCTAGTATAACCTACCTAAGTTTATTTGGTATTTATTTGATCGGTTAGAGTATAAGGATAATATGTGACATGTCAATTAACCCTTTTTTTGTGGCACTATTTGAAAATGACATCCGAGAATGTTGATAATAGCAATGGAGCACAGGAGACCGTTGAGTCTTCACATATCAATAATCAGGATTACGTGCATCAGGAAGGCAACAATCCTCATGCAAACAACACTGACCAAATGATAAACGATGGAATGTTCAGAGGCTTTATGCAATTCATGCAACATCAAGCGAGAGCGGTTCCTGTCCAAAATATAGGTGGAAACACTGGAAACTCTCGAATGGTCACCGCTAAACAGTTCAAGGAGCTGGGACCACCGGAGTTTATTGGAGAGCTAAAACCACTTAAGGCGGAAGCGTGGATAAAGCAGATCACCAAGATATTTGATGTTTTGGGATGCTCTGAGGAACAAAATGTTCCATTTGCCACCTTTATGTTGCGAGGAGAGGCAGATTACTAGTGGAAATCGGTAAAGCGTACTCAACCTGCCGCACTGAAGATGTCTTGGGAGAAGTTCCAAGAACTATTCAATGACAAGTACTTTCCCGAAAGTATTCATCACATACTCCAAAACCCATGAAGACCATGAACAACACTTGAGGCTGATACTCCAAAAGCTTCGTAAAAACAAGTTATATGCCAAGTTGAAGAAATGCGAGTTCTGGCTTGAGGATGTTGCATTCCTTGGGCACGTGATATCAAATCATGGGATATCTGTTGACCCGACAAAGATTGAAGCTATTCAAAGCTGGGAGCAACCTAAATCAGTGACCGAAGTACGTAGCTTTCTCGGCTTAGCTGGTTATTATCGGAGATTCGTAGAAGGATTTTCTCTCAATCGCTACTCCATTCTTCGGTGACTCAAAAAAAGATACAAAATTCGATTGAGCGAGGAATGTGAGAAGAGTTTTCAAGAACTCAAGAGGAGACTCATTTAAAGACCTGTTCGACAATAATACCATCCGGCTTGGAGGATTTGTCATCTCTGATGATGCTTACGGCAAAGGTAAGGATGTGTTCTCATGCAACATGGGAAAGTCATAGCCTATGCCTCACGACAACTCAAAGAATATGAGAAGAATTATCCTACTCATGATCTAGAGTTGGCAGCAGTCGTTTTTGTGCTTAAGATTTGGAGGCATTACCTGTATGGAGAGAAGGTGGAGATCTATACGGATCATAAAAGCCTCAAATATGTTGAAAGATTAAGATCATACCATTCAATACCATCCTGGAAAAGCGAACGTAGTAGCTGATGCATTTAGTAGAAGATCATATGCGGGTACGAGTGCATTATTGTCAACGCAAAGGCCCATTTTATAAGACTTACAAAGGATGGAGATAGAGTTAAAGACTCCAAGGACCCATGTGATGATGGCGAATATACGAGTAGAACTGACTTTAATCGATAAAGTTAAAGTTGATCAAGCTACAAACCTGGAGCTAATGCGTATGAGGAAGAAAGTACAAGAAGGTGCTATGCCAGAAGCAAGAATCGATGAAGAAGGAATACTTCGAGTCAACTCCAGACTTTGTGTTCCTAACAACCCTGATTTAAAGTATAAAATCATGATAGAGGCGCACAACACACCATTTGCAATCCATCTTGGGAGTACCAAAATGTATCATGATCTTTGACATACATTTTGGTGGAGCAATATGAAGAGAGAGATAGCAGAGTTTATCTCAAGGTGTTTAACTTGTCAACGAGTCATTGGCGGAGCATCAAGTACCAAAAGGTCCATTGCAACCACTTGAAATTCGGAATAGAAGTGGGAGCACATTACCATGGATTTTCGTTCTTGGTCTTCCCAAGGTTTCTCAAGGCATAGATGTAATTTGGGTCATTATTGATAGATTGACCAAGTCCGCTCATTTCCTACCTATCGAGAAACTTATACACTTGAACGTCTTGCTCGTATGTACATAAAGCGAGATTATGAGACTGCATGGTATGCCGATATTCATAGTTTCTGATCGAGACCCAAGATTCACTTCAAGATTTTGGGTTAGTTTGCAAAAAGCTCTGGGCACGAATTTATGATTTAGCTCGGCATATCATCCTCAGACGGATGGGCAGTCGGAGAGGACTATTCAAACTCTTGAAGATTTATTAAGACTTTGTGTCCTTGACTTCAAAGGAAGTTGGGACAAGTTCTTACCATTGGTGGAGTTTTCCTACAACAACAATTATCAAGCAAATATTGGCATGACTCCATTTGAGGCATTGTATAGAAGAAAGTGTCGTTCTGTAGTATGCTGGGATGAGGTGAGTGAAGCAACATTGTTGGGACCGGAGTTGGTACGTATGATTACGAAAAAGATTTAAACGATCCGATAACGTATAAAAACCTCACAAGATCAACAAAAGAGTTATGCTGATCTTCATCGAAAGGACGTGGAATTTGATATTGGAGATCATGTGTTGTTACGTGTTGCTCCATGGAAGGGAGTTACGAGATTTGGAAAGAGAGGAAAGCTCAACCCTCGATTCATTGGCCCATTTTAATCCTCGATCGAGTAGGGCTGTGGCATATAGACTCGCCTTACGCTTAAGTATGTCTCGTGTTCATAACGTTTTTCACATATCTATGTTACGTAAATATGTGAAAGACCCGAACCACATTATTAAATTAGAACCAGACGAGATAGAGAAAGATTTAACGTATGAAGAGTTACCTGTTAAAATCTTGGATAAGAAGGATCATATTCTACACTCTAAAGTTATACCTCAAGTCAAAGTTTTGTGGAGAAACCACAATGTTTAGGAAATGACCTGGGAGTTAGAATCTAAAATGAAATCAAGGTATCCTCACCTCTTCAATATACCAGGTACGTACCCTAATTTCGAGGATGAATTTTCATAAGAAGGGGAGGTTGTAAAACCCCAACTTTTATGAATAAAGAATAATTTTCTCGAAATATATTTTTGAATATTAGGGTGTGGATTTGATATAATGTTATAGTTGTGGATAATATTTACAAATTTTGCAAAAGTAAGCAAGTGGTTATATAATATTCGATTGGTGGGGAATATTCGTTTTAACAGGAATATAAATACGACGACACAATCATTGATGGACCCCTGGCGGAAGTATTGTCGTAATTAGAAAATGATGTAATTATCTTTTTATAAAAATAACTTGCGAAAGTGTTCACGAATTAAACTGTTGAACTACCCGATAGTAAAAATGTCGATGTCTGGCGTGGTTGCATAGTAGCACACACGGTATTGATTATTGATGCTTACGTGAGAAGTCACTCAGTTATACTCAATTATTGCTACAGTAATTGCTGCATCATATCTCTCATATTATTGTCACAATATCATCTGCATAATATTTATTATGATTAAATCAATAATTGAGACAACAAAGTTATTCATATTATTATTTGCAATATTGACAATGTCTAAAAGTTCTGTCAAGGAGAGGTTTGGTCACCTAATTGCGCGCCAATAAGGAGAAATCCTTATCGGAAAGCCCCCTCTTTCCTAGGAACGACCTGGTTGTTAAATATTGTGAGTTATAATATTAATGATGAATAAGTTGTGTTGATTAAAGATGAAATTGATAGTTCCACTGTGTTGGGATTATTAGTGTTAGTGGAAATCGATATTTATTTCAATAATAATTGATGTCTAGAGGTTATATTGACCAATCGAGTAATTAATTGGATAAATGAGCAATTAATTGCTATTATTTCACATGCTTATAACTATTTGTTCAAATGTAAGTACTATTGATTCACATTCATGTACTATTAGGGAAGGTGGTGCAAGATTAATAATACTTGCATGACTAAATTTAAAATGGAGGTATAGTTGAAGGTACTATACTGTAATTAGTTTTTTCACATGATTATACTATTGAGTCACATGAATGAACTATTAATTCACATTATTTACTATTAGGGGAGGTGGTGCAAGTTTGATAATACTTGCAGGACTAAATTAAAAATGATGAAAAAGAGGAAGGTATTATACTGTAATATTTCGAGCCCCAAAACGTGCAATTATCGAAACTATATTTTCCTATAAATAGAAGCTCATTCCTCCTTCATTTCTCACCAATTCATAAAAGCTTTAGAGCAATTATTATAGAGAGAAATTATAGAGAGAAAGAAGAAGAGAAGTCTGCTACCTCATTATTCCAATATCCAGTTTTTCTAAGGTAAGGGGTATTATTCTTTCGTATTCATGAAGAGAGTTATTTTCTTTCAATACTCGTAAGGGTTTTTATTTCATTCTTTGTCATTATGTTGGAATAACATGTCTGTCACGAATCACGCATACATCGTGGTGAAATTCTTACGTTATTCCATTCTTTATTATTCTATTGGAATAACTTTATCATGTGATCTATCGCATGCCAGTGAATTCTGTTGTTATTCTATTCTTTATTATTACATTTGGAACATCATGTATGCATGCGGATACGCATGACCTAGTTCCATTCTTTATTATTCTGTTGGAACATCACATGCTGTGCGGATTACGCATGACTGGTTCCATTCTTTATTATTCATTGGAACATCACATGCATGCGGATTACGCACGCCTGGTGAATCCTTCTGTTATTCCATTCTGAATTATTCTGTTGTAATAATCTGTCTGCGTGGATTACCGAATGGCGGCAAAAATCCATTTGTGTTTTCACATATTCTATTATACTCAGTTGATTAAAGTTTTGGCTTCTATACTCCATGAAATTAGTGGAATATCCTTGATATTTGCGCTTCACCCAACATCTTTTCATGGAAATATTCTTCTGAGCATTCTTGAATTTTACTCCACAAAGCAATATCATATTGACAATTTAGACATTATTGATTTCTGGATAAATTAAATTATAAATCTTTACAAATTTTTCCTTGAACTTGTTTTATTGAATTCTTATATCATTGTCATCATCCTCATGTTTATAATATGTTGAAAGTTATCTGTGGCCTGTAGTGCATAGATGGACTTGGTATGATTATGACCAGGGATTATTCGGTATAATCTTGACCATAATGTTACAAATGATGTGGTAAAAGTTCTCATTGACCGTAGTGCATTGATCGACAGTTGTTGGCATGATCATGACCATTGATGAATACACGAATATCCTTGGCCCGTAGTGCAAGGATAATTTGTGGTTGTGATACTAATGAATATCATTGGCCGTAGTGTAGGGATGATGTGGTTTATTTATTAAGCTGAGTCTCAGCGATAAAAGTGATGAAAAACCTTTTAAATCATAGAAGATAGTAGATTTTACTCTCTACTTGACTCTTCTAATGGATTTTATTCTCTGCAGTTAAACTTGATGTTTATTATATTTTATCAGTTTAACATTGTTAAAGGCTAATGATAATTTATTCTACATTATCTTAGTCATAATATTTCTTACTGGGCTAGTTGAGCTCACCCTTTCTTTCACCATTCTCTTGAGAAATGAGCGTAGCCGGGACTAGTCGAGAGGAGCGAGTGACGGTCCGAGATGATAGCATTAGTAGTCCTCACTATTACATTAAATAATGTGACAATAAATGTAATGAGGACTCCATTGAGTGTGGATATTGTCTAGATGACAATATTCTTATTAAAACTCTTAGATTATGTTTTGTCGTATTTTACACGACTGTTGTATAATTAAGTTGTATTTGAATTTTGTACCATGTATTTGGCGACTCAAGTTGGGTGATGTATACCTATTTTGGGGGCATCACATCAAGCCTCACGATTTGTGTGAAGACAAACTCCAACAAAGTTGGAATGGGTTCTAAACGTTGTAGTACTCACCCGTCCCAAAGGCATAAAAGATATCCTTAGTATGCTACAAAGAAGCGTATTGAAAAAGCTAAGGAAAGTACCATTGGTAAGGGGAAAAATACCTTTTCAGGTGTTAGGTGAGAAAGCAGTCTGCTGTGTTAGTGGGCCAGAATGCAATTCAGAAAATGTGCAGAAAAGTCTCCATCAAAGAACAGAAATGTCAAACGCATTTAATGCTTCAACGGATGGATCCAACGGATAGTTTTCAAGATCACATATATGAAAATCAAGCAGATGAGAGAAGCAAGAAAGCATTGAACAAAAACGTACAAGAACTCTCAAAGCTCAACTCTATGATCTGAGGAAAAAAAAAGATTGCTCAGCTACTTAGTTCTTTCGAACAAGTGCTTAAATAGCAACTGAGTAGCAAACATCAAGAACTCAACATCTACCAATCAACTGAAGAAAAAGTTCCAAGTCAGAAGGACTTGAAGAGTTCTAAGTGAACTGTAAAAGAGCCAAGTCTGCTGGATTTGAAGAGTTCAAGAGTGAACTAAGAAGTTCCTAGACTGCTGGTCTAGAAGGAATCTAAATGATTCAGAAAGTGTAAAAGACATCCTTAGTGGATTTTCTACTCGAGGAGTGAGAAGATGGACTAGGAGCTTTAAGTGCTCTGAACCACTTAAACGCATTTGTGTCTCTTACATTCTTGCTACAAATCGCTATATCTGCTATAATCAAGTATATCTCGCCTCACTCTCATAAACTCACTATCTTAAGGGAGATTAAAACTAATATTAATTTAAGCTAAAGTTTTAATCATTATCTACTAACAAGTTAAAACGAAAAGATTTTTAAATATTTATTCAACCCCCCCCTTCTAAATAACTATTGTGCCTCAGGAACTAACACATCTATCTGTTTAAAATGAACTTAATGGTATTATCTTATAACTTACTCTACAGAATATATCATTCATAAGAAGAGAACTTAATCATCACATCACATACTTAAATAAAAGCATATTTATTTATAAACATAACACCCAAGGTATTTCATCGTCTTATGGCATTAAGCCATTTAAATCACTTTAAAACCAACATACTTGGTAAAAAATGAAACCTAGCTTTTTATTCATAGATAAGCGTTCTATATGCTAGTAGTCAAAGTTCATCATAATAAACTAAAAGCCCCGCCTAACGGCATTTTCATGCTCCTCATCTGCTATCTCCAGTACCAGCCCACGGCTTATAACACGTCTAGATCGGTTCTCCTCACGTGGAAAGTGATGCACCCTATGCTGGATCCTTCCATGTGCTGACTTAAACGCGTAATTCATCTTGTCTATTTTAATCTTCTTATCTCTCACCTCTCTTTCTAACTCGCCAGTTAGCTTCTTGGCCCTAACACGGTCTCTCCTCTTATCTCCCCGGAATGTGGTGATGATATGCTTGTCAATTTGGAGACTCTGAATCCTCGACTTTAACCCATTAATGGTATGCCCCAAGTTGGTCCTAATAGCTTCTTTTTCATCCTCCAGCCTATCCTCCTTCTGGTCTGATGCCCATAGCTTGTCAGCCAGATCCCCATTCCTAATTATCAGGTGGTGCACCAATGCCTCAAGCAATTTTGTAGCTTGCTGCTGCCCCTGATACAGCTCCTCCAACTCATGGACCTGTCATCAAACTCTATAATCCTATCCATCAATTCATCCAACAAAGTATCCTCACGTGCTTCTTTGGAGTCCTCCTCGAGCTCCTCTTCCTCTTCAGGATACTCCTATGGGTCTGAGTCAGCTGTTGCCTCAGCTATAGGCTCAGGTACAGCTGTCACCAACTGCTCACTCACAACGTGGATATCTCTAACCTCCTCTTCTCCTGACATCCTTCAATCAAGATAAAATAACTGGGTTAGTAGTTTAAAATAGATGTTTTTGTTTTTAGAAAAAAAATAGATTTGACACAACCCCTAGAACTCTACGTGAGTTCATCTCCTTATTTTCTTCACTAACTTCCCTAAGGTTATAGTCTAAGGTTCCCCACCTAAGGTTTATAACCTATTCCTTTGATACCAACATGTGACGCCCCCAAATCCGTGTAATATCGTTTATAGGACATGGTGCTCACTGTACAATATACATCATCATCCATCTAAGTAAACTCCAACAATAATAATAATAACTATTGTAACGCCCGAGAATTTCGAATTTTCAATAAATTAAAATTTTATTTTATTATGTGGATTAAATGAAATTAATTGATTTATTGTGTGAGTATGATGTTCGAAGGTCATTCTATGACCTAGAATATACAGATGTAGTTAGTATTCTAGCTTTGTGCTATAATTAATTGTTTTGAATTATCAAGACGAGAACGAAGGTTTTCTAAGAAGTTGTTTTAGTAGTCCTCACTAATTTGTAAAATAGTGTATCAATAATTGTAATGAGGACTTATTTGAGTGTGGCTATTGTCTAGATGACAATATTTGTATTTAAACTCATAGTTTAAGTGTTGTCGTATTTTGCAAGACAGTTGTATTAATAAAGTTATAGTTGTTTCTGTACCATGTATTTAGCGACTCAGAATGGGTGTTGTATACCTATTTTGGGGGCATCACAGCAAGTCTTTCTTAACTCTTGTCTGACCTTCGTGTTAGCAAAGTTTTTACGTGATGCATGTTATAAAATGCATGAATGGTAAATAGAAAAGAGTCGATGCCTATTTTATTCTGGCTAGACAAGTATTGAAGAATGGATTGATTTGTTTACAAGTCTGTTGATATAGAACTGTTAACGCTATCCTATGCCAAGTATTTGGTACGGATGAGAAGGTAAGTTTGTCTATGTACAAACAAAAGTATTTTCATCGATTATTCGATCGGCACGCGAGGTTGCCAAATGTTGAACGTAAATACGTTTAACGTAAGAGTGTTGATCAACATATAGTACAATAGGCTGATCACCTAGAAGTGCTCGTAAGTAAAGACAGATGGATAGCCTTAGTGTTGGATGTCCTTTTCAAGTATGAAAACGAAAAGAGTATGTTCATGGTCTATTGACCGGTTCATCATTCCTAAGCTATTATATATACTCAGGAATTGTTGTATGAGAAGTATTAGTCAAGTATTTCATAATGCTTCGTAAATAATTGTTCAGATATGAAGATAAAGCATGTAATTGTTGATGTGATATTCATATGATTCTGTGTTAAGACTTGTTGAGCTAGTTTGCTCATTCTTGCTTGAACCATATGTTTGCAGCTAAAGCCGAACGAACTGAGAGTTCTAAGAGAGATAAAGGCAAGGCTAAGATGGACAATTAACCGTCCTATAATAGACTAGTGTATGGTATGTAATATACTTATGAAGAACAACGAATGTATTCGGTTATGAACCTGGGAAAGGATTTATTACGAATGTAATACAAAGATAGTAATTACAATCATTTTGTTGTTGTTTAAATAGAATGTTTGTATGAAATGTAGTATCGTGGAGCACCATCTGTCGGGTTGGAAGATACCCGGATTTGGGGGCGTCACAACTATTACATACTTATTCAAAATAAAATCCCAAGTCTTTACAATCTTAAATAAATTGAAACTTTAACTTAGCGTTTATCACTACATTACATCATATGCGGAAATATAACTTATTACATAAATAACTCTCATCATTTCATCTTAGACTTTCCCTTGTCCTTGTCGGAGCCCTCAGCGTTATTATCCTTAACTGAAAGGTTTAGGCAAGAATGAGCACAAATTGCCCAGCAAGTATATAAAGTAGTTTGAGAACATATATCAGAAGTAAAAGCATAATAATCATATATCCAAATGTTATAAATCACTTAATAATCTCATAATCTAATATTATTAATATTACCACAATATCTTAATCATTTCTTAAACTTATAAACAATTTAATTTAATTGTTTATACTTTACTAATTAATGCATTTAATCATTCTAAAATGCCAAACTCATAAGATTTCATCACCAATAACCAAAACCCTCATCAAAAATCTGCATATACCTTATATAGGATTCTTAAGCCATAAAATCGTATTTTCCAAATTTCTTACTTCACATAACATATTTAATTCATTTACTCATAACTAGACCATTTTTATGAAAAATACCAAATCAGTTCCAAAAATATTTCTTTTCTGGGATTCAGCATAATATAGTCCCATATTAAACATATATTTTTCTCAGAATTTTTAAATTTCATTTACTATTTTTCATATGGCCAAAACTTCCGAATATTTAGACATTTATCATAAATTATACTTTTGTCCAAAAATTCTGAAATTCACACGGTATACTTCTGTTATATACATGTACTCCCAATAAATATTTCATTAATTTTGGAATTAACCACAAGGAGTTATAAGCGTTTACTTTTAAAATAGTCTTTTCTCATAAAATCCATAACTCTTAATCTATATATCCAAAAATCGCCATTTTTTGACACAATCAACAAAACTCATCAAAATATCATTTCAAATTTTTTCAGAATTTTTGAAGGTTCAAAAAAATTTCGAAATTAAAAAACATAATAACCCTTATATACTAACGACAATATCCCTTACTATCCCTTACCTCAAAAGAGCAGTACTTCTGACTAGAATAACGCTGAACGAACTTGCACCGTATAGCAACACTCAAGATATCAAAATGCTCACAAGAATACACTCGATAATATAGAGAGAGAGAAATAGAGAGAAGATTTCAGTTTCTGGTGTGATTTTCAATTCTAACCTAAGCACCTTATTTATAGGAAATTGCTTAGAACACCAAAGCAGAAAATTTATTAAAATAATTTTATTTAATAAATATTCAAGCCCACCACCCAAGAATCTGAATTTCATCAATTCACACATGCTAACCTTCTAGAAAAAGTAAGAAAAAACGTTTTTCATAAAATAAATAATTAAAACTTCCAAAAATCAATTATTTCGGAACTTCGGAACTTCAATAATTCATAATAAATAGCCCTTTTGTCAGACGAATTCGAACCACATGTCCTTTCCATAGGAAATTTCATTATCTACAACTTTGCAGAAGAAAGTTTTTCCAAATTCCAAACAGAAATTGACCGAAATCAACAAACGGACGATTTTACAAGCTATAATCAAATTTCAGTCAAGAAATGGGGTCCACCGACACACAAAACATGTGTTAATCATTTAATGCAACAAAAATACTCTTCCTCCTAATATATCCCACATTCATTGTAAAAATATCATCATTTTTATATTATAATAATAAAATATTATTTTATCAGAAAAGATAAAATATCAATTTTTAACAATTGTCACTTTAAAAAAATTTCTCCATCTATATCAACATAAAATCAATATTTTCCTCATCATATAAATCAATAATTAATTATTCACAAATAATATTACGTAATCACAAGATCTTTGGCAACGGTAGTGCCTAGAAAGATGGGGCTTTCCAATAAGGATTTCTCCTTACTGGCGCGCAATTAGGTGACCAAACCTCTCCTTAGACAGAACTTTCTAGACATTACCAATAATGTTATCTAATAATATTATTCAGATAATATGAATTATTGCTCCGATAATGGAAAATACTCGTAATGGCAATTATTGAAACAATAAAGAATATAAAATATCAATAAAGCAATTATTGAATCAATAAAATAAAATAATCGAATAATAGTAATTCGTAACAATTATTGAGTAGTGCCTTATTAAAAAAATATCATGCTCCGTGAATAGTACTCGTGAATAGTAACTCGTGAATAGTAACTCATGAATAGTAACTCGTGAATAGTAACTCGTGAATAGTAACTCATGATAGTAACTCATGAATAGTAATTATAAGAAAAATTGAATATTTTTATTTCATAAAATTCAGGGTCTTACACATGATATTCGAAGCGATGAAAATACCTTGCTTTCTTTTTAGATTGTACCTTCCCGGTAATTTCCTCGCTACCATGATTTTCCCATTTCTCATCTCCTGTATTTCAGATATCATTCTAGAATATATCCTGAAAACAAAGGTTAATTGACATATCACAATTTGTCAACTTATCAAGTAAACAATTTCAGCTTAGGTAAGTCACACACTAGCGAAGTATATAACTCGTCTCTCCCCTCCTAGTTCTAGACTCTTATCTCCCCCAACGATCATATCCCTAAGCTCTAATACCAACTGTGACTCCCCCAAAACTAGGTATACATCACCCATTCTGAGTTGCCAAATACATGGTACAAAATTCAAATACAACTTCATTTATACAACTGTTGAGCTGTCATATAGAATACGACCACAGTTAACTATGAGTTTTAATACAAATGTATGTAACTTTCATGGTACCTCAACCACAACCTTACAATGATACTTTATATAAAAGTATAGTTAAAAACTATTTTAGAAATTAAAATCTTTGGGAAGTGCTCAAGGAAACCTTCGCACATGGGAGGCCATGCGTCTTGGTTATGATAGATATCATATGTCCACAGAATTATCCTTGGTTGACCCAAAAGTCCCCAAAGAAAAACAAGAAGATTACTATCATCTTCTTTCCAATGGTGAGTCTTCTCTTGACATATAAATATCTCCGCTGTCTCCAAGTGAAAATTATGTTTCCAATAAACTCCAAGATCATACAGGTAGTGCTCGTAGATATATTTAGCAAGTGGATGTGTACAACCATGTCTTATAAGAACACGAGGTTGTATGTCATTAGACATCTTGTATGATAGTGGCAAAACACCCTTCCAAAGTTGGGTTCGCCTCACCCTATTTGATTCACCAAATATAACTACTAAATGATGTATAGAATACAACACACTTTTTTATCTTTGTTTAGGAGAACCTCTACTGACTAGAGACCACTGTTCTATTCCCTTTTATCCCTGGGCCGATTCGAAAACAACACTCTTTACCACACACTTATTACACGAAAGGAATTGTGAAGCAGAAAGGGTGAGCACAACTAGCCCAGTAAAGAATATCATGACTAAAGATAATTAAATTATCAATAGCTTTCATCAATAATAAATCAGAGATTTAGAACATATGGTAGATGATATAACTTTTCAACCATAGTTGCAGTGGAGCAAGAAATCCATTAGAAGAGTCAAATAGACCATAAGGTCTATTATCTTCTCAATGTTAAAAGTCCACCGATAATGTTTTATCCCTGTAACATTGTTGGTTGATTTCATAATCAAAGAATACGTGCAAGTATACACGGTCAACAAGTAATAAAGTGATAAAATAGAGTGTCGATCCCACAGAGAATTCTAATTAATAAATTCCAACTACTAGCACTATATCAACCCAATTTTATTTAAACAATGATAAATTATGATTTTCTGAATTATTGAAACTAAATTAAACAATTAAAGATAATACTCTAAAATAGGCAAATAAATAAACTAAGATTTAAATGAATGATTTTCGATAAATAAGGATTAAAACTCCAATATCCCCAATTATGAACTATAAATCAATTACCCAATTATCCCAATTATAATATCTACTGAATTGTCAACAGGAATTATCAATTGTCAAAAGTCCTTTTCCAAGTAAACAACTGACTTCTATTTAATCCAGATTAATCTTGCTATATTCCTATGCAAAACAAGTGAATTAAACTCCTTCAATTCCAATTCCTTATGTGTTACATGCGGTGAACAGATATTTCCATTCAATTCATAAACCTAATTATTCAATGTGCAAATAAATAAGTCACACGTTATCAAGCCCAGTTCTAACCCTAGAATTCCTCTTTCAATTCCTTCTAGAGTAACAGGTAATTATTGGCCAAATAATTAATCAATAGATGTAAGGCATTATAAACAATTCACTTCAACATAAATAATTGGAATAAACTGAATAACTAATTTATAGCCATAAAAGGTTCAATTGAAATCTTAATTAAAGAATTAGTTCATAACGGAAATAAAAACCAATAATCGTTTGCAAATCATCCTTAAAGAATTACAAATTGAAAATAAGGAGAAGAAGAAGAAGAAACTCTTGAGCCAATCCTTACACTTCAAGCAACCCTTTGTGTAGCCTCCAATGAATGAATGAATAGATGAATGATAAGATGATATCCCTAATTTCAGCACTTAATTTCTTTTTATAGCTTCCCCAAAATCCCAATCCAAATAAACTTTGCATCACATGTGCCCAACCAAGTCAACGGACGGTCAACGCGCGTATCCAGCCAACTGACTTCACGACCCAGCGCCCCGGTGCTGTAGGTTGTAATATTTACCATAATGCCCTTAAAAGCTTGAATTCCCATAAATAACCCCTATAGCTCCCAAATCCGCAAAACAAAACATAAACGTAGTAAAAATGCTACTGAAAGCCTCGAGAATACACAAATTTAAGCTCAAGTATATCCGATTCCTGGGTATATTACCCAGTCATCAAATACCCCCAAACTTAAATCGTTGCGTGTCCTCAAGCAACAAAACACAAATCAATACTAAACAATACGAAAACAACAAATCATGCAAACAATGTATATGTTCTCAATTCCAGTAATTCAATAGCTCACGTATATCCATAGTACTAAAAAAAATTACAAAAATAAATATATATAATATAGAATGACTAAAAATAAAATAAACGAAATTTTGGGGTTGCCTCTCTCTAGCGCTTGGGTTATAGTCGTCAGCCCGACTTTGCTGTTGTGCTCAATTGGTCGCTGGATCGGAGAGGTACATGACCGTAGCTTAATGTTCGAGGGGTCCACTCCAGTATTGTTTGAGGCGCTGATCGTTTACCTTAAATTTTTGTTTTGAATTTGGTTCTTCGACCTCAATGTTTCCGTATGGAGCGACAGATATTATCACGAATGGCCCGGACCACCGGGATTTCAATTTCCCAGGAAATAAATGCAAGCGTGAGTTGAACAGTAATACTTGTTGGCCTGGTTCAAATGTTCGATCAAGAATTTTCTTATCGTGCCATGCTTTGACTTTCTCCTTGTAGAGTTTTGCGTTTTCATACTCATTGAACTGGAATTCGTCCATCTCATTCAACTTAAGTAACCTTTTCTCACCAGCTGCTTGTAGATCGAAGTTAAGTTTTCGTATGGCCCAGTGTGCACTGTGTTCTAATTCAACCGGGAGGTGACATGCTTTTCCGTAAACCATTCGATAGGGTGACATGCCTATAGGATTCTTGTAAGCTGTTCGATATGCTCACAGAGCATCGTCAAGATGCGAGGACCAATCTTTTCGTGACGGATTGACCACTTTTTCCAGAATTCGCTTGACTTCCCGGTTCGAGACCTCCGCTTGACCATTGTTTTGGGGATGATACGCGGCTGCTATTTTATGATGAACCCCATATTTTATAAGCAATTTGGTGAACTGCTTATTACAGAAGTGAGTTCCCTCATCACTTATTATCGCCCTCGGCGTCCCAAATCGGGTGAAGATGTTTTTCTTCAAAAATCAGAGGACAACATTGGCGTCATTCGTGGGTAACATTGCGGCTTCTACCCATTTGGAAACATAATTGACCGCCAACAAAATGTACTGATTATTGAAAGATGATGGGAAAGGTCCCATAAAATCGATTCCCCATACGTCGAACAGTTCTACCTCCAAAATTGTGTTGAGTGGCATTTCATTGCGCTTGGAGATATTACCTACGCGTTGGCATCGATCACATTTTAGCACAAAGAGGTAAGCATCCTTGAATAAAGAAGGCCAGAAAAATCCCTATTGTAGCACTTTTGCTGTTGTTCGATCACCGGAATAATGACCTCCGTAATCTGAGGAGTGGCAATGGCCTAATATACTATCCATTTCTTCGTGAGGCACACAACGTCTAATCATTTGATCGGCGCAAGCTTTAAACAAGAATGGTTCATCCCAATAGTATTGCTTAACATCGTGGAGGAACTTCTTACATTGCTGTGAAGTCAAATCCGGTGGTAACACTTTGGCAACCACGTAGTTCACATAGTCAGCATACCAAGGCAATATTGTGGTTACCCGGAACAGTTGTTCATCCGAAATTTTTTCATTAATCAATAAGTTGTCTTCCTTCTGTACCTCTGCGTTTTCCAACAGATACAGATGATCCGCCACTTGATGTTCGATACCTTTTCTGTCCCGGATCTCCAGATCAAATTCTTGTAACAACAGTACCCATCGTATTAAATGCGGTTTTGCATACTTCTTCTCAATCAGATATTTAATGGTAGAATGATCAGTGTAGACAATTACCTTGGTGCCAATAAGATAAGCTCTGAATTTGTCGAAGGCAAACACCACTGTAAGTAACTCTTTTTCGGTGGTTGTGTAGTTTAACAAGGCATCCGTCAACATCTTACTAGAGTAATAGATAGTGTGAAAAATCTTGTCGTGACGTTGACCCAACACTGCTCCGACCGCGTAATCACTGGCGTCGCACATCAATTCAAACGATAAAGACCAATCGGGCGCTACAATGATTGGATCAGAGACCAATTTCTTCTTTAATACCTCAAATGCCTCGATACATGACTGATCCATTTTGAACGGTACATCTTTCTCCAAGAGAAAACATAAAGGTTTCGAGATTTTGGAGAAGTCCTTAATAAAACATCTGTAGAACCCCGCATATCCCAAGAAGCTTCGTATTCCCTTCATAGATGATAGAGGAGGCAGTTTCTCAATCATCTCAATTTTTGCTGTATCCACCTCTAATCCTGATGCAGAAACCTTATGCCCCAGAATAATCCCTTCTTGCACCATAAAATGGCATTTTTCCCAGTTAAGCACCAGGTTAGTCTCCACGCACCGCTTTAACACTAAAATTAGATTTGTCAAGCATAAATCAAAGCTATCCCCGAACACAGAAAAGTCATCCATGAATACCTCCAAATTCTATTCGACCATGTCAGAGAAAATTGCCATCATACATCATTGAAAGGTCGTCGGCGCATTACATAAACCAAAAGACATACGCCGGAATGCAAACGTACCGTATGGACATGTGAACGTGGTCTTTTCTTGATCTTCAGGAGGTATGACAATTTGATTATACCCAGAATATCCATCTAGCAGACAGTAGAATTGATGTCCCGCTAACCTGTCCAACATCTGATCAATGAACGGCAAGGAAAAGTAATCCTTGTGTGTGGCTTTATTTAGCTTACGGTAATCCATACATACTCTTCAGCCTATAACAGTTCTAGTAGGGATGAGCTCATTAGCTTCATTCTTCACCACTGTCATACCCCCTTTTTTCAGTATGCATTGTACAGGACTTACCCATGAACTGTCCGAGATTGGGTAAATAATACCGACATCCAACCATTTTATGATCTCCTTTTTCACCACATCTTTCATAATGGGATTTAGCCTTCTTTGCATCTCAATGGTTGGTTTTGACCCCTCTTCCATTAAAATTTTATGCATAAAGAAAGATGGGCTAATACCTCGAATATCCGCTATAGTCCACCCAATTGTTGTTTTGAACTCTCGCAAGACTCGTAGCAGTTTCTCCTTTTGTGTGTCAGTTAACTCCGTCGAAACAATAACTGGTAGCGTCGCATCTTTTCCCAGATAAGCATACTCAAGATGAGATGGTAGTGGCTTTAACTCCAACACTGGTGGCTCTTCTATTGATAGTTTCCACTTTTTACCTTCTGTTTCGGACTTATCAAGGGTATCGAATGGTTTATTATTTTTCCGGAAGAACAATGTTGTATCTAGGCATTTGATATGCTAAATGTCCTCTTCAATATTGTAGTCGTCTATGCCGAACAACATGGATTCTATCGGGTCCTCTGAGTAGTTTCCGCAGAACTTGTGATTAACTAACTCATCAATTAAATCCACCCGCAAACACTCGCCTTTTTCCTTCGGATAAGACATTGACTTAAACACATTAAAAGTGACCTGTTGATCTTCAACTCGCATCGTCAATTCTCCTTTCTGTATGTCGAACAATGTTCTCCCCGTTGCTAAGAATGGTCGCCCGAGAATGATGGGAATTTCCTTATCTGCTTCACAATCCAAGATAACGAAATCTGCTGGGAAGATGAATTTATCCACCCTTACTAATACGTCTTCAACGATACCTCGGGGATCTGTAACTGATCGGTCTGCCAACAATAAATTGATATTTGTCGATTTTGGTTCCTTGAGTCCAAACTAACTGTAGACTGATAATGGCATCAAATTTATACTGGCTCCCAAATCACACAATGCTCTCCCCGAAAACTGATTACCAATGTCTCACGGAATAGTAAAACTACCTGGATCTTTTAACTTCGGAGGCAACTTTCTCTGGATAATTGCACTACATTCTTCGGTTAGCGCTATTATTTCAAAATCACCCAGTTTCCTTTTCTTTGACAACACATCCTTCATGAACTTAGCATAGCTCGACATTTGTTCTAAAACTTCGGCAAATTGGATGTTGATATGCAATTTTTTGAAAATATCCAAGAATCTTGAAAATTGCTTATCTAACTTGGATTTCTGAAACCTCTACGGATACGGTATGGGCGGCATTGTGATAGTTGGTTCCGGTGCATTCTGCTCTACGATTTCATCTTTATCTTTTCTGGTTTCCACAACTTCTTCTATTTCAGCTGTTGCGTTGTCCCCCTTTTCCTTATCCTTAACTGTTTCTTGCAAATCCTTCCCATTGCGTAAAGTTACTACCTTGCAATGCTCGTTTCTGCCCGGATTTATTTCTGTATCACTCGGGAGTGTTCCTAATGGACGGTTATTCAATGCATGTGCTATTTTCCCCACTTGATTTTCTAGATTCTTTAACGATGCCCCTTGGCTTTGCAAAGTCAGCTCTACTTGATTCATTTTCTTATCTTGTTCCTCGTTCCTTTTGTCAGACGCTCTAATGAATTTTTCTAAGGCTTCTTCCTAACTTCATTTCCTCTCTGGTTGTTGTTGAGTCTGATTTTGAAATCTGGAGGTGTATTGTTGTCTAGGTGCTTGAGCTGCAGCTTGATTGTTACTCCATGAAAACCCCGGATGATTTTTCCAACCTGGATTATATGCATTTTGAGTCGGATACGATTGAGTTGAGCGATTATAGCTTCCTACAAACTATGTTGATTCAGAATTTATGGCACATTAATCCGTAGCATGACCCCCATCACACAATTCACAAACCATCGCTATCTGCTATGTGGCTTGTGGACGCCATATTTCCATATGCTTAGCTATTGCGGTCACTTGTGCTGTTAATGCTATAATCGCATCCACTTCATACTTTCCCGATGCTTTCGGATGATTAGACCTCGTCATGGGCCAGTAATAGTTATTGGTGGCCATTGTCTCTAACAACTGATATGCCTCATCAAAACTCTTAGACATGATCGCTCCTCCTCCTGCTGCATCAATACTAGACCTCGTGGACGCGTGGAAACCATCACAAAATATCCCTAATTGCATCCACTGCGGAATTCCATGATGAGGGCACTTACGAAGCATATCCTTGAACCTTTCCCATGCCTCATATAACGACTCTGAATCAAATTGTGCGAAAGTGTGAATATCGTTCTGTAGTTTTGCCGACTTTACTGGTGGGAAGAACTTAGCTAAAAAAATTTGAGCTAAGTCATCCCAAGTGGTGATTGAGCCAAGAGGCAAAGAGTGTAACCAACTTTGCGCTTTATTTTTCAAAGTAAACAGAAACATCCTCAACCTCGTAGCATCTTCCGATACATTATTAAATTTGAAGGTGTCGCAAACTTCCAAGAAACTTAAGATATGCTCATTAGGATCATCTATCGAATTATCCTCAAACTGACATGTATTCTGTAGCATCTGAATTGTTCACGGTTTTATCTCGAAACTGTTCGCATTGATTGGCGGCCTCCTAATACTGATCGTATATCAATGATGACATTGCATGGCGTAAACCCTAAATGATTTACGCTTCGTTCCTCGCCATGTTCACGGGTATTTCCTGGTCTGCCAGTTCTTCTTCTAAATGTATAACCTCACTATTCAACCACAATTTCCAAAACTTCCTCTCGATGTCGTCTGTATACGGAAAAAGTTCCTTTTTCGCTTTCGATCTAGTGTGCATACACTCACAAGAACTCCTGCCAAGTCAAGAAGAAAAATGAGTAACGTTTAAATTAAGACCGGATTGATTATAATTAATATGGAATTAATATTAAAAAAAAGTCCCCGGCAGCGGCGCCAAAAACTTGTTGGTTGATTTCGCAATCAAAGAATACGTGCAAGTATACACGGTCAACAAGTAATAAAGTGATAAAATAGAGTGTCGATCCCAGAGAGAATTCTAATTAATAAATTCCAACTACTAGCACTATATCAACCCAATTTTATTTAAACAATGATAAATTATGATTTTCTGAATTATTGAAACTAAATTAAACAATTAAAGATAATACTCTAAAATAGGCAATTAAATAAACTAAGATTTAAATGAATGATTTCCGATAAATAAGGATTAAGACTCTGATATCCCCAATTATGAACTATAAATCAATTACCCAATTATCCCAATTATTATGTCTACTAAATTGTCAACAGAAATTCTCAATTGTCAAAAGTCCTTTTCCAAATAAACAACTGACTTCTATTTAATCCAGATTAATCTTGCTATATTCCTATGCAAAACAAGTGAATTAAACTCCTTCAATTCCAATTCCTTATGTGTTTTATGCAGTGAAAAGATATTTCCATTCAATTCACAAACCTAATTATTCACTGTTCAAATAAATAAGTCACACGTTATCAAGCCCAGTTCTAACTCTAGAATTCCTCTTTCAATTCCTTCTAGAGTAACAAGGTAATTATTGGCCAAATAATTAATCAATAGATGTAAGGCATTATAAACAATTTACTTCAACATAAATAATTGGAATAAACTAAATAACTAATTTATATCCATAAAAGGTTCAATTGAAATCTTAATTAAAGAATTAGTTCATAACGGAAATAAAAACCAATAATCGTTTGCAAATCATCCTTAAAGAATTACAAATTTAAAATAAGGAGAAGAAGAAGAAGAAACTCTTGAGCCAATCCTTAGTCTTCAAGTAATCCTTTGTGTAGCCTCCAATGAATGAATGATAAGATGATATCCCTAATTTCAGCACTTAAGTTCTTTTTATAGCTTCCCCACAATCCCAATCCAAATCAACTTTGCATCCCATGTGCCTAACCAAGTCAATCTGACCATTAACGTGCATATCCACCAACCCGACTTCACGACCCAGTACCCAAATTTGAGATTTATACTAGAGATACCAAATATTGTAGGTTGTAATATTTACCATAATGCCCTTAAAAGCTTGAAATTCCCAGAAATAACCCCTATAGCTCCCAAATCTGCAAAACAAAACATAAACACAGTAAAAATGCTACTGAAAGCCTCGAGAATACACAAATTTAAGCTCAAGTATATTCGATTCCTGGGTATATTACTCAGTCATTAAACATCAATCAACAATTCCCGTTCACAAACATGTGAATAACTCATAATCACAATTGTGATTCTAAATTCCTCTTCGCACATAGGACGAAGATAATTTTCATCACATGTCTTCACCTGAAACATCAAAAATCATGGTTATACCAAATCACAATTCCGTCAGAATCATTAAATCATCTTTGCACTACTACCAAAGATATTCATTATTATCACATCCATGAATTAATATTTCATTGCTGAGACTCAGCTCAATAATTAATCCACATCATCAAATCATCCATGCACTACAGGCCAAGGATATTTTTTAGTATCACGACCACGAATTATCCATACACTACGGCCAAAGATAATCGTGTTTTCATCAACGGTCCTAATCATGCCATAAAAAATTCATCTTTGCACTACGGCCAAAGAGATTCCATAGCCATAATCATACCAAAAGCGTCCATCAATGCACTACGGGCCAACGAGGACTTTTTCCAAATCATTTGTAACATTACAATTATGATTATATACCGAATAATTCTGGTCATAATCATACCAAGTCCATCTATGCACTACACTGCCATGAGATGACTTTCAACATAATATAAGCATGAGGATGATGACAATATTATAAGCATTAGTCAACTAAATCAAGGATAAATATTAAAGACTTTAAATTTATCCAAACATTATCAATCACTTAATAAAATCATAATCTAATATTGTTAATATTATAACAATATTTTAATCACTTCTTAAACTTATAAATAATTTAATTTAATTGTTTACACTTTTCCAAATAATGCATTTAATCATTCAAAATGACATACTCATAAGATTTCACCACCAATAGTCAATTTACTCATCAAAAATCTGCATATACCTTAGATATGATTTTCAAGCCATAAAATCATATTTACCAATTTTTCATAACATATTTAATTCATATGTTCGTAACTAAATTATTTTCATGATAAATACCAAATCAGTCCCAAAAATTATTCTTTTATGGGATTAAGCAGAATATAGTCCCATATTGAACATAAATTTTTCTCTGAATTTTTAAAATTCATTTACTATTTTTCAAAAATCAATTTCTAATTAATTCCTTAAGAAATTAGCTACCTCAAGGTTAACTCCAGAAATTCCCAAATCTTGGCAGGATCTTACACATGTTAACGTGAGCTTTCAGTTTAAATTTCATGGTCATCGGAGTTATAGAACTCCAGTTATAGTGTTTTTCGTCGGAAAAATCTAAATATTGAAATAGTCATAACTTGCTCATTTTAAGTCGGAATGAGCTCATTTTTGGACAGTAGGTACTTTATACCATATATTTTCATGTCCCAAAAGGACGGAATGTTTCTCACAATTTAAGTGGCCAAAAATTCCCTTTTAAATTTTCTGGCAGTAGCTTTTTGACACATTTCAGTTTTTTGACTTCTTTACTAAAATCAGTCCACATGAAAATCTACAATACCTTTTCTAGTGATTCCACTTGGATATGTTAGAAAACTCATAGATCTAACTCTAGAACTTGGCCACACCCAAAAATTCGAAATATAATAGGAGATATGGTAAATTGAATTTCATACTCCATTTTTACAAAAATCTTATTTTTAACCCTTTGTGTTTTCTAAGAACTTTCATGTTTTCACATAATAACCAACATAACTCATCATGACAATGACATAATAATTCAATAAAACAAGTTTAAGAATAAGTTTTAAAGATTTATAAGTTAATTTATCCTGAACTCAATAATGTCCAAATTGTCAACATGATACTACTTTGTGGAGTAAAATTCAAGAATGCTCAGAAGAATATTTCCATGAAAAGATACTGGATAAAGTGCAAATATTAAGGATATTCCACTAATTTCATGGATTATAGAAGTCAAAGTTTTAACCAACTGAGTATAATAAAGAATGGAATAACAAAAGAAATCACCAGTACGCGATAGATCATATACGCAGTTATTCCGCCGAATAATAAATAACGGAACCAGTCCCATGAAAAACATGCATGTGATATTCCAATGTAATAATAAAGGATGGAACCAGTCCTACAGAAATGCATGCATGACAGATATTCCAATGTAATAATAAAGATCGGAACCAGTCCTGCGTAAAATGCATGCAGTATTGTGGATATTCCAATGAATAATAAAGAATGAAATAATGTAAGAATTTAACCAAGTATAGGGTAGCTCATGTGATACAAAAGTTATTCCAATGTAATAATAAATAATAGAATAATGTAAGTTCTCTTCATGAATACAAAAGAAATAATACCCCTTACCGTAAAAGAAACTAAATATAAGAGTAGGGAAGTAGCAGAATATGTAAGACCCCAAATTATTAATAAATAAAATTTAATTTCCTCTATTTATTATTTTGAAATAGTAAGGGTTGAATTGATTAATGTGGTTAGATATGGGTAAAATGCGCGAATATTTTAAAAATAAGCAGGTGGTTATAAAATATTCATTGTTGTCGGGGAATATTCGTTTGGTCGTGGAATATTCTTGCTGTCGGAGAATATTCGTACGACTGCGCAGTCTTTTGTGGGCCCACAATGGAAAGCGATTGGATGAAGAAAACGATAAGTATAAGTTGTTTATAAATAACGGCGTAGTTGTTACCGTTAATACTGTTGGAATACTTGGTGGTTAAAACATAGTAATACGCGTTGTTGCACAGTAGCACACTGTATTGCACTAATTATTGATTCTTACGTAAGAAGGAACTACTCAATAATTGTTACAGTAGTTACTGTTCAGTATTTTATTTTATTCATTCAATAATTGTTGCGTTGATTTTTTATATTACTGTTGTTTCAATAATTGTCACTACATAATATTTTTTATTATCGAAGCAATAATTCATATTATCTAAATAATATTATTAGAAAACCTTATTGTTGCAAGATTCGAATTTTCTGATAAAAGGGCTATTTATTATGAATTATTGAAGTTCCGAAGTTCCGAAATAATTGATTTTTGGAAGTTTTAATTAAGAAAAACGTTTTTTTTTTATTTTTTGTGAGTTGGTGGCTGATGCTTGGATCTGGTGTAGTGTGCGTAGGAAAATTTAATATATATATTATATTTTATTAAATTTTTTGTTTTGGTGTTCTAAGCATTTTCCCATAAATAGGGTGCTTAGGTTAGAATGAAAAATCACACCAGAAACTACAGATTTCTCTCTCTATAATATCGAGCGTATTTTGTGAGTATTTTAGTACTTTGAGTATTGCTATACGGTGCAAGTTCTTTCAGCACTATATCTAGTATTCCAGTCAGAAGAACTATTCTTTCTGAGGTAAGGGATATTATTTTTTTTAAAATGATATTATTTCTTCAATATCATTATGCCGAAATATTGGTTGGAAATTTTTATCAAATTTGGAACTTTTCATGTCGGGGTTACTATTCATGAGTTACTATTCACGAGTACTATTCACGAAGCATGATGATGTTTTTTTTGTGAAATTTCTATCTTTGGTATCGAGAGTTACTATTCGTGTATACTACATTATTCACATATACTACAAGACTATTCACGAATACGACACTATTCACGTAAAAAATTATTTTTTTCTTTTCTATGTCCAAGATTGTCTCGTTATAGTTCTTATCTTTGATTGGATCTATGTTTTGGTCTTCATTCTTGAATTTTACTCCACCGTTATTTATGAAGTATTTTCGAACTTGGGTTATTTAAAGTATGAATCCTTAATACTTGTTCTTTTGTTTCACCGATTCGTTTTCTTTAAAATATTTTTCATCATCCTCACCCTAAATGATGATATTACATCGAATATCTTTGGCTCAGAAAGTGCAAAGATGAATGATTTGATGAATATCGTTGGCATTCGTAGTGCAAAGATGAACATGTGTTTAGATGAACATGACCAACCGATGAATATCTTCGGCTCAGTAAAGCGAAGATAAATATTTAATTCCGGATATATATTGATTGATGTTACTGAGGATAAAATATCGACGATGAACTTTTAAATTCATATATAGAAGATAGTAGTTTGCATTCTCTACTTAACTCTTCTAATAAATAATTATTTTCGCTACGAAGATTGATTTAAAACTGGTTGTCTATTGTATTCTATTAGATTTTTCCCTGTTGAAGACTAACGATAATTTGTTCTATGTTATCTTAGTCATAATATTCTTTACTGGGCTAGTTGAGCTCACCATTTTTCTTGTTGTTCCATTTTTCTTCTAAAGAGGGAGAATGTAATGTAGTACTAGCTTCTGGGTGTGGAATGATGGTTTTAGAAGTGGTTCTAGTAGTCCTCACTATTCTCGTAAAATAGTGTATTAATAATTGTAATGAGGACTTATTTGAGTGTGGATATTGTCTAGATGACAATATTTGTATTTAAACTCACGCTTTTATGTTGTATTAATAAAGTTTTAGTTGTTTCTGCATTCCATGTATTTTGACGACTCAGAATGGGTGTCAGATACTGCTTTTGGGGGCGCCACGTATCACTTTTCTATAGTTTTCTATAACTTTTCTCTTTAGAGTTTCAATGAATTGTAAGAAATAATGAAGGAATGAGCTTTATTTATAGAAGAATGGACCTATAGTAACTCAATTCATGAACGGTCCAGATTGATTTACTTTTAAACGGATTTATCCATATTGGTTTACTATTAAAACTTAAACTAACGGTCCATACCGATTTACTATTAAAACTTTAAACAAATGATCCATATTGATTTACTATTATAACTATCCACCAACCATCCATATTGATTTACTATTATATCTTCAACCAACTATTCTGAAAATTAGTACATCTCCTCATGGACTAATATTGTACCCAAAATAATTTGGACCGTAAAAGAAATATATTTTACGGGTGAATAGTAACTCATGAATAGTAACTCGTGAATAGTAACTCATGAATAGTAACTCGTGAATATTAACTCGTGAATAGTACTCCAACACGAAAAGTGTCCCAAATACCCGATTGAACAATACTGAGTGACTTCTCACATAAGCATCAATAATCAACACCATTGTACTACTATGCAACCACGCCAGACATCGCATACTTTTAACACTGTGTGTTTCATCAGTTAACGGAAAAATTTTCGCCATTATTTTCATAAAAAGTATTTTTGTCGTTTTCTCAATCCGATAATAATTTCATTGTGGGGTCCATAATTGATTAGACTGGGTCGCATTTGCGAATATTCCCCGACAAAAAGAATATTCCTCGACTAATCGAATATTCCCCGACAAAACGAATATTTTATATCAACTTGCTTACTTTGAAAATTTTCACATATTACCCTTAACTTTAAACTTTTATCAATTTAACTATTTACCAAAATAGAAAAATTGAATACTTTTATTTCATAAAATTCGGGGTCTCACAATAATAATGAGTAAGGATTGAATAATTGCTCAATAAAACTTAGGATTAGGAAACTTGCCTGATACGTCTTCTACAATTTACCGCTATCTACTAGCCCTTCACGTAACCTATTCACATGTGTCACATTAAGCAATTTGGTTCTCAAACACCACTTCAAAGTGTAATGGTTCCCTTTTATTTTAATAAGATGATTAAACTTGCACGTATTAAAATACAATTCAATTACATAACATGTTGCTACGTATAGGCCACGTGGTTAAATAAAAGAATCTGAGAAACATAAATTTCTGACATTTTTTGGACCAAAACCTCCATCAAAAATATGCTTAAGGGTCTCAAGTCGAAAAACCTCAATTTCTATAATTATAACATCACATATTTAATTAAACTCATTTATCCATATAACATCATTTATATGAAAAATACCAAATCAGTCTCAAAAATGTTTCTTTTCTTGGATTTTGCATAATATAGTCCCACATTGAACATATATTTTTCTCAAAATTTTTAAAATCCATCTACTATTTTTAAATAGTCCATAATAGTCAAATATTCTCAGATTTTTCATAAATCAAGATTAGCTCCAAAAATTCTAAACTTTTCAAGGTTAGCTCCTGTTATATACATGTACTTCCAGTAAAAAATTTGTAATATTTGGACTTATACACAGAGAGTTATTCGGGTATCTTTTCAAATAGTGTCCTTAGCCGTAACATCCATAACTCTCAAACCGTATGGCCACAAATTCTCAAATTTTTATAGGACCTCATATCTTCTTATATTAACACTCCAAATTTTTCCAGAATTTTTAAAGTATAAAACAGTGGACGAAAATGCCCCCGAGACAGACTGATCCAAAACAGTCCCAAGAAAGACATCAATTTTTTTTTTCTTTCAACCACTTTTACGAATTTATTCCCACTAATCTACAGATGATATGACCATGATACTTGGACACAATAAACTTCATACAGCAAGATATTTTACAAAAATATAACATTCATGAAACTAGCATGGTACGACCACAAACCAACTGCATAGAAAAGTGTACCAGCATTGGTTCTATACTTGGATAAAATTTGGAAATACCAGATTTTCTGCAGATTTTGATATGAACATGCTTGTTTACGATTTTCATAACTTGCTCATTATAACTCCGATTCTAACAAAATTTGGGACAGATTAGACTTCATACTACGTACTATTTTATAAAATTATTACATGCGCTAATCGAGTCATATAAACCACGAATCCAAGGCTCCGAAAAACCCAAAAATCACAGATTACACTTTTTAACCAACTTTGACAAAAATCATGATTTTGATTCTAGCATGCATGGGTTCAATTCCTACTATTCAGATCTCATCTACTAACATATATGAACATATTACAATAAACAAACTCACTAAATTACCATGATTTGAACAAATTAGCAACTAATAGGCATTTTATCAAATATATAACATGCATATACAAATTCAATGATTCTTAAAGTAATTGAAACATGTTAAACCATAACTTTTGTTCTTAATCATACATATATCATCCACTAACCGTAGCATGGCAATCATAAACCAAAACAAACCATCTACTAAGCTTATAAATGCATTTTCTAGCTATTTTCCTTGAAAACATATAAAAGTTCATGAGTTGTTTACTTGATGCGAATTTCTTCTTGTTTAGCTTCTGAAAATCCTCCTCACTTGCTTGTTTAGACTCCCCAAAACTCCAGAATACAACCACACTATATATCACTCTCAATTTCTTTCCATGTTTACTCACTTGGTGGAATTTTCTTAAAAGAAAAGGATGTTTGAGTGATGTGTGTGTATACATATATATAGCTTGATAGAGTCTTTTGATTCCCATAACCCCCAACACTAATTATTAGTTACCCACAATACTTAGTAATACAATAATTTAGTTAATTAATAGGAAGAAGGTGGGAGTTAGAGAAAATGAAAGGATTTTGGTTTTAAGGAGTAAAATGAAGTACTCCCTCCTTAGCTATTATGTAATATACATATACTCTCTCCCTTGTCCCAATTCGTGAGTCACAAGGGTTCCACCAGCTGCTGACTTATTTCAATAAAACATTATAATAATCAATTAATAAATTACTTTGACCATTTTGCCCTTTGTAGCTGAACGTTGCAAAACTTATATCGATTCTTACTAAAGTTGAAGTTCCGGACGTCATGGGACAATCCGTTTAGTCAAATTCACCTCTGAAATTTGTAGTTGACTTTTTTCTCGAAAAAATCAATCGGTTGATTTTGACCAAAAAGTCAACCATGACACTTTTTCGTGGTTACAGTCTATCCTGACTAATTTCGACGTTCCGGACTGGAATACGCAGTCCGCGTCTCTAAATTTCGCTCAGAACTCCAGCTCATGATTTAATACCATCCCACGTAATAAATAGAACAATTCCCTACTTAATCAATTTAAATAGTGGAATAAGGTCCAAAAATGCCCCTGATATTTTTCCAAATGTCTACCGAGCACCCTATACTTTTTTTTGGTCCAAAAATACCCTTAACGTTATGTTTTTTGGGGTATTCGTGTTCTTCCATCGATGCATATGCCACATAGACTAACATCCGTCCAAATTGCATACGTATCGCTTACATGGAAAAATACTAAATACTAATTAAAAAATATTAAAATACTAATTAAAAAAATACTAATTATTAATTAAAAAATATTAAAATACTAATTAAAAATACTAAATACTAATTAAAAAAATATTAAAAACTAATTAAAAAATACTAAATACTAATTAAAAAAATATTAAAATACTAATTGAAAAATACTAAATACTAATTAAAAATTATTAAAATACTAATTAAAATACTAAAATACTAAAAAAAATCAAATTACAAAAATACTAACATACTAAAATTTAAATTATTTTATTAATTAAAAAAATACTAAAATTATTTTACTAAATATTAGTATTATATACTTTTACATAGTAAAATTATTTTACTAAATATTAATATATACTATTTTAATAATTATTAAACTAAAGAAGATAGTGGCAGTATCATATCTATTTTTTCTAAGATGAAGAAGATGAACAATCGTTCCTATCTAAACCGTTCCTCCTTCCTCTCTCCTCTCTCTAAGGCATAGTAGCAGTATCAGATCTATTTTTTTCTCTCTCTAAAATGAAGAAGATGAACATAGTAGTAGCAGTCATGGTCACCGATCATATCAGATTTATTTTTTCTCTCTCTAAGAGACCGACGGTACTAACGGCTTTTAGTACCGCCGGCAAATACATTGAAGAGAGAGAGAATGATTGTTCATCTTCTACTATGTCAAAATCCTAATTTGAGACCGACGGCACTAACGGCTTCCCAATTTGAGGCCAACTCTCTAACCTAATTAGCAGCAGCCATAGCAATTAGGATTTTGACTTCAATAATCTGTCTTTAGTTGTATGTTGGATACTTGATTGTGATTGTGATAATTGCAATGTGTGCTTGATTGTGATAATTTTGTTCGTGGTGTTGATGTTCCTAGTGGTGATATTAGATGGTGGTGGTGGACTGGTTGTGACGCCCCCAAAATTGGTCCACACGACCCATTCTAAGTCGCCAAATATCACATTATAAAAATCAAATACAAACTTCATTTATACAACTGTTAACCGTTGTCGTACTCTGCACGACAGTTCAACAATTGTATAAATGAAGTTTGTATTTGATTTTTATAATGTGATATCTGGCGACTCAGAATGGGTCGTGTGGACCAATTTTGGGGGCGTCACACTGGTGGTGGTGGTGGACTGGTGTTGGAGTGGGTGGTTTTATTTACTAAATTTTCTCTCTAATTATTTACTAAATATACATATATGTAAATTTACTAAATATACTAAATATTTTAATTTTATTTTTAGTATTTCAGTAATTTTTTAATTAGTATTTTACTATTTTTTTAATTAATATTTTTAGTATTTGATGTAAATATGTATTTTTTTAATTAGTATTTTTAGTATTTTTTAATAAATATTTTAATATTTTGACTTCCATGTGGCAGCCACGTCATCAAATATGTTTTGAATTTTAGTATTTTGACTTCCATGTGGCAGCCACATCAGCAAAATATGTCCAGTTGTCAACTCCGTTTGTCTATGTGGCATGTCTGTCAACGGCAGGGGCACGAATGACCCAATAAACATAACGTTAAGGGTATTTTTGGACCAAAAAAAAGTATAGGGTGCTCGGTAGACATTGTGGAAAATGTCAGGGGCATTTTTGGACCTTATCCCTTTAAATAGTTAAATAAAACTAAACTAACCATTTAAATACATCTCATCACATATCTTGAAATAACACATATATGTACAACACATATACATCTAATAAATGAAATCACCCAAAAGTTTCATATAAGTTTGTTATTGATAATTATTAAATTACATAGAAAATCTCGGATATTACAAAAATACCTCTAGCTTTGAAAATCTAGAAAAGAGAAGTGTTAGTTGATTTCTTTGAAATCAACTAACACTTTGAGAGAGAGAGAGAGAGCTTGAGAGCTTGGAGAAGAAGATTAAAGAAGAGAAAGAGCATGAAGTCTCGGATCAGAGAAGATTGAGAAATAGAAAAGCTAAGGAATCATCGGCTTTATCTAAAGGAAGAAGAAGAAAGAAGAAAGGTATTAAAAACCTAATTTCTAGATTATTTTTTCTTTTAGTTTCTTTGTTAAAAACATAGATTAATGAGAGTAAGTAGTACACGATGTTAAGAATGATTTCATATGGTTGAAACCATGAGAAAACGATGAAATAAGAATTTGAAGTTTAGTTTATAAATTTCTTAAGGAAGTATAAGATTCGTAATGAATTTGAATGATCCGAATGAATCATATGACTAATTCGGTGAAATTAGTAAGGGATGGTGTTCTATAACATCAAATTCCAAGGAAAAGTAAAATTGTAATCAAAATATCGATTAAAAATGAAAAACGCGAAGAACACACGAAGAACACGAAGAACTTTGTTGATGGACAAATTTAAAACCATCGTAGTATAATTCTTGTTGATTGATAAGTTTAAAACCATCGCGTATAAGTTAGTTGCTTATTGTTTTGTTAGGAACGGTAGAAACGTTTATGAAAAACTGATTGAACTTAGCTACAATGAAGTTATGGCGAAATTTCGTAAAAGACGAATTAGAATTAGAAAGTATGTCAATAAACCCGAATGTGTTGGTTTTTGATGAGTGGGTTTTATATCCATTAATTGAGTGCATTTGAGCTTAATCTTTTGGATATTTTTAAGTGTTTGTGTTTATTCATGCATGTTTTATGTTGTTTTATAGGAATTGGGACAAAAGCTACTTGGATCAACGTTTGAGGTTGCTAGATTCTCATTTTCGGCTTGTCATTTATATAGTAGCCACTTCAGAGCTAATTTCAACATTCATACATCCATTATTTCTCAATTCTCAGAGAATGAAAGTTGTAGAGCTCGTCGAGATCTTCGATTTAATAGGTGGAAAGCCTCGTAATTCTTCTTGGATCAAAAGTTAAGACCATTTTACCATATGACAATGCAAAGGATGTCGGTAGGGCGAGCATTTGCATACAAAACCCAAATTTAAGGGGAGGATACAAGCCCAAAAAATAGTAGGTATTCCGATTCGTAGGGCCTATCGATTGTAAAAAAGCCGGTAGGTATGGGAAGTACTGTGAGAAAAAAGTAGTTTTTGGAAGAATTTGAGTTCAAGAAAGATTGGTTCGAGCCAATTGATTCAAGGACTTCCAAGAGAACTTAAAGACATATAAAGAGGCATATAAAAGGGGGATAATCATAAGGATTAGAGGAGAGGGAGAATTTCATTAAATTAGATTAGAGTAGATTAGGACCAAAAACCCTAGTTCTTATTAGTTTTGGAGATTGAAGCAATTTGGAGACCATTGAAGATCAAGAGAAGGAGCTTGAGGAAGATGGAGATTTGTTGACAACAGATTCAATTCTTTTCCTTAATCTTATTCTTATCTTTTAATGTGTATTCAAGTGTGGATTCTTAGTTTTAATTCAATGAAATAATTTTTTGTTTGAGATTACAATGGATCTTATTGTGTAGTTTATTTTAATATGCTTCGCTATCAATTATTATGTTATATTATGAGGATTTTCTATTGTGATTTGGACTTAATTGTTTAATTGATTGGTCATCAATTACTGTGATAATCTATATGAAATTGGAAGAGGAGTATAGATTTAGATCAGATCATGATAGCACGTGTTTGTGATTTCTACATTGATGGAATTCATGATTCATGTTTAGCATAGAGATATGTCTTTACGCCATTTGTAATCTTATAGAGAACTTATGCTTTAAATCCTTTTTAATTGTAATTCACATAGAGATATAGTGGATTAGCCAATTTCCCAGTATGGATATAGATAATACAAAAGATATACAACTGATATATGAAATCAACTAAGATAAAATACTGAACAAAGCCTCAAGTATAAATACTAACGAAAATATAATCTCCAAAGATCTGAATGGAATATATCTGAATCAACAGAATTAACGAAACTAATAGAAGAGTAAAGAACTAACGAACTGAAATAACTAACTTAATGAATTGAACTGAATAGAAACAAACAAAACTAATGCAATGAAATAATAGGCTGAATCAAATGGTTGGGTGTTATTTCATACTGATTGAGCTCAAAAATATACATTGCCACATAGGAAAGTCAAAACAATGCCACACAGGCAAGTCAAAACAATGCAACACAAGCAAGTCAAATTAATTCCACACAAGCAAATCACACAGTGGACCGCGAATCCAAATGTATACAAATCGGATAGGTGTGTTTGGCACAACGTCACAAATCCGCAGAAAAAAAAACTAGGGTCAACCTATACGCCTCCCACAACAAAACACCAAATGACCCACTTCCTCCGGAGCCCAAACAGAGACGCCGTGGACTAAGCACACCACCATGGAAAGTGTCATACCTCTCGTGCCAAGACGACATGTTTGTGGTACCCCCACAGGTGGTTATAGCTCAAGCATACCCTACGATATATTCTAACAAAGATACCATGTCACAACACATGCGACATAATACCAACAAAAGGGTCCTATATGTACATATTAAACTGGATCAAATCATAATTATGATGTCTCAAAAAGAAGGTAACAACATGCACCACTCTACAAATGTCAAAATAAATACTAGACATAATAACTTAATTCAAATAGTATGAATACGAGTTAGTACCAACACCAACATGAAACGATCATGTTAATTTCACATGAAACAATTATGTGAAATAATATCCAATTTTGAAACGAGTAACAAAATAAAGTAATTAAATTTAACAAGAGTATCGCTGAAAAATTATAGAATATGTACAAATTGTAATAAAAGAAAAAGAGTTTAAATTACTGAATAAAGCCAAAGTATCAAAGATCAAATTTCTATTTAGGAGTGCCAATAGGATTATAAGAAAATGAACGAATGATGAGATATCACGAGATACAAAGAATGCAACAATAATCAAAGTAGTGGAGTACAGAATCCGTACCTGATACTTCCAAACCATTTATAGCACACTCCACAAAATCTTACCCTTAAATGACAACGATATCAAATATGAAACATTATTCATAACCTAAACATATTCACCTCAAATTAAAAATAATCCAAACTAATAATTCTAAAATAATTCATAATTTATTTAATATGCCTTTAGTCATCGCCTTATATAAATTATTATTACTCTTAAATTTATATTCCAAATATAATTCTTTAAATTCCCTTCATTCGAACTAATTAAACAAATTAACAAATTAAATTAATAAACTACACATTAAATTACTAATTGCTAAATTATTTTAAATTTTAATATTTCTTTGTTCCTTTCAAAATAAAAGTCAAATATTAAATTAAAGTATATATATATATATATATATTTGTTTTTACTCCTTTAGTCAGATGCACCAAAGAAGCAACACAATTCGGTAACTATTTTTATCATATTACCATCATAGAGTTAAAACCACCTCACCCAATTTGCTACTGTATTCAAAATTCTAACAATTGATTCTGCTAACATGATCATACTCAACAATTCAACCTCTCTTGCTTGTAATATTGTATTATTACACAAGTCCCATCCACATATGATTTCCATCAACTCATAACAATACTTTCACATGTAATCCAAATCATATAACATATATATACATGCCTGCATAATGATCTCAATTAATGACTGATATAACCAAGGAACTACAGTTAATACTTACCAGAAAATAGCTAGCAATGTAATATAAATTGTTCTCCTTGTGTGTGACGCCCCCATAATAGGTATACAACACCCAGTCTGAGTCGCCAAATATATGGTACAGAAACAACTACAACTTTATTAATACAACATAAAAACTGTGAGTTTAAATACAAATATTGTCATCTAGACAATATCCACACTCAAATAAGTCCTCATTACATGTATTAATACACTATTTTACAGAATAGTGAGGACTATTAGAACCACTTCTAGAACCATCATTCCACACCCCGACTAGTACACCCTACATTCTCGCCTCCTGAGAAGAAAAATGGAACAACAAGGAAAAGGGTGAGCTCAACTAGCCCAGTAAAGAACATTATGACTAAGATAATATAGAACAAATTATCGTTAGTCCTCAACAGGGTAAAATCTAATAGAATACAATAGACAACAAGTTTTAAATCAATCTTTGCATCAGAAATAATAATTCATTAGAAGAGTTAAGTAGAGAATGCAAACTACTATCTTCTATATATGAATTTAAAAGTTCATCATTGATATTTTATCCCTGCAACATTAATCGATATATATCTGGAATCAAATATTCATCTTTGCACTACAGGCCAAAGATATTCAGTAATATCATCATTTAGGACTGAGGATGATGAAAAATATTTTAAAGAAAACGAATCCAGTGAAACAAAAGAACAAGTATTAAGGATTCGTACTTTAAATAATCCAAGTTCAAAAATACTTCATAAATAACCAGATTGGAGTAAAATTCAAGAATGAAGATCAAAACATAGATCCAATCAAAGATATGAATCATAACCGACAATCTTGGACACAGAAAAGAAAATTTAATTTTTCTGTGAATAGTGTCGTATTCGTGAATAGTAACTCCGACCTCAAAAGATAGAAATTTCATAAGAAAAAAAACATCATCACGCTTCGTGAATAGTACTCGTGAATAGTAACTCATGAATAGTAACCCCGACATGAAAAAGTTCCAAATTTGATAAAAATTTTCAACCAATATTTCGGCATAATGATATTGAAGAAATAATATCATTTTCGAATAAAATAACATCTCTTACCTCGTAAAGACAGTACTTCTAGTTGAAACACCGGATATAAGCTATGACTTGAACTTACACCGTATAGCAACACTCAAAGTATTTAAATACTCACAAGAATACGCTCGATATTATAAAGAGAGAAAGAGAGAGAAATCTGTAGTTTCTGGTGTGATTTCAATTCTAACCTAAGCACCCTATTTATAGGAAAATGCTTAGAACACTAATGCAGAAAATTTAATATAATATTAATATTTATATTATAAATTCTCTACGCACACTTAGCATCTGAAATCAGCCACCTAATCACATGTTAAATGAGTCCCAACAATGTAAAAAACGTTTTTGTTAATATAATTAATTAAAACTTTCAAAAATCAATTATTCTAGAACCTCGGAACTTCAATAATTCATAACAAATAGCCCTTTTGTCAGAAAATTCGAATCTCGCGAATTTTTATAGGAAATTCAATTTTCTACAACTTTACAAAAGAAAGTTTTTCCAAATTCCAAACAGAAATTGACCGAAATCCACATACAGGTGATTTTACAGGCTATAATCAAATTTCAGTCAAGAAATGGGGTCCACCGACATGTTTAACATGTTTTAAACAACTCTTGCAACAAAAATACTTCTCATCCTCATATACTCATATATCTCACATTCATTGTAAAAATATCACCATTATTATATTATTAAAATATAATAATAAATTATTTTATCAAAAAGATAAAATATCATTTTTCAACAATTATCACTTTAAAAATTTTCTCCATCTATATCCACATAAAATCAATATATTCCTCATCATATGAATCAATAATTAATTATTCACAAATAATATTATGTAATCACAATATTGACAACCAGCAGCCTTCAGGAAAGAGGGGCTTTCAATAAGAATTTCTCTTTCTTGACGCAATTAGGTGACCAAACCTCTCCTTGATGCAGAACTTTCTAGACATTGCCAATAATGTTATCTAATAATATTATTCGAGATAATATGAATTATTGCTTCGATAATGAAAAATATTGTGTAATGACAATTATTGAAACAATGACAATATATAAAATATCAACGCATGACAATTATTGAATCAATAAAATAAAATCTTTGAGCAGTAATTCTGTAACCATTATTGAGTAGTGCATTCTTACGTAGCGATCAATAATTAGTGCAATATCTGGTGCATCTCTTGTGCAACAACAGCGTAGACATCGTGTTTTAACCACCGGGTATTCTAATCAGAATAACTACGCTTGTTATTTATAAACAACTCATACTTGTCTTTTCTTCATCCAATCGCTTTCAGTTATGGGGCCCACACAAGGTCGCTTGCGTCGTAGCATTTAATATTCAGAGCAATGAAGAATATTCCATGACCAAACGAATATTCTCAAACAACAATGAGTATTTTATAACCACTCGCTTATTTGAAATATTTAGCATTTTACCCATAATTAACCACATTAATCAAATCAACCCTTACTATTTCAAAATGATAAATAGAGGAAATTAAATTCCAATTATTAATAATTTGGGGTCTTACAACCTCCCCTCCTTATGAAATTTCGTCTTCAAAATTGACGTACATACCTGGTGTTTCGAAAAGATGAGGATACCTCGCTTTCATTTCCGTTTCCAACTCCTGTGTCATTTCCTCAGCGACATGGTTTCTCCACAAAACTTTAACTTGTGGTATGACCTTCGTACGTAGGACATACTCCTTCCTATCAAAAATCTTGACAGGTATCTCTTCATACGTTAAGTCTTCGGCTATCTCGTCCAGTTCTAACTCAATAACATGGTTCGGGTCATCCACATATTTACGTAACATCGATACGTAAAAAATGTTATGAACACGCGTCATACTTGGCGGTAAAACGAGTCTATAGGCCACAGTTCCTATTTGATCTAGGATTTCAAATGGACTAATAAATCGAAGGTTTGAGCTTTCCTCACCTCGCCAGTTCTCGCTTTTGGAATAACAACTTCTTGTACCTCCTTCTTCATATTCATCAGCTCCGGTGTGTAGCTTGAACGTTTTTAACTTTATCGATTAAAGTTGGTTCTACTTGTATATCATCACGTGAGTCCCTAGAGTCTTTAACTCTATATCTATCATTTGTAAGTTATATGAAATGGGTCTTTGACAATATCGCATTCGTACTTGTATACGATCTTTTACTCAACACGTCAGCTACCACGTTCGTTTTTCCAAGATGGTATGGTCAGAACATGTGCCGAAATGAGTCTCCCCTTGAGTTCTTCGAAGCTCTTCCCACATTCCTTGCTCCATTCGAATTTTGTATCTCTATGAGTCAACTGAGTTAATGGAGTAGCGATTCGAGAAAATCTTTCCACAAAATCTTCGATAATAACCAGTTAAGCATAGAAAGCTACGTATTTCGATTACTGACTTAGGTTGCTCTCAACTGTGACTCATATCCCAATCTTGGATAGCACGTCACAATGACACCTATCAGTTTACTACCGCACGAATATGGCGTCCCCTACGGAGAGTTCAGCGGTGCATTCCACAAAGGAAGTCACCAGATAAAGGCTCGGGTACCAAATTTATAGTTGAATTTTTAACTCAAGTTCAATAGGAGTCATTCGATATGAGATTTTAGAAGTGGGTTTTGTAATCGGATTCAAAGATGATACAAAAGTCAATATCATGCTCTCGGAGGTAGGCCAAGAAATTCTCCAGAAATACGTCGGGAAAGTCAATAACAACAGAATATTATTCAAATCGACGTGTCTTTATTCAAATCCATAACATAGGCTAAGAAAGTTTGACATTCGCTTTTCAATAAATGAATATCTTTATCACTTGATATGATGAAGAATTGATTTTAATGGTTTAGTTGCTTGAATTCGCATAATAGGTTGATTAGGAATATGAAAATTAACAACCTTATTAAAAACAATCAATTTTGGCATGATGAGTAATTAACCAATCAATCCCTAAAATCGCATCAAAAGCAAGTATCTTTAAAGAGATAAGGTCATTGAGGTAATGTGATGGTGCCAACTTGGATCAAACAAGATTTATAAGCAAAGTGGATGTGATGAAAGTTTCTCCTAACTGGAGTTTCCATGAGATAGGTCAAAGTCTAACTTCTCGAAATCAAGTTTAAACGTTGAGCACAAGTAGAAGAGATAAAAGAATGGGTAGCACCCAGATTCTAGTAAGGTATAAACTTCGCATGAATTTATGATTAGCTTACCCGTGATCACCTCGTTTTGGTTCCTCACATGTTGACCAGTCACGACAAACACTCTTCCAGGAACTGTTGACTTTGACTTTTCTGGAACAGCCTTTTGAGTCACCATCCCCACTGGGCTTGGTTTCGCTACCGTACAATCTCGAAAGCGATATGTCCTTCCTTTCCACAATTATAGCATACCTTGAAGCTGTTAGGATGGTTGAAAATGATGTGTCCCTATTTTCCACATTTATAGCATCGACCAGGTGGTCGTTCCTCCTTGGAACCCGGTTACTCTCTTGGTGTCGCCATTTTCACATTGTCGTTGTTGAATCTCCTCTTTTTAAAATCTCATCCTGACTCGTTTCTTCTATTTTCATGGCCATGATTACCACCAGAGTGGTTACCATTTTTGTCCGCCTTTTTCTTTCTCCGCTGGTTATCGTTGTTTTGTTGACTGCTATCTCCGGTATGATCCTGATTGTGGTCCCTCGGTTGAATGTACTCGCTTATCTCGCCTAATAATTGAGCCATGTTGACAACATCCGAATATAAAGAAAATTTATGAGAGATAAGATATTTAGAATGTGACGCCCCAAAATAGGTCCATTCCATCCAACCCATTACGAGTCGCCAAATACATGGTACGTAAATAACTACAACTTTATTATTACAACATATAAACTGTGAGTTTAAATACGAGATATTGCCATCTAGAAAATATCCACACGCATAAATAAATCCCCATCATAATTATTGATAAATTATTTTACAAAAAATGGTGAGGACAACTAAACAACTCTCTAAAACCATCATTCCATACCCCAGACTCGTACTTTCATTACATTTTCGCCTCCCGAGAAGAAAAATGGAACAAAAAGGAAAAGGTGAGCTCAACTAGCCCAAGAAAAGAATATTATGACTAAGATAATACGTAACAAATTATCGTTAGTCTTCAACAGGGAAAAATCTAATAGAATACAATAGACAACAAGTTTTAAATCAATACTCACAGCGGAAAATATTAATTCATAGAAGAGTTACGTAGAGGATGAAATCTACTAATATCTATGAATTTAATGATTCCATCATCAATATTTTTATCCTCTGTAACATCAATCAATATATATCTGGAATCATATATTCATCCTTGCACTACAGGCCAAGGACATTCACCAGTTGGTCATGTTCATCTAAACACCTGTTCATCTTTGCACTACGGGCCAAAGATATTCATCAAAAATCATTCATCTTTGCACTACCGGGCCAAAGATATTCAATAATATCAGGATGGAGGATGATGAAAAATATATATATATTTTTTAAAAGAAAACGAATCCAGTGAAACAAAATGACAAGGATTAAGGATTAAGGATTCGTACTTCGTTTTATCCACGTCCAAAAATACCTCAAAAATAATCATAGTGGTGTAAAATTCAAGAATGATCAAAACATGGATACAATCAAAGCTAGTATCCGTAATAGATATTTTGGACGAAAAGAAGAAATTTCATTTTTTCGATGAATAGTGCGGTATTCGGGAATAGTGTTGTATACGTGAATAGTCAGATACGTGAACAAAGAATCTCATACACCAAAAGATAGAAATTTCACAAAAAACATCTTCACGCTTACGTGAATAGTACTCATGAATAGTAACTCATGAATAGTAACCCCGACATGAAAAAGTTCCAAATTTGATAAAAAGTTTTAACCAATATTTTGGCATAATGATATTGAAGAAATAATATCATTTTTAAAAAAATAATATCCCTTACCTCGAAAGACAGTATTTCTAGTTGAAACACCGGATATAGGCTATGACTTGAACTTGCACATCAGTATAGCAATACTCAAAGTATACTCAAAATACTCACAAGAATACGCCTCGATAATATAGAGAGAAAACTTGAGTTCTGGTGTGATTTTTAATTTTAACCTAAGCACCTATTTATGAAAAATGCTTAGAACACCAAAGCAGAAAATTTAATAAATTAATAATATATATATTAAGTTTTCTACGCCAACCTTCCTAGATCTGAATTCAGCAACATGACACATTTATAACATGAACACTCACCAAAAACGCGTTTTATTATTTAAAATAATTAAAACTTCCAAAAATCAATTATTTTGGAACTCCGAAACTTCAATAATTCATAATAAATAGCCCTTTTTGTCAGAAAATTCAAATCTCGCGAGTTTTTATAGGAAATTCAATTCTCTACAACTTTGCAGAAGAAAGTTTTTCCAAAGTTTAAACAGAAATTGACCGAAATCAACAAATGGGCGATTTTACGTTTTTATAATCAATTTTTGATCAATAAATGGGGTCCACTTGACATGTTTAACATGTTTTAAACATTTTTGGTAACAAAAAATACTCCTCCATATATACTCATATATCCCACATTCATCGTTAAAAATATCATCGTTAATATATTATTAAAATAATATATTTAAATGAATTATTTTATCGAGAAAAAGATAAAATATTAATTTTCAACAATTGTCACTATAAAAATTTTCTCCATCTATATCCACATAAAATCAATATTTTCCTCATCATATGAATCAATAATTAATTATTCACAAATAATACTGTAATCACAATATTGACAACTGAGCGGTTCTACAGAAAGAGGGGCTTTCCAATAAGAATTTCTCTTCTTCGACGTATGCAATTAGGTGACCAAACCTCTCCTTATGCGAACTTTCTAGACATTGCCAATAATGTTATCTAATAATATTATTCAGATAATATGAATTATTGCTTCGATAATGAAAAATATTGTGTAATGACAATTATTGAAACAACAGCAATATAAAATATCAACGCAGCAATTATTGAATCAATAAAATAAAATACTGAACAGTAATTACTGTAACCATTATTGAGTAGTGCATTCTTACGTAACAGTCAATAATTAGTGCAATACCGTGTGCTACTGTGCAACAACGCGTATTACTGTGTTTTAACCACCGGGTATTCTAACGGTAACAACTACGCCGTTATTTATAAACAACTCATACTTGTCTTTTCTTCATCCAATCGCTTTCCGTTATGGGCCCATATAAGGTCTGCATTGGTCGCATACGAATATTCTGACAAAGAAGAATATTCCATGACCAAACGAATATTCTCCGAACAACAATGAGTATTTTATAACCACTCGCTTATTTGAAATATTTAGCATTTTACCCATAATTAACCACATTAATCAAATCAACCCTTACTATTTCAAAATGATAAATAGAGAAATTAAATTCCAATTATTAATAATTTGGGGTCTTACAACCTCCCTCCTTATGAAATTTCGTCTTCAAAATTTGACGTACATACCTGGTGTTTCGAAAAGATGAGGATACCTCGCTTTCATTTCCGTTTCCAACTCCCAGGTCATTTCCTCAATAGCATGGTTTCTCCACAAAACTTTAACTTGTGGTATGACCTTCGTACGTAGGACATACTCCTTCCTATCAAAAATCTTGACAGGTATCTCTTCATACGTTAAGTCTTCGGCTATCTCGTCCAGTTCTAACTCAATAACATGGTTCGGGTCATCCACATATTTACGTAACATCGATCGTAAAAATGTTATGAACACGCGTCATACTTGGCGGTAAAACGAGTCTATAGGCCACAGTTCCTATTTGATCTAGGATTTCAAATGGACTAATAAATCGAAGGTTTGAGCTTTCCTCACCTCGCCAGTTCTCGCTTTTGGAATAACAACTTCTTGTACCTCCTTCTTCATATTCATCAGCTCCGGTGTGTAGCTTGAACGTTTTTAACTTTATCGATTAAAGTTGGTTCTACTTGTATATCATCACGTGAGTCCCTAGAGTCTTTAACTCTATATCTATCATTTGTAAGTTATATGAAATGGGTCTTTGACAATATCGCATTCGTACTTGTATACGATCTTTTACTCAACACGCCGCCTACCACACGCTCGCTTTTCCAAGATGGTATGGTCGTAACATGTGCCGAAATGAGTCTCCCCTTGAGTTCTTCGAAGCTCTTCCCACATTCCTTGCTCCATTCGAATTTTGTATCTCTATGAGTCAACTGAGTTAATGGAGTAGCGATTCGAGAAAATCTTTCCACAAAATCTTCGATAATAAAGATTAAGCATAGAAAGCTACGTATTTCGATTCTCGACTTAGAGTTGCTCTCAAGCGTGACTCATATCCCAATCTTGGATAAGACGTCACAATGACACCTATCGATTTACTACCGCACGAATATGGCGTGCCCCTACGGAGAGTCGGCGCTTTGCATTCCACAAAGGAAGTCACCAGATAAAGGCTCGGGTACCAAATTTATAGTTGAATTTTAACTCCTCAAGTTCAATAGGAGTCATTCGATATGAGATTTTAGAAGTGGGTTTTGTACCGGATTCAAAGATGATACAAAAGTCAATATCATGCTCTGGAGGTAGGCCAAGAAATTCTCCAGGAAATACGTCAGGAAAGTCAATAACAACAGGAATATTATTCAAATCTGACGTGTCTTTATTCAAATCCATAACATAGGCTAAGAAAGTTTGACATTCGTTTTTCAATAAATGAATATCTTTATCACTTGATATGACAGTAATTGATTTTAATGGTTTAGTTGCTTGAATTCGCACAATAGGTTGATTAGGAATATGAAAATTAACAACCTTACGAAAACAATCAATTTTGGCATGATGAGTAATTAACCAATCAATCCCTAAAATCGCATCAAAAGCAAGTATCTTTAAAGAGATAAGGTCAGCAGGTAATGTGATGGTGCCAACTTGGATCAAACAAGATTTATAAACAGTGGATGTGATGAAAGTTTCTCCTAACGGAGTTTCCACAGATAGGTCAAAGTCTAACTTCTCTCCAAATCAAGTTTAAACGTTGAGCACAAGTAGAAGAGATAAAAGAATGGGTAGCAGGTATCTAGTAAGGTATAAACTTCGCATGAATTTATGATTAGCTTACCCGTGATCACCTCGTTTTGGTTCCTCACATGTTGACCAGTCACGACAAACACTCTTCCAGGAACTGTTGACTTTGACTTTTTCTCGAGCGACCTTTTGAGTCACCATCCCCCATCGGGCTTGGTTTCGCTTCTGCATCTGATCGAGCGATATGTCCTTCCTTTCCACAATTATAGCATACCTTGAACTGTTGTGGACGGTTTAAATAATGATGTGTCCCTATTTTCCACATTTATAGCATACGACCCGGTGGTCGCTCCCTCCTTTGAACCCGGTTACTCTCTTGGTGTCGCCATTTTCACATTGTCGTTGTTGAATCTCCTCTTTTTAAAATCTCATCCTGACTCGTTTCTTCTATTTTCATGGCCATGATTACCACCAGAGTGGTTACCATTTTTGTCCGCCTTTTTCTTTCTCCGCTGGTTATCGTTGTTTTGTTGACTGCTATCTCCGGTATGATCCTGATTGTGGTCCCTCGGTTGAATGTACTCGCTATCTCGCTCTAATAATTGAGCCATGTTGACAACATCTGAATATAAAGAAAATTTATGAGAGATAAGATATTGCCGAATGTGACGCCCCCAAAATAGGTCCATTCCATCCAACCCATTCTGAGTCGCCAAATACATGGTACAGAAATAACTACAACTTTATTATTACAACATATAAACTGTGAGTTTAAATACAGATATTGCCATCTAGAAAATATCCACACGCAAATAAATCCCCATCATAATTATTGATAAATTATTTTACAAAAATGGTGAGGACAACTAAACAACTCTCTAAAACCATCATTCCATACCCCGACTCGTACTCGCTACATTTTCGCCTCCTGAGAAGAAAAATGGAACAAAAAGGAAAAGGGTGAGCTCAACTAGCCCAGTAAAGAATATTATGACTAAGATAATACAGAACAAATTATCGTTAGTCTTCAACAGGGAAAAATCTAATAGAATACAATAGACAACAAGTTTTAAATCAATACTCACAGCGGAAAATATTAATTCATAGAAGAGTTACGTAGAGGATGAAATCTACTAATATCTATGAATTTAACAGTCCATCATCAATATTTTTATCCCTGTAACATCAATCAATATATATCTGGAATCATATATTCATCCTTGCTTTTCTGTGCCAAGGACATTCACCGATTGGTCATGTTCATCTAAACACTGCATTCATCTTTGCACCACTGGGCCAAAGATATTCATCAAAAATCATTCATCTTTGCACTACAGGCCAAAGATATTCAATAATATCAAGACTGAGGATGATGAAAAATATATATATATTTTTTTTAAAAGAAACGAATCCAGTGAAACAAAATGACAAGGATTAAGGATTAAGGATTCGTACTTACGTTTTATCCACGTCCAAAATACCTCAAAAATAATCATAGTGGTGTAAAATTCAAGAATGATCAAAACATGGATACAATCAAAGCTAGTATCCGAATAGATATTTTGACCTAAAAGAAGAAATTTCATTTTCGATGAATAGTGCCGTATTCGGGAATAGTGTTGTATACGTGAATAGTCTTTGTATCACGTGAACAAGAACTCTACACCAAAAGATAGAAATTTCACAAAAAAACATCTTCACGCTTCGTGAATAGTACTCATGAATAGTAACTCATGAATAGTAACCCCGACATGAAAAAGTTCCAAATTTGATAAAAAGTTTTAACCAATATTTTGGCATAATGATATTGAAGAAATAATATCATTTTTAAAAAAATAATATCCCTTACCTCGAAAGACAGTATTTCTAGTTGAAACACCGGATATAGGCTATGACTTGAACTTGCACCGTATAGCAATACTCAAAGTATACTCAAAATACTCACAAGAATCGCCGATAATATAGAGAGAAAACTTGGATTTACGGTGTGATTTTCAATTTTATCCTAAGCACCCTATTTATGAAAAATCTTTAGAACACAAAGCCAGAGAAAATTTAATAAATTAATAATATATATATTAAGTTTTCTCGCCAACCTTCCTAGATCTGAATTCAACAACATGACACATTTATAACATGCGGAACACTCACCAAAAAACGTTTTATTATTTAAAATAATTAAAACTTCCAAAAATCAATTATTTTGGAACTCCAAAACTTCAATAATTCATAATAAATAGCCCTTTTTGTCGGAAAATTCAAATCTCATGAGTTTTTTATAGGAAATTCAATTTCTACAACTTTGCGTAAGAAAGTTTTTCCAAAGTTTAAATGAAATTGACCGAAATCAACAAACGGGCGATTTTCTGACTATAATCAATTTTCGATCAAATAAATGGGGTCCATTTGACATGTTTAACATGTTTTAAACATTTTTTGTAACAAAAATACTCCTCCACATAGACTCATATATCCCACATTCATCGTAAAAATATCATCGTTAATATATTATTAAAATAATATATTTAAATGAATTATTTTATCGGAAAAGATAAAATATTAATTTTCAACAATTGTCACTATAAAATTTTCTCCATCTATATCCACATAAAATCAATATTTTCCTCATCATATGAATCAATAATTAATTATTCACAAATAATATTACTGAGAATCACAATATTGACAACCAGGCAGGTTCTAGGAAAGAGGGCTTTCAATAAGAATTTCTCTTCTTCGACGCATGATTAGGTGACCAAACCTCTCCTTAGGCGAACTTTCTAGACATTGCCAATAATGTTATCTAATAATATTATTAGGATAATATGAATTATTGCTTCGATAATGAAAAATATTAATGTAATGACAATTATTAAAACATGCGAATATAAAATATCAACGCAGCAATTATTGAATCAATAAAATAAAATACTGAACAATAATTACTGTAACCATTATTGAGTAGTGCCTTCTTACGTAACAGTCAATAATTGGTGCAATACCGTGTGCTACTGTGCAACAACGCGTAGACATCGTGTTTTAAACACGGTATTCTAATCTAAGAATAACAACTACGCCGTTATTTATAAACAACTCATACTTGTCTTTTCTTCATCCAATCGCTTTCCGTTATGGGGCCCACACAAGGCTGCGCCGTTGTACGAATATTCCCCAACAGCAAGAATATTCCACGACCAAACGAATATTCTCCGACAACAATGAGTATTTTATAACCACTCGCTTATTTGAAATATTTGCGCATTTTACCCATAATTAACCACATTAATCAAATCAACCCTTACTATTTCAAAATGATAAATAGAGGAAATTAAATTCCAATTATTAATAATTTGGGGTCTTACACCTCCCTCCTTATGAAATTTCGTCTTCAAAATTGGCGTACATACAGTGTTTCAAAAGATGAGGATACCTCGCTTTCATTTCCGTTTCCAACTCCCAGGTCATTTCCTCAATAGCATGGTTTCTCCACAAAACTTTAACTTGTGGTATGACCTTCGTCGTAAGGACATACTCCTTCCTATCAAAAATCTTGACAGGTATCTCTTCATACGTTAAGTCTTCGGCTATCTCGTCCAGTTCTAACTCAATAACATGGTTCGGGTCATCCACATATTTACGTAACATCGATACGTAAAAAATGTTATGAACACAGCGTCATACTCAAGCGGTAAAAGCGAGTCTATAGGCCCACAGTTCCTATTTGATCTAGGATTTCAAATGGACTAATAAATCGAAGGTTTGAGCTTTCCTCACCTCGCCGCCAGTTCTCGCTTTTGGAATAACAACTTCTTGTACCTCCTTCTTCATATTCATCAGCTCCGGTGTGTAGCTTGAACGTTTTTAACTTTATCGATTAAAGTTGGTTCTACTTGTATATCATCACGTGAGTCCCTAGAGTCTTTAACTCTATATCTATCATTTGTAAGTTATATGAAATGGGTCTTTGACAATATCGCATTCATTACTCGTATACGATCTTTTACTCAACACGTCGGCTACCACGTTCGTTTTCCAAGATGGTATGGTCAGAACATGTGCGAAATGAGTCTCCCCTTGAGTTCTTCGAAGCTCTTCCCACATTCCTTGCTCCATTCGAATTTTGTATCTCTATGAGTCAACTGAGTTAATGGAGTAGCGATTCGAGAAAATCTTTCCACAAAATCTTCGATAATAACCAGTTAAGCATAGAAAGCTACGTATTTCGATTACTGACTTAGGTTGCTCTCAACTGTGACTCATATCCCAATCTTGGATATGCGTCACAATGACACCTATCGATTTACTACTGCTTACGAATATGGCGTCCCCTACGAATGCGGCGGTGCATTCCACAAAGGAAGTCACCAGATAAAGGCTCGGGTACCAAATTCTATAGTTGAATTTTTAACTCCTAAAGTTCAATAGGAGTCATTCGATATGAGATTTTAGAAGTGGGTTTTGTACCGGATTCAAAGATGATACAAAAGTCAATATCATGCTCTGGAGGTAGGCCAAGAAATTCTCCAGGAAATACGTCAGGAAAGTCAATAACAACAGGAATATTATTCAAATCTGACGTGTCTTTATTCAAATCCATAACATAGGCTAAGAAAGTTTGACATTCGTTTTTCAATAAATGAATATCTTTATCACTTGATATGGCAGTAATTGATTTTAATGGTTTAGTTGCTTGAATTCGCACAATAGGTTGATTAGGAATATGAAAATTAACAACCTTACGAAAACAATCAATTTTGGCATGATGAGTAATTAACCAATCAATCCCTAAAATCGCATCAAAAGCAAGTATCTTTAAAGAGATAAGGTCAGCAGGTAATGTGATGGTGCCAACTTGGATCAAACAAGATTTATAAACAGTGGATGTGATGAAAGTTTCTCCTAACGGAGTTTCCACAGATAGGTCAAAGTCTAACTTCTCTGAAATCAAGTTTAAACGTTGAGCACAAGTAGAAGAGATAAAAGAATGGGTAGCACCGGTATCTAGTAAGGTATAAACTTCGCATGAATTTATGATTAGCTTACCCGTGATCACCTCGTTTTGGTTCCTCACATGTTGACCAGTCACGACAAACACTCTTCCAGAGGCTGTTGACTTTGACTTTTTCCGGAGCGAATTTTTGAGTCACCATCCCCATCTGGGCTTGGTTTCGCACTGCGTAATCTCGAAGCGATATGTCCTTCCTTTCCACAATTATAGCATACCTTGACTGTTGTGGGACAGTTTGAGGTGATGTGTCCCTATTTTCCACATTTATAGCGATCTGACCGGTGGTCGTTCCCTCCCTTGGAACCGGCCACTTTGGTCTTTTGCCATTTTCACATTGTCGTTGTTGAATCTCCTCTTTTTAAAATCTCATCCTGACTCGTTTCTTCTATTTTCATGGCCATGATTACCACCAGAGTGGTTACCATTTTTGTCCGCCTTTTTCTTTCTCCATTTGGTTTATCGTTGTTTTGTTGATCGCTATCTCCTAGTATGATCGATTGTGGTCCCTCGGTTGAATGTACTCATTATCTCGCTCTAATAATTGAGCCATGTTGACAACATCTGAATATAAAGAAAATTTATGAGAGATAAGATATTGCCGAATGTGACGCCCCCAAAATAGGTCCATTCCATCCAACCCATTCTGAGTCGCCAAATACATGGTACTGAAATAACTACAACTTTATTATTACAACATATAAACTGTGAGTTTAAATACAGATATTGCCATCTAGAAAATATCCACACGCAAATAAATCCCCATCATAATTATTGATAAATTATTTTACAAAAATGGTGAGGACAACTAAACAACTCTCTAAAACCATCATTCCATACCCAGAGCTACGTACTCATTTACATTTTCGCCTCCTGAGAAGAAAAATAGAACAAAAAGGAAAAGGGTGAGCTCAACTAGCCCAGTAAAGAATATTATGGCTAAGATAATACAGAACAAATTATCGTTAGTCTTCAACAGGGGAAAATTTAATAGAATACAATAGACAACAAGTTTTAAATCAATACTCGCAGCGGAAAATATTAATTCATAGAGTTACGTAGAGGATGAAATCTACTAATATCTATGAATTTAACGATCCATCATCAATATTTTTATCCCCTGTAACATCAATCAATATATATCTCGAATCATATATTCATCCTTTTTTCTGAGCCAAGGACATTCACCGATTGGTCATGTTCATCTAAACATAATTGCTCATCTTTGCACTACTGGCCAAAGATATTCATCAAAAATCATTCATCTTTTACTACTGGGCCAAAGATATTCAATAATATCAAGATCGAGGATGATGAAAAATATATATATATTTTTTTTAAAAGAAACGAATCCAGTGAAACAAAATGACAAGGATTAAGGATTAAGGATTCGTACTTCGTTTTATCCACGTCCAAAAATACCTCAAAAATAATCATAGTGGTGTAAAATTCAAGAATGATCAAAACATGGATACAATCAAAGCTAGTATCCAGAATAGATATTTTGGACGAAAAGAAGAAATTTCATTTTTCGATGAATAGTGCCGTATTCGGGAATAGTGTTGTATACGTGAATAGTGCTGTATACGTGAACAGTAACTCCGACACCAAAAGATAGAAATTTCACAAAAAAACATCTTCACGCTTCGTGAATAGTACTCATGAATAGTAACTCATGAATAGTAACCCCGACATGAAAAAGTTCCAAATTTGATAAAAAGTTTTAACCAATATTTTGGCATAATGATATTGAAGAAATAATATCATTTTTAAAAAAATAATATCCCTTACCTCGCGAAAGACTATTTTTAGTTGTGAAACACCGGATATAGGCTATGACTTGAACTTGCATCGTATAGCAATACTCAAAGTATACTCAAAATACTCACAAGAATACGCATTCGATAATATAGAGAGAAAACTTTGATCGGTGTGATTTTTAATTTTAACCTAAGCACCCTATTTATAGAAAAAATGCTTAGAACACCAAAGCGAGAAAATTTAATAAATTAATAATATATATATTAAGTTTTCTCGCCAACCTTCCTAGATCTGAATTCAAACAACATGACACATTTATAACATGCGGAACACTCACCAAAAAACGTTTTTATTATTTAAAATAATTAAAACTTCCAAAAATCAATTATTTTGGAACTCGAAACTTCAATAATTCATAATAAATAGCCCTTTTGTCGAAAATTCAAATCTCATGAGTTTTTATAGGAAATTCAATTCTCTACAACTTTGCGTAAGAAAGGTTTTCCAAAGTTTAAATGAAATTGACCGAAATCAACAAATGGGCGATTTTATGTTCTTATAATCAATTTTCGATTCGATAAATGGGGTCCAATCGACATGTTTAACATGTTTTAAACATTTTGGTAACAAAAATACTCCTCCACATATACTCATATATCCCACATTCATCGTAAAAATATCATCGTTAATATATTATTAAAATAATATATTTAAATGAATTATTTTATCGAAAAAGATAAAATATTAATTTTCAACAATTGTCACTATAAAAATTTTCTCCATCTATATCCACATAAAATCAATATTTTCCTCATCATATGAATCAATAATTAATTATTCACAAATAATATTACGAGAATCACAATATTGACAACGAGCGGTTCTAGGAAAGAGGGCTTTCGATAAGAATTTCTCTTTCTTGACGCGCAATTAGGTGACCAAACCTCTCCTTGAGAGCAGAACTTTCTAGACATTGCCAATAATGTTATCTAATAATATTATTGAGATAATATGAATTATTGCTTCGATAATGAAAAATATTGTGTAATGACAATTATTGAAACAATGAAGAATATAAAATATCAACGCAAAGCAATTATTGAATCAATAAAATAAAATAATTGAAGCGAAGAATTACGTAACCATTATTGAGTAGTGCATTCTTACGTAATGGTCAATAATTAGTGCAATCTGGTAGTGTCTTCGGCAACAACGCCAGACATCGTGTTTTAACCACCGGGTATTCTAACGGTAACAACTACGCCGTTATTTATAAACAACTCATACTTGTCTTTTCTTCATCCAATCGCTTTCCGTTATGGGGCCCACACAAGGCTGCGCCGTCGTACGAATATTCCCCGACAGCAAGAATATTCCATGACCAAACGAATATTCTCCGACAACAATGAGTATTTTATAACCACTCGCTTATTTGAAATATTTGCGCATTTTACCCATAATTAACCACATTAATCAAATCAACCCTTACTATTTCAAAATGATAAATAGAGGAAATTAAATTCCAATTATTAATAATTTGGGGTCTTACAACCTCCCCTCCTTATGAAATTTCGTCTTCAAAATTGACGTACATACCTGGTGTTTCGAAAAGATGAGGATACCTCGCTTTCATTTCCGTTTCCAACTCCCAGGTCATTTCCTCAATAGCATGGTTTCTCCACAAAACTTTAACTTGTGGTATGACCTTCGTACGTAGGACATACTCCTTCCTATCAAAAATCTTGACAGGTATCTCTTCATACGTTAAGTCTTCGGCTATCTCGCCCCGATTCTAACTCAATAACATGGTTCGGGTCATCCACATATTTACGTAACATCGATACGTAAAAAATGTTATGAACACGCGTCATACTTGGCGGTAAAACGAGTCTATAGGCCACAGTTCCTATTTGATCTAGGATTTCAAATGGACTAATAAATCGAAGGTTTGAGCTTTCCTCACCTCGCCGATTCTCGCTTTTGGAATAACAACTTCTTGTACCTCCTTCTTCATATTCATCGACTCGGTGTGTAGCTTGAACGCTTTTTAACTTTATCGATTAAAGTCGGTTCTACTTGTATATCATCACGTGAGTCCCTAGAGTCTTTAACTCTATATCTATCATTTGTAAGTTATATGAAATGGGTCTTTGACAATATATTCGCATTCGCACTTGTATCGATCTTTTACTCAACACGCCGCCTACTACGTTCGTTTTTCCAAGATGGTATGGTGAACATGTGCCGAAATGAGTCTCCCTTGAGTTCTTGAAGCTCTTCCCACATTCCTTGCTCCATTGAATTTTGTATCTCTATGAGTCAACTTGAGTTAATGGAGTAGCGATTCGAGAAAATCTTTCCACAAAATCTTGATAATAACGATTAAGCATAGAAAGCTCGTATTTCGACATTGACTTAGGTTGCTCTCAATCTGTGACTCATATCCCAATCTTGGATAATACGTCACAATGACACCTATCGATTACTACTACATACGAATATGGCGCCCCTACGGAGAGTCTCGGCGGTGCATTCCACAAAGGAAGTCACCCAGATAAAGGCTCGGGTACCAAATTTATAGTTGAATTTTAACTCCTAAAGTTCAATAGGAGTCATTCGATATGAGATTTTAGAAGTCGGTTTTGTACCTGGATTCAAAGATGATACAAAAGTCAATATCATGCTTCGGAGGTAGGCAAGAAATTCTCCAGAAATACGTCAGAAAGTCAATAACAACAGAATATTATTCAAATCGGCGTGTCTTTATTCAAATCCATAACATAGGCTAAGAAAGTTTGACATTCGTTTTTCAATAAATGAATATCTTTATCACTTGATATGACGATGAATTGATTTTAATGGTTTAGTTGCTTGAATTCGCACAATAGGTTGATTAGGAATATGAAAATTAACAACCTTACGAAAACAATCAATTTTGGCATGATGAGTAATTAACCAATCAATCCCTAAAATCGCATCAAAAGCAAGTATCTTTAAAGAGATAAGGTCAGCAGGTAATGTGATGGTGCCAACTTGGATCAAACAAGATTTATAAACAGTGGATGTGATGAAAGTTTCTCCTAACGGAGTTTCCACAAATAGGTCAAAGTCTAACTTCTCTGAAATCAAGTTTAAACGTTGAGCACAAGTAGAAGAGATAAAAGAATGGGTAGCACTGGTATCTAGTAAGGTATAAACTTCGCATGAATTTATGATTAGCTTACCCGTGATCACCTCGTTTTGGTTCCTCACATGTTGACCAGTCACGACAAACACTCTTCCAGGAACTGTTGACTTTGACTTTTCTGGAACAGCCTTTTGAGTCACCATCCCCACTGGGCTTGGTTTCGCTACCGTACAATCTCGAGCGATATGTCCTTCCTTTCCACAATTATAGCATACCTTGAACTGTTGTGGACAGTTTGGGCTGATGTGTCCCTATTTTCCACATTTATAGCATACGACCGGTGGTCGTTCCCCTCCCTTGGAACCAGTTGCTACTGGTGCTGCCATTTTCACATTGTCGTTGTTGAATCTCCTCTTTTTAAAATCTCATCCTGACTCGTTTCTTCTATTTTCATGGCCATGATTACCACCAGAGTGGTTACCATTTTTGTCCGCCTTTTTCTTTCTCCGCTGGTTATCGTTGTTTTGTTGACTGCTATCTCCGGTATGATCCTGATTGTGGTCCCTCGGTTGAATGTACTCGCTATCTCGCTCTAATAATTGAGCCATGTTGACAACATCTGAATATAAAGAAAATTTATGAGAGATAAGATATTGCTTAGAATGTGGCGCCCCAAAATAGGTCCATTCCATCCAACCCATTACGAGTCGCCAAATACATGGTACGAAATAACTACAACTTTATTATTACAACATATAAGCTGTGAGTTTAAATACGAGATATTGCCATCTAGAAAATATCACACCATAAATAAATCCCCATCATAATTATTGATAAATTATTTTACAAAAATGGTGAGGACAACTAAACAACTCTCTAAAACCATCATTCCATACCCCGACTGTACTATTTACATTTTCGCCTCCCGAGAAGAAAAATGGAACAAAAGGAAAAGGGTGAGCTCAACTAGCCCAAGAAAAGAATATTATGACTAAGATAATACTGAACAAATTATCGTTAGTCTTCAGCAGGGAAAAATCTAATAGAATACAATAGACAACAAGTTTTAAATCAATACTCACAATGAAAATATTAATTCATAGAAGAGTTACGTAGAGGATGAAATCTACTAATATCTATGAATTTAACGATCCATCATCAATATTTTTATCCTGTAACATCAATCAATATATATACGGAATCATATATTCATCCTTGCACTCTGTGCCAAGGACATTCACCAGTTGGTCATGTTCATCTAAACACCTGTTCATCTTTGCACTACGGGCCAAAGATATTCATCAAAAATCATTCATCTTTGCACTACAGGCCAAAGATATTCAATAATATCAAGACTGAGGATGATGAAAAATATATATATATTTTTTTTAAAAGAAACGAATCCAGTGAAACAAAATGACAAGGATTAAGGATTAAGGATTCGTACTTCGTTTTATCCACGTCCAAAAATACCTCAAAAATAATCATAGTGGTGTAAAATTCAAGAATGATCAAAACATGGATACAATCAAAGCTAGTATCCAGAATAGATATTTTGGACGAAAAGAAGAAATTTCATTTTTCGATGAATAGTGCCGTGATCGGGAATAGTGTAAATTATCGTGAATAGTCTTTGTATCACGTGAGCGATAACTCGACACCAAAAGATAGAAATTTCACAAAAAACATCTTCACGCTTCGTGAATAGTACTCATGAATAGTAACTCATGAATAAGTAACCCAGACATGAAAAAGTTCCAAATTTGATAAAAAGTTTTAACCAATATTTTGGCATAATGATATTGAAGAAATAATATCATTTTTAAAAAATAATATCCCTTACCTCGAAAAGCGATGATTTCTAGTTGAAACACAGGATATAGGCTATGACTTGAACTTGCACCAGTATAGCAATACTCAAAGTATACTCAAAATACTCACAAGAATACGCTCGATAATATAGAGAGAGAAAACTTCAGTTTCTGGTGTGATTTTCAATTTTAACCTAAGCACCCTATTTATAGAAAAATGCTTAGAACACCAAAGCAGAAAATTTAATAAATTAATAATATATATATTAAGTTTTCTACGCCAACCTTCCTAGATCTGAATTCAGCAACATGACACATTTATAACATGCGGAACACTCACCAAAAACGTTTTTATTATTTAAAATAATTAAAACTTCCAAAAATCAATTATTTTGGAACTCCGAAACTTCAATAATTCATAATAAATAGCCCTTTTTGTCAGAAAATTCAAATCTCGCGAGTTTTTATAGGAAATTCAATTCTCTACAACTTTGCAGAAGAAAGTTTTTCCAAAGTTTAAACAGAAATTGACCGAAATCAACAAATGGGCGATTTTACAGCCTATAATCAATTTTCAGTCAATAAATGGGGTCCACTGACATGTTTAACATGTTTTAAACATTTTTGGTAACAAAAATACTCCTCCACATATACTCATATATCCCACATTCATCGTAAAAATATCATCGTTAATATATTATTAAAATAATATATTTAAATGAATTATTTTATCAGAAAAAGATAAAATATTAATTTTCAACAATTGTCACTATAAAAATTTTCTCCATCTATATCCACATAAAATCAATATTTTCCTCATCATATGAATCAATAATTAATTATTCACAAATAATATTACAATCACAATATTGACAACTGTGATTTCTGAGAAGAGGGGCTTTCAATAAGAATTTCTCTTTCTTGACAGCGCGCAATTAGGTGACCAAACCTCTCCTTAGAGCGTAACTTTCTAGACATTGCCAATAATGTTATCTAATAATATTATTCAGGATAATATGAATTATTGCTTCGATAATGAAAAATATCATGTAATGACAATTATTGAAACAACAAACAATATAAAATATCAACGCGACAATTATTGAATCAATAAAATAAAATCTTTGAACAATAATTACCGTAACCATTATTGAGTAGTGCATTCTTACGTAGCGATCAATAATTAGTGCAATCTGCGGTGCTATCGTTTTGTGCAACAACGTATTCATCTGTGTTTTAACCACGGGTATTCTAATTCAGAATAACCACGCCAGTTATTTATAAACAACTCATACTTGTCTTTTCTTCATCCAATCGCCTTTAGTTATGGGGCCCTAATAAGGTCGCTACCGTGCATTTAATATTCTGATGTTAAAAAGAATATTCCATGACCAAACGAATATTCTCCGACAACAATGAGTATTTTATAACCACTCGCTTATTTGAAATATTTACAGCATTTTACCCATAATTAACCACATTAATCAAATCAACCCTTACTATTTCAAAATGATAAATAGAGAAATTAAATTCAATTATTAATAATTTGGGGTCTTACAACCTCCCTCCTTATGAAATTTCGTCTTCAAAATTGACGACGTACTGGGTGTTTCAAAAGATGAGGATACCTCGCTTTCATTTTCGTTTCCAACTCCCAGGTCATTTCCTCAATAGCATGGTTTCTCCATAAAACTTTAACTTGTGGTATGACCTTCGTACGTAGGACATGCTCCTTCCTATCAAAAATCTTGATAGGTATCTCTTCATACGTTAAGTCTTCGGCTATCTCGTCCAGTTCTAACTCAATAACATGGTTCGGGTCATCCACATATTTACGTAACATCGATACGTGAAAATGTTATGAACACGCGCGTCATACTTAGCGGTAAAAGCGAGTCTATAGGCCATAGTTCCTATTTGATCTAGGATTTCAAATGGACTAATAAATCAAGGTTTGAGCTTTCCTCACCTCGCCAGCTTCTCGCTTTTGGAATAACAACTTCTTGTACCTCCTTCTTCATATTCATCGGCTCACGGTTATTAATATAAGCGAACGTTTTTAACTTTATCGATTAAAGTCGGTTCTACTTGTATATCAAAGACGTGAGTCCCTAGAGTCTTTAACTCTATATCTATCATTTGTAAGTTATATGAAATGGGTCTTTGACAATATCGCATTCGTACTTGTATACGATCTTTTACTCAACACGTCAGCTACCACGTTCGTTTTTCCAAGATGGTATGGTCAGAACATGTGCCGAAATGAGTCTCCCCTTGAGTTCTTCGAAGCTCTTCCCACATTCCTTGCTCCATTAGAATTTTGTATCTCTATGAGTCAACTGAGTTAATGGTGTAGCGATTCGAGAAAATCTTTCCACAAAATCTTTGATAATAACCAGTTAAGCATAAAAAGCTACGTATTTCGATTACTGACTTAGGTTGCTCTCAATTGTGACTCATATCCCAATCTTGGATAGCACGTCACAATGACACCTATCAGTTTACTACCGCACGAATATGGCGTCCCCTACGGAGAGTCTGGCTTCGGTGCATTCCACAAAGGAAGTCACCAGATAAAGGCTCGGGTACCAAATTCTATAGTTGAATTTTTAACTCCTGAAGTTCAATAGGAGTCATTCGATATGAGATTTTAGAAGTGGGTTTTGTACCGGATTCAAAGATGATACAAAAGTCAATATCATGCTCTGGAGGTAGGCCAAGAAATTCTCCAGGAAATACGTCAGGAAAGTCAATAACAACAGGAATATTATTCAAATCTGACGTGTCTTTATTCAAATCCATAACATAGGCTAAGAAAGCTTGACATTGCTTTTCAATAAATGAATAGCTTTATGACTTGATATGATGATGATTGATTTTAATGGTTTAGTTTCTTGAATTACATAACAATAGGTTGATTAGGAATATGAAAATTAACAACCTTACGAAAATAATCAATTTTGGCATGATGAGTAATTAACCAATCAATCCCTAAAATCGCATCAAAAGCAAGTATCTTTAAAGAGATAAGGTCAAATGAGGTAATGTGATGGGTAACCAACTTGGATCAAACAAGATTTATAAGCTGGATGTGATGAAAGTTTCTCTAGCGGAGTTTCCAATAGGTCGAAGTCTAACTTCTGCGAAATCAAGTTTAAGCGTTGAGCACAAGTAGAAGAGATAAAAGAATGGGTAGCACGGTATCTAGTAAAGGTATAAACTTCGCATGAATTTATGATTAGCTTACCGTGATCACGTTTATCCTATGTTATTGACGATATAAACGCTCTTCCGAGGCAAATTGACTTTGAAGAGCGACCTTTTGAGTCACCATCACCTCTGGGCTTGGTTTACATTTCTGCAGTACAATCTCGAAGATATACCTTCCCTTTCCACAATTATAGCATACCTTGGTGTTGTGGGCGAAATATGTCCCTATTTTCCCACCCATCTGTTGGTAGTCGTTCCCTCATAGAACCGATTCTTCTTTATTGCCATTTCATTATGGTTATTTGAATCTCCTCAAAATCTCATGACTCGTTTCTTGAGGACAGTGGTTACCATTTTTGTCGATCTTTTTCTTTCTCATTTGGTTATCATTTGCTATCTAGGTATGATCCATTGTGGTCCATTCCATTATCTCCTCTAATAATTGAGCCATGTTGACAACATCTGAATATAAAAGAAAATTTATGAGAGATAATATTCACCAGAATGTAAGCGCCCCAAAATAGGTCCATTCCATCCAACCCGTTCTGTGCACGAAGAAAATAAAATGAAATAACTAAAACTTTATTATTACAACATATAAGGGTGAGGTTTAAATCTGAGGATAGCCATCTAGACAATATCCACAATAAAATAAATCCCCATCATAATTATTGATACATTATTTTACAAAATGGTGAGGGACAACTAAACACTCTCTAAAACCATCATTCCATACCCACGACTCGTACTCTTTACATAGAAGAAAAATGGAACAAAAAGGAAAGGAATTGAGCTCAACTAGCCCGGTAAAAGAATATTATGACTAAGATAATCTGAACAAATTATCGTTAGTCTTGATAGGAAAAATCTAATAGGATATGATAGGCAATAAGTTTTAAATCAATCTGTAATGGCGGAAAATATTAATTCATAGAAGGAGTTACGTGAGAGGATGAAATCTACTAATATCTATGAATTTAACGATCCATCATCAATATTTTTATCCTGTAACATCAATTAATATATATCTTGGAATCATATATTCATCCTTGCACTTTCACAGGCCAAGGACATTCACGATTGGTCATGTTCATCTAAACACTGCTCATCTTTTGCACCACGGGCCAAAGATATTCATCAAAAATCATTCATCTTTTACTCACCAAAGCCAAAGATATTCAATAATATCATCATTTAAGATCGAGGATGATGAAAAATATATATATATATTTTTAAAAGCGAATCAATTGAAACAAAATGACAAGGATTAAGGATTAAGGATTCGTACTTCGTTTTATCCACGTCCAAAAATACCTCAAAAATAATCATAGTGGTGTAAAATTCAAGAATGATCAAAACATGGATACAATCAAAGCTAGTATCCGAATAGATATTTTGGACGAAAAGAAGAAATTTCATTTTTCGATGAATAGTGTCGTGATTCGGGAATAAGTGTCGATACGTGAATAGTCTTTTGTATACGTGAGCAAAGAACTCAGACACCAAAAAGATAGAAATTTCACAAAAAAAAACATCTTCACGCTTCGTGAATAGTACTCATGAATAGTAACTCGTGAATAGTAACTCATGAATAAGTAACTTTGAGCATGAAAAAGTTCCAAATTTGATAAAAGTTTTAACCAATATTTTGGCATAATGATATTGAAGAAATAATATCATTTTTAAACAAATAATATCCCTTACCTCGAAAAGACAATGTACTTCTAGTTGAAACACCGGATATAGGCTATGACTTGAACTTGCACCGTATAGCAATACTCAAAGTATACTCAAAATACTCACAAGAATACGCTCGATAATATAGAGATAGAAAACTTCAGTTTCTAGTGTGATTTTCAATTCTAACCTAAGCACCCTATTTATAGGAAAATGCTTAGAACACCAAAGTAGAAAATTTAATAAATTAATAATATATATATTAAGTTTTCTACATAACCTTCCTAGATCTGAATTCAGCAACATGACACATTTATAACATGTGGAACACTCACCAAAAAACGTTTTATTATTTAAAATAATTAAAACTTCCAAAAATCAATTATTTTGGAACTCAAAACTTGATAATTCATAATAAATAGTCCTTTTGTCGGAAAATTCAAATCTCTCGTGTTTTTATAGGAAATTCAATTCTCTACAACTACGGAAGAAAGGTTTTCCAAATTCCAAATAGAAATTGGATAAAGAAATCCACAAATGGGCGATTTTATGCTTTATAATCAAATTTCGATCGATAAATGGGGTCCACCGACATGTTTAACATGTTTAAACATTTTAGTAACAAAATACTCCTCCTCCACATATACTCACATATCCCACATTCATAAAAAAACTATCGTTAATATATTATTAAAATAATATATTTAAATGAATTATTTTATCAGAAAAAGATAAAATATTAATTTTCAACAATTGTCACTATAAAATTTTTCTCCATCTATATCCACATAAAATTAATATTTTCCTCATCATATGAATCAATAATTAATTATTCACAAATAATATTACACAATCACAATATTGACAACTGTGCGGTTCGAGAAGAGGGCTTTCGATAAGAATTTCTCCTTCTTGGCGCATGATTAGGTGACCAAACCTCTCCTTGAGATGAGAACTTTCTAGACATTGCCAATAATGTTATCTAATAATATTATTAGGATAATATGAATTATTGCTTCGATAATGAAAATCTTGTGTAATGACAATTATTGAAACAACAACAATATAAAATATCAACGCGACAATTATTGAATCGATAAAATAAAATCTTTGAACAATAATTCATCGTAACCATTATTCAGTAGTGCCTTCACTTACGTATGTGATCAATAATTGGTGCAATCTGTAGTAACTCTTCTTGCAACAACGCGTATTATTGTGTTTTAACCACGGGTATTCCAGCAGTAACAACTACTGGCGTTATTTATAAACAACTCATACTTGTCTTTTCTTCATCCAATCGCTTTTCACAGTTATGGGGCCCACACAAAGGCTTGTGGATTGTAATAATATTGACAAAGCAAGAATATTCCACGACCAAACGAATATTCTCCGACAACAATGAGTATTTTATAACCACTTGCTTATTTGAAATATTTGCGCATTTTACCCATAATTAACCACATTAATCAAATCAACCCTTACTATTTCAAAATAATAAATAGAGGAAATTAAATTCAATTATTAATAATTTGGGGTCTTACAACCTCCCCTCCTTATGAAATTTCGTCCTCGAAATTGACGTACGTACCTGGTGTTTCGAAAAGATGAGGATACCTCGCTTTCATTTCCGTTTCCAACTCCTAGGTCATTTCCTCAATAGCATGGTTTCTCCACAAAACTTTAACTTGTGGTATGACCTTCGTCGTGGGACATGCTCCTTCTATCAAAAATCTTGTGGGTATCTCTTCATACGTTAAGTCTTAGGCTATCTACAAATGCGGTTCTAACTTCAATAGCGTGGTTAAGGGTCGTCCACATATTTACGTAACATCGATCGTGAAAAGCGGTATGAACACGCTTCATACTTAAGCGGTAAAAGCGAGTCTATAGGCCACGGTTCCTATTCGATCGAGAATTTCAAATGGATTAATAAATCGAAGGTTTGAGCTTTCCTCACCTCACCGATTCTTGTTTTGAAATAAAACTTCTTGTACTTCTTCTTCAAATTCATCATCCTCGGTGTGTAGCTTGAGCGGCTTTAACTTTATCGATTAAAGTCGATTATACTCGTATATCATCACGTGGGTACCTAGAGTTTTCATCTCCATCTCTATTATTTGTAAATTATCTGAAATGAGTCTTTGAAAATATCATACTCGTGCTTCGTATATGATCTTCTACTCAACACGTCACTACCACGTTCGCTTTTCCAAGGCGGTATGGTCGAACATGTCTTTGAAATGAGTCTCTTCTTAAGTTCTTCAAGCTCTTCCCACATTCTTTTCTCCATCGAATTTTGTATCTCTACTAGTCATTGCGTTAATGGAATAGCAATTCGAGAATATCCTTCAACGAATCTCGATAATAACCAACTAAGCCTAGAAAGTTATGCATTTCGATTCAGGAGTTAGGTTGTTCTCAAATCGTGACTCATATCCCAACCTTGGATATGCGTTACAATGACACCTATCGGTTTACTATCGACGAATATGGTGTCCCCTATGGAGAGTCCGGCGATTGTAATCCACAAAGGAAGTCACCGGATAAAGGCTCGGTACCAAATTCTATAGTTGGGTTGTTAACTCCACGAAGTTCAATAGGAATCATTCGATATGAGATTTTAGAAATGGGTTTTGTACCGGATTTAAAGTCGATACAAATTCAATATCACGCTTTGGGAGTAAGCCAAGAAATTCTTCAGGAAATACATCAGGAAATTTACTAACAATAGAAATATCATTCAAATCTGACATATTTTTGTTCAAGTCCATGACATGAGCTAAGAAAACTTGACATCCATTTTTTAATAAACGAATGACTTCATGGCTTGATATGAAAATGTTTGACTTCAATGGTTTGATTGCTTGAATTCGAATATCAGGTTGCTTAGGAATATGAAAACTAACAACCTTACGAAAGCAATCAATTTTGGCATGATGAGTAGTTAACCAATCAATCCCTAAAATCACATCAAAAGAAAGTATCTTTAAAGAGATAAGATCAACAGGTAATGTGATGATGCCAACTTGGATCAATCAAGATTTCTAAACAACGGATGTAATGAAAGTTTCTCCTAACGGAGTCTCCATAAATAGGTCAAAGTCTAATTTCTCCGTAATCAAGTTCAAACATTGAGCGCAAGCAAGAGAGATAAAAGAACGGGTAGAACCGGTATCTAGTAAGGTATAAACATCACAAGAATTATAATTAACTAACTTCAAAGTGCTAAACTCGTTCGGGTTCCTCGATTTTGAATGGTCACGACAAACGCTCTTCGAGAACCGATTGACTTTGACTTTTTCCGGGATAGTCTTTTGAGTCACCGTCCTCATTGAACTAGGTTTCGCTTCTTGTGCAATCTCGGCGATATGTCCATCCTTTCCACAATTATAGCATACCGAACTCTGTAGGGCGGTTTGGTGATATGTCCTTCTTTCCGCATTTGTAGCATATATGACCGGTGGTCGTTCCCTCCCTTGGAACCATTACTGGCCGTACCGACGTCTTCACATGGTCGTTGTTGAACCTTCTCTTCTTGAAATGTCCACTTGAGTCACCTCTCCTATTATCATGGCCACGATTACCACAGAGTGGTTCTGCGCCTTTGTCCGTATTCTTTCCTCCCCATTTGGTTATCATCGTTACGATGACTCATCATCACCGATATGACCTCGGTTGTGGTCCTCGATTGAACATACTCGTTATCACGCTCTAATAATTGAGCCCTATTTACAACATCTGAATATAAAGAAAATTTATGAGAGATAAGATATTCTCGAATCTCGGGTTTTAGACCCCTCAGAAACATACGCGTCATTCGTTCCTCATTTTCCACTAAATGAGGTGCAAAACTGGACAACTCCATAAACTTACGCCTCGTCTTGAGAAACCGTCATGTTGTTGTTACGCTCGGTCTAATAAACTCTACTTCCTTCATATAGCGAACACTTTCGGGAAAGTATTTGTCATTAAATAGTTTCTGAAAACGTCTCCCAAGACATCTTTGGCCTGGCGGTTTGGATGGGTACGCTTCACAGACTCCCACCATGTCCTGCCCGCCACGGAACATAAAGGTGGCGAATGGAACCTTCTGTTCTCCGTGCATCCCAAGACATCGAATATCTTGGTAATTTGCTTGACCCATGTTTGGCCCATGATCGGATCGGGCTTTCCCTTTAAATTCGTGGTCCCAACTCTTTGAACTGCATTTGTGACCACCCATGAATTGCTATCATTTCCTCCTTTTATTTTGAACACGAGTCTCCTAAATGCGATTTTGCATGAGCGCAAAAAACTTCTAAACATCCCTCGTTCATCATTTGCTCTGTGGTGTTGTTCACAGGAGGAACATTGCCAACCTGTTGCACGTTCTCCTCGTTGATGAGTACAGGCGTCTCCACGGTCTCATTTAATCCACTGTTAATATTCTCAGTCGACATTTTCAAATACTGTCATAAAATAAGGGTTAATTAAGGAAATCAATATATAACATAATATCCCTATATCTTGACCAACTAACAAATAAGCTTAGGTAGGACACCTTAGCTTGAAGGATTTACTCGTCTCTCCCTCCTAGTTCTATTCCCCGATCTCCGCCAGAGATCATATCCTAAGCTCGATACCAATTGTGGCGCCCCAAAATAGGTCCATTCCATCCAACCCATTACGAGTCACCAAATACATGATACGAAATAACTACAACTTTATTATTACAACATATAAGCTGTGAGTTTAAATACGAGATATTGCCATCTAGACAATATCCACACACAAATAAATCCCCATCATAATTATTGATACATTATTTTACAAAATGGTGAGGACTACTAAACAACTCTCTAAAACCATCATTCCATACCCAGACTGCATACTAGCTACATTCTCGCCTCACGAGAAGAAAAATGGAACAACAAGGAAAAGGGTGAGCTCAACTAGCCCGATAAAGAATATTATGACTAAGATAATCTGAACAAATTATCGTTAGTCTTCAACGGGAAAAAATCTAATAGAATACAATAGACAACAAGTTTTAAATCAATACTCGCAGTGAGAAAATATTAATTCATAGAAGAGTTACGTAGAGGATGAAATCTACTAATATCTATGAATTTAACGATCCATCATCAATATTTTTATCCTTGTAACATCAATCAATATATATACGGAATCATATATTCATCCTTGCACTTCTGAGGCCGAGGACATTCACGATTGGTCATGTTCATCTAAACACATGTTCATCTTTTGCACTACGGGCCAAAGATATTCATCAAAGATATTCAGAAATCATTCATCTTTGCACTACGGGCCAAAGATATTCAATAATATCATCATTTAAGGTGAGGATGATGAAAAATATATATATATTTTTTAAAAGCGAATCCAAATGAAACAAAATGACAAGGATTAAGGATTAAGGATTAGTACTTCGTTTTATCCACGTCCAAAAATACCTCAAAAATAATCATAGTGGTGTAAAATTCAAGAATGATCAAAACATGGATACAATCAAAGCTAGTATCCGAATAGATATTTTAGACGAAAAGAAGAAATTTCATTTTTTTCGATGAATAGTGTCGATTCGGGAATAGTGGTCGATATCGTGAATAAGTGCCAGTATCGTGAAGCGAGAAACTCAAACACCAAAAGATAGAAATTTCACAAAAAACATCTTCATAACCGTGAATAGTACTCATGAATAGTAACTCGTGAATAGTAACTCATGAATAGTAACTCGTGAATAGTATAACCCAGAGCATGAAAAAGTTCCAAATTTGATAAAAGTTTTAACCAATATTTTGGCATAATGATATTGAAGAAATAATATCATTTTTAAAAAATAATATCCCTTACCTCGAAAAGACAAGACTTCTAATGACATTTTTAGGATATAGGCTATGACTTGAACTTGCATTAGTGTAGCAATACTCAAAGTATACTCAAAATACTCCCAAGAATACGCTCGATAATAGAGAGAGAAAACTTGATTTTTGGTGTGATTTTCAATTCTAACCTAAGCACCTATTTATAGGAAAATGCTTAGAATACTAAAAGAGAAAATTTAATAAATTAATAATATATATTAAGTTTTCTCGCCAACCTTCCTAGATACGAATTCAAACAACATGACACATTTATAACATGTGGAACACTCACCAAAAACGTTTTATTATTTAAAATAATTAAAACTTCCAAAAAATCAATTATTTTGGAACTCTGAAACTTCAATAATTAATAAATAGCCCTTTTGTCAAAAAATTCAAATCTCTCGAATTTGTATAGGAAATTCAATTCTCTACAACTTTGTAGAAGAAAGTTTTTCCAAATTCCAAGCAGAAATTGGCCAAGAAATCCACAAAAGGCGATTTCTACAAGCTATAATCAAATTTCAATTCGATAAATGGGGTCCATGACATGTTTAACATGTTTTAAACATTTTAGTAACAAAATACTCCTCCTCCACATATACTCATATATCCCACATTCATCATAAAAATACCATCGTTAATATATTATTAAAATAATATATTTAAATGAATTATTTTATCGAGAAAAAGATAAAATATTAATTTTTAACAATTGTCACTATAAAATTTTCTCCATCTATATCCACATAAAATCAATATTTTCCTCATCATATGAATCAATAATTAATTATTCACAAATAATATTACGAGAATCACAATATATGACAACGAGCGGGTTCGATAAGAAAGGGGGCTTTCAATAAGAATTTTCCTTACTCTTTGGCGTATGATTAGGTGACCAAACCTCTCATTAGAGCAGAACTTTCTAGACATTGCCAATAATGTTATCTAATAATATTATTGAGATAATATGAATTATTGTAGACCCCCAACTTATTATAAATAAAATTGAATTTTCCTTTATTCATTATTCTAAATTAATAAGGGTTAATTTGATATAATTCTTTGGTTATGGGTGAAATGTGCAAAGTTTACAAAATAAGCTAGTGGTTATAAAATATTCATTATTATTAAGGGAATATTCGTTTGGTCGTGGAATATTCTTTTTGTCGGAAATCTCCGTCTGACGGGCTTGATCATTGGTGGGCCCCATAACTTTTAAAAAAAAGCGGTTGGATGAAGGAAAGCGACAAAGATTGAAGTTTTATAAATAACGGCGTAAATTATTCTGCAAATTAACCTTTGTTGGGTTACAGTGGTTTAAAAATCTGATGTCTGGCGTGGTTAGTTGTACGATAGCACTGCGGTATTACCTGTATTATTGAATTATTGATCCTTACGTAAGAAGGCCTTTACTCGATATTTATTATGAATTCTTATATTCAATATTATATTTTATTGATTCAATAATTCTTTGCGTTGATATTTTATATTCTTTGTTGTTTCAATAATTGTCATTACGGTATTTTTCATTATCGAAGCAATAATTCATATTATCTGAATAATATTATTAGATAACATTATTGGCAATGTCTAGAAAGTTACATCAAGGAGAGGTTTGGTCACCTAATTGCGCTACGATGAAGGAGAAATCCTTATTGGAAAGCCCCCCTTTCTGAGGCAGCGGCACTGGTTATCGATCTTTGTGATTACGTAATATTATTTTTAAAATAATTAATTATTGATTATTATGATAAAGAAAATATTTATTTATGTGGATATAGATGGAGAAAATTTTTAACGTGACAATTGTTGAAAATTAATATTTTATCTTTTTACGATAAAATAATTCATTTAAATATATTATTTTAATAATATATTAACGGTGATATTTTATAATGAATGTAGGATATATGAATAAATGAGGAGGAAGAGTATTTTTTGTTAGATTAAATGTTTAACACATGTTTTGTGTGTCGGTGGACACAATTCTTGATCGAAAATTTATTATAGACTGTAAAATCGGCCATTTGTAGATTTTGGTCAATTTCTGTTTCGAATTTGGAAAAACTTTCTTCGCTAGATGATTAGAGAATGGAATTTCCCAAGGAAATTCAGCGAGTTTTGAATTTTTCCGATAACTTGACTATTTGTTTATGAATTGTTGAAGTTTGAAAATAAAATGATTTTATTAAATTTATGGGGACCCACTTTTGGTTAGTGGATACAACATGTGGAAATTTGCCGATTTTTGGGGTGTTTGGTCTTTGTTGGCAAATTAGGTTGCGTAGGAAGAAAATAAGAATATTATTATTATATTTATTTAGTCTCCTTTGGCGTTCTAACATTTTCCTATAAATAGAGGCTAAGTTAGAATTGAAAATCACACCGAGAAACTAAGTTTTCTCTTTCTCTCTCTATATTGTCGAAGCGTATTCTTGTGAGTATACTTTGAGTGTTGCTATACTGATGCGAGTTTACACACTATATACGAAATTCGATCGAAAATGCGGTTATTTTGAGGTAAGGGATATTATTTTCTTCTTAAATGATATTTTTCTTCAATATCATTATGCCAAAGTATTGGTGAACTTTTTTATCAAATTTGGAACTTGTTGTATGGGTTACTATTCACGTGTCACGGCACTATTCACGATATCGACTTTATTCATAGAAAAATAAAAATTTTTCTTTTTGTCCAAAATATCTATGATACGGATACTAGCTTTGATTGTATCCATGTTTTGATCATTCTTGAATTTTACACCAATATGATTATTTTGAAGTATTTTTGGACATGGGTAAAACAAAGTACGAATCCTTAATCCTTAATCCTTGTCATTTTGTTTCCTTTGGATTCGTTTCTTTAAAAATGTTTTTCATCATCCTCGATCCCTAATGGTGATATAAATGAATATCTTTGGCCTGTGTAGTGCAAAGATGAGCGATTAATTGATGAATATCTTTGGCTGTGGTGCAAAAGATGAGCAGTGTTGAGATGAACATGACCCAATTGGTGATACAAATGAATATCTTTGGCTGTAGTGCAAAGATGATTAAAGATGTATATTGATTGTTATTACGGGGATAAACTATTGATGATGGACTTTTAAACCTTAGAAGACGGTAGAATTCTTTCTCTCGTGACTCTTCTAATGGATTCTTTATTTCCATTGCATTTGTTGATCTAAAACTTGTTGTCTATTGTATTCTATTAGATTTTTCCCTGTTGAAGACTAACGATAATTTGTTGTATATTATCTTAGTCATAATATTCTTTCTTGGGCTAGTTGAGCTCACCCTTTTCCTTTTGTTCCATTTTTCTTCTCGGGAGGTGAGAACATAGCGAGGATCGAAGTCGGGGTATGGAGTGATGGTTCTAGGAAGATGTTTTATTTGTCCTCACTATTTACGTAAAATAGTGTATGAATAATTAATGAGGACTTATTTGGGTGTGTATATTGTCTAGAAGACAATATTTGTATTCAAACTCACGGTTGTATTGTCGTATTCTACACGACATACATATTATTAAAGTTGTAGTTTGCTTTCTATACCATGTATTTTGGCAACTCAGAATGGGTGTTGTATACCTATTTTGGGGGCGACACAATTATTAGCCGATAATGAAAATCTTGTGTAATAACAATTATTGAAACAATGGCAATATAAAATATCAACATGACAATTATTGAATCAATAAAATAAAATCTTTGATAATAATTCTGTAACCATTATTGAGTAGTGCCTTCTTTACGTAAGAGTTGATAATTGGTGCAATCTGCGTAATCTTCTTGTGCAACAACAACGCATTCTTTGTGTTTTATCCACCGGGTATTCCAACGGTAATAACTTCTGGCAGTTATTTTAAAAAACTTATATTTGTCGTTTTTTTTTCCTCCAATCGTTTTTTCGTTATGGGGCCCATACACATGGTCATTACCAAGTAAATACGAATATTCTGACGATACGAATATTCCACGACCAAACGAATATTCTCCGACAACAATGAATATTTTATAACCACTTGCTTATTTTGTAAAATTTGCGCATTTTACCCATAACTATCCACATTAATCAAATCAACCCTTACTATTTCAAAATAATAAATAGAGAAAAATAAATTTCATTTATTAATAATTTGGGGTCTTACACCGAATCTCGGGTTTTAAACCTCTCAGAAACATCGTTCCTCATTCTCTACCAAATGAGGTGCAAACCTGGATAACTCTGTGAACTTCATCTCGTATTGGGACACCGTCATGTTGTTTTGTTCTAGTCTAATAAACTCTACCTCTTTCATATGGCGAATACTTTCAGGAAAGTATTTTTCATTGAAAAGTTTTAAACGTTCCCAAGACATACTTTAGAGTGCGGCGGTCGGTGCATTTCTGAGACTCCCACCAAGATGGTCTGCCTCGCCACGGAACATAAAGGTGGCTAATGGAACCTTTTGTTCCTCCGTGCATCCCAAGACATCGAATATCTTGCTAATTTGCTTGACCCACGTTTCATATATGATTGGATCCGGCTTTCCCTTAAATTCCAGTGGTCCCGACTCTTTGAATTGCTTGCATTTTGTGACAAATGGCGCATTGCTAGCATTTCCACCCGTATTTTGTGCACGAGTCTCCCTCGTCTAGTTTTGCATGAACTGCAAAAAGCTCTTAAACATCCCGTCGTTCATTGTTTGCTCAGTGGTGTTGTTTACAGGAGGAATATTGCCTTCCTGTTGCACGTTCCCCTGGAGGTTGATTAAAGGTGTTTCCACGGTCTCATTAACTCCACCGTTAATATTCTCAGCTGCCATTCTTAAATACTGCCATAAAACAAGGGTTAATTAAACAAATTAATATATCACATATTAACCATATAGTTTGACTGACCAACAAATAAGCTTAGGTATGACATCTAGTGAAGGATTACTGCGTCTCTCCCCTCCTAGTACTATTCCCGATCTCTCTTGGAGACCATATCCCTAAGCTCTGATACCAACTGTGACGCCCCCAAAATAGGTATACAACACCCATTCTGAGTTGCCAAATATATGGTACAGAAAAAACTACAACTTTATTAATACAACATAAAAACTGTGAGTTTAAATACAAATATTGTCATCTAGACAATATCCACACTCAAATAAGTCCTCATTACAATTTTAATACACTATTTTACATAATAGTGAGGACTACTAGACCCACTTCTAGAACCATCATTCCACACCCCGACTAGTACTCGCTACATTCTCGCCTCCTGCGAAGAAAAATGGAACAACAAGGAAAAAGGTGAGCTCAACTAGCCTAGTAAAGAATATTATGACTAAGATAATATAGAACAAATTATCGTTAGTCCTCAACAGGGAAAAATCTAATAGAATATAATAGACAACCAGTTTTAAATCAATCTTCGCAGCGGAAATAATAATTCATTAGAAGAGTTAAGTAGATAATGCAAACTACTATCTTTTATATATGAATTTAAAAGTTCATCATTCATATTTTATCCCTGTAACATCAATCAATATATATCTGGAATCAAATATTCATCTTTGCACTACAGGCCAAAGATATTCAGTAATATCATCATTTAGGGTGAGGATGATGAAAATATTTTAAAGAAAAGCGAATCCGGTGAAACAAAAGAACAAGTATTAAGGATTCGTACTTTAAATAATCCAAGTTCAAAATACTTCATAAATAACAGATTGGAGTAAAATTCAAGAATGAAGATCAAAACATAGATCCGATCAAAGATAGGAATCATAAGCAAACACAATCTTGGACACACGAGAAAAGAAAATTTAATTTTTTACGTGAATAGTGTCTTATTCGTGAATAGTCTTAGATATCGTGAATAAGTGTAAGTATATGTGAATAGTAACTCAGACCTCAAAAGATAGAAATTTCACAAAAAAAATATCATCACGCTTTCGTGAATAGTACTCGTGAATAGTAACTCATGAATAGTAACTCGTGAATAGTAACTCATGAATAGTAACTTTGAACATGAAAAAGTTCTAAATATGATAAAATTTCCAACCAATATTTTGGCATAATGATATTGAAGAAATAATATCATTTTCGAATAAAATAACATCCCTTACCTCGTAAAGACAATACTTCTAGTTGAAACACCGGATATAAGCTATGACTTGAACTTACACCGTATAGCAACACTCAAAGTATTAAAATACTCACAAGAATACGCTCGATATTATAGAGAGGGAAAGAGAGAGAAATCTGTAGTTTCTGGTGTGATTTTCAATTCTAACCTAAGCACCCTATTTATAGGAAAATGGTTAGAACACCAAAGCAGAAAATTTAATATAATATTAATATTTATATTATAAATTCTCTATTTTACTTAGCATCTGAAATCAACCACCTAATCACATGTTAAATGAGTCCCAACAATGTAAAAAAGCGTTTTTGTTAATATAATTAATTAAAACTTTCAAAAATCAATTATTCTGGAACTTCGGAACTTCAATAATTCATAACAAATAGCCCTTTTGTCAGAAAATTCGAATCTCGCGAATTTTTATAGGAAATTCAATTTTCTACAACTTTGCAGAAGAAATTTTCCAAATTCCAAACAGAAATTGACCGAATTCCACATACGGATGATTTTACAAGCTATAATCAAATTTCAGTCAAGAAATGGGGTCCACCGACATGTTTAACATGTTTTAAACAACTTTTGCAACAAAAATACTCCTCATCCTCATATACTCATATATCCCACATTCATTGTAAAAATATCACCATTATTATATTATTAAAATATAATAATAAATTATTTTATCAAAAAGATAAAATATCATTTTTCAACAATTGTCACTTTAAAAATTTCTCCATCTATATCCACATAAAATCAATATTTTCCTCATCATATAAATCAATAATTAATTATTCACAAATAATATTCAGAATCACAAGATCTTGTGGCGGTAGTTCCGAGAAAGAGGGCTTTCAATAAGAATTTTCTCCTTCTTGGTTGCAATTAGGTGACCAAACCTCTCCTTAGATGAGAACTTTCTAGACATTGCCAATAAAGTTTTCTAATAATATTATTAGAGATAATATGAATTATTGCCGATAATGAAAAATCTTTGTGTAGTGACAATTATTGAAACAACGATTAATATAAAAAAATCAACGCGACAATTATAGAATCAATAAAATAAAATCTTTGAGCGGTAATTCTTTGTAACAATTATTGAGTAGTTCCTTCTTACGTAAGAATCAATAATTGGTGCAATCTCAAGTGTCTTCTTGTGCAATAATGTGTATTCTTGTGTTTTAACCATAGGGTATTCCAACAAGATAATGCTGGTAACCACGCCAGTTATTTATAAACAACTCATACTTGTCTTTTCTTCATCCAATCGCTTTCAGTTATGGGGTCCACACAAAATTTCTTATTTGTAAATGCGAATATTCACTGACGCAAGGCAAGAATATTCCACGACCAAACGAATATTCTCCAACAACAATGAGTATTTTATAACCACTTGCTTATTTGAAATATTTGCGCATTTTACCTATAATTAACCACATTAATCAAATCAACCCTTACTATTTCAAAATGATAAATAGAGGAAATTAAATTTCAATTATTAATAATTTGGGGTCTTACATTGTGGCTCTCGATCAGTTCTCTCTCAGTCGCTGTCCCTTTTTTCCGATTTGTATAAGAAAGTAAGATTAGGTTTTACTTATTATTTATTAATTAATATATTTTATTAACTCTGCAAATTTAATAGGATTTTAAAATTACATAATTATAAATTAGATCTACTTAGTTTAAAGCCCAACTTATCGAGTTAATTTATCCATCACTTATTAATACATTATTAGCCCGCAAAAATTAAATGACTACTTTGACCCAACTAAACGACAAAGTCCAATTATAATATTAAAAATAAATAAATAAGTTTATATGCTATTTATTATTATTATTTTTGGGTATTACATTACCTACCCCTTAAAAGGATTCCGTCCCCGGAATTAAAAGAATGAACATACGTAATTATCAAAAAGATGTGGATACTTCGCTCGAATAGACTCCTCCATCTCTCAAGTAGCTTCCCGCTCCAAAACATTTTAGGGGTAAAAAATTAATATTTAATTACTAACAAAAATTTGGATTATTATATTTTTCCCTCCTTAAAAATAATTCCGTCATCAGAAATAAAATAAGTTAGATAAAGTTTTATTTTAGATTTTATTTACATGACATAATTATTCATAACTTTAGTTAAGACGTAACATCACCCTTTGTAACGATCAAGCCTGATATGTCCATTGGTCCTCGCAATTATCCATGTACTTGTAAAAGATTCGCCGACTGTCGTGTCAAACCTTAGTAAGATTCTACGAGTTGCATCAAATTAAATCACATGATCCACCGTTGGTGCAACCCCCATCAATTTTTGTAAGTTTCATTCTTGCAAACATACTCTTCAGAACATAATTCGAAAACACATTATTTTCTCTTTATCAAAATACGATTCGAATACCCGAAATATTTAAAATTATCTTTAATTCATAGAATATTTATGTTCCACACATGACAAAGATCTAACAAATTATTATATTTATTTTACATAAAATCATACAAAACGCCAAGGATATCGGATAAACCAAACAACTTTACACATTATATCAACTTTTCCTAAATTCTCAAGAGCTTCAAAATATTCAAACCTCAATTCGAACTAGCTAGTTCTTAAATATTATTACACCAAAGAATATACTACTAAGATCTCTTTATCACCATATCAACCTCCAAGTCACATATTCTACAATCTGAATAAGCAAATTACAAATATTTAAGATCTCTCAAAATCAATTGATTGTCATCAGTTACTATCTAATCATATAATAAATCAATCATCCCTTATTGCAAACCTTAATCCAATAAATTTTAATTTCTCCCCATACTATCACAAAGAAACCTCATAGGACATAACTCCAACATCCTACTAGAAAATAGCCACAAAATTGATCATTATAACTCCAAATGATTAATCTAATTACCTTGAATATCAACAACTCAAATTACAAGAAATCATCTATACTTAATAATTTTCATTTTATCATAGTATGTCATCAATACACGAACTAAATTATCCACAAGCTTAACATAAATCAAAACCTAACTCAAATCAAATCCTCAATTCAACGATCATAATAATTATCTCAAAAAAAAACAACTCTAACAAATAATGTTTCAAAATCAAATACTCGTCGATACAAATACTCACATCATAGTTGCATCCCATATATGATCATTTCCTTCTGTGATAACCCAGAATTTTGAATAGTTCAAATTTTACGAATAAATTTTTTATTTAATATTGATATTGATTATCAATATTGTGCTAAGTATCTGTAATACGAGTCTAGAGAATTGATCAATTTGTGTATTGACTGAGAAATACGAGTAGAATTGTGCTTAATAGAGAATAAAAACTTTAACCCTAGTTACGAATAGGGATTTGGTGGAAGATACAGTTATAATAATTGTATTGATGAATATTTGAGTCTTTATAACTTATTAAGTCAATTAGGGCTATTAAGTTAATACACTAGAGGGATATGTTATGACATATGTGAATTATGTACGTGATTGAATAAGTATGTATTATGAATGTGTATACATTTATTTGGTAAAGAGAATTAGGATTAAAGTTATGAAACCTAATACATATATTAGGTATGATAATTAATAACCTAATGGGTTATATTATAAGAGAATTTTGGTATATAAAAAAATTAAAAAGTATAAACTATGTTGAATTGCAAGCCCAAAGAATTAGAATTTCTAGCTTAAATAATTAATTGATTGGCCCAACTCTAAGCCCAATTGGGAGGGGACCTTTTAGACCATTAAGTAAGCCAAATGGAGCTTAAAAGATAATAAAAAGGGGCCCCAAGAAGGCCATCATGGCAGAAAATTACATAGAGAAGAGAAAGGGGGGAGGCATGTAATCATTATATTGCTTTAGTAGGTGAGCTAACTTGCTAGGTGTCAAGCCTTGGTCTTATTATTATATTTTCATCAAACCCACAAGTTAAACCAAGAGTGCAAGCAAGCTTATAATGATAAGGAGAGAGAGGAAGAGTGAGACATTGGATGATGATTATAGATACACTAAATATATCTATAAAAAATTACTGACATCAAATTTCCGTTCTCTTACTTCTTTTTATCTCATTTCATGTTCTTAAGTTATCAAAGCAAGACCAAGAGAGAGAATAGAGGGGGACGGACAAGAGGGTTAGGAGAGTGAGTGATTATTTTTCAAAGTTCATAGTTCTCTACTCTAAGATTAGGAAGAAGAAGAGAAAGAATCAAGAGAAGGTATAAGAAATCCCTACTTTTATAGTTTAATTTGTCTTTGTGATGATTTGAGTTTTGATTTTTGTAAAACTATGATCTTGAGGCTTAAAACCTTAGATCTTGGTGTTTAAAAGTGTTTTATGATTAGATCCAACTCTTTTATGGATGAAAAGTTGTATCTAAACTAAGAAATATGAGTTAGGTTTTTCAAAAGATAGAAAATAAAAATTTTCTTAGCTTTTGTTGTGTTTGATCTTGTGTTTGTTGACTAATTGGTGAATTAGATAATGGATCATATTAGATCCATGAGTATATGAGTTATTTAGAGTTAATATAATGATTTATGTTGGTTTTATGGGAGATCATGAAAGTTTTCATACAAAACATAAAGAGTTGAAAAATAGATTTTTGAGAAAACAAAGTATGATATGGAAATGACCATATCTCTCATTCTACTGTGAATTTTTGAGTGTGGTCAATTTTTAGAGTTAGATCTATGAGTTTTCTAACATCTCCAATTGGAAACACTGAAAAATGTGTTGTAGATTTTCTAGTGGACTGATTTTAGGAAAGAAGTCAAAAACAGAAAAATGACAAAAGTAAACTGTCCAAAATTTTGTAAGTGCTGCTTCGGCCACTTAATTTGTGAGAAAAATGCCGGCCTTTTGAGACATGAAAATATATGGTACTCCCTCCGTCCCAAATTAATTGCTCAGTTTTGACTTTTTAAAGTCAAATTGACCATTTTTAAAATTAATCTTTTTACTATTTTTGCTAAAATATAGGTGAAGAGATTATAACCAAAAGAAAGTATATACAATTTATTACTAATCCTAATTTTTATAATTTTAGAAATATATTTATATATGCTTAATTATTAATTCTAAAAATAGTCATTTTGACTTTAAAAAGTCAAAACTGAGCAGTTAATTTGGGACGGAGGGAGTATTAAGTAGCTCCTGTCCACAAATGAGCTCATTCAAACTTAAAATGAGAAGGTTATGACTATTTCAATATTTGATTTTTTTCGACGAAAAATGCTATAACCGGAGTTCTATAACTCTGATGACCATGAAATTTAAACTGGAAGCTCACGTTAACATGTGTAAGATCCCGCCAAGAGTTGGGAAATTCTTGAGTTAAACGTGAGGTAGCTAATTTCTTAAGAAATTAACTAGAAATAGATATTTGAAAAATACTTAAGGGAGTTGAAAAATTCTAGAAAAATACTTTTTGTGTATGGAATACATGTGTATATGATTGGCCAAAATATTGAAAAATAATAAGCTGATTTCATATTTTCGTGAATAGTGTATTTCAGCGTCCTAAAATGAACATTTCAGGTTACCGAAATGAGAAACCGAAATGATAGAAGAGACGTCAGTTTTGTTTTAGCTTGCTCAAATAGAAACTGAAATGATATATGACTTATCTAAAATAATATTAAAGCATTCAGACCGAGTTTAATTGACAATAAATGTGTAAATTATCGGATAGGGTGACCACTACACCGAGAATAGATTGAAGTCCAACCAGACCGAACTAGTTAGACTTGATGAGTGTTTATATAGGTTATAAACACTGATGCGACTATGTGGTATTGTGCCAATGAAAAAGACTGACTGTAAATTACAGTGATACATGTTGTGATTTATTGTTCTAATTGTGAGACCGATATTGTGATTATAGGTCTTGTGAACACATATAAGTATATTTTGTAGCAGTAATCAACGCGTAAGGCAAGTTTCCTAACTCAACCTTTACTTATATCTGTTCAATTATTATGGTGGTTAATTATTGTTAATTAGACCACGTCTAAGAATTTATTGTTGATTATTCGCAGTTAGTGCATGTTTATTAATTTGAATTGAATTAGTGATTCTGAGAATAAATAATTGGAGAATAATTTGTTATTGGATATTTACATCCGTAGAAGCTATTATTGATAGTACAGATAATTCCTGACTATTGTCAAATTGTGTTGAGATATGTCTTAGCCAATTATTCTGGCTAGACGAATATTTGTCAGAACTTGATAGGTTCGACAAGAGAATTCAATTATTATTGACTGATCGATGCCAATTATTTTAGCTAGATTAAGAAAGTGATTAGATATTAAAATCATTATATTTCGTTGTTATAAATCAAACTTTGATTATAAGACTGAGGAGAACAACCTTTTATACAAAGGGAATATTTTTGGTCGTATATTCGGCCTTTACGCGCGTGTAATTAATTATTATGCATAATATAGGGTACAAGGAGTTGGCCGCTCTAAGTACTTGCAGAGGGGTATAATTTAATTTATACGGTTATCTGATACACCTGGGTATATCAAAGTCAAATCTTTGATAGTTACTCGAGAAGAGAAGTTCAAGATCCAAGGGATCGCTCACCATAAATTTGGAAAACATTCCACTTTGTTATTGCATAGAATTGATTCTTGATTATTCATTAGAATATAGTAGAAAATTTGAAAGCGCTGTACTCTTTCATTATCAGATTATTGTGTTGCATAGAATGTGAGATAACTTGTTAGTAATTAACGAATTGTTCAACTATTTCAAAGTTCATCAAACTTTGGTGTCATTCTATCAAATTAGATAGTCTGTTATTCTTGATTCTTATACATTTATTGTATGTCTTAACTTCTGGGGCAAATGTTTTGCTCACCCTTGCTAAATAAAACATTTCAGCTAGGGAAGAAGGGGCAGGAGGTGCTGTGAAGAACAAGGGCAAAGGTGTTATGCTAGAATAGTTATGAGTAACATTATTATTATGTTATGTTTGCAAACCATTTTTGTATATCTAAAGGGTATGTTTGTAATATTAAGGTTAGATAACCTGGGACGAATATATTAACAACATCTGTTAATTAGATATGTATTGCTACTTATAAATGAATGGGTAGTTAGATGTTATTATATTGTGGATCGTGAGCACCAAATTCGGGGGTCAGGTAACCCAGATTTGGGGGCGTCACAGGTTGGTATCAAAGCTGTAGGTTATAAACCTTAAGTGGGGTGGGAAAAACCCTAGGATTATAACCATAAGCGAGATAGAGAAAACTCATTTAGAGTTCCAAGTGAGGGATTGCCAAAGTGCATCAGTAGAAAGATGTGTGGACACATCGTGTGTATTAAGTTTGTACTATTAAAGTACTAATCAATTTGTTTAAACTGACTGTAGGATGTTAGGAGAAGATGAAATGAGTACAGAAGTGCTAGCGGTTGTTGCACCAGTGCCAATAGCCGAGGTGCTAGCGCAAAGCGAGTCAGTTGAGGAAGTGGGAAAGGATGAACCCATGTTGAATCTGGGGAGTGATCATGAGTATTATCCTGAAATGTATCTAAGTGGTGATGATGAGGCAGAGTCTGAAGAAGCTAAGGTGGAGAAAGAGAATAAGACCAAAGTTGGAGAAAAAGATCAAGTATTTGCAGAAGTACAAGAACTCTAGAGTAAAGTGTTTCTCTTGGAGGAGTTGTGGAAGATAGAAAGGGCGTTACGCGAGATGACCGAAGAACGAAATGAGTTGAAGGCGCAAGTGGAAAGGATGAAGACTGAATGTGGTGAATCGTCTGAAGGAACAATTAAGCAGAAGGGCAAGAATAAGAGAAAGAGGGACAACGATAGTGATAATTCTAAAAATTAAACCCGAAGAAGAAACAAGTTTGTAGCAAGTGTGGAAAGACTCACGTGGGAGAATGCATGATGTGGAAGAACGTATGTTTCAACTGTAAGCAGGAAGGATATATTTCCCTACATTGTCCTAAGCCGAATATGGGAAAGTGTTTTTCATTTGGAAGAACGGGTCACGGATTCAACAAATGTCCCAGCAAGAAGAGGACTGATGAAGGGAGTGGACGGTAGACAACTTAGATATAAGTGGTAGTATCTTTTGGTAGTAGGTTATGATATTAACGGTTGTAATATCGAGAACTATGTGTAAGCATATGTAAATATAAATATGTTTGTATGAATAAAATCTTTATTTTCTATATGAATATAAGGTTAAGATTAATTTGTAAGTTCTTAAAACTCATACTCATGGTAAGTTCATGACTCATAATTATATGAAATGTTTTGAACCCCTCAGTGAATGGACGCCAAAGGTCTGACTAGGATAAGTTCATACACTCATATAATTGTGGAAAGTTCCTGAACTCATAAGTGTGGTAAGTTTGACGAACTGGGAATAGCTGTGTGAATGGTGAATTGCAACTTTTTGTGTAAAGTTGGAGAATTACAACTTTTTGTGTAAAGTTGTGTGGGTTAATTCTAAAATTTATTAAAAAAGGGATAGTAATATATGTTAAGTACTAAATGTACTATGTGCTATTTGAATAAATATGCGATTATATGAGAACTATGTGTTAAATTCTTATTGTGCTATTAATAAGAATTTGTGTGAATAAAGAGAATTAATGTGAGATTTTTATTTAAATCAGATAATGTCCCCTAGACGACAGAATCGAAATAAGAGAGAAGTGCAATCAGTGAATAATGAAGGAGGTCAAGCTGACCCGATGCAAAACTTTGCAAATATGATAGCCGAAGCTATGGGAAATAGAGCTCCAGCAGCAAGAGGAAGAATGAGAGAACAGCCAGCTGATAGATTGGCTAATTTCAATGACTTTAAAGAGGTCGGATCTCCAGAATTCAAGGGAAACACGGATCCAATTGAAGCCCAAACTTGTGTAAAAGAAATGGAGAAAGCATTCATTATTGTGCGTGTGGCGGAAGAGAAAAAGACAGCTTTTGCAACATATTTGATAAAGGGAGAAGCCAATTACTGGTGGGAGACTAATCAGGCGAGAGCTGGTACAGCTGTGGTGACTTGGACAAGATTAAAGGAGTTGTTATTTGAGAACTACTTTTCGCCGAGTATGAAATCCAGGATGGAAGTCAAATTTCTAGAATTGAAGTAGGAGAATATGTCGGTTTCTGAGTATGCTGCCAAATTCAACGAGTTAGCGAGATTTGCACCTCATCAGGTGGACACAGAGGCGAGAAAAGTGAGAAGATTTGAGGATGGATTAAAGCCAGGGATATTCAACAAGGTAGTGGTATTGCAGATCAATACATTTATGGATTTAATGGAAAAAGCGTTAATTGCTGAAGGAGGAAGTGAAGCTGCATCTCGATTTCATCAAGAGAAGAAGAAGAAGACAAATAATGGAGGAAGAGAAAGTGGAGCCAGAATACCCAGTCGGGTAATAAGACAGAAGAGAATAGGAAAGGGAGGGAACCATGTGCTACTTGTGGAAAGAACCATTCGGGAGTTTGTCTGAAGAAGAAATAAGTTTGTTACAAATGCGGTCAAGAGGGGCACATGTCACCCAATTGTCCCAATCCGAAGAAGATACAAGGTTGTTTTGCATATGGATCAACTGATCATCTAGTTTGGAACTGTCCGAAGAGAAATGTGGAGAAGGAAAGTGTCAACAAGGGACCTGGTAGTGGAACCTTGGCAATTCGAGGAAGCTGCCTGACCGGGGAAGACCAACGACCGGTGCATTTAATAATGGTTGCAAGTCTGCTGCGATGGTGCTTGAGGAGGTGGCGACAGGTAACGATTTCGTTTAGAAATTTAATTACACGAGAAATAAGAGTTAGATATTGCTATGAATTGCTTTCTTTTATAGATACAAATCACAGGTTAGAAAATGAGACACAAATTAATATTGTGATGATAAGAATGAAGTGATACAACTTTAAAAGATTGTAGACAATAAGAAAGCGGTGATTTTGAGGACGAAATCCTTATAAGGAGGGGAGAATGTGATAACCCGGGATTTTGAATAATTCAAATTTTACGAATAATTTTTTTATTCAATATTGATATTGAATATCAATATTGTGCTAAGTCTCTGTGATACGAGTCTAAAGAAGAGGTCAATTTGTGTATTGACGTAGAAATACGAGTAGAGTTGTGCTTAATAGAGAATAAAAACTTTAACCCTAGTTACGAATAGGGATTCGGTAGAAGATATATATATAATAATTATATTTATGAATATGTGAGTGTTTATAACTTATTAAGTCAATTAGGGTTATTAAGTTAATACACTAGAGGGATATGTTATGACATATGTGAATTATGTACGTGATTGAATAAATATGTATTATAAATATGTATACAATTATTTGGTAAAGAGAATTAAGATTAAAGTTATGAAACCTAATACATATATTAGGTATGATAATTAATAACCTAATGGGTTATAATATAAGAGAATGGTGGTATATAAAAAAATTAAAATGTACAAACTATGTTGAATTGCAAGCCCAAAGAATTAGAATTTCTAGCTTAAATAATTAATTGATTGGCCCAACTCTTAGCCCAATTGGGAGGGGACCTTTTGGACCATTAAGTAAGCTAAATGGAGCTTAAAAGATAATAAAAAGGGGCCCAAGAAGGCCATCATGGCCGAAAATTACATAGAGGAGAGAAAGTGGGGAGGCATGTAATCATTACATTGCTTTAGTAGGTGAGCTAACTTGCTAGGTGTCAAGCCTTGGTCTTATTATTATCTTTTCATCAAACCCATAAGTTAAACCAAGAGTGCAAGCAAGCTTATAATGATAAGGAGAGAGAGGAAGAGTGAGACATTGGATGATGATTATAGACACACTAAATATATCTATACAAAATTACTAACATCAAATTTCCTTTCTCTTACATCTTTTTATCTCATTTCATGTTCTTAAGTTATCAAAGCAAGACCAAGAGAGAGAATAGAGGGGGACGGACAAGAGGGTTAGGAGAGTGAGTGATTATTTTTCAAAGTTCATAGTTCTCTACTCTAAGATTAGGAAGAAGAAGAGAAAGAATCAAGAGAATATATAAGAAATCCCGACTTTTATAGTTTAATTTGTCTTTGTGATGATTTGAGTTTTGATTTTTGTAACTATGATCTTGAGGCTTAAAACCTTAGATCTTGGTTTTTAAAAGTGTTTTATGTTTATTTCCAACTCTTTTATGGATCAAAAGTTGGATCTAAACTAAGAAATATGAGTTAGGTTTTTCAAAAGATAGAAAATAAAATTTTTCTTAGCTTTTGTTGTGCTTTATCTTGTGTTTGTTGTTTAATTGGTCAATTAGATAATGGATCATATTAGATCCATGAGTATATGAGTTATTTAGAGTTAATATGATGAGTTATGTTGGTTTTATGGGAGATCATGAAAGTTTTCATACAAAATATAAAGAGTTAAAAAATAAATTTTTGAGAAAACAAAATATGATATGGAAATGACAATATCTCTCATTCTACTTTGAATTTTTGAGTGTGGACAATTTATGGAGATAGATCTATGAGTTTTCTAACATCTCCAAGTGGAAACACTGAAAAATGTGTTGTAGATTTTCGAGTGGATTGATTTTAGCAAAGGAGTCAAAAATAGAAAAATGACAAAAGTAAACTGTCCAAATTTTGTAAGTGCCGTTTCGGCCACTTAATTTGTGAGAAATATTCTGGCCTTTTGGGACATGAAAATATATGGTATTAAGTAGCTCCTGTCCACAAATGAGCTCATTCCGACTTAAAATGAGCAAGTTATGACTATTTCAATATTTGGGTTTTTTTGACGAAAAACGCTATAACCGGAGTTCTATAACTCCGATGACCATGAAATTAAAACTGGAAGCTCACGTTAACAAGTGTAAGATCCCACCAAGAGTTGGGAAATTTTGGAGTTAAACGTGAGGTAGCTAATTTCTTAAAAAATTAACTAGAAGTTGATTTTTGAAAAATACTTAAGGGGGTTGAAAAATTCTAGAAAAATACTTTTTGTGTATGGAATACCTGTGTATATGATTGGCCAAAAGATTGAAAAATAATAAGTTGATTTCATATTTTCGTGAATAGTGTATTCCTGCTTCCTGAAATGAACATTTAAGGTTACCAAAATGAGAAACCGAAATGTCAGAAGAGATGTCAGTTTTGTTTTAGCTTGCTGAAATAGAAACTGAAATGATATATGAGTTATCTAAAATAATATTGAAGCTTTGAGACCGAGCATAATTGAAAATAAATGTATAAATTGTCGGATAGGGTGACCAGTACACCGAGAATAGACTGAAGTCCAACCAGACCGAACTAGTTAGACTTGATGAGTGTTTATATAGGTTATAAACACTGATGTGCCTAGGAAAAAGACTGACTGTAAATTACAGTGATACGTGTTGTGATTTATTGTTCTAATTGTGAGACCGATATTGTGATTATAGGTCTTGTGAATGCAGATAAGTATATTTTGTAGCAATAATCAACGCAGAAGGAAAGTTTCTTAACTCAACTTGGAGTTATATCTGTTCAATTACTATGGTGGTTAATTATTGTTAATTAGACCACGTTTGAAAATTTATTGTTGATTATTGGCAGCTAGTGCATGTTTATTAATTCGAATTGAATTAGTGATTCTGAGAATAAATAATTGGAGAATAATTTGTTATTGGATATTTACATTCGTAGAAGCTATTATTGACAGTACAGATAATTCCTGACTATTGTCAAATTGTGTTGAGATATGTCTTAGCCAATTATTCTGGCTAAACGAATATTTGTTAGAACTTGATAGGTTCGAGAAGAGAATTCAATTATTATTGACTGATCGATGCCAATTATTTCGGCTAGATCGAGAAAGTGATTAGATATTGAAATCATTGTATTTCGTTGTTATAAATCAAACTCTGATTATAAGACTGAGGAGAACAACCTTTTATACAAAGGGAACATTTTTGGTCGTATATTCGGTCTTTGCGCGCGTGTAAGTATTATGCATAATATAGGGTACAAGGAGTTGGCCGCTCTAAGTACTTGCAGAGGGGTATAATTTAATCTATATGGTTATCTGATACACCTGGGTATATCAAAGTCAAATCTTTGATAGTTACTCGAGAAGAGAATGTAACACCCCAGTCCCACATCGAAAGATAGAGGAAAAATTTGTCTGGATATAAGGAAATAAGTTACTACCAATAGTACCTTCAAGTTATGACCTTTTGGGAGCCTGTGGTGGGCTAAGATGACCCAAGAAGATACTATTGGGTCGATGGTGCTTATTTTGATGGATTTGATTCAATTCGGACTTGGGATTTGACGAGATTTATTAGGACTCGAGGATTTTACGGGTTGTTTCATATGGTATCGAGTGGAAGACTTTCGAAAAGCTTCGAGTTGGGTCATCCGTCGGGTTCTTGGGAGGTGGGGACAAGAAGGTGGTGGTGGTATTATCCTGATGGAGAGATGGAGGTGGGAGGTGGGGACACAAAGCCGGTAGGTATTATTCCCTGATGGCTAGAGAGGCAAAGATCTTTGGGCCTTGTGTGTGATCGGTTACGTGGGGGACGTCGAGAAATTTAAGTGGGGAGTTTGTAACACCCAGGTCCACATCGAAAGATAGGGGAAAATTTTATGCGGATATAAGGAAATAAGTTACTACCAATAAAGACGTTCAAGTCGCGACCTTTTGGGAGCTGTGGTGGGCTAATATGACCCAAAAAGATCTTTATTGGGCGATGGTTTGAGGCCTATGGTACCTCCACAGGTGGTTATAGCTCAAGTATACCCTACGATATATTCTAACAAAGATACCATGTCACAACACATGCGACATAATACCAACAAAAGGGTTCTATATGTACATATTAAACTGGATCAAATCATAATTATGATGTCTCAAAACGAAGGTAACAACATGCACCACTCTACAAATGTCAAAATAAATACTAGACATAATAACTTAATTCAAATAGTACAAATACGAATTAGTACCAACACCAACATGAAACTATCACGTTAATTTCACACGGAACAATTACTTGAAATAATATCCAAATTTGAAACGAGTAACAAAACAAAGTAATTAAATTTTACAAGAGTATCACTGAAAAAATTATAGAATATGTACAAATTGTAATAAAAGAAAAAGAGTTTAAATTACTGAATAAAGCCAAAGTATCAAATATCAAATTTCTATTTAGGAGTGCCAATAGGATTATAAAAAAATGAACAAATGACGAGATATCACGAGATACAAAGAATGCAACAATAATCAAAGGAGTGGAGTACAGAATCCGTACCTGATACTTCCAAACCATTTATAGCACACTCCATAAAATCTTACCCTTAAATGCCAACGATATCAAATACGAAACGTTATTCACAATCTAAACATATTCACCTCAAATTAAAAATAATCCAAACAAATAATTCCAAAATAATTCATAATTTTATTAATATTCCTTTAATCATCTCCTTATAACCCGATATTTTTTTATACAATTAAATCAGAAATTTTACGTATAATTTTTTTATTATTATTTTAAAGGTGAGAACATGTATCTTAGTAAGTGTGTATATATATTTGTAATAAATAAAAATTTATTTATTACATGAATAATTTTAAATAATTTTATTTTAGAATGATTGATCATTATAAATTATATTCTTATAATAATTAATTTTACGGATAAAAATGTTTTTATTAATTATTTTCTATGAAAACATGATTATTATATTATTTAAATAATATATGAAATGATTATAGAATTATTATAATAATTATTTTATTTTATTATATGAAGTTATTTCAGATTAATTAAGTTATTTGTTTTAACTTAATTATTAATGTTATATATGAAAGAAAAATCAGATATGGAATCCAAAACCCTAATTTTGGCTTTTGATCAAGGAATAAGAATAATAATATAATATTAACTATATTTTGATTTTTCAGTGCTATACATAAGTATTGTATGTACGCATTGGTCAATGGTGATGCAGTATTTGGAAAACCCTAATGTTACTAATAAACCCTAGTTTGAAGTCAAATGAGATTTTAAAATCTGTCTAGTAAATATGTTATGTGATTTAATGATATTTATTATAATATTATTTTATTTTAGTACTGTAAATATGTACTGTATATGTGTGGACTAATAATGTTGGTTAAATTATGTGTATAATGTCAAAACCCTAGTTTTAAGCTGTTAAACCCTAATTCAAAAGTCGGATGCCAGCATAAGACTGTTATGTAATCATGTTGATGTGGGTAATGATCGGTACTAATGGTATTAACCCTAATTAGGGAGAATCATTATTATTCAAACCCTAATTTTTTTTAGTATAAACCCTTATTATTTTTCTAAACTATAACCATAATTTGTTTATGTTAAACCATAATTACTAAATTTGCAAGTTTAATGCTAATTAGAGTATCTTAAACCTAATTGGTAAGGTACTAAGTAATTAAAAACCTAATTGATTAAGAAACCCTAATTACAATTTTAGAAACTAAAAATTTTATTTTTCACCCTAAATAAAAATCCTAGAAAAGAAAATTTTTTTGTTAACCTTAGGGTTAAACCCTAAGGGTCTTCTAAATGACCAATGAGCCATTAAAATTCCAAGATAAAAGACCATTTTGCCCATCTTGCATTATTTTAGCTAGCTTGCAAATCTTGACAAATATGGAGTGGGTGAACTAACCTAACCACCCAATGTGACAAATATCAACTGATCAACCACTTATTCTAGCTAATACATTGCATCTAAGTGTATATATATAGATTAGAGAGAGAAAAAATCATTTTTGCTCACTTATTTTTGCCAAACTCTCAACCTTGAGCTTCTCTCTCTAAAACCTCTGAAAATACAAAGTATTTCAGTCCCAAAACAAGACCCCACGAACACCCTTAACAGATCATAAGCTCAGAATCAAGAATTGATGCATAAAGGTATAAAACCCTAATCAAAATTCGACCCTTGATCTTCTGTTAAAAGTTGTGTTTATGGGTTGTAATATGTTCTATGTATTGTTATTGAGTGATCTGGGTTGATAGATGTTGGATCCATAACATCTATAAGCTCAGATCTAGTGTTTTTGAAAATATGGAAAAATTTCATTTTTGTGTTCTGACAACGAATGTCAGTGGCCACAAATCTCTCTGTTTGTGATTTTTCTTGTTTTAAGTTTTGGATCTGTAGTATGTCATGAGATCTGTGTTCTGGAACTCATATCAGGATCAAATCATGCATATATTGATAGATATTGGTGGTCAAAGGTCGTTGACCGACCATGACTTTTCAAATCTGGGTAACCCAGAATTTTTTCAGAAGTCTGACAATGTTTTTGCAGGGCTCGAATCTTGATTTTGTTAGTTAGTTATGCTATGTTATTGTTATGGTTATGTAGACTGACATGAGTATTATCGAATCATGTCTTTATAATCCTTAATTCCTGCACAGAATCCAAGAAAATTTTGGTTAAAGTAAAGCGAATGAAATCTTTGGATGAAGATTCAGGTATTGAGAAATCTTCAAAGGCAGTTCGTGACCACTACTTTGACCGGCTTAGATCTTTCTTATGTGTTGTTAAACGGCTGTAAAAGTGTTTGATAATTGTACGCTGACATCAATACTACAAGTATAAATCATTAGAACAAACATAGCAAGTTTGATTCAAGGCTTGGAATGTAGGTGCCTCACCTGTTCTTCATTTCTGAAAAACCCAGAAAATGAAAAACAGTTCTGACAACCATTTTGAAGATCAAGATCTTTCTGTTATGATGTGGAATGGACATGAAACTAGTTGGTGATTGTAGTGTTACATTAATACTACAATCCTAACAAAATTTCAAGCCCAGAATCATTACGATCTAAAAGTTATCACTGGTCAAACATGCCATCTCGATCACTGACTATGCATTTCTGGGTTTTACGATGAACACGAATAACATCTATAGCGGACGCTACGTCATATATATAAGCGATCTTTCTTGACAGTTAATTTATAAAATAATTATTTTTATTAAATAATTAGTAATAAATAGTTTTTAATTATGAAAAATACAAAATAAATTCTTAAAAATTATTTTAAAATCTGAAAATTAGTTTTAATTATTTTGAATATATTTCATAAATATTTAATATTTTTGGAAAATTAAAGGTATTTAATTTATTTAATTATAATATTTTCTATAAATTTCAATATTTTGTGATGAAATTTCATTAATAAATTAATATTAATGATATTTAGGTTATTTAATAAATATATTAAATAAATGATGAAAAATAAAATTAATTATTTAAAAATTATATAAAAATTATATAAAGGTTATAAAAATATTTTAAGTTATAAAATATAACTTTTGATATTTTGTCATGATAAATATTAATTATTTAATATTAAATTTATTAGATTTATTTAATACTTATATTAAATAAATTAGTTTAAAATGATTTTAATATTAGAAAAATCATTTTAAATAAAAATAAAGATTTTAAAAATATTTTAAGTTATAAAATATAACTTTCAATATTTAAAGATAAATCTCATTAATTATTTACTACTAATGATGTTAAAGTTATTTAATAATTATATTAAAAAATTAGTTTAAAATGATTTTAATATTATAACAATCATTTTAAATGATAATAAATTGTTTAAAGATATTTTAAATTAAAAAATATAACTTTTAATATTTAAAGGATAATTTCATTAATAATTTAATATTAATGATATTAATTTAATAATAAGTGATATTAAGTTTATTTAATAATTATATTAAATAAATAGTTTTAAAATGGTTTTATCTATTTAAAAATCATTTAAAAGGATATAAATAAATTAAAAATATTTTAAGTTATAAATAATGACTTTTAATATTTTGATAAATAAAATATTAATACATTAATATTAATGGTAATTATTTAAAAATAATTTTAAATGTTTTAAAAATCATTTAAGGGTAATATTAATACTTTAAAAGTATTTTGAGTTATTATAAATAACTTTAATATTTCCCATAATGGTTTCATTAATAGTTTAATATTAATTAAATGTTAATGATACTAGAATTGTTTAATACTTAAATTATTTAATAATGATTACGGAGTTTGAAAATTCATGATAAATTATAATAAATGTTTAAAAATTATTATAAGTCATTTTAAAAATAATATAGTGATAATTATAGTTATTGAACTCTTTTGACATGAGTCTTAGACTCGATAATTACCCGCAAATAAAGCGGGCAGATTTTGCAACATATTTAAATTGATCTGGACTTAGATAATTTGATTAAATATGTGTTTATTTGTGATTCAATGGTTGTGGAATATGTGTGACAATGTGATTAGGTTATGTGCTGACTACAATAAGTAGTGCTATGTGTTATAGTATGTTATTCTAATCGATCAAATGATCTTATTAATGATAAGTTTCGGTATAAAAGATAAAACTAAGTTGCATAACTATAAGCAGCAGACCAGGCAAGTATCTTACCTTTGCATTTCCTTTATGCAATGGACATGAGTAAGAAGTTTCAGAATTATACTATTATCGTACTAGATTATTCACTTTATTGTCGTATATATTATATCTGATCATTGTTTATCAACATGATATTATATTAAATAACTCGTATATATATTTTGTTCATTAATTTCGAAATATGGTTATACAAGTGTCCTCACTTGGATAATCATTGTATTTAATCGCATGTTGATATATATATATATATATATATATATATATATATATATATATATATATATATATATATATATAAAGTAGTCTAAGCTATTTGACCTAGCTAGACACAGATTCAGAAATACAGTTGAATATGATAAAACCTTTTTGTATCCAATCAAATTGTTTTGGTCCGGATTCCAGACTAAGTATGAACATCCCGATCACGGGAAAACTTTTATGCGCCCAAGGCGGACAAAGTGAACGATAATATCGTTCTTGCAATGTAGTATTGATCAATAAAGGGTCCATGGGATGTACACCCTCGTGCTCGTAAGTTATGATGGTTTGCATATGAAGTTCTGTCTAACCTTATCGAAAATTTAAAACAATGTTCATAGTATGTCGACTACCCTATATATATAGTCAATACGTAGTTTTAAAAATTTGAGGTAGAATTGTTATGTTATTATTATCGTTTCAGTTTACTTCACAACTATAAATTCGTTGTAGAAGTGATGTACAAAGAAAACAATTATTTCTTTCAGCTAATTATATTTATATTTGTTATTACTTGCTGGGCACCCAAATGCTCATTCTTGCTTTAAATTTAAATGTTTTCAGCTAGGCATGATCAACCCGAAGGTTCAGACAAGAACAAATGAAAAGGAAAGCAAACATAATATTTTTAATGGTATCTTTTTTAATAGTTAGACTGTATTAAGATAATGATATGTACTATATAGCATGTAAAGAATATAGTAAAGGTTGCGTACTTGAGATTAGACTCTGATAAATGTAAGTTAAGTTTGATAATTATATTATTGTTATTATTATTAGTATTATTTCTGCTCATAGAAATGGTATCATAAAGCACCGAGTTCGGGTTTTAAGTACCTAAATTTGGGGGCGTTACATCATGGTATCAGAGCTTTACGGTTAGAAACCTTAGGTGGGTAAGACCTTAGGCTATAACCTTAGAACAGAGGGAAACGTTAAAAATACAAATAACTCAAATAGAGTTTTAAAGAAGATGAATTGAATAAATTCATTGTCAAACTAAATAAAAGATAACTTTTATAAAACTATTATTTGTTGTGTGTATATATTAGTTGATAATCAGGATAACTTAGGTGTGTAGATGTCAAATAGAAAAGAATTAGAATGCCCTTAGATTGTAAAGAAGGAGCCGATCTCCATAACCGAGCCAATATCAAAGCTAATAGCTGAAATAGAGGCTCACATTGAAAGCTACCTCAATGAGGTGGTTATTTTGGAAAGTATAGTATCGGACCCAAAAACGATAGTATAACTGGTATGTAAAGTATAATTAAAGAATATGTGGTCAATGTCGAGTTCTTAAACTCATATGCTTGTGGTGAGTTTTTAAACTCATAATGTGTTGTAAGTTTGACGAACTAGGTATAGTTAGGTGTGAATGGATTATTGAGGATAAAGGGAATAGACAAATTTCTAAGTAATTGATCCTTTGTGGAGGCGTAAAAAATTAGTAGTACTAGTATTACTTGAATAGGTATGATCCTATGTTATGTATATGATAGGTATGTTTGTATAAGGTAATATTTTTCAAATTTTGTATAAGTTGTAGCAGCGATTCCCGACTTTTAAGTCACAAAGGGATAGCGGATGATTAAAGCAATATGTGTTATGGTATGTCAAGTGTTATGAATATGAATCTATGTGGGATTAACAAAATAAGTTGGAATAAAGATAGTAGATATTTATCTGAACACCGGTTAATATAGAAAACCCAGTTTTCAAAATTTAATATTTTGAGTACATGACTATTTGAATAAAGAATTTTCGCATTATATGTTAAGTGTATACGATAAGGCTTAGAATGTAATTTAATAAAGAATAATTTATAATAATGTCGTCAAGACAAAAACAAAACCAAAGGATAGAAGAATCTATCAGCAAAGCAGGAGGACAACCAGACCCGATACAGAATTATGCCAATATCGACGATGATCAAGCCATGCAGAACAGAATACCAGTCACGGGAAAACTAGTCAAATAATCGATTGGTAAACTTCAAAGACTTCAAGGCATTCAGACTGCCAGGATTTAGAGGATCAACTGTCCCTATAAGCAACTTTTATGATAACTAGGATAACGAAGGGGCAAAAGATAGTTTTGTCAACTATACAATAAAAGGAAAAGAGATAAAGGGCAAGTCTATGAGTTATAAGTGTGAATCAATGGAGTATAAGGTGAAAGACTGTCCAAGAAGGATAAGGGAGGCAAGGAATGCGCAAACAAGGAAAGGCAGCAGGACATTGGCGACGACGGGACCAACATCAATAATCAAACCAATGAAATCAACTGCAAGCGTCTTCAACATGACAGTTAGAGAAACTGTAGCTGTGACGCCCCCAAAATAGGTATACAACACCCATTCTGAGTCGCCAAATACATGGTATAGAAAGCAAACTACAACTTCAAAATACAATTGTCGTGTAAAATACGACAACACATACTATGAGTTTGAATACAAATATTGTCTAATAGAGAGTATACAAACTCAAAAGGAGTCCTCATTACAATTATTCAAACACTATTTTATAGAAATAGTGAGGACTGCTAAAACATCTTTCAAGAACCATCACTTCATACCCCGACTAGATCCTACTATGTTCTCACCTCCTGAGAAGAAAAATGGAACAAAAAGGAAAAGAGTGAGCTCAACTAGCCCAGTAAAGAATATTATGACTAAGATAATATACAACAAATTATCATTAGTCTTCAACAGGGAAAATCTGATAAAATATAATAGACAACAAGTTTTAGATCAACAACTGCAGCGGAAACAATAATCCATTAGAAGAGTTAAGTAGAGAAAGAATTCTACTATCTTCTAAGATTTAAAAGCCCATCATCAATTTTTTATCCCTGTAACATCAATCAATATACATCTTGAATCAAATATTCATCTTTGTACTACAAGCCAAAGATATTTATTTGTATCACCAGTTGGTCATGTTCATCTCAACACCTGTTCATCTTTGCACTACGGGCAAAAGATATTCATCGGGTAATCATTCATCTTTGCACTACAGGCCAAAGATATTCATCATTTAATCATTCATCTTTGCACTACAGGCCAAAGATATTCAGTAATATCATCATTTAGGACTGAGGATGATGAAAAATATTTTCAAGAAAACGAATCTAGTGAGATAAAAGAACAAATATTAGATATTCGTATTACAGTGTATCCAAGTTCAATAATACTCCATAATAACCAATTTTGAAGCATAATTCAAAAATAAAGATCAAAACATGGATACAATCAAAGATAGTAACCATAATAGACATCTTGGACAAAAATAAGAAAATTATATTTTTTGGTGAATAGTGTCGTATTCGTGAATAGTGCCGTATACGTGAATAGTAACCCCGACACATAAAGATAGGCATTCCACAATAAAATCCATACCAACTTTCGGTATAATGATATTGAAAGAATAACATCATTAGGAAGAAAATAACATCCCTTACCTCAAAAAGACAGTACTTATGACTGGAATATTGGATATAATGTTGAAGGAACTTGCACCGTATAGCAACACTCAAAGTATCAAAATACTCACAAAATACGCTTGATAATATAGAGAGAGAAAGAGAGAAAACTTGTTTCTGGTGTGCTTTTAAATTCTAACTTAGCTCTCTCTATTTATAGGAAAATGTTAGCACGCCGAAGCAAGCTTAACCTGCTACCTGATGGCTTTACTTGCTACTATTGCCACCCACCACATTTGAAATTTAATTTGAGCACATTTCTCACCAACCAAAAGTGGGGTCCACCAATTCTAGAATTTTCCACCAAAATTATTTAAAAACCTAATTTCTGAATCAGTCAACTCTTAAAATTCATAACAAATCATACGCTCATTTTTAACGGTTCAAAATTTGTGGACATATACCCAACTTATATATGTATAACATATCCAAAAATCACAACGATCCAACGGTCGGATTAAAAATTATAACTCACACAATAAAGTTTGTAAGAACAACCGATTTGATCTTTTAATACCTCCAATCCGACAAAATCTCGATAAAATACCTCAACATTAATTCCTTCATTTATAACCACATAAATAAATCCATCATTTATATCCACATCAAATAAATATTTCATTATCATATAAATCAATAATTAATTATTCACAAATAATATTATAGAATCACAATTATGATGACAGACTAGTTCTAGGAAAGAGGGGCTTTCAATAAGGATTTCTCCTTACTAGCAGCGCAATTAGGTGACCAAACCTCTCCTTGTGAGAACTTTCTAGACATTGCCAATAATGCTATCTCTCATAATATTATTCAAATAATATGAATTATTGATCCGATAATGGGAAATCTTGTCTTGATGACAATTATTGAAACAACAATAACATAAAATATCATCGCATGACAATTATTGAACCAATAAAATAAAATATTGAGCAAATAATTCTTGTAACAATTATTGAGTAGTGCCTTCTTACATAAGAATCAATAATTCAAAAATATTGTGCAAAATGGTGTGCTTCTTGTGTAACCATAGCGTATTCTTGTATTTTAACCACGGGTAATCAACGATTGTTAGCGGTAACAATTACTCAGTTATTTATAAAAGCGATACTTTGTCATTTTCTTCATCCAAGCGGTTATTTTGTTATGGGGCCCCTAAATGGTTTATATGGTAGTAAATGCGAATATTTCCGACAACAAGAATATTCCACGACCAAACGAATATTCCCCGACAACAATGAATATTTTATAACCATTTGCTTATTTTGAAAAATTTTCACATTTCCCCCATAACCAAAACATTATATCAAATTAACACCTTATTATTTCAAAATAATAATTAGAGGAAAATTCAATTTTATTTATAAAAAACTGGGGTCTTACAACCTCCCCTCCTTATGAAATTTCGTCCTTGAAATTGACGTATGTACCTGGTGTTTCGAACAGGTGAGGATACCTCTCTTTCATTTCAGATTCTAACTCCCAGTTCATTTCTTCAATAGCATGGTTCCTCCATAAAACCTTAACTTGAGGTATAACCTTTGTGCATAGGACATGTTCTTTCCTATCCAAGATCTTGGTGGTACTCTTTCGACGTTAAATCCTCGGCTATCTCGTACGGTTCTAACACAATAATGTGGTTTGGTCGTCCACATATTTACGTAACATCGATACGTGAAAAACGTTATAAACACGCGACATACTTAGCATTAAGGCGAGTCTATAGGCCACAGTTCCTACTCGATCGAGGATTTCAAATAAATCGAAGGCTTGAGCTTTCTTCTCTTCATCGACTCTTACTTCTAGAATAACGCATTCTTGCACGTTCTTCTTTATATTCATCAGCTCCATTGTGTAGCTTGAGCGGTTTTAACTTTATAAATCAGAGTCGATTCTACTCGTATATTTAACATCATAACGTGGGTACTTGGAGCCTTTAACTCTATCCCCATCCTTTGTAAGTTATACAAAATAGGTCTTTGTGTTCGACAATATCGCACTCGTACTAGCATACAATCTTCTACTCAATGCGTCAGTTACCACGTTCACTTTTCCAAGATGGTATGGTCAGAAAAGGTGCCAAAATGAGTCGTATCTTGAGCTATTGGAAAATCTTCTCGTATTCCTCGTTCTATACGAATTTTGTATCTTTCCGAGTCAGCAAAGTTAATGGATTAGCGATTCGAGAAAATCCTTCCACGAATCTCTGATAGTAACCAGCTAAGCCTAGAAAGCTATGTAATTCGATTACTGACTTAAGTTGTTCTCAAATGTGACTCATATCCCAATATTGGATAGCACGTCACATTAGCACCTATTGTTTTACCACCAAACAAATATAGCTTCCCCTACGAAAAGTCTGGCTTTGGTGCATTCCACAAAGGAAGTTACCAGATAGAGGCTTAAGTACCAACTCTTGTAGTTGGGTTTTTAACTCCTGAAGTTCAATAGGAGCCATTCAATAAGAGATTTTAGAAATGGGTTTTGTACCGGGTTCAAAGTCGATACAAAATTCAATATCACACTTTGGGAGTAAGCCAAGAAATTCTTCAGGAAATACATCAGGAAATTTACTAACAATAGAAATATCATTCAAATCTGACGTATTTTTGTTCAAGTCCATAACATGGGCTAAGAAAACTTAACATCCGTTTTTCAATACAAGAATGACTTTATGGCTTGATATGAAAGCGTTTGACTTCAATGGTTTGGTTTCTTGAATTCAAATAACAGGTTGCTTAGGAATATGAAAACTAACAACCTTACGAAAGAAATCAATTTTGGCATGATGAATAGTTAATCAATCAATCCCTAAAATCACATCAAAAGCAAGTATCTTTAAAGAAATAAGGTCAACATGTAATGTGATGGTGCCAACTTGGATCAAACAAGATTTAAAAATAGTGGATGTAACAAAAGTCTCTCTCGTTTGGTTTTGCATGAATTCTATAAAGTTCCTAAACATACCATCGTTCGTCATTTGGTCGGTGTTATTGTTTACAGGAGGGTTATTACCTTCCTTATTCTGGGTATTGATCAGTGGTGACTCAACAGTCTCATGTGCTCCATTGCTTATCTCAAGATCTTCAGATGCCATTTTACTGTCACAAAACAATGGTTAATTGACATGCCACATATTATCCCTATATTCTGACTGACCAATTAAATAACAAATAAGCTTAGGTATGACACACTAGCGAAGGATTTACTCGTCTCTCCCCTCCTAGTTCTATTCCACGATCTCCGCCAGAGACCATATTCTTAAGCTTTGATACCAACTGTGACGCCCCCAAAATAGGTATACAACACCCATTCTGAGTCGCCAAATACATGGTACAGAAAGCAAACTACAACTTCAAAATACAATTTTCGTGCAAAATATGACAACACATACTGTGAGTTTGAATACAAATACTGTCTAATAGAGACTATACAAACTCAAAAGGAGTCCTCATTACAATTATTCAAACACTATTTTACAGAAATAGTGAGGACTGTTAAAACATCTTTCAAGAACCATTACTCCATACCCCGACTAGATCCTGCTATGTTCTCACCTCTTGAGAAGAAAAATGGAACAAAAAACAAAAGGGTGAGCTCAACTAACCCAGTAAATAATATTATGACTAAGATAATATACAACAAATTATCATTAGTCTTCAACAGGGAAAAATCTGATAAAATATAATAGACAACAAGTTTTTAGATCAACAACTGCAGCGGAAATAATAATCCATTAGAAGAATTAAGTAGAGAAAGAATTCTACTATCTTCTAAGATTTAAAAGCCCATCATCAATATTTTATCCCTGTAACATCAATCAATATACATCTTGAATCAAATATTCATCTTTGCACTACAAGCCAAAGATATTCATTTGTATCACCAGTTGGTCATGTTCATCTCAACACCTGTTCATCTTTACACTACGGGCCAAAGATATTCATCAGGTAATCATTCATCTTTGCACTACAGGCCAAAGATATTCATCATTTAATCATTCATCTTTGCACTACAGGCCAAAGATATTCACTAATATCATAATTAGGACTGAGGATGATTAAAAATATTTTAAAGAAAACGAATCCAGTGAGATAAAAGAACAAATATTAGAGATTCGTATTACAGTTTATCCAAGTTTACAAATACTCCATAATAACCAATTTTGAAGCATAATTCAAAAATAAAGATCAAAACATGGATACAATCAAAGATAGTAACCATAATAGACATCTTGGATAAAAAGAAGAAAATTTCATTTTTTGGTGAATAGTGCCGTATTCGTGAATAGTTTCGTATACGTGAATAGTAACCCCAACACAAAAAGGTAGAAATTCCACAATAAAATCCATACCAACATTTCGCTATAATGATATTGAAAGAATAACATCATTAGGAAGAAAATAACATCCCTTACCTCAAAAAGACAATACTTCTGACTGAAATACTAGATATAGTGTTGAAGGAACTTGCACCGTATAGCAACACTCAAAGTATCAATATACTCACAAAATACGCTCGATAATATAGAGAGAGAAAGAGAGAAAACTTGTTTCTGGTGTGCTTTTAAATTCTAACTTAGCTCTCTCTATTTATAGGAAAATGTTAGCACGCCGAAGCAAACTTAACCTGCTACCTGATGGCTTTACCTGCTACTATTGCCACCCACCACATTTTAAATTTAATTTGAGAACATTTCTCACCAACCAAAAGTGGGGTCCACCAATTCTAGAATTTTCCACCAAAATTATTTATAAACCTAATTTCTGAATCAGTCATCTCTTAAATTCATAACAAATCATATGCTCATTTTTAACGGTTCAAAATTTGTGGACATATACCCAACTTATATATGTATAACATATCCAAAAATCACAACGATCCAACGGTCGAATTAAAAATTATAACTCACACAATAGAGCTGTAAGAACACTTATTTGATCTTTTAATACCTCTAATCCGACAAAATACTGATAAAATACCTCAACATTAATTCCTTCATTTATAACCACATAAATAAATCCATCATTTATATCCACATCAAATAAATATTTCATTATCATATAAATCAATAATTAATTATTCACAATTAATATTACAGAATCACAATTATGACAATCGCCGCTCCTGAGGAAGAAGGGCTTTCAATAAGGATTTCTCCATGGTAGCGCAATTAGGTGACCAAACCTCTCCTTGACAGAACTTTCTAGACATTGCCAATAATGTTATCTCATAATATTATTCAAATAATATGAATTATTGATACGATAATGGGAAATAATGTGCAGTGACAATTATTGAAACAACAAAAATATAAAATATCAACGCAGCAATTATTGAACCAATAAAATAAAATATTGAACAGTAATTACTGTAACAATTATTGAGTAGTCCCTTCTTACATAAGAATCAATAATTCAAAAATATTGTGCAAAATCGTGTGCTACTGTGCAACCACGCGTATTACTGTATTTTAACCACCAGGTAATCCAACAGTGTTAACGGTAACAATTACTCTGTTATTTATAAAAACTCATACTTTGTCATTTCCTTCATCCGACAGTTATTCTGTTATAGGGCCCACAAATGGTTGCGCCGTCGTACGAATATTGCCCGACAACAAGAATATTCCACGACCAAACGAATATTCCCCGACAACAATAAATATTTTATAACCACTTACTTATTTTGAAAAATTTTCACATTTCCCCCATAACCAAAACATTATATCAAATTAACACCTTATTATTTCAAAATAATAATTAGAGGAAAATTCAATTTTATTTATAAAAAACTGGGGTCTTACAACCTCCCCTCCTTATGAAATTGCGTCCTTGAAATTGACGTATGTACCTGGTGTTTCGAACAGGTGAGGATACCTCGCTTTCATTTCTGTTTCCAAGTCTCAGTTTATTTCTTCAATAGCATGGTTCTTCCATAAAACCTTAACTTGAGGTATAACCTTTGTGCATAGGACATGTTCTTTCCTATCCAAGATCTTGACAGGTACCTTTTCGTACGTTAAATCCTCGGCTATCTCATCTGGTTCTAACGCAATAATGTGGTTTGGGTAGTCCACATATTTACGTAACATCGATACGTGAAAAACGTTATAAACACGCGACATACTTAGGGTTAAGGCGAGTCTATAGGCCACAGTTCCTACTCGATCGAGGATTTCAAATAAATCGAAGGCTTGGGCTTTCTTCTCTTCATCGACTCTTACTTCTAGAATAACGCATTATTGCATGTTCTTCTTTATATTCATCATCTCCATTGTGTAGCTTGAGCGGTTTTAACTTTATAAATCAGAGTCGATTCTACTCGTATATTTAACATCATAACGTGGGTACTTGGAGCCTTTAACTCTATCCCCATCCTTTGTAAGTTATACAAAATAAGTCTTTGTGTTCGACAATATCGCACTCGTACTAGCATACAATCTTCTACTCAATGCGTCAGCTACCACGTTCACTTTTCCAAGATGGTATGGTCAGAAAAGGTGCCAAAATGAGTCGTATCTTGAGCTATTGGAAAATCTTCTCATATTCCTCGTTTCATACGAATTTTGTATCTTTCCGAGTCAGCAAAGTTAATGGATTAGCGATTCGAGAAAATCCTTCCACGAATCTCTAATAGTAATCAGCTAAGCCTAGAAAGCTATGTAATTCGATTACTGACTTAAGTTGTTCTCAAATGTGACTTATATCCCAATATTGGATAACACGTCACAATAGCACCTATTGTTTTACCACCAAACAAATATAGCTTCCCCTACGGAAAGTCTGGCTTTGGTGCATTCCACAAAGGAAGTTACCAGATAGAGGCTTAAGTACCAACTCTTGTAGTTGGGTTTTTAACTCATGAAGTTCAATAGGAGCCATTCAATAAGAGATTTTAGAAATGGGTTTTGTACCGGGTTCATAGTCGATACAAAATTCAATATCACACTTTGGGAGTAAGCCAAGAAATTCTTCAGGAAATACATCAGGAAATTTACTAACAATAGATATATCATTCAAATCTGACGTATTTTTGTTCAAGTCCATAACATGGGCTAAGAAAACTTAACATCCATTTTTCAATAAATGAATGACTTTATGGCTTGATATGAAAGTGTTTGACATCAATGGTTTGGTTTCTTGAATTCAAATAACAGGTTGCTTAGGAATATGAAAACTAACAACCTTACGAAAGCAATCAATTTTGGCATGATGAGTAGTTAATCAATCAATCCCTAAAATCACATCAAAAGCAAGTATCTTTAAAGAAATAAGGTCAACAGGTAATGTGATGGTGCCAACTTGGATCAAACAAGATTTATAAACAGTGGATGTAACGAAAGTTTCTCCTAACGGAGTTTCCACAGATAAATCAAAGTCTAATTTCTCAGGAATCAAGTTTAAACATTGAGCACAAGCAGGAGAGATATAAGAATGGGTAGAATCGGTATCTAATAAGGTATGGACTTCGTAAGAATTTATAATTAACTAACCCGTGCTAACTTCGTTCGGGTTCCTCGCATTCTGACCAGTCATGAAAAACGCTCTTCCAAGAACCGTTGACTTTGACTTTTCTGGGATAGCCTTTTGAGTCACGATCCCCGCTGGACTTGGTTTCGCTACAGGACAATCTCGAGCTATATGACCATCTTTTCCATAACTAAAACATACCTTGGAAGGTTGTGAACAGTTTGGACTTATGTGTCCCTCTTCTCCGCATCTGTAGCATCTAACTGACGGTTTTCTCCTCCCCTAGAATTCGTTCCTAGTGTTGGTGCCGACGACATCCCGTCATTGTTAAATCTTCTCTTTTTGAAATTTCCACTTTACTCACCATTCCTATTATCTTGGCAATGATTACCACCGAAGTGGTTACCATTTCTGGCTTGATAATTTCTTCCACGATGGTTATCATTGTTTCGATGACCGTTTCCACTGGTACGATTATCATCGAGTTGTTGGTCATTATTCTTCAGTTGAACCGACTCATTATCGCGCTCCAATAACTGAGCCCTATTCACAACATCTGGATATAAACAAAGTTTGTGAGAAATGAGGTATTGACGTATTTTGGATTTCAAACCTCGCAGAAACATTCGCGTCATTCTCTCCTCATTATCAACAAAATAGGATGCAAATCGGGACAACTCGGCAAACTTAGCTTCGTATTGTGACGAATACTTTCGGGAAAGTACTTGTCGTTGAACAATTCTTGGAACTTCTCCCAAGACATCTTCAGTGCGGCAAGCTGAGTACGCTTTACGGATTCCCACCAATAATTTGCCTCTCCTCGCAACATGAAGGTGGCGAAATGAACCTTTTGCTCCTCTGAGCATCCCAAGACATCAAATATCTTAGTGATTTGCTTTATCCACGTCTCTGCCATAAGTGGTTCTGGCTTTCCCAAAAACTCCGGAGGTCCTAAATCCTTGAACTGCTTAGCGGTGACCATCCGTGATTTGCTAGTGTTTCCACCTACATTTTGAATAGTAGTCTCTCTCGTTTGGTTTTGCATGAATTCTATAAAGTTCCTAAACATACCATCGTTCGTCATTTGGTCGGTGTTATTGTTTACAGGAGGGTTATTACCTTCCTTATTCTGGGTATTGATCAGTGGTGACTCAATAGTCTCATGTGCTCCATTGCTTATCTCAAGATCTTCAGATGCCATTTTACTGTCACAAAACAATGGTTAATTGACATGCCACATATTATCACTATATTCTGACTGACCAATTAAATAACAAATAAGCTTAGGTATGACACACTAGCGAAGGATTTACTCGTCTCTCCCCTCCTAGTTCTATTACCCCGATCTACGATAGAAACCATATTCCTAAGCTTTGATACCAACTGTGATGCTCCCAAAATAGGTATACAACACCCATTCTGAGTCGCCAAATACATGGTATAGAAAGCAAACTACAACTTCAAAATACAATTGTCGTGCAAAATACGACAACACATACTGTGAGTTTGAATATAAATACTGTCTAATAGAGAGTATACAAACTCAAAAGGAGTCCTCATTACAATTATTCAAACACTATTTTACAGAAATACTGAGGACTGCTAAAACATCTTTCAAGAACCATCACTCCATACCCCGACTAGATCCTGCTATGTTCTCACCTCCTGAGAAGAAAAATGGAACAAAAAGGAAAAGGGTGAGCTCAACTAGCCTAGTAAATAATATTATGACTAAGATAATACACAACAAATTATCATTAGTCTTCAACAGGGAAAAATCTGATAAAATATAATAGACAACAAGTTTTTAGATCAACAACTGCAGCGAAAACAATAATCCATTAGAAGAGTTAAGTAGAGAAAGAATTCTACTATCTTCTAAGATTTAAAATCCCATCATCAAAATTTTATCCCTGTAACATCAATCAATATACATCTTGAATCAAATATTCATCTTTGCACTACAGGCCAAAGATATTCATTTGTATCACCAGTTGGTCATGTTCATCTCAACACCTGTTCATCTTTGCACTACGGGCCAAAGATATTCATCAGGTAATCATTCATCTTTGCACTACAGGCCAAAGATATTCATCATTTAATCATTTATCTTTGCACTACAGGCCAAAGATATTCAGTAATATCATCATTTAGGACTGAGGATGATTAAAAATATTTTAAAGAAAACGAATCCAGTGAGATAAAAGAACAAATATTAGAGATTCGTATTACAGTTTATCCAAGTTTAATAATACTCCATAATAACCAATTTTGAAGCATAATTCAAAAATAAAGATCAAAACATGGATACAATCAAAGATAGTAACCATAATAGACATCTTGGACAAAAAAGAAGAAAATTTCATTTTTTGGTGAATAGTGCCGTATTCCTAAATAGTGTCGTATATGTGAATATTCCCATATACGTGAATAGTAACCCTGACACAAAAAGGTAGAAATTCCACAATAAAATCCATACCAACATTTCGGTATAATGATATTGAAAGAATAACATCATTAGGAAGAAAATAACATCCCTTACCTCAAAAAGACAATACTTCTGACTGGAATACTGGATATAGTGTTGAAGGAACTTGCACCATATAGAAACAGTCAAAGTATCAAAATACTCCCAAAATACGCTCGATAATATAGAGAGAGAAAGAGAGAAAACTTGTTTCTGGTGTGATTTTCAATTCTAACTTAGCCCTCTATTTATAGGAAAATGTTAGCACGCCGAAGCAAACTTAACTTGCTACCTGATGGATTTACCTGCTACTATTGCCACCCACCACATTTGAAATTCAATTTGAGCACATTTCTCACCAACCAAAAGTGGGGTCCACCAATTCTAGAATTTTCCACCAAAATCATTTATAAACCTAATTTCTGAATTAGTCACCTCTTAAAATTCATAACAAATCATACGCTCATTTTTAACGGTTCAAAATTTGTGGACATATACCCAACTTATATATGTATAACATATCCAAAAATCACAACGATCCAATGGTCGGATTAAAAATTATAACTCACACAATAGAGCTGTAAGAACACCGATTTGATCTTTTAATACCTCCAATCCGACAAAATACTGATAAAATACCTCAACATTAATTCCTTCATTTATAACCACATAAATAAATCCATCATTTATATCTACATCAAATAAATATTTCATTATCATATAAATCAATAATTAATTATTCACAAATAATATTACAGAATCACAATTATGACAACTGGTAGTTCCGGAAAGAGGCGGTGCTTTCAATAAGGATTTCTCCATCTTTGGCAGCAATTAGGTGACCAAACCTCTCCTCGATGAGAACTTTCTAGACATTGCCAATAATGCTATCTCATAATATTATTCAAATAATATGAATTATTGATCCGATAATGGGAAATATCGCAAAGTTGACAATTATTGAAACAACAATAATATAAAATATCAACGCAACAATTATTGAACCAATAAAATAAAATATTAAAGCAATAATTATGTGAATAGCTTGAGTTAGTGAGTGGCTTTTCTTACATAAGAATCAATAATTCAAAAATACTGTGCAAAACCGTGTGCTACTGTGCAACCACGCGTATTATTGTATTTTAACCACCATGTAATCCAATGATTGCTAACTTGATAACAATTACGTTGTTATTTATAAAAACTCATACTTTGTCGTTTTCTTCATCCGACAGTTATTATTCATTATGGGGCCCACTGAATGGTTTACCGTCAGTAAATGCGAATATTCCCCGACAACAAGAATATTCCACGACCAATAACATGGTTCCTCCATAAAACCTTAACTTGAGGTATAACCTTTGTGCATAGGACATGTTCTTTCCTATCCAAGATCTTGACAGGTACCTCTTCGTATGTTAAATCCTCGGCTATCTCGTCTAGTCCTAACACAATAATGTGGTTTGGGTCGTCCACATATTTACGTAACATCGATACGTGAAAAACGATATAAACACGCGACATACTTAGCGTTAATGCGAGTCTATAGGCCATAGTTCCTACTCGATCGAGGATTTCAATTAGGGAGAATCTTTATTATTCAAACCCTTTTCTAAACTATAAACCCTAATTTGTTTATGTTAAACCCTAATTACTAAATTTTGAAGTTTAATGCTAATTAGTGTATCTTATACCTAATTAGTAAGGTACTAAGTAATTAAAAGCCTAATTGATTAAGAAACCCTAATTATAATTTTAGAAACTAAAAATTTTATTTTTAACCCTAAAAAGACCAATGAGCCATTAAAATTCCAAGACAAAAGACCATTTTTCCCATCTTGCATTATTTTAGTTAGCTTGCAAATCTTGACAAATATGGAGTGGGTAAACTAACCTAACCACCCCATGTGACAAATATCAACTGATCAGCCACTTATTCTAGCTAATACATTGCATCTAAGTGTATATATATAGATTAGAGAGAGAAAAAATCATTTTGCTCACTTATTTTTGCCAAATTCTCAACCTTGAGCTTCTCTCTCTAAAACCTCAGAAAATACAAAGTATTTCAGTCCCAAAACAAAGCCCCACAAACACCCTTAACAGATCATAAGCTCAGAATCAAGAATTGATGCATAAAGGTATAAAACCCTAATCAAAATTCGACCCTTGATCTTCTGTTAAAAGTTGTGTTTATGGGTTGTAATATGTTCTATGTAGTGTTATTAAGTGATCTGGGTTGATAGATGTTGGATCCATAACATCTATAAGCTCAGATCTAGTGTTTTTGAAAATCTGGAAAAATTTCATTTTTGTGTTCTGACAACGAATGTCAGTGGCCACAAATCTTTCTCTATTTGTGATTTTTCTTGTTTTAAGTTTTGGATCTGTAGTATGTCATGAGATCTGTGTTCTGGAACTCATATCAAGATCAGATCATGGATATATTGATAGATATTGGTGGTCAAAGGTCGTTGACCGACCATAACTTTTCAAATCTGGGTAACCCGAAATTTTTCCAAAAGTCTGACAATGTTTTTGCAGGGCTCGGATCTTGATTTTGTTAGTTAGTTATGCTAAATTATTGTTATGGTTGTGTAGACTGACATGAGTACTATCGAATCATGTCTTTATAATCCTTAATTCCTGCACAGAATCCAAGAAATTTTTGGTCCAAGTAAGCCAGACGAAACTGTCGGATGAAGATTCGGGGTAACCCAGAAATCTTCAAAGGCAGTTCCTGACCACTACTATGACCAGCTTAGATCTCTCTTATGTGTTGTTAAACGGCTGTAAAAGTGTTTGATAATTGTACTCTGACATCAATACTACAAGTGTAAATCATTAGAACAAACATAGCAAGCCCGGAACGTTTGATTCAAGGCTTGGAATGTAGGTGCCTCGACTGTTCTTCATTTCTGGAAAACCCAGAAAATGAAGAAAAGTTCTGACAATAATTTTGAAGATCAAGATCTTTCTGTTATGATGTGTAATGGACATGAAACCAGTTGGTGATTGTAGTGTTACATTAATACTACAATCCTAATAAAATTCCAAGCCCAGAATCATTACGATCTAAAAGTTATCACTGGTCAAACATGCCATCTCAATCACTGACTATGCATTTCTAGGTTTCTCGATGAACACGAAGAACACCTATAGCGACGCTTTTGTCGCTATAGGCAGTTTTTAACGACAGTTAATTTATAAAATAATTATAAAAAATACAAAACAAATTCTTAAAAATTATTTTAAAATCCAAAAATTAGTTTTAATTATTTTGAATATATTTCATCAATATTTAATATTTTTGGAATATTAAAGGTATTTAATTTATTTAATTATAATATTAAATAAATTATTTAAAAAATGATGTTAATACTTGAAAAATTATTTAATATTATATTATGTTATAAGAAAATATTTTAAGTTATTTTCTATAACTTTCAATATTTTGTGATGAAATTTCCTTATTAAATTAATATTAATGATATTTAGGTTATTTAATAAATATATTAAACAAATGATGAAAAATAGAATTAATGATTTAAAAATTATATAAAGGTTATAAAAAATATTTTAAGATATAAAATATAAATTTTGATATTTTCATGAAAAATATTAATTATTTAATATTATTGATATTAGATTTATTTAATACTTATATTAAATAAATTAGTTTAAAATGATTTTAATATTAGAAAAATCATTTTAAATAAAAATAAAGATTTTAAAAATATTTTAATTTATAAAATATAACTTTCAATATTTAAAGATAAATCTCATTAATTATTTATTACTAATGATATTAAAGTTATTTAATAATTATATTAAATGAATTAGTTTAAAAATGATTTTAATATTATTAAAATCATTTTAAATGATAATAAATTGTTTAAAAATATTTTAAGTTAAAAAATATAACTTTTAATATTTAAAGGATAATTTCATTAATAATTTAATATTAATGATATTAATTTAATAATAAATGATATTAAGTTTATTTCATAATTATATTAAATAAATAGTTTTAAAATGGTTTTATCTATTTAAAAGGATATAAATGAATTAAAAATATTTTAAGTTATAAATAATGACCTTTAATATTTTGATAAATAAAACATTAATACATTAATATTAATGGTAATTATTTAAAAATGATTTTAAATGTTTTAAAATTATTTATTGGTAATATTAATACTTTAAAAGTATTTTGAGTTATTATAAATAACTTTAATATTTCAGCAATGGTTTCATTAATAGTTTAATATTAATTAAATATTAATGATACTAGAATTGTTTAATACTTAAATCATTTAATAATGATTCCGAAGTTTGAAAATTTATGATAAATTATAATAAATGTTTAAAAATTATTATAAGTCATTTAAAAATAATATGACTGATAAATATAGTTATTGAACTACAGGACAGAGTCTTAGACTCGATAATTACCCGATAAAGCTGTCTGTACACCGATTTGTTTCAAAAATTAATATTGACTTAGATAATTTGATTAAATATGTGTTTATTTGTGATTCAATGGTTGTGGAATATGTGTGACAATGTGATTAGGTTATGTGTTGACTGCAATAAGTAGTGCTATGTGTTATAGTATGTTATTCTAATCGATCAAATGATCTTATTAATGATAGGTTTCGGTATAAAAGATAAAACTAAGTTGCATAACTGTAAGCAGCAGACCAGGCAAGTATCTTACCTTTGCATTTCCTTTATGCAATGGACATGAGTAAGAAGTTTCAGAATTATACTATTATCGTACTAGATTATACACTTTATTGTCGTATATATTATATCTGATCATTGTTTATCAACATGATATTATATTATATAACTCGTATATATATTCTGTTCGTTAATTTCAAAATATGGTTATACAAGTGTCCTCTCTTGGATAATCATTGTATTTAATCACATGTTGATATATATATATATATATATATATATATATATATATAAAGTCGTCTAAGCTGTACAGCCCCCAAACTCGGGTACTTGAAATCTGAACTCGGTGTTTTACGATACAATTTCTATGAGCAAAAATAATACTAATAATAATAACAATAATATAAATATCAAACTTAACTTACATTTATCAGAGTCTAATCCCAAGTACGCAACCTTTACTATATTCTTTACATGATATATAATACATATCATTATCTTAATACAGTCTAACTATTACAAAAGACACCATTAAACATGTTATGTTTGCTTTCCTTTTCACTTGTTCTTGTCTGAACCTTCGGGTTGAGCATGCCTAGCTGAAAACATTTAAATTTAAGCAAGGATGAACATTTGGGTGCCAAGCAAGTAATAACAATTATGAATAAAATTAGCTGAAAGAAATAAATATTTTCTTTGTACATCACTTCTACAACGAATTTATAGTTGTGAAGTAAACAGAACCGATAATAACAACATAACAACTCTATCTCAAATTTTTGAAACTACATATTGACTATATATATAGGTATTAGTCGACAGATTATGAACATTGTTTTTAGTTTTCGCTAAGGTTTAGCAGAACTTCATCTGCAAACCGTCATAACTTACGGGCATTAGGTTGTACTTCCCATGGACCTTGTATTGATCAATACTACATTACAAGAACGATAAGATCGTTTACTCGGTCCGCCTTGGGCGCATAAAAGTTTTCCCGTGATCAGGATGTTCATACTTAGTCTAGAATCCGAACCAAAACAACTTGATTGGATACAAAAAGGTTTTATCATATTCAATGAATTTTTTGAAATCTGTGTCTACCCGGTCAAGTATATATATATATATATATATATATATATATATATATATATATATATCAACATGTGATTAAATACAATGATTATTCAAGTGGGGACACTTGTGTAACCATATTTAGAAATTAACGAACAAAATATATATCTGAATTACCATATACTAACATGTTGATAAACAATGATCGGATATAGAATATATCACAATAGGGTTAATAATATAGCATAATAATAATATAATTCAGAAACTTCTTACTCATGTCCATTGCATAAAGGAAATGCAAAGGTAAGATACTTGCCTGATGCACTACTTACAGTTCGTAACTTAGTTCTATCTTTATATAACACCTATTAGTAATAAGATCATTTGATCGATTAGAATAACATACTATATAACATATAGCACTGCTTATTGCAGTCAGGACATAACCTAATCACATTGTCACATATGTTCCACAACCATTGAATCACAAATAAACACATATCTAATCAAATTATCTAAGTCTAGATCAATTTCTGAAACATGTCGGTGTACCGACGGCTTTATCGGGTAATTATCGAGTCTAAGACTCTATCTTGTACCTCAATATCTACAAGTATCGGTTATATTATTTTTAAATGACTTAAAATAATTTTTAAACATTTATTATAATTTATCATGAATTTTCAAACACCGGAATCATTATTAAATGATTTAAATATTAAACAATTCTATTTATCATTAATATTTAATTAATATTAAACCATTAATGAAACAATTACCAAAATATTAAAGTTATTTATAATAACTCAAAGTATTTTTAAAGTATTAATATTACCCTTAAATGATTTTTTAAACAATTAAAATTATTTTTAAATAATTATCATTAATATTAAAGTATTAATGTATTATTTATCAAAATATTAAAAGTCATTCATTATAATATAAAATATTTTTAATTCATTTATATCCTTTTTAAATGATTTTTATATTAATAAAACCATTTTAAACTATTTATTTAATATAACTCTTACGCGCGCGCGCGGAAGCCAACTCTTGTTTGCACGGTACTTGCGTTTTGCGACCCGACTATTTCCTCCGAGGAAATAGAATAAGGGAAGACCACTTTTGAGCCCAACCTCCCCGAGGGGAAGCGAAAAGCTTCGAGGAGGGGGCAACATTCATTCTATCTACTTCCCGACTATTTCCGATTAAATAAATCTAATATCATTTAATATTAAATTATTAATGAAATTTTCCTTTCAATAACAAAAGTTGTAATTTATAACTTAAAATATATTTAAACACTTTATTTCTATTTTAAATGATTTTTATAATATTAAAATCATTTTTAAACTAATTTATTTAATATAATTATTAAATAATTCTAATATCATTAATAGTAAATAATTAATGGAATTTACCTTTAAATATTAAAAGTTATATTTTATAACTTCAAATTTTTTGAAACTATTTATTTTCATTTAAAATGATTTTCCTAATATTAAAATCATTTTTAAACTAATTTATTTAATATAATTTTTAAATAAATCTAATATCAATAATATTAAATAATTTATATTTTTCATGACAAAATATCAACAGGTTATATTTTATAACTTAAAATACTTTTATAATCTTTAAATCATTTTTAAATCATTAATTCTATTTTTCATAATTTATTTAATATATTTATTAAATAACTTTAATTACCATTAATATTAATTAATTAATGAAATTCATCACAAAATATTAAAAGTTACATTTATAACTCAAAAATATTCTAAAACACTTTATTCTTATTTAAAATGAATTTTATAACATTAAAATCATTTTCTCTAATTTATTTAATACACTAATTAAATAAATTAAATATCATTAATATTCAAATAATTATAAATATTAATGAAAAATATCCCAAATAATTAAAAGTTATTTTTCATAATTTAAAAATAATTTTTAAAACCATTTTTGTAATTTTTAGAATTTATTTTCTATTTTTAATTATTTTTCGAAAAATCAGATATTAGAAATTAAATAATCCGTCGCTATAGCCTATAGCGACGCTTTCTGTCGCCTTAGGTGTTCTTGGGCTCAAGAACAGTGACAAGTTCGTGTTAAAGGTGCCCTGTTTGACTGCCTTTGATTCTCAGTGTAAAGCGTTTCTGGGAAATCTTGTTTATCCATCTTGTAGTATTTATGTAACTCTACAAGATACAACACTTAGTTTGGTCATACAACAAAATATCAAGACGATCTGGCAATCAAAACTCACTGTCAGACGTTACCTGGGTTTTCGAGAAACCCAGGCAGTACGAGCAGCCCTCTTATAGCTCAATTAATTTAATGTTCTTGTCATTTAAATAGTTGATTTATGGCTGTCAGAAAGTGTGTTCTTCATGTTTCTGGAAATTCCAGAAAATGCAATCGTGACGGAGTGACCTGGTTTGACCACTCACTACGTTCAATAAGTTGATGATTTAAGGGATCTAAAGGCCAAATGCTAAAGTCCAGATTACATGCTACAATCTAGTTAGAAAAACAACATCAAAACGAAAAATCACCTGATAGAAATTGGCCTTCAAAGATCTTGTCGATATTTGAAATCCCATTTTCGGGTTACCCAGAATCATTTGGTCATGCTTGGTCAATGGTTTTGACCATTTATAAAATGAAATCTAGACATCATTCAGCCTTGATTCAAGTTTCAGAATAAAGTCCACATATCAGATTACATATCCAAAACATAAAACAACCAAAAAACATAAACAGAGAAAGATTTACAGCCTCTGACATTCATTGTCAGAACACAAAATAAAAATTTTCCAGATTTTGTAAAATGCTAGATCTGAGCCTATAGATGTTATGGATCTAACATCTATCAACCCAGATCATCATTATATACTATAAACAACATATTATAACACTTAATCATAACATTTAACATAGCATCAAAAGTCAGATTTTCAAGTTAGGGTTTATACCTCACTTTGAAAAATCTTTGATTCTAGCTTCTGATTTGTTAGTGGATTTCGTGGGGCTGATTTTGTGACTAAAAAACTAAAGGAATTTCGGAGGTGTGGGGCTTGAGAGAGTTGGGTTGAGTGTTGTGCACAAAATGTGGCTTTCTCTCTCTCTTGATCTATTTATATAAAGTTGTAATGATCATGGCTGAGATATGTGACTTATTGCTGTGAATTTTAAGCACATGGGGTGGTTGGATTTGGTAACCAACTTCACCTAATGTCAAACCCTACTTTCTGGCTTCAATAGTGCACACAAGGGCAATTTGGTCTTTTGATTTTCCAATTTAATGGCACTTTGGTCACTTAGCAAACCCTTAGGGTTTGACCCTTAGGGTTTAACCCTAAGGCTTTTCCAAAAATTTAGTTTTCTAGAATTTTATTTAGGGTTTAAAAATAAAATAAAAATTAACTTTCTAATTTTTGAAAATTAGGGTTTCCTAATTATGTTTAATTTTCTAATTACATCATACATGAACATTAGGGTTTTAATGTCCACTAATTATAATTAACCTTGCCAATTTAGCAATTAGGGCTCTAATTTGATAATTATGGTTACTAATTTTAAAGATTAGGGCTTACAACTATTATTTAGGGTTTTCCAAAATTGGGGTTTTTTTAATAGAAAATTAGGGTTTTACAAATACTTAGGGTTTGTTGATATTATTAGGTTTCCCCAAATTATGAATTAGGGTTTCCTAATTAACATAATAATTTACTAAAATAATAATTAGGGTTACGATTTTAACAAATAGGGTTTCAAATTGGAAATTAGGGTTTCTAGACAATAATTAGGGTTTACCTAATTAGCATAATATAATAATGGTTATAAATCACGTACCACCATTTCCTATCCACCACAAACTACGGTTTGAGTTTCAAGTTAAGGTTTAACGAATTAATGCTACCGTTTTGACATGACCCAACATAATTGACCAACCATTATCTGTGCGTTCATACAGTACATATTATAGCATTGAAAAATCAAAATATAATTAATATTATATTATTATTCTCATTCCTTAATCCATATCCAAAATTAGGGTTTTATTAAAATAATACTTGGATTTTTAATGCTAGCTTAAAACTGTTTCACACATTATCCTTACACACATAACATACATGCTTATAACACTGAAATATAATTAATATTATATTATTATCCTCTTTCCTTATTCCAAACCCCGAATTAGGGTTTGGATTCCATATCTGATTTAGTATTCATATACGTCATTATTAAGTTAAAATAATTAACTTAATTAATCTGAATATCAGGCGGTTCGGTGCTACTATCAGTGATGCCCACTCCTTTTCTTTCCAGTTACCCGCCCAATTGAGTCACCTGATATCACATCAATTACGCCTCGGGCTGGAAGATTCTGTGGAGGCTAGATGTCTTGGTCGTGATCCCTGCTTTCCTCTCTTGGTGTCACCGCGTTACCCCGACCTGCTACATACTGTATCAATTGTCCATTTTGAACATTCTTTTCTATCATATCCATCAGGTGGGTGCATGCCTCTTTCGAGTTCCCGGTACTCTGGTGATACTCGCAATACTTGTCCCGACCCCTCCTCCCTAGTTTGGTTCGCCTTGAGCAGGGCTCATAGAACGGTTTATTTTTTATCTCGTCCAAAATCTTCGCCCGATCCATAGTGAGGGGGGTGTAAACTTTCTGACATTACGATTAGGTAATGGAGGTCGGCTGCTTCCTGATCCTCCTCCATTATAAGTTTTCTTACCCGAATTGTCCGACCTCCACTAGTTGTTATCTGAGCGCTGATAACTCGGTTTGTCCCGATCCTTTGATTTCTCGTAGGATTGAGACTGTGGTTTGAAGTTTCCTATAGCCTCCTCTATCGTGATGAACCCTTCGGCCCTATGGAAGGCTTCGGTCAAATCTGCAGGTGGGCTGATTACCAAATCCTTCATCAGCTTCTTTGACCTCCCGATATCTAGGCCCGTTGTGAATAATCCCAAAGCTTGTGGGGAGTTCAACTTACCATCGATCCCTCTGACCTCCGAAAACTTTTTACATCGACCTGTGGTTTCGTCCGACTTCATCCCGACTGCATGAGGGACGCTGTTATTTTACCCCATCTTCTGTTACTCCCGAACCGAGCATAGAACTTTTCCCTAAGGTCATTCCACGATCTGATCGATCCGGCTACCAAGGTTCCCATCCACTATCGGGCGCTCTTTTTCAGTATTTTAGTGAATATATGGCATTTGGCTGCATTCGAATGCCCATAGTAAGACATCAGACGGTCATACCCATCCGAATGATCATAAAGGTCGCCCAGTCCGTCATACGTATCCATCGGGGGCATCTTCTTTTTCGGATCGACCGTGACTTGATTTATCTTTGGTGAGAAGGGCGATCCAGGACATCCCGAAGAGGTCCCCATCGAACTCTTAGCTGCTAATAGTTTCTCCAGTTCTGCGACTCTTCGGGCGAGGGGATCGGCCTCCACTTTTCGAGGGGACGAATGATGTCTATCCCGCTCGTATTCGGTGGACGCGATCCTCTTCTTTTGATTCGACCTTCCTGGGTGTCCGGATCTTCTATCATCCGATCGACTCCTCCTTTAACTCCAACCTTCTCGGGAACGACTCTGTGGTCGGCTCCTTTCTTTTCTGGCTTCATCCTGTCAGGGTGATCGGGATCGGCTAGGACGTCTACTCCTCTTCGAGGAGACTTCTCGATCTCTGGCCACCTTAGCCATCTGGGCTTCGAGTTCTTCCTGTTGTAGTCGCGGCCAACATAACATCCTTATTCTGGTCCATCTTCTTTTTCAGGATGAACTCCCTCTGGTTCTGGCTTCCTTCTCCTCCTTCACGCCGTACGAGGGCCCGTGAATGATTTTCATCGGCCTGACTCGTAGGAGGGGGCGTGTGTTGGCTGTCATTGAAGAGCTTACGCCGGCGGGAGTGGGCTGGTACCTCTTGAGCCTCTGGAATTTTGGATCCTAACCGATCCTTCACCGACCCCCTCACCTGTGTGGTCTGGTGTGACTGCTGGGTTTTTGCCTTTTCGTGGGCAAAGGCATTGTTTTCCCTACTCGCCATATCATGCTGCCGGAAAAGTTGGTGGTGATTGTAAGAAAGCACTAAAAGCCCTCCTTCTAGCGCCAATGTTAACGCCCAGTTTTGTCTGCGCGTCCAATCACAGAATCCACGCTATTTGAAACTCGCATAATAATGAGATCACACGAAGCTTGGACGACTTGTAGCCGCTTGGGATAGCTCCAGTGTAAAAATAAGTACAGGCCGTTCACAAGGTTTAACAATGGAGGCTTAAGTGTTTAGTGTTCAAAAGTAGGTATTACCTGTTAATTGTAGTTAAGCCTTGTATTTATAGCCATTCTCATCTCCCAAGAATCCCTCTCTGAATTGGTATAGGACTCCTAAATATGGCAGTTACCATATTTGGGTCCAACACAATCTCCTTAAAAGGTGTAAGTAAAATCCTTTTCCAATACTACCTTTGAAGTTAACTTATTAGAATACGGCTAGGGTTGGAACCCTTAACCACGTGAACCCCTTATCACCCCCCAACTCTACATATGGGTAGCCCAAATTGCATGTGCCCAACCCATCGACATCACTAACACCATTCAAGCCACTACCAAAAGACACAAGGTCTTGAGGCCAGGCCTCCCTGATCACAACCGGATTCTGACTTAATGGGCTCGGATACCCGAACCCGAACATCCTCGACATCCTGTAAGCCTTCGGCCATGCCGACCCAACCTCATCGATTCCAGCCCGGGCCTACAGCCAATATAATGGTTGGTAAAACACTCCCGAACATTGCCCCCAGTCTCTTGTTATAAGAAATTTATGACATGAGACTTGAAAGGACACAAATTTGAATAGTCACGCCCAGTAATGATGAGCTATCTTAGGAACCCAAGCAGTTTCTTCTCGAGTAACGAGCTGATACACATTTCCCTAGGGATGGACCCCACTTGCCATAAACAGTCGCCCTTAAAAACCGTGTCAGACATGCTATATAAGTCTCCATCCATCCATCACTGTCACTTTTTTGAGCCTTCAACCATTTCAAATCTTTCTTCAAACTTTTCGGCAAGGCGATTTCCGGCGAGAGCTATATTTCACCAGATTTCATCGATTCTTGCCATTTTTCTTCGTTACAAAACCCTCACATCTCACACTTGTTCAACATATTAATCCAATGGCAGATTCCAGTGATCCTCCTCCCACAACCGTCACCTTGGCAAGATTGCTACCCTCGCCTCCCATGACTTGGTCGATCGAGTTATCGATAAAGAAGACTCCATCGATCTTTTCACGAGAATGCCGAATACAAGATCCGACATCTTTACGCATCCAAAACCGACTATGCCATCCTCAATACCAAATCATCCATCACTTCATCGCAACTATCTGACATCTAAACCCTGTTCAATATTCCCAAAGAGTACAAGCTTCGGGTCCCTGAGCCGATCGAGAGGATATACTGGCGCCCCGATGGCGACTGGATGGCCGTTAATCTTTATGCCTTGAGGTATGGGGTTCAGTTCCCCCTTCATGAATTCATTTCCTCTTTCCTGTGTTTGGTTGGGATCGGGTTCGCCCAGGTGGCACCGAACTCCTACATCCAACTTGTCAGTTTCATCGCCCTTTACCAGGAGGCTGGCATCACTCCGGGGTTAAATTTTTTCTGCATCATATTTTCAGTTGGTCGATAAAAGGAACTCGGCCTTCGTCATCTGAATCGCGTACCTGGTCGGGCTACCTTCGTGAAGACCCCTTCGAGTAATAAGGGGTGGCATTCACAATGGTTCTTCATGAAGGGGACCGACCTTAAAATCCTTCCGAACAGGGCCGGTCCAGAGGATTCCGTCATGAAGGTTACCAAATTCTCGAAGGGGAGAGCCGATGCCTTCAAGAAGTTTTACTCTATCTTGAAGAAGACCAGCTGGGGTTTAGGGATCGTGTCCAATAAATCCTGGCTCTACGAACATGGCTGTAAGTTATGATACCCTAACCCTTCTATCCTCCTGACCTTCTATTGTGTTTTTATTAACTATCGTATCTTCTTTTGTAGTGACCATTTTCAAACTCGATGGGGCTGATGTGACCTTGACGCCACTGCTGGTTGTTGTCGAACCCATCTGTCCCCCTGCCGCTGATGATTCTCCCGAGGAAGAAGCCATTCCCCTGGCTGAACTTTCCATCGATTCTTCCTCGGGTTCGACTAATCCGATTTTTGAGGCTGAGGCTCCTGCCAAGAATGTGCTGAAGATGAACAAGGCCGATAAGATGGCCCTGCTAAAGAAGGCGAAGAAACCATCTGTCAAGGCTCCATCCAAGGCCGCTTCATCCACTCAGCCGAAGCCGGTGCCCCCTCCTCCTACGATTGTTACGGTGGTCGAGGATTCGGAAGATACAGAGGATCGACTTCTCGAACCTCGACTCAAGAAGCCTCGTCTGGTCGAAGGTCCCGAGCTGATCGTGGTTGTTGCCGACCCGATCCCTGACTCCACACCTACCTCTAAGGCCAGCTCTTCTCAAGGTACGCCGACTATGTGAGACCCCAGATTTTTTTGAATAGAGATTAAATTTTCTCGAAATATATTTTTGAATATTATGGTGTGGATTTGATATAATGTTATAGTTGTGGGTAATATTTACAAATTTTGTAAAGTACGCAAGTTGTTATATAATATTCGATTGGTCGGGGAATATTCGTTTTAACAGGAAATATTCGTACAACGACACAATCATTGGTGAACCCCCACAACAAAATTATTGTCGGATTGAGAAAACGACAAAAATACTTTATGAAAATAACGGCGGAAGTTTTACCGTTAACTGTTGAAACACCCGGTGTTAAAAGTACAGTAATACGTGTGGTTGCATAGTTGCACACGGTATTGATTATTGATGCTTACGTGAGAAGTCACTCAGTTATACTCAATTATTGCTACAGTAATTGCTGCATCATATATATCATATTATTGATTCAATTATTGTCACATTATCATCTGCATAAAATGTTTTTTATTAAATCAATACTTGAGACGACAAAGTTATTCATATTATAAATTGCAATATTTACAATGTCTAGAAGTTCTGTCAAGGAGAGGTTTGGTCACCTAATTGCGCGCCAATAAGGAGAAATCCTTATTGGAAAGCCCCCTCTTTCACAGGAGCGACACGGTTGATAAATATTGTGAGTTATAATATTAATAATGAATGTTGTTCGGAGTTGAATTTGGAGACGCGGACGTGATATTTGAGTCCGGAACGACGAAATTAGTAAAAATAGTTTATAAACACGAAATTTTCCGGGATTCACTATTTGGTCAAAAAGTCAACAGTTGACTTTTTTGGGAAAAGTCAAACTTCGAAATTTCAAAATTTATATTTTTGATAAAAATAGTTTCATTATGTTGGAATTGTTTGTGTTAGTGAAAATCGACATTTATTAGATGATAATTGATGTACAGGGGTTATATTGATAATCGGGTAATTTATCGGATAAATGAGCAATTAATTGCTACTAATTAACATGCTTATATAACTATTTGTTCACATATGTGTACTATTGAATCACATTATTTACTATTAGGGGAGTTGGTGCAAGATTGATAATACTTGCATGACTAAGTTAAAAATTGAGGTATAGATGGAGGTACTATATCTTTGTAATTCGTATTTTTCACATGATTATACTATTGATTCACATGATTGAACTATTGATTCACATTATTTACTATTAGGGGAGTTGGTGCAAGATTGATAATACTTGCGAGGACTAAATTAAAATGAAAGAAAATTGGAGGTATTGTCTTTGTAATTTTGAGCCCCAAAACGTGCAATTATCGAAACTATATTTTCCTATAAATAGAAGCTCATTCTTCCTTCATTTCTCACTAATTCACAAAAAGCTTTAGAGCGATTATTATAGAGAGAAATTATAGAGAGAAAGAAGAAGAGAAATATGCTACCTCATTTATTCGATATCCGCTTTTTTTCCAAGGTAGGGAATATTATTTGTTGTACCGTGGGGAGTATTATTTCTTTCTTTCGTCTTCATGAAGAGAACTTACATTATTCCATTATTTATTATTCTCATTGGAATAACTCAGATATCATGCTGGCTACCTATACTTGGTGAAATTCTTATGTTGTTCCATTCTTTATCATTCTACATTGGAACATCTTGTGCATGTTTCGTTCTCTGTAGGACTGGTTAAAATCTTTATTATTCGTTGGAATATCATATGCATGCATTTCTGTGGGGACTGATTCCCTCTTTATTATACATTGGAATATCACATGCTCATGCGTTTTTTACGTGAACTCGATAAAATCTTTATTATTACATTGGAATATCTTATACGTCTGCATGCATTTTTGGGACTGATTAATTATTTATTATTCTGTTGGAATAACACATACGTGCGGTCTATCGCATGCCTGGTGATTTCTTTTGTTATTCCATTTCTTATTATACTCAGTTGGTTAAAGTTTTGACTTCTATACTCCATGAAATTAGTGGAATATCCTTGATATTTGCACTTCATCCAGTATCTTTTCGTGGAAATATTCTACTGAGCATTCTTTAATTATACTCTACAAAGCAGTATTATGTTGACAATTTGGACGTTATTAGTTCCTGGATAAAATAATTCTTGAACTCGTTTTATTGAATTATTATATCATTATCATCATCCTCATGTTTATATTTTGTTGAAAGTCATCTGTGGCCTATAGTGCATAGATGGACTTGGTTTGATTATTACCAGGGATTATTCGGTGTAATCATGATCTTAATGTTACAAATGATGTGGTAAAAGTCCTCATTGGCCCGTAGTGCATTGATGGACAGTTGTTGGCATGATCATGACCATTAATGAATACACAAATATTCTTGGCCCGTAGTGCATGGATAATTGTGGTTGTGATACTAAAGAATATCATTGGCCGTAGTAAAGGGGTGATTCGATGATGTGGATTATTTATTAAGTTGAGTCCCAGCGATAAAAGTGATGAAAAACCTTCTAAACCATAAAAGATAGTAGATTTTATTCTCTACTTGACTCTTTTAATGGATTGCTTGTTCCGCTGCAGTTAAACTTGATGGTTGTTATATTGTATCAGTTTAACACTGTTGAAGGCTAACGATAATATATTCTGCATTATCTTAGTCATAATACTTCCTACTGGGATAGTTGAGCTCACCCTTTTACTTTTAATTTTCTCTTTAAGAAATGAGAACGTAGCAGGGACTAGTCGGGGAACGGAGTGAAGGACCAGATGATAGCATTAGTAGTCCTCACTATTCTGTGAAATAGTGTAATAATAATTGTAATAAGGACTCCTTTTGAGTTTGTATAATCTCTAGTATACAATATTTGTATTCAAACTCACAGTTTATGTGTTGTCGTATTGTACACGATAGTTGTATTATTAAGTTGTATTTGAATTTTGTACCATGTAAGTGGCGACCCAAGATGGGTGACGTATACCTAATTTTGGGGGCGTCACAGACTACCTGTTGGCCGAAGAGTCCCTCGGACATATTTCCTTTCAATATCTTCGAGCACTTCAAGCTTCCTGGCGATGACGAGTGGTTCAAGAACTACTCTTCTAAGGAGTATCTGGTATCCTATATCAGAGCTCAGACTCATGTATTCCCGAACAGCTTTAAAGATTTTCCCTTTATCGCTATGTTGTGTTTTGCATGACTGATGTGTCTTTTATGTTTAGGCCAACGCCATCCTTGCTCGGGCCATTCCTTCTCTTGTCTGATCTACCAAGAAAGAGGTGCAACTGAAACATGATGTGTTGCTCCTCGAGGCCGAGTTGCGGGGTTGGGATTCCGAACTGAAGAGGGAGAGAGATCTTCATGCCGATACCCGTAACAAGGTGACCAAGGCTGATCGTCGGATTGCCGAACTCGAAGAACAACATTCTCTACTTCAACAAGAGTTCGTCGGTCTCGATGGTCATGCCAAGAAGCTTGTGCAGGACAAGGAAATCCTGGCCGAGGAGAACAAGGTCTTGGTGGGGAATCTTCACGCCATCGAGGACCAATTCAATGGGATGCACGATCAGCTGAGGACATTGATCAAGGTGAACAATATACAGCGTGAAATAGTAGTCATCAAACAGTGACCATCAAGGAATACAAAGAATCGCACCGCTTTAACAAATAAGATTATGACCCAGATTTCTTTGAGGGGTTGAAGCTTATGGGGGAGAAGGCAAAGCGGTCCGGTTGATCTTTGAAATTTGGATGCCTCGATCCTCGACTCTTCAGACGAGGACTCTGAAGCCGAAGCTGATGGTGGTTCGCCTTAGTCCTTCTTAGTATATGGCTTTAGCACTTGTAAAGTTTTCTTTTCTTAGTTTTGTAACTTGCTCGGTTAGTTATGCTAGTGATAGGTATATCCGAAGCATGTCTGATCAGAAATTGTAAAACATTTGAATATGAATGAAATTGCATAAATTACTTAGTTGTTATCTCGATTAGTTTTGCTTGTGACTTTTATCAAACAGTTAGGCCATTTCTGACCGTCTGGTCAATTTATGCCCGAAGCTTAAATGATCGAATTTATAACTTTATCAATCAGTTATACTTGTGGCATTTATGGATCGTTTAGGTCCTTACAGACTATCTGATCACTTTATGCTTGAAGCTTATCTGATTTAATTTGTAACTTTGTCAATCAGTTATACTTGTGACTTTTACTGATCAGTTAGGTCCCTCCGGACTATCTGATTAGTTTACGTTCGAAGCGTGTCTGACTAGCAAAGCAATGCGAATTTAAATGAAGTGTAAGTATTTCTCGAAGAAAAGTTTTTATTTCATTGATAACTCGCGTAGATTACATAAGTAAAGGAAAGAATAGCCATGCATTTACTGGTAATATTTTTTAAGTCGTCCAGCATGCCATGTATTCTTTACCTCAGATCTATCCATAGCTCGAAGCCGATAAGTCCCTTTCTTCGGCACCTCCACTACTTCGTAAGGCCCCTCCCAGTAAGGCATTAGCTTACCTTTGTTCTGGGGGATTGATGTCTCTGACTCCCGAAGCACCAAATCTCCTGCTTCAAACCTCCTCAGCTTTACCTTCTGGTTATAGTGTCGGAATGTTCTCTGCTGATAAGTAGCCAACCTCAACACAGCAGAGTCACGAATTTCATCTCGCAGATCCAAATTTGTTTTTGGACCTTCATCATTGTATAATTCCTTGTACTGACTGACTCGAAGAGTGGGGGATCCGATCTCGACTGGTATGAGTGCATCAGTTCTGTATGCCAGTCGGAACGGAGAGTCTCCAGTTGTTGTCCTCGGAGTTATCCGATATGCCCACAAAACACTGAGTAGTTCTTCGGGCCACCGACCTTTTAATTTATCTAGCCTTCTTTTTATCCCGTTGAGCAGAGTCCGGTTGGTCATTTCTAATTGGCCATTCGACTAAGGGTGAGCGACTGCAGTCTTGCGATGCTGAATTCCCTACTCTTTCAGGAAACTTTTGAACTTTGACCCCACAAACTGTCTGTTATTGTCAAAGACCACTGCCATCGGAATCCCGAAGCGGTAAACGACTCCTTCCTTGAGAAATTTCAAGCATTCTTGTTCGGTGATCTTTTGTAGCGGTTTGGCTTCGACCCATTTCGTTATGTAGTCGATAGCCACGATTACAAAGCTGACTTGCCCTTTGGCCTTTGGTAGAGGCCCTAGGATATCGATTCCCCATACAATGAAGGGTATCGGGGATAAGACGGAATACAGCTCTTCGGGAGGTTGGTGTGGGATGGTGCTGTTCAGTTGACACTTGGGACACCTTCTGACGAATTCCTTGGCCTCGATGTAGATAGTCGGCCAGTAATACCCCTGCCTAAAAATCTTGTGTGCCAGTGACTTGGCCCCCATGTGATCCCCACAGATCCGTTCATGTACTTCTCGAAGTGTGTAGTTCGCTTCTGACGGTGTCAAGCACTTGAGCAGTGGAGAGCTGAAAGCTCTTCGGTATAGATCCCCATCGATGAGGATGAAATTTGAGCTCCGATGCTTGATCTTTCTTTCTAGGATGCGATTGGAAGGTAGAACCCCTTCGGCCAAGTAATAGATGTATGGCGTAAGCCAGCAGTCCAGCCGATCAATACATAGTACCTCCTCTTTCGAGACACTTAGTTGTTCCAATACTTCCAGATATACCGATTCGCTGAAGAAGCTTGCTTCTATTGTTGCCAGTCGAGCCAAGGCATCTGCCACGATATTGTCGGATTGATCCACTCCCTGACAGCTAACTGAACTAAAGTATGCCAATTTACTCTTCGCTTCGGCTAAATACCTCGTCATTCTTGCCCCCCGGGCCTCATACTCCCCCAATATCTGTTTGATGACCAACTGTGAATCACTATAGATGACAAGATTTTATACTTCTAGGCTTCGAGCCAACTTCAGCCCGGCTAGAATGGCCTCGTACTCTGCTTCATTGTTGGTCACTTTGAACTGGAACTGAATTGCTTACTGGACTTTAAACCCTTCGGGACTCGTCAGTATGACCCCGACACCACTGACGTCCGAGGTTGATGAGCCATCAACATATAGCGTCCATGAAGCCCTCACGTGTTGTGTTTCGGTCAACGACCCCAAATTCGGTTCTGAGAACGAACATTCCACGATGAAGTCGGCCAGTGCCTGCCCTTTGATTGCTGTCCGGGGTAGATACTCCAACGCAAATTGTGTTAATTCCATCGCCCATGCTGCCAGTCTTCCCGAAACCTCTGGTCGGTGTAGGATTTTCTTCAACGGCTGATCTGTGTATACCACCACCACCCGACCCTGGAAATAATGCCGAAGTTTCCTGCTTGCAATGATCAGAGCATAGGCAAAAATTTCCAGGTTCGGGTACCGAATTTCTGCATCTCGGAGCACATGGCTAACGTAGTATACTGGGAACTATTTTCCCCCTTTGTCCCGAACCAATGTTGCCCCTACCGCCATCGAACTCGCTGCTAGATACATGTACAAAGGTTCCGAAGGGATCAGTTTCATCAGCAGTGGAGCCGAAGACAAATAGTGTTTGATCCCTTGGAACGCGTCTTCACACTCCGAAGTCCATTGGAAGCTTTTCTTGTTCTTGGGCCCTTTCAAGGTGTCAAAAAATGGTAGGCATCTCTCTACCGATTTGGAGACAAACCTTCGAAGGGCCGCGATCCGACCCGTTAGTCTATGCACATCCTTATACGACTTTGAAGATTTCATGTCCAGGACCGCCTGAATCTTCTCTAGGTTCACTTCAATTCCCCTCTTGCTGACCAAATATCCTAAGAACTTTCTCGATTCCAATCTGAATGTGCACTTGGTCGGGTTCAACCTCAGGTTGCGTTTTTTAACTGTTCCGAAGCAGTTTTCCAGATCCTCGAGGTGGTCACGGACTGACATACTTTTGACGATCATGTCCTCCACGTAGACCTCCATTCTTCTCCTTAACTGTTCCATGAACACGAGATTTATCATCCGCTGATAGATCGCCCCGGCATTCAGTAGTCCGAAGGTTATCTTCCGATACGCATATATTGCCCGATACGTGATAAAACTGGTCTTCGGGATGTCTTCCTTACTTATTGAAATCTGATGGTATCCTGAGAATGCGTCCATGAAGCTCAGCATACCGTATCCCGCAGTGGCGTCTATCAACTGATCTATATTGGGCAAAGGATAGAAATCCTTCGGACACGCCATGTTCAGATCCGTGTAGTCGATGCATAGACTCCACTTCCCGTGCTGCTTCTAGACCAAGACTACATTGGCCAACCACTCCGATTAATCAATTTTGAAGATAAATTCGGCCTCTAGAAATTTGGCAATCTCCTCATCAATGATTTTCTGTCTTTCTGGGGTGAAAACTCTTCACTTCTGCATGACTGGTTTTTTGTTGGGGTCCATATGTAATCTGTATAGGGCCACCGATTCGCTTACCCCTGGCATATCACTCGGCTCCCATGCGAAGATGTCGGCGTAGACTTGGAGCAATTCTATCAATCATGTCCTGAATGGTTCTGCTAACCCCGACCCGATCTTGATTATTTTCACTGAACTCCCTGGCACCAGTTCTATATCCTCGGTTTCTTCGGCCGGCAGAGCAAGCGATTCGGTGCTACTTTCAGTGAATGGCTCTATTTCGATAGCCATTATCTGTTTCTATTTGCTGATCCCGACCCCTGAGGAAATCAAGCTATTCCGGTAGCACCTTCGGGCAATGTCTAAATCTCCTTTTACCTCCCCGACCCCGTTCGGTGTTGGAAACTTGATTTTAAAGTGGGGTATAGAAGTCACTACTTGCAAGGCTGCTAAGGTCGATCTTCTGAGGATTGCATTATAGGCCGAGTCTACCTGGACTACGAAAAATTTGACCATTATTTCGACCTGATTGGGTGATGTGCCAAACTTAACAAGTAGTTCGATGGTGCCCGACATATACACATGATCTCCAATGAAACCATACAAGGGTCCTTTGCCTCCCAAATCCATCTTCTTCCCTTGCAGGTCCATCCTCTGGTAGGCGTGGGTGTATAGGATATCGACCGAGGATCCATTGTCTATCATCATCCATTTCACATCCACTGTCCCGACTTGAGCAGTTATCACCAATGCTCCGTCATGCAGCTCGATGAGGTCCGTCGGGTAATCCTCGTCCGAGAAGGAGATAGATGTTCCCGGATATGTCCGATCCTTTCTTGTAGTTGACCCCGTAACCGATAACACCGCCTTTAGATGCCCACTCCTTTTTTTTCCAGTTACCCACCCCATTGAGCACTTCGATATCACACATCAATTCGCCCTAAAATTTGGTGGATTCTGTGGAAATTTGGATGTCTTGGTCGTGATCCCTGCTTTTCTCTCTTAGTGCCACCGCGTTACCCCGACCTGCTACATACTGTATCAACTGTCCGTTTTGAACATTCTTCTCTATCATATCCATCAAGTAGGTGCATGCCTCTGTCGAGTGCCTGGTACTCTGGTGATACTCGCAATACTTGTCCTGACCCCTCCTCCGTGATTTGGTTCGCCTCGAGCAGGGCTCATAGAACGGTTTATTTTTTATCTCGTCCACAATCTGCGCCCGATCCGTAGTGAGGGGGGTGTAAACTTTGCTGAAATTATGATTAGGTAATGGAGGTTAGCTGCTTCCTGATCCTCCTCCATTATAAGTTTTCTTACCTGAATTGTCCGACCTCCACTGGTTGTTATCTGAGCGCTAATAACTCGTATTGTCCCGATCCTTTGATTTCTCATAGGATTGAGAGTGTGCTTTGAAGTTTCCCAAAGCCTCCTCTATCGCGATGAACCCTTTGGCCCTATGGAAGGCTTCGGCCAGATCTGTAGGTGGGATAATTACCAAATCCTTCATCAGCTTTTTTGACCTTTCGATATCAAGGCCCGTTGTGAAGAATCCCAAAGCTTTTGGGGAGTTCAACTCGACCACTGATCCCACAGCCTCCCAAAACCTTTTTACATGCTGACCTAGGGTTTCGTCTGACTTCTGTCTGACCTGCATGAGGGACGCTGTTATTTTACCCCATCTTATGTTACTCCCGAACCGAGCAGGGAACTTTTCCCTAAGGTCATTCCACGATCTGATCGATCCGGCTGCCAAGGTTCCCATCCACTCTCAGGCACTCTTTTTCAGCGTTGTAGAGAATATATGGCATTTGGCTGTATCCGAATGCCCATAGTAAGACATCAGATGGTCATACCCATCCGAATGATAGTAAGGGTCAGCCAGTCCATCATACGTATCCATCGGGGGCATCTTCTTTTTCGGATCGGCCGTGACTTTATTTATCTCTGGTGAGAAGGGCGATCCAGGACATCCCGAAGAGGTCCCCATCAGACTCTTAGCTGCTAATAGTTTTTCCAGTTCTGCGACTCTTCGGGCGAGGGGATCGGCCTCCACTTTTTGATGGGACGAATGATATATATCCCGCTTGTATTCGGGGGACGCGATCCTTCTCTTTTTATCCGACCTTCCTGGGTGTCCGGATCTTCTGTCATCCGATCGACTCCTCCTTCGACTCTGTCCTTCTCGGGAATGACTCTGTGGTCGGCTCCTTTCTTTTCTAGCTTCATCCTGTTGGGGTGATCGGGGTCAGCTAGGACGTCTGCGCCTCTTCGAGGAGACTTCTCGCTCTCCGGCCACCTTAGCCATCTGGGCTTCGAGTTCTTCCTGTTGCAGTCGCAAGGCCAACATAGCATCCTTATTCTGGTCCATCTTCTTTTTCAGGATGAACTCCCTCTGATCCTGGCTTCCTTATCCTCCTTCACGCCATACGAGGTCCCGTGAATGATTTTCATCGGCCTGACTCGTGGGCGGGGGCGTGTGCTGGCTTTTATTGAAGAGCTTACGCCGGCGGGAGTAGGCTGGTACCTCTTGAGCCTCCGAATTTTTGGATCCTAACCGATCCTTCACCGACCCCCTCACCTGTGTGGTCTGGTGTGACTGCTGGGTTTTTTCCTTTTCGTGGGTAGAGGCATTGTTTTCCCTACTCGCCATATCCTGCAGCCGGAAAGGTTGGTGGTGATTATAAGAAAGCACTAAAAGCCCTCCTTCTAGCACCAATGTTAACGCCCAATTTCGTCTGCGCGTCCAATTACAGAATCCACGAGCTGAAACCTGCACAATAACAGATCACACAGAAGCTTGACGGTTTGTGCTACCGGGGGATAGCTCTGGTGTGAGAATAAGTACAGGCCGTTCACAAGGTTTAACAGTGCTCAAAAGTAGGTATTACCTGTTAATTGTAGCTAAGCCTTGTATTTATAGCAATTCTCATCTCCCAAGAATCCCTCTCCGAATCGGTATAGGACTCCTGAATATGGCAGTTACCATATTTGGGTCCAACACAATCTCCTTAAAAGGTGTAAGTAGAATCTCTTTCTAATACTACCTTTGAAGTTACCTTATTAGAATACGGCTAGGGTTGGAACCCTTAACCGCGTGAACCCCTTATCACCCCCTAACTCTATATATGGGTAGCCCAACTGCACAGGCCCAACCCATCAGACATCACCAACACCATTCCGGGCTCGGGCCAAAGGACACGAAGGCCCGATCCTAACCTCCCTGATCACAACCGGATTCTGACTTAATGGGCTCAAATACCCGAACCCGAACATCCTCAACATCCTGTAAACCTTCGGCCATGCCAACCCAACCTCATCGATTACAGCCCGGGCCTACAGCCAACATAATGGTTGGTAAAACACTCCAGAACAATCATATTTTCATGGAAAATAATTAATAAAAACATTTCTGCTATAAAAGTAATTATTAATATAATTTATAATAATCAATCATTCTAAAATAAAATTATTTGTAAATATTCATGTAATAAATATATTTTTATTTACCACATAAATACATATACACATTATCTTGTACAAATCCTCCTCCTTTAAATAAAAAAAAATTTATACGCAAAATTTCTGATTTATTTATATAGAAAATATCGGGTTGTTACATAAGCTATTTGACCCAGCTAGACACAGATTCAGAAATACCGTTGAATATGATAAAACTTTTTTGTATCGAATCAAATTGTTTTGGTTCGGATTCCAGACTAAGTATAAACATCCCGATCACGGGAAAACTTTAATGCGCCCAAGGCGGACAAAGTGAACGATAATATCATTCTTGTAATGTAGTATTGATCAATATAGGGTCCATGGGATGTACACCCTCGTGCCCATAAGTTATGACGGTTTGCAGATGAAGTTCTGTCTAACCTTATCGAAAATTTAAAACAATGTTCATAGTATGTCGACTACCCTATATATATAGTCAATACGTAGTTTCAAAAATTTGAGATAGAATTGTTATGTTATTATTATCGGTTCAGTTTACTTCACAACTATAAATTCGTTGTAGAAGTGATGTACAAAAAAAACATTTATTTCTTTTAGCTAATTATATTTATATTTGTTATTACTTGTTGGGCACCCAAATGCTCATTCTCGCTTTAAATTTAAATGTTTTCAGCTAGGCATGATCAACCCAAAGGTTCAGACAAGAACAAGTGAAAAGGAAAGCAAACATAATATGTTTAATGGTATCTTTTGTAATAGTTAGACTGTATAAAGATAATGATATGTACTATATATCATGTAAAGAATATAGTAAAGGTTGCGTACTTGGGATTAGACTTTGATAAATGTAAGTTAAGTTTGATATTTATATTATTGTTATTATTATTAGTATTATTTCCGCTCATAGAAATGGTATCGTAAAGCACCGAGTTCGGGTTTCAAGTACCTGAATTTGGGGGCGTTACAAGTAAAAAAACAAAGTAATTAAATTTTACAAAAGTATCGCTGAAAAATTATAAAATATGTACAAATTGTAATAGAAGAAAAAGAGTTTAAATTACTGAATAAAGCCAAAGTATCAAAGATCAAATTTCTATTTAGGAGTGCCAATAGGATTATAAGAAAATGAATGAATGACGAGATATCACGAGATACAAAGAATGCAACAATAATCAAAGGAGTGGAGTACAGAATCCATACTTGATACTTCCAAACCATTTATAGCACACTCCACAAAATCTTACCCTTAAATGCCAACGATATTAAATACGAAACGTTATTCACAACCTAAACATATTCACCTCAAATTAAAAATAATCCAAACTAATAAATCCAAAATAATTCATAATTTTATTAATATTCCTTTAATCATCTCCTTATATAAATTATTAATACTCATAAATTTATATTCCAAATATAATTCTTTAAACTCTCTTCGTTCGAACTAATTAAAAAAAATTAACAAAATAAATTAATAAACTACGCGTTAAATTACTAATTACTAAATCATACTCAACAATTCAACATCTCTTGCTTGTAATACTTTATTATTACACATTTCACATCCACATATGATTTCCAGTAACTCATAACAATACTTTCACATGTAATCCAAATCATATAACATATATATACATGCATGCATAATGATCTCAATTAATGACTGCTATAACCAAGGAACTACAGTTAATACTTACCAAAAAATAGCTAGCAATATAATATAAATTGTTCTCCTTGTGGCTCTCGATCAGTTCTCTCTCAGTCGCTGCCCCTTTTTTCCAATTTGTATAAGAAAGTAAGATTAGATTTTACTTATTATTTATTCATTAATATATTTTATTAACTCTCATAATTTTAATAGGATTTTAAAATTACACAATTATAAATTAGATCCACTTAGTTTAAAGCCCAACTTATCAAGTTAATTTATCCATCACTTATTATTACATTATTAGCCCGCATAAATTAAATGACTACTTTGACCCAACTAAACGACAAAGTCCAATTATAATATTAAAAATAAATAAATAAATTTATATGCTATTTATTATTATTAGTTTTTGGGTATTACACACAGGCTTGGTAATGGCACAACTGCGCCATATCAAAATCAGAGGCAGACAAGTTTTGCATCAGCAGATCTGAAACCTATGTTTCAAAATACTTTACACATCCCCCTTAAGTGTTAACTCGTCTAACATCAATCCCCTCTTTGATTCCACATCATCAGCTATTATTTTCCTTAGCATTTTGAGGATCACATTTCGAGTTCTAAAACTCTATTTCCCTTATTAGTTTAACCAACTATACATCTCCTTTATGGTTTCATACCACCAATAACACAACACTCGAATATAACACAGACATACATTCCTTTAATATTTGCTTCTTGCCGTGTATCAATTTACTCAATAATTCTCTAACCACTTCAAAGGTATATCGATTTCCTTCTCTCGTCAACAACGTACACGTATATAAGTCTAAACCTAGCACACATCGAGTCTTTAATAGTATTCAATATAGTACACTGAGTGGTTTCCCACAAACAACCAACAAATTAGTTTCAATCTCGTCTACACTATTTACACAGTGAGTTATATCAGTTACTAATTTGTATATACCTCCGCTCTCTGAAGGAATTGTTTAGACCAGTTCATATACATCCACCATTAAAGAGTACGGTTGCACTACCTTAGACTTGATACATACTCGTATAATTCATCTCTATAATTCAGAATAATAATAAAAATATAATAATGATATATATTTATTAAACACAACCTCACTTATTACATAGCGCATATTACCCTATGTAACACAATACCACGTACCTCGTAACATATAAATATTCTTGTTCGAACCCATCACATGCCTTAAGAATTTTATTTACTCAATTCTTATTTTAATATTTTGTAAAAATTCAGGTTCTTACATCTTTTCCCCCTTATAAGGATTCCGTCCTCGGAATCACCGAAACCTCCTCTACTCGGTGCTATTTCGAATATTACATATTCTTTTGAATAATTTTATCCATTCTCTTTCTGAAAGTTTTATTATAACTTTCTCATTTGCATTCTACCACATTCCCCTTTCTAAGGAACATTCTACTCACTACATTCATCACATAGAAGAATAAGAGTCTTCCACGATTTTTCAATAATCTAGAAGTAGTATGAATAACTCAGATTCCAAATTATGCTGAGGGGTCACACAAGACCGTGAACTGGTGCTTCAACACAATCCTTCACACTACAAACCAAAGTGTTTATCAATCACAAAGACTGAAAATACCCTCCACATGTACACTAGGTAGTGTTTTGTAACGACTACATGCGTTACGTTCGTAACCATTGTCCCCGAAAACATGTCCCTTTATAGGGTTGTTCACCTCAGCTTTTCAACACCTGAATCCACACCAGAACAATCTGGTTTGGCACAATTACTCAAGAATGCTTAAATTTCACAAATATTTTTCGACAATCGTCTAGCCGAATCAAATATCTTACACCTTTATTAACAATTCGGACATCAATCGAAATAATTTGGCCAACTTAATTGACCTTCTTAGTAATTTAAAAGAAAACCAAAAATTCTTTTATAACGTCATGATACCGTACCAGATTAGTAGTATGTTGAGGATTCCGCCATTAGGTGACTTTGTCATATTACATTATACCATAGTGCGCTGACGATCTTTCGATAACAACTAACACTGGGTTCGATTACATTGATGACTCCATCGTTTACCATTTTTACACCATATCAAATGATGAACATGGTTAGAAATACATTTTGAAAGTTTTGAAATCATTTTTGTCTTAGCCGAAACAATTAGCATAGACATATGGATAACAGTATTATTTTTAAAACATCATTGATTCAATCACATGATCCAATGTTTTTTTTCAAGAAAACAGAAGTGCAAACTTCAGCACGAAGTCAATAAATTTTGAAAATCTAACAGAGCTAGAAGATTTAGAAAATCCATGTTTCTCCATCAATTTCAATCTTTACTCCATTGCTTAATTCTATCAATCTCTAACACAATCAATGATCACTATACCAAAATTTCTAATTTCATAACATACATATACCCGATATAGTTCATCAAACTTACCACACTTTAGAAGTTCAAGAACTTGATACAATCATATGAGTTTAAGAACTTATCCTAGTCAGGCCATAGGCGTCCATTCGCTGAGCGGTTAAAAAACATTTCATATAATTATGAGTCACGAACGTACCATAAGTATGAGTTTTAAGAACTCGCGACTTAACCTTATATTCTCTAACTATAACCTATCTATCTATTATGCACATGAGAAAATAATCACCTTCTCAACAGGTATACAACAAATAGCGCGACACAGGCATTTCAATGATTATCAGTGCCAGAACTAAGTGATTTTTACACCAAGTATAATTCCCCACCCATAACAAGGAACCATACAACTCAACTGCTGACATGGGTCCTCAATTGAAATCTCACTTAACTCTATCTCACACTTAACTTGCTCTTTGATCGATACGAATTCTTCATATCTCATCACATACAACTCCTCATGAGTTCACAAAGTACCATTTCACAATACATTCTCTTATAGCATCAAGCTATACACACTTAGTCGTTACAGACAATTTATCACTTCATAGCTTAATCCGATCACGTCGTGATCATCAATTTACCTTAGGGTTCTTTCCCTATTATCAACAAAACTCCATTCGAGTTCATTCTTATTATCTTCGTCATATTCATCTTATAGACATCATCTTAACATTTTTATTACCGGAGTTAGGAAACTCCTGAATTCTCATTCTCTTAGACACTTCAAGATTCTTCTTTGAATCTTCACATATATATATATATATTTTAGTCTTTATCTTTCTATCTCTCTTAGGTTATAGCCTAAGGTACACTTACCTAAGTTTATAACCTACAGCTTTGATACCAACCTGTGACGCCCCCAAATTTAGGTCCCTTCGAACCTCAAATTCGGTCCGCCACGATACTACTATCGTCAATTAAACTATTTATATCATTTATTCATAACTTAATGAATATAACTTTGCTTATTAAAAAATTAGAATATAAATTTCTTCCATTTCCAGGATCTGCACAATGACCCCAAACTTTTATAAGTTTCTAATCTTGGTCATTTACTATTCTTGTATTACATCACATTCGATGTTATATAAATATGCGAAATAATTTAAACTTTTTCAATCTCCTTTGAAATAAATCTTTTATTGATGTCTTAACTTGAATCAATTACAAATCCCTGAATCAAATTATGCTATGAATCACTTTATTCAATTTCTGTATAAATTCTTACATCTCAATTCGAACTCCTCTATGTACCGTCTAATACAACTTTACAAGCTAACATATATTACACATCGTAAACTACTATCAAGTGTGTCTACTAGAACCTAAACATGGTTCAAGAGCATATATTTAATTAAACAAATCAATCTCCTTTGATGTGATTGAACTTTATCAATCAAGTAGCACGTAACTTTACCGTGAGAACTTAACCTGCAAAAGTGGTTATTTGCAAGGGTGAGCTCGACAGCCCAGCAATTCTAACATTTTTCATGCAGCACATAGCATATAATAACATATTCAGTTCATGCATTCATTATCAATTAATAATTTACTATGCATGTTACTTCTCACATAACAGGCATATAGATTTACATCACAAGCATATCATCAAAGATCAACTTTTAAATTTCATACATATCTCATATGCATTTCATATATATACATCAACATTCTCATGGCATAATATAGCTCAACTGACAGTTATCGAATTCATATATCAAATAGGAACTGAAGGACTTGCCTGATTCGTAGTTTATCAACTATGACTTACTGCTTAAAGCTTATCTGCACTTCTTGTATTCCTACACAATTATATAATCATGGATTCATATCCATTAGTCATACATTTAATACGCTCTTAATATCAGAACAAATATTGTTTCCTAACTAGGTTTGTAAAACCCACACTTCACTTTCTCATCATACTCTTAGAATAGCTACGTATATATAAGTATACCTTAACCACTCGTACATGACATCAACATTCGTATATATCTATAAAAAACTTGACTCGCTATGTGTTCGACACATTTAAAACTCAGATAGGTAAATTCAAATGTACGCATAAACGTCTAACTTAGTTGTAACTTCATACCACATCACCTATCCTATATTTTCATAGCGCAAACCATATCACAAATTCAACAACGTATCGTTGCTTTATATCTTGAAAACATTCCTTTGGACTTAACTTTTGAAAGTCATAATTAACATTCATCTCTATCACATAGCATGCTTCTTACACCTTACATAGCATATTGGTCACATATTACCAGTTAAAGAAATTGTATAAGCATACCTCGAACTTCAGTTCAAAAATAGAAACTATTCATGACTGCAGGATGGCGCAGATGCGCCCTGTCTACGCTTAGGGATGGCACAGCTGTGCTGTCCCCTGGCCAAACCAAGGTTGAGCTTTGCACCTCTTGTTTTCAGTCCAAACTTTGAAACACATATACTTAACATGCATAAACGCTAGAGGTCTTTACATACTTGTATGACCACTTCAAGTTCAACCTTATATGTTAGGGACTTTAGTTTAGGATTTTCACGAAATCAAAACCAAATAGGGTTATGTAATCATTAGGTGTACTAATTTTCTTATGTTCTCATAAAGAGGTCACATAATCTGTACTACATATGCTCATACATATTCATATCTTTTACTCATAGCTAGCATCGTTTAACACTTTAAAACATGTTTTAACCTCATGCTTGGTATACTTCCATTATGTTTAACATATAAGACTTATGTTTAGAGACATAATAAAACATATCATGGCATCTCAAGCCTTTAGAATCTAAATACTCATATGTAATGCAACTTAAGTTCAAAAACATGCTCGAGGTGCCTTTGAAATCATTTTTCATGAATGATGCAACATGGCCCATATAAGACAACTTTAAAACCCTTATCGTAAGTAAATAAGTCATGATATCCTCTTTTCAAGATCAGAATGTATAACATGTAACATTCATGCATATTCACCTTGATCATATCAATCTTTTTCCCTTAAAACATTTTCTAACACAAAGCTAACAAGTTTGATCATGACAAGGACACTATTACACCATAACTTGCTTATTCCTCTCTGAAAGAAATCATGTATATGAACCATTAAGTTCAGAACATGAAATAATAAGTTTCCACAAGGTTTGTCTCCAAAACCTTAAGTTTTTGTTAAAGATCTTCTACTAAATCATGTTGGACATTTCATACTACATAAGGAAACTTTATAACACATGTCATACCTATTTCTCATGTATATACAAGTCATAATACCATATTAGCAACAACCTAGCATGATAGAATCCATCAACTGGTTCTGAGGTATGGCACAACTGCGATGCACCCTAGTACAAATAGGGCGCAGCTACGCCACGTCGAGTTCAGAAGCAGTAAGTATACTCGGCTTTGCAGAGTAACTACTAACTTGATTTCCAACGGTTTAAGCTAGTTCCAAATCATCATTAAAGTGTTCATACATATAAGTAAACTTCCTAAACACCTTATAACATGTTAATTTATATCAATTAATGTGACGCCCTCAAATCCGGGTATCTTCTAACCCGACAGATGGTGCTACACGGTGTTCCAGTTCACATAAACATTCAATTTAAATGTCTTATATATATATATATATATATATAAAGAATATTTACATACCCCAGGTTCTTTACAACCAATACATCTGTTCTTGTCATAATATAAAATATTATCATTACAAAACCTATACTATTACATAGGTAAATTACGGGTTTGCCTTAGCCTTCCCTTTATCTTTGACGAATCCATCGGTTCGTTCGGTCTTAGATGCATTCATATGGTTCAAGCAAGAATGAGCCTAACTAGCTCAGCAAGTACAACAATTCTAGTAAAATAGCATGCTTAAAACATAGGAATCGTATATCTTCAATAACTAAACAATAGTTACGAAGTACTATTGATAATTCAAAATAGCACTTCTTTTCATTCAAAACGTTTAACAACAACAATATTCAGTAAAACATCAATTCCGGTCCAAGACCATGAGTATTTCATAAGTACTTTGAAAAGGACGTCTCGTCACTAAGTCCGTATATATGTTTAAGTTGTGGCAACCTCACCTGCCTGTCGTTTGACGACAAAACAATTTAGCATACTCCGTCTACTTTTGAAAACCACAACAATATTAGTTTGGTAAATCCTTTTCAACACTTGATAGATTAACATAGCATAAGTCTAGCCAGAAGGAATTGGCTTTGACTTAAATCGACATTAACTCATGCAGAGAATACATGAATCACAAAGACTTGTCCAGATCGAACTGAAACAAAGGTTAGAGTACTTGCCTTTAGCTTCTGCTTACTGTTGGGTAAATTCTAGTTACGCACAACACGCAAGGATACGTGGTCAACAAGTAATAAAGAGTAAGTAGAGTATCGTTCCCACGGAGAATTAACTAACAAAGTTCACCAAGCATTAGCCCATAACTATCTCAGTCTTATTTAAAAGAATGATATGATTTTTATATTTAAACTATGAAATTAAATAAACCTAACTATTCCTAGAGTGAGACTAGATAATGGAGACCTGAGATTACAATTTCATCTATTGAATAATTTATATCAACGCACTCCCTGTTAAGCCAAATTCCTTGCAATGGATTGCTAGTCGAGAACACGAAAGTAAAGTACATCCATATCTCAATGTATCATACCCATATCAAATATAATCCCCAGTTGAAAGAATACACATGAACACCCAAATTACCTAAACCACTATATGTCTATGTGATTTACAAATAATTAGGGTTTAAGCCCAAGTTCTCAATTGACTACGAGCGGTGCTTCGGTATATTTCTATCCTAAGCACGAATCATATATTCCATCACAATGTAGAACATACAAACAAAAGCTATCAAGATCAAATCTAAACTCATACTTCGTCTTTCAAGTTCATATGAGTTATCACATTAATTGATGGCCAATCAACTAAGCAAATAAGCATGAATCTTAATAGACAATCCCATAGCAATCAATAAGGCTAACAATGAAGTATGTCAAAATAAACTAGGCAATAGATTCCATTGCAATCCCAAAATAGAATTTAACTCATAGTTGAATTAGAATCCATGATCCACAAGTGAATACACATTGAAAGATACAAATAGAAGTAAGAGAGTTAGGGATTAAGAATAGCAAATCTGAGTTTCTTCTCTTCTTTCACTTCTGAACTTCCAATATTCTTCAATTGCTTCAATCCCCAAATATTAGCTAATCTAGGGTTCTAATCTAATCTAATCGAATATTGGAAGAAGAAAGTAACAACCCCAAGGGGTCGAATGTCCCTTACATAATGAAAATACGTCTAATATATAAGCCTTAATTGAACCCCTCTCTCTATTACGCTTCAATTGCATTGTTTAATGAAAAGTCAGCTTTGGTCAACGTCCGAAGTTGCGTAGCTGCACAAGAATTAGCCTAAAGTTAGGCGCGGTCGCGCTCAAGTTTTAAATTGCGTCTTTTTGCTACTATGATTCGCGCGGCCGCGCAGGAAATCGCGCGCCCGTGAAATTGATTTTCTGATATAGTGTACTCTGGTAAAATGGACATAACTTTTAATCCGGGAAGAGTTACGGGACCTGCCACATATCCAATAGAAGCTCTCAACGAGATCTACAACTTCCATTCTTTGAGTATTGAGAAATAATGCACGGATGAAGGTTGAAATTAGATTGTAAGTGACAGCTATGCAAATGGCCATCCAAAACAGTGACGTTCAATGTTCGTTGGTACAAAGGTCATAACTCTTGCATCCGAACTCCTATTGGAATGATTCAAGATGTTTCGGAAAGCTTAGAAGAAGCTCTACAAAACGGTCCATGTTCCAAGCCAAGAATATAACATAAACATGAAAGCCCAAATGATATCCGGATTACTTTTCCTTGCATTTTCATACCAATAGTCACTCACATCGTTCACAAACCTAAGATCTACAAAATGAACACAAAATGGATGAAAAGTAACTAAGAAACATGAGTTTAAGAAATTAATTCAAGTAATAGATACCTAATAAGTAGGTATAAAACCAACTTATCAAATACTCCCAAACTTAAACTGTTGCTTGTCCCCAAGTAGCACAACATAATGCATTCTACATGCTATGCAAGTTACGCTACTATGACACTGAATCCCCATATTTCCAGCCATGTTAAGAATTCCAATATCAAGATCCAAGAACAAAGCATCAAACTAAGCTAAAGGCATAATGACATACAATCATATAATCCTAACCTGCTATAAAGATGTTGTGTGCGTGTGATGTGTTCACAGATAAGCTTGACAAAGATGAAGATACCACATGCTAAATTGCTTAAAACAGAAAATCAAAGTTTAAATCAAGAACTGTATATAATAATGAGACATCAACTACTCCAACACATCAATACAAATTAAGGTTCAACAATGGGTTTATTCTGCTTTATTTTTACTCACGAGGGTGATTTTCGTACTTTCCCGCGGTGTTTATTGATTTCTTTTTCTCATTTTTTATATATATAGCGAGTGCATTTTACGCTCCATCTCACTTTCTATTTCCATTTAAACGAGTGCGTTTTACACTCCATCTCGTCCCAATAGCAAGCATAACCATGTGTTCCCAAAGTTTGAGTATCTGTGTCTTCATAGTCATTACTCACTTTCTACACAATTCTATCATTAAAAACAACATTTTCTCTCTCGTGCAGACAAGCAAGTTAATGTTAACCAACAAGCCAATGGGCACATTGACACCTATGTCTTTACCGAGTAACATCTAAACAACAAGCATAGATTACATCATGTATGAAATTATAACTAAGTTTAAGATATCCACTAAATTAAAAAAATCTATCACATTTCTATTTCATCATTGGCCAAATTAGAATTCAACTGACTAAAAGCCTGGGAGTATGAAATGTTATGCAACTAAACACATACTAAGTAAACAGGACAAAAGAAAACTAAAAACAAATAATTTCATGTAAAATTTAACTACAAAGATACTAAAATACCCCTCTTATACTGAAACATACAATCAAACTATATGCAACTAACTATATGCAACAACTACTCACTACAACCTAATACCCCCAAACTTAAAATAAACAATGCCCTCATTGTAATTAAAAGTGAAAGAATACTCCCCTAAGTGGCAATGTCCTCTCCGTTCGCCTCCTCATGATCCGATGGTATATCAGGCGATGGCTAAGTTTGAGATATTATATACTTGGAAATTGAGTGTGGGCTTTTAACTGTCCGAATGCTTGAGTCAGAAATTCTAAAAATTTAGCAATTTTTTTAGTGATTGAACTATGCTATGGCGGTGCATGTATGTTTAAGCTTGTAGTTGGTAGTGGCATGGCATGCGACCTCTACTCTTGATTTCAATTTTTGTTTGACTTCTGTTTGATCCTAAATGCTTAAACCAATTGGATTGAACTTGAGAGGAGAAACAATAAAACTATTATTAAGAATTACCACTATCTAACATCTACTAAATATGGAAATGTAAAATGAATTAAACAAGGAGGAGAAAGATTGGATGGGTGCCTCCCATCGGCGCTCGGATTTATAGTCCGATTATTTGGACTCTTTTCTTGAAACCGCTATCCAATTCCTCTTCGATAAGCTAGGAACCCTCCATCCATTAGAGCTCAGTAATATGCGTAGGTGGGTTCCCCCCATCTTGCGTGTCTGTGAATTAAAACAACCTAGCATATTTTACATACATGATGCCCCAGTTCTATTGCATAGCCTGTGTTCCTTTCGTTGTATCTGTGAATAGATTTTTGCATTGAGGCATGACAAATACAACATGATTTTCTTCTTCTATTATCTCTTCTCTCACCCCACCATGGTTTGTAAGAGGCCTCATAATCGCAAAAATTCTTGGTTTAGATGTGACTACCGAGGGATATGGGGTGTGCAAATTTCCTTTGAATTTTTCAACTCTATCTCGAGAAGGCACTTGGGGTATTATACAAGTCAGCTCATAATCTTCATTTTCCATACCCCCAGTTGTCTCCTCAATGTCCACTCCTTTCAGTTCATTTAGTGGCATGAACACCTCTGGCTCTCCATAGTTTCATCGTCCATGTCATAACACCAATTGTTTTGAGGGCGATTGTTCAAGGCTTCGAGTATTTGATCCATTTGATTTTGCAGATTCCAAATTGACCTCCTTGCTCAATCATCTTTCCTCGATTGATGCTACAAACATGAACCATAAATCCTCCACTCTTGAATTATCTTGTTAGGTTTCAAAATCCATGTATTGAGGACCATTCATTGAGGAGTTAATGAGTTGTTTAAATCATTTGTTAAGATTTTGGCTTGATAACTCCTAACTCATCATCATCTCTTCATGGTCTGCTATGCTTTTTGACATGAATTCCTTCAACCTTGAATTTTCGTCTTATTGCGTTGAAGGTGGATATGAGAAATCTGATGGATGTGTTGGACTTGGGATACAATAATGGTTGGGATAGTTATAACTCCATTCATAATCTAGGTGATACCCCCAACCTTGTTAATAATCAGGATAAACATTGTTGTTGAAGTAATCATCCCCAAACTGCACTTGTCCAACCTTGATGTTGCACTGATAACTCGCATGCTCGCCAACACAGTATTCACATGTAACTACTATCTCTCGAGTGCGTTGGGCTTCAAGAATATCCAACCTCTCCAAAAGTGTTGCAATTTGTGTTGTCAATGTAGAAAATACATTGAGTCCCTCAGTGCTCGTGTCCCTTGGTTAAATCATATTTGCATAAGGCCCTTGACAAGCATGGTACCTGAAAATAGAGAAATATAAGAAGATAATTAAAACAACAAAAAAATGTTTAAATTAAGACTAATTTGATTGAAATTAATGTTGGCAAAAATTTATTAAGCTAATTCCCAAACAACGACGTCAAAAACTTGTTGGGTAAATTTCTAGATACGCACAACACGCAAGTATACGTGGTCAACAAGTAATAAAGAGTAAGTAAAGTATCGTTCCCACGGAGAATTAACTAACAAAGTTCACCAAGCATTAAGCCCATAACCATCTCAGGTCTTATTTAAAAGAATGATATAATTTTATATTTAAACTATGAAATTAAATAAACCTAACTATTCCTAGAAGTGAGACTAGATAATAAAGACTTGAGATTACAATTTCATCTATTGAATAATTTAAATCAATACACTCTGTTAATCCAAATTAATTGCAATGGTTTGTTAATCGAGAACACAAAAGTGAAATATATCCATATCTCAATGTATCATACCCATATCAAATATAATCCCCATTTGAAAGAATACACATGAACACCCAAATTACCTAAACCACTATATGTCTTATGTGATTTACAAATAATTAGGGTTTAAGCCCAAGTTCTCAATTGACTACGAGCGGTGCTTCGGTATATGTCTATCCTAAGCACGAATCATATATTCCATCACCATGTAGAACATACAAACACAAGCTATCAAGATCAAATCTAAACTCATACGTCGTCTTTCAAGTTCATATGAGTTATCACAGTAATTGATGGCCAATCAACTAAGCAAATAAGCATGAATCTTAATAGACAATCACATAGCAATCAATAAGGCTAACAATGAAGTATGTCAAAATAAACTAGGCAATAGATTCCATTGCAATCCCAAAATAGAATTTAACTCATAGTTGAATTAGAATCCATGATCCACAATTGAATATACATTGAAAGATATAAATAGAAGTAAAGAGAGTTAGGGATTAAGAATAGAAAATCGAGTTTCTTCTCTTCATTCACTTACGAACTTCAATATTCTTCAATTGCTTCAATCCTAAATATTAGTTAATCTAGGGTTCTAATCTAATCTAAAGAATAAAAGAAGAAGAAAACAATAGTAGCTTTAGCCCCAAGGGGTGGAATTTCCCTTTACATAATGAAAATACGTCTAATATATAAGCCTTAATTGAACCTCTCTCTAATTACGCTTCAATTTACCTTTGTTTAATGAAAAGTCACTTTGGTCAACGTCCAAGTCGCTAAGTGACCGCACAAGAATTGGCCTAAAAGTTAGTGCGGTAGCACTCAAGTTTTAAATCGCGTCTTTTTGCTCTTATGTGATTCGGCGGTGGCCAGCACGAAATCGCGCGCCCGTGAGGTTGATTTTTGATGCACGGTGTGCTCTGGTAAAATGGACATAACTTTTGATCCGGGAAGAGTTATAGGACCGCCACCTATCAAATCGAAGATATCGATTGAGCTCTACAACTTTCATTCTTTGAGTATTGAGAAATAATGGGCGGATGAAGGCTGAAATTAGATTGGAAGTGACTGCTATGCAAATGGCCATCCAAAAGCGGTGACATTCAACGTTCGTTGGTACAAAGATCATAACTCTTGCATCCGAACTCCTATTGGAATGATTCAAGATGTTAGAAAAGCTTAGAAGCTCTCTACAACATGGTCCAAGTTCCAAGCCAAGAACATAACATAAACATGAAAGCCCAATGATGTCCGAATTACTTTTCTTTTGCATTTTCATACCAATAGTCACTCACATCGTTCCCAAACCTAAGATCTACAAAATGAACACAAAATGGATGAAAAGTAACTAAGAAACATGAGTATAAGCAACTAATTCAAGTAATAGATATTAGAATAAGTAGGTATAAAATCAACTTATCAAATACCCCCAAACTTAAAGCCGTTGCTTGTCCCCAAGCAACACAATATAATGCAATCTACATGCTATGCAAAGCTACGCTACTATGACAATGAATCCCCATATTTCTAGCCATGTTAAGAATTCCAGATGCCTCAGAGAAATATCAAGATTCAAGAACAAAGCATCAAACTAAGCTAAAGGCATAATGGCATACAATCATATAATCCTAACTGCTATAAAGATGTTTGTGTGTGTGTGATGTGTGCACAGATAAGCTTGACAAAGATGAAAATACCACATGCTAAATTGCTTAAAACAGAAAATCAAAGTTTAAATCAAGAACTGTTTATAATAATGAGACATCAACTACTCCAACACATCAATACAAATTAAGGTTCAACAATGGGTTTATTACGCTTTATTTTTACTCACGAGGCGATTTTACGCACTTTCCATGCGGTGTTTTTATTGATTTTTTTTTTTTTTTTATATATATATAGCGAGTGCGTTTTCGCTCCATCTCACTTTTCCATTTCCATTTAAGCGAGTGCATTTTACGCTCCATCTCGTCCCAATAGCAAGCATACCCATGTGTTCCCAAAGTTTGAGTATTTGTGTCTTCATAGTCATTCTCACTTTCTACACAATTCCATCATTAAAAACAACATTTTTTCTCTCGTGAGACAAACATGTTAATCTTAACCAACAACCAAATATGAAACATTGTCGTGCTGCCGGTAACATCTAAACAACAAGCATAGATTAAATCATGTATAAAATTATAACTAAGTTTAAGTTATCCACTAAATTAAAAAATCTATCAAATTTCTATGTCATCATTGGCCAAATTAGAATTCAACTAACTAAAAGCACGGGAATATGCAATGTTATGCAACTAAACACATACTAAGTAAACAAGACAAAAGAAAACAAAAAACAAATAATTTCATGTAAAATTTAACTACAAAGATACTAAAATACCCCTACTATGCAACTGAAACATACAATCAAACTATATGCAACTAACTATATGCAACAACTACTCACTACAACCTAATACCCCCAAACTTAAAATAAACAATGCCCTCATTGTAATTAAAAGTGAAAGAATACTCCCCTAAGTGGCAATGTCATCTCCGTTCGCCTCCTCATGATCCGATGGTATATCAGGCGATGGCTAAGTTTGAGATATTATATACTTGGAAATTGAGTGTGGGCTTTTAACTGTCCGAATGCTTGAGTCAGAAATTCTAAAAATTTAGCAATTTTTTAGTGGTAGAAGCTATGGCATGTACCATGCGGTGTTTGGCTTTAGTTAGTTGTGCATTGACCATGACCTACTATACTCTAGCGACTTCAATTTTTGTTTGACTTACATTTGATCTGAATGCTTATACCAATTGGATTGAACTTGAGAGGAGAAACAATAAAACTATTATTAAGACTTACCACTATCTAACATCTACTAAATATGGAAATGTAAAAATGAATTAAACAAGGAGGAGAAAAGATTGGATGGGGTGCCTCCCATCGAAGCGCTTTCGATTTATAGTCAGTTATTTGGACTCTTTTCTTGACACCGCTATCCAATTCCTCTCGATAAGCTAGGAACCCTCCATCCATTAGAAGCGCAATAATGCGTAGGTGGGTTCCCCATCTTGCGTGTCTGTGAATTAAAACAACCTAGCATATTTTCTGTACATGATGTCCCCAGTTCTATTGCATAGCCAGGTGCTCCTTTCGTTGTATCTGTGAATAGATTTTTGCATTGAGGCATGACAAATACAACATGATTTTCTTCTTCTATTATCTCTTCCTCAGCCCACCATGGTTTGTAAGAGGCCCTCATAATCGCAAAAATTCTTGCTTTGGATGTGACTACCGAGGGACATGGGTGTGAAAATTTCTTTGAATTTTTCAACTCTATCTGAGAAGGCACTTGGGGTATTATACAAGTCAGCTCATGATCTTCATTTTCCATACCCCCAGTTGTCTCCTCAATGTCCACTCCTTTCAATTCATTTAGTGGCATGAACACCTCTGGCTCTCCATCAGTTTCATCGTCCATGTCATAACACCAATTTTTTTGAGGGCGATTGTTCAAGGCTTCGAGTATTTGATCCATTTGCTTCTGTAGATTCCGAATTGACCTCCCTTGCTCAATCATCTTCTCCTCAGTTGATGCTATAAACTCGAACCACAAATCCCCCACTCTTGAATTATCTTGTTCAGTTTCAAAATCCATGTATTTAGGACCATTCATTGAGGAGTTAATGAGTTGTTTCGTCTATTCGTTAAGATTTTGGCTTGATAACTCCTGACTCATCATCATCTCGTCATGGTCTGCTATGCTTTTTGACATGAATTCCTTTAACCTTGAATTTTCCTCTTGTTGCGTTGAAGGTGGATATGAGAAATCTGATGGATGTGTTGGACTTGGGATCTGATTTTGGTTGGGATAGTTATAACTCCATTCATAATCTAGGTGATACCCCAACCTTGTTGATAATCGGGATAAACATTGTTGTTGAAGTAATCACCCCCAAAGCGCACTTTCTTGTCCAACCTTGATGTTGCTGCGATAACTTCGGATGCTCTTCAACACAATATTCACATGTAACTACTATCTCTCGAGTGCGTTGTTTGCAAGAATATCCAACCTCTCCCGAAAGTGTTGCAATTTGTGTTGACAATGTAGAAAATACATTGAGTCCCTCTCGGTGTTTGTGTCCTTGGTTGAATCATATTTGCATAAGGCCATTGATAAAGAAAGTCACCCATGGTACGAAAAAGAGAAATATAAGAAGATAATTAAAACAACATAAAAATGTTTAAATTAAGACTAATTTGATTGAAATTAATGTTGGCAAAAATTTATTAAGCTAATTCCCCAACAACGGCGCCAAAAACTTGTTGGGTAATTTCTAATTACAATATAATACTGCAAGTATACGTGGTCAACAAGTAATAAAGAGTAAGTAAAAGTATCGTTCCACGGAGAATTAACTAACAAAGTTCACCAAGCATTAACCCATAACCATCTCGGTCTTATTTAAGCGAATGATATTATATTTTATATTTAAACTATGAAATTAAATAAACCTAACTATTCCTAGAGTGAGACTAGATAATGGAGACTTGAGATTACAATTTCATCTATTGAATCATTTAAATCCATACACACTTCATGTTAAGCCAAATTAATTGTCAATGGATTGTTAGTCGAGAACACAAAAGTAAAATATAGCCATATCTCGATGTACCATACCCATATCAAATATAATCCACATTTGAAAGAATACACATGAACACCCAAATTACCTAAACCACTATATGTCTATGTGATTTACAAATAATTAGGGTTTAAGCCCAAGTTCTCAATTGACTACGAGCGATGCTCCGGTATATGTCTATCCTAAGCACGAATCATATATTCCATCACCATGTAGAACATACAAACACAAGCTATCAAGATCAAATCTAAACCCATACTCCGTCTTTCAAGTTCATATGAGTTATCACGATAATTGATGGCCAATCAACTAAGCAAATAAGCATGAATCTTAATAGACAATCACATAGCAATCAATAAGGTTAACAATGAAGTATGTCAAAATAAACTAAGCAATAGATTCCATTGCAATCCCAAAATAAAGTTTAACTCATAGTTGAATTAGAATCCATGATCCACAATTTGAATATACATTGAAAGATATAAATAGAAGTAAAGAGAGTTAGGGATTAAGAATGCAAATCTGAGTTTCTTCTCTTCATTCATACGAACTTCAATATTCTTCAATTGCTTAAATCTTAAATATTAGTTAATCTAGGGTTCTAATCTAATCTAAAGAATAAGAAAAAAGAAAAAACAACTTGATAGCTTTTGATCCCCCAAGGGGTGGAATTTCCTTTACATAATGAAAATCGTCTAATATATAAGCCTAATTGAACCTCTCTCTCATTACGCTTCAATTGCCTTTATTTAATGAAAAGTCAACTTTGGTCAACGTCCGAAGTCATGTACCGCGCAAGAATTGGCCTAAGTTTAAGTGTGACAGCACTCAAGTTTTAAATCGCGTCTTTTGCTCGTGATTCGCTGTGACGCGTGCATTTAAATCGCGCCGCGTGTGGTTGTTGATTTTTGATCACGGTGTGCTCTGGTAAAATGGACATAACTTTTGATCCGGAAGAGTTATAGGACCTGCCACATATCAATCGAAGATATCGACGAGCTCTACAATTTTCATTCTTTGATGATTGAGAAATAATTCACGGACGAAGGCTGAAATTAGATTGTAAGTGACAGCTATGAAAATGGCCATCCAAAGCAGTGACATTCAACGTTCGTTGGTACAAAGGTCATAACTCTTGCATCCGAACTCCGATTAGAATGATTCAAGATGTTAGAAAAGCTTAGAAGATGCTCTACAACATAAGCCAAGTTCCAAACCAAGAACATAACATAAACATGAAAGCCCAATGATGTCCGAATTACTTTTCCTTGCATTTTCCTACCAATAGTCACTCACATCGCTCCCAAACCTAAGATCTACAAAATGAACACAAAATGCATGAAAAGTAACTAAAAACATGAGTATAAGCAACTAATTCAAGTAATAGAATCTACAAGAATAAGTAGGTATAAAATCAACTTATCAAATACCCCCAAACTTAAACCGTTGCTTGTCCCCAAGCACCTGACAATATAATGCAATCTACATGCTATGCAAGTTACGCTACTATGACAATGAATCCCCATATTTCTAGCCATGTTAAGAATTCTAGTGAGAATATCAAGAAATATCAAGATTCAAGAACAAAGCATCAAACTAAGCTAAAGGCATAATGGCATACAATCATATAATCCTAACTTGCTATAAAGATGTTGTGTGTGTGTGATGTGTTCATGTGTTCAGATAAGCTTGACAAAGATGAAAATACCACATGCTAAATTGCTAAAAAAGAAAATCAAAGTTTAAATCAAGAAGCTGCATATAATAATGAGACATCAACTACTCCAACACATCAATACAAATTAAGGTTCAATAATGGGTTTATTACGCTTTATTTTTTACTCACGAGGCGATTTTCGCACTTTCCATGATGTTTTTTGATTTTTTTTAATTTTTTTATATATATATATAAGCGAGTGCGTTTACGCTCCATCTCACTTTCTATTTCCATTTAAGCGAGTGCATTTTACGCTCCATCTCGTCCCAATAGCAAAGCATACCCATGTGTTCCCAAAGTTTGAGTATTTGTGTCTTCATAGTCATTACTCACTTTCTACACAATTCCATCATTAAAAACAACATTTTCTCTCTCGTGAACAAACATGTTAATCTTAACCAACAAGCAGAATGGGAACATTGTCGTGCTAACCGGTAACATCTAAACAACAAGCATGAATTAAATCATGTATAAAATTATAACTAAGTTTAAGTTATCCACTAAATTAAAAAATCTATCACATTTCTATTCATCATTGGCCAAATTAGAATTCAACTAACTAAAAGACTGGGAATATGCAATGTTATGCAACTAAACACATACTAAGTAAACAAGACAAAAGAAAACAAAAAACAAATAATTTCATGTAAAATTTAACTACAAAGATACTAAAATACCCCTACTATGCAACTGAAACATACAATCAAACTATATGCAACTAACTATATGCAACAACTACTCACTACAACCTAATACCCCCAAACTTAAAATAAACAATGCCCTCATTGTAATTAAAAGTGAAAGAATACTCCCCTAAGTGGCAATGTCATCTCCGTTTCGCCTCCTCATGATCCGATGGTATATCGGCGATGGCTAAGTTTGAGATATTATATAGTTGGAAATTGAGTGTGGGCTTCTAATTGTCCGAATGCTTGAGTCAGAAATTCTAAAAATTTAGCAATTTTTTAGTGATTGAGCTATGGCGCTGGCAGACCATGTTGTGTTTGGCTTGTAGTTAGGCGTGACCATGCGCGACCCATACTCTAGCGACTTCAATTTTTTTTTTGACTTTGTTTGATCCTAAATGCTTATAACAATTGGATTGAACCTGAGAGGAGAAACAATAAAACTATTATTAAGACTTACCACTATCTAACATCTACTAAATATGGAAATGTAAAAATGAATTAAACAAGGAGGGAGAAAGATTGGATGGGGTGCCTCCCATCGAGCTTCGATTTATAGTCCGATTAATTTGGACTCTTTTCTTGACACCGCTATCCAATTCCTCTACTATAAGCTAAGAACCCTCCATCCATTAGAAGCGCAGTAATGCGTAGGTAGGTTCCCCATCTTGCGTGTCTGTGAATTAAAACAACCTAGCATATTTTACATACATGATGTCCCCAGTTCTATTGCATAGCGGTGTGCTCCTTTTCGTTGTGTATCTGTGAATGGATTTTTGCATTGAGGCATGATAGATACAACATGATTTTCTTCTTCTATTATCTCTTCCTCAGCCCACCATGGTTTGTAAGAGGCCTCATAATCGCAAAAATTCTTGCTTTAGATGTGACTACCAAGGGGACATGGGTGTGCAAATTTCACTGAATTGTTCAACTCTATCTCGAGAAGGCACTTGGGGTATTATACAAGTCAACTCATGATCTTCATTTTCCATACCCCGTTGTCTCCTCAATGTCCCTCCTTTCAATTCATTTAGTGGCATGAACACCTCACGGCTCTCCATCGGTTTCATCGTCCATGTCATAGCACCAATTGTTTTGAGGGCGATTGTTCAAGGCTTGAGTATTTGATCCATTTGATTTTGCAGATTACGAATTGACCTCTCTTGCTCAATCATCTTTTCCTCGATTGATGCTACAAACTTGAACCACAAATCCTCCACTCTTGAATTATCTTGTTCGGTTTCAAAATCCATGTATTGAGGACCATTCATTGAGGAGTTAATGAGTTGTTTAAATGCATTTGTTAAGATTTTTGCTTGATAACTCTTACTCATCATCATCTCTTCATGGTTTGCTATGCTTTTTGACATGAATTCCTTCAACCTTGAATTTTCCTCTTATTGCGTTGAAGGTGGATATGAGAAATCGATGGATGTGTTGGACTTAGGATACAGTAATGGTTGGGATAGTTATAACTCCATTCATAATCTAGGTGATACCCCCAACCTTGTTAATAATCAGGATAAACATTGTTGTTGAAGTAATCACCCCCAATGCACTTGTCCAACCTTGATGTTGCCTTCGATAACTTTCGGATGCTTTCATGAAAGACGGTATTCACATGTAACTACTATCTCTCGAGTGCGTTGGGCTGCAAGAATATCCAACCTCTCCGAAAGTGTTGCAATTTGTGCTGACAATGTAGAAAATACATTGAGTCCCTCAGTGTTTGTGTCCCTTGGTTGAATCATATTTGCATAAGGCCATTGATAAGCAAAGTCACACGAAAATGAAAAGAGAAATATAAGAAGATAATTAAAACAACAAAAAATGTTTAAATTAAGACTAATTTGATTGAAATTAATGTTGGCAAAAATTTATTAAGCTAATTCCCCGGCAACGACGCCAAAAACTTGTTGGGTAATTTCTAGTTACGCACAACACGCAAGTATACGTGGTCAACAAGTAATAAAGAGTAAGTAAAGTATCGTTCCCACGGAGAATTAACTAACAAAGTTCACCAAGCATTAACCCATAACCATCTCAGTCTTATTTAAAAGAATGATATAATTTTTATATTTAAACTATGAAATTAAATAAACCTAACTATTCCTAGAGTGAGACTAGATAATGGAGACACGAGATTACAATTTCATCTATTGAATCATTTAAATCAACGCACTCTGTTAAGCCAAATTACTTTATAATGGATTGTTGATCGAGAACACAAAAGTAAATATAGCCATATCTCGATGTATCATACCCATATCAAATATAATCCCCAGTTGAAAGAATACACATGAACACCCAAATTACCTAAACCACTATATGTCTATGTGATTTACAAATAATTAGGGTTTAAGCCCAAGTTCTCAATTGACTACGAGCGGTGCTTCGGTATATGTCTATCCTAAGCACGAATCATATATTCCATCACCATGTAGAACATACAAACACAAGCTATCAAGATCAAATCTAAACTCATACGTCGTCTTTCAAGTTCATATGAGTTATCACAGTAATTGATGGCCAATCAACTAAGCAAATAAGCATGAATCTTAATAGACAATCACATAGCAATCAATAAGGCTAACAATGAAGTATGTCAAAATAAACTAGGCAATAGATTCCATTGCAATCCCAAAATAGAATTTAACTCATAGTTGAATTAGAATCCATGATCCACAAGTGAATACACATTGAAAGATATAAATAGAAGTAAGAGAGTTAGGGATTAAGAATAGCAAATCTGAGTTTCTTCTCTTCATTCACTTCTGAACTTCCAATATTCTTCAATTGCTTCAATCCCTAAATATTAGTTAATCTAGGGTTCTAATCTAATCTAAAAGAATAAGAAAAGAAGAAGAAAATAATGATAGCTTTACCCCCCAAGGGGTCGAATTTCCCTTACATAATGAAAATACGTCTAATATATAAGCCTTAATTGAACCTCTCTCTCTGTTACGCTTCAATTGCACTGTTTAATGAATAGTCAGCTTTGGTCAACGTCCGAAGTCGCGCAGCCGCACAAGAATTGGCCTAAAGTTGGGTGCGGCCGCGCTCAAGTTTTAAATCGCGTCTTTTTTGCTCTATGTGATTCGGCATAACATCTGAAACGAAATCGGGTGAGTTGATTTTTTTGATGCGGTGTGCTCTGGTAAAATGGACATAACTTTTGATCGGGAAGAGTTATAGGACTGCCACATATCCAATCGAAGCTATCGATGAGCTCTACAATTTTCATTCTTTGAGTATTGAGAAATAATTTGGGATGATGAAGGCTGAAATTAGATTGGAAGTGACAGCTATGCAAATGGCCATCCAAAACAGTGACATTCAACGTTCGTTGGTACAAAGGTCATAACTCTTGCATCCGAACTCCTATTGGAATGATTCAAGATGTTCCGAAAAGCTTAGAAGAATCTCTACAACATGGTCCAAGTTCCAAGCCAAGAACATAACATAAACATGAAAGCCCAATGATATCCGAATTATTTTTCCTTGCATTTTCATACCAATAGTCACTCACATCGTTCCCAAACCTAAGATCTACAAAATGAACACAAAATGGATGAAAAGTAACTAAGAAACATGAATTTAAGCAACTAATTCAAGTAATAGATACCGAATAAGTAGGTATAAAATCAACTTATCAAATACCCCCAAACTTAAACCGTTGCTTGTCCCCAAGCAGCACAACATAATGCATTCTACATGCTATGCAAGTTACGCTACTATGACAATGAATCCCCATATTTCTAGCCATGTTATGAATTTAAGAATGCCCAATATCAAGAGATCAAGAACAAAGCATCAAACTAAGCTAAAGGCATAATGGCATACAATCATATAATCCTAACCTGCTATAAAGATGTTGTGTGCGTGTGATGTGTGCACAGATAAGCTTGACAAAGATGAAAATACCACATGCTAAATTGCTTAAAACAGAAAATCAAAGTTTAAATCAAGAACTGTTTATAATAATTAGACATCAACTACTCCAACACATCAATACAAATTAAGGTTCAACAATGGGTTTATTCTGCTTTATTTTTACTCACGAGGGCGATTTTCGCACTTTCCCGCGGTGATTTTTGATTTCTTTTTCTCTTTTTTTATATATATAGCGAGTGCGTTTTACGCTCCATCTCACTTTCTATTTCCATTTAAACGAGTGCATTTTACACTCCATCTCGTCCCAATAGCAAGCATACCCATGTGTTCCCAAAGTTTGAGTATTTGTGTCTTCATAGTCATTACTCACTTTCTACACAATTCTATCATTAAAAACAATATTTTTCTCTCAGCAGACAAGCATGCTAATCTTAACCAACAACCAAATGGGAACATTGTCGTGCTACCCGGTAACATCTAAACAACAGGCATAGATTACATCATGTATGAAATTATAACTAAGTTTAAGTTATCAACTAAGTTAAAAAAAATCTATCACATTTCTATTCCATCATTGGCCAAATTAGAATTCAACTAACTAAAAGACTGGGAATATGCAATGTTATGCAACTAAACACATACTAAGTAAACAAGACAAAAGAAAACAAAAAACAAATAATTTCATGTAAAATTTAACTACAAAGATACTAAAATACCCCTCTTATGCAATTTGAAACATACAATCAAACTATATGCAACTAACTATATGCAACAACTACTCACTACAACCTAATACCCCCAAACTTAAAATAAACAATGCCCTCATTGTAATTAAAAGTGAAAGAATACTCCCCTAAGTGGCAATGTCATCTCCGTTCGCCTCCTCATGATCTGATGGTATATCAGGCAATGGCTAAGTTTGAGATATTATATACTTGGAAATTGAGTGTGGGATTCTAACTGTCCGAATGCTTGAGTCAGAAATTCTAAAAATTTAGCAATTTTTTAGTGATGAAGCTATGGCTATGGCACGTGTGATGTTTGGTTTGTAGTTGAAGGCGTGGCATGCGCGACCTATACCCTAGCAGCTTCAATTTTTGTTTGACTTCTGTTTGATCCTAAATGCTTATACCAATTGGATTGAACCTGAGAGGAGAAACAATAAAACTATTATTAAGAATTACCACTATCTAACATCTACTAAATATGGAAATGTAAAAATGAATTAAATAAGGAGGGAGAAAGATTGGATGGGGTGCCTCCCATCGAGCGCTCGGTTTATAGTCCGTTAGCTGGACTCTTTTCTTGACACCGCTATCCAATTCCTCTTCTATAAGCTAGGAACCCTCCATCCATTAGAACTGCAATGTGCGTAGGTGGGTTCCCCATCTTGCGTGTCTGTGAATTAAAACAACCTAGCATATTTTCTGTACATGATGTCCCCAGTTCTATTGCAGAGCCAGGTGCTCCTTTCGTTGTATCTGTGAATAGATTTTTGCATTGAGGCATGACAAATACAACATGATTTTCTTCTTCTATTATCTCTTCCTCAGCCCACCATGGTTTGTAAGAGGCCTCATAATCGCAAAAATTCTTGCTTTAGATGTGACTACCAAGGGGACATGGGTGTGCAAATTTCACTGAATTGTTCAACTCTATCTGAGAAGGCACTTGGGGTATTATACAAATCAGCTCATGATCTTCATTTTCCATACCCCCAGTTGTCTCCTCAATATCCACTCCTTTCAGTTCATTCAGTGGCATGAACACCTCTGGCTCTCCATCAGTTTCATCGTCCATGTCATAACACCAATTATTTTGAGGGCGATTGTTCAAGGCTTCAAGTATTTGATCCATTTGATTTTGCAGATTCTGAATTGATCTCCCTTGCTCAATCATCTTCTCCTCAGTTGATGCTACAAACATGAACCATAAATCCTCCACTCTTGAATTATCTTGTTCAGTTTCAAAATCCATGTATTGAGGACCATTCATTGAGGAGTTAATGAGTTGTTCCGTCTGTTTGTTAAGATTTTCGCTTGATAACTCCTAACTCATCATCATCTCGTCATGGTCTGTTATGCTTTTTCACATGAATTCCTTCAACCTTGAATTTTCCTCTTATTGCGTTGAAGGTGGATATGAGAAATCTGATGGATGTGTTGGACTTGGGATGCAGTAATGGTAGTTATAACTCCATTCATAATCTGGGTGATACCCCCAACCTTGTTAATAATCAGGATAAACATTGTTGTTGAAGTAATCACCCCCAAACTGCACTTGTCCAACCTTGATGTTGCACTGATAACTCACATGCTCGCCAGCACAGTATTCACATGTAACTACTATCTCTCGAGTGCGTTGGGCTGCAAGAATATCCAACCTCTCCAAAAGTGTTGCAATTTGTGCTATCAATGTAGAAAATACATTGAGTCCCTCAGTGCTCGTGTCCCTTGGTTGAATTATATTTGCATAAGGCCCTTGATAAGCATGGTACCTGAAAATAGAGAAATATAAGAAGATAATTAAAACAACAACAAAAATGTTTAAATTAAGACTAATTTGATTGAAATTAATGTTGGCAAAAATTTATTAAGCTAATTCCCCAACAACGGCGTCAAAAACTTGTTGGGTAAATTCTAGTTACGCACAACACGCAAGGATACGTGGTCAACAAGTAATAAAGAGTAAGTAAAGTATCGTTCCCACGGAGAATTAACTAACAAAGTTCACCAAGCATTAGCCCATAACCATCTCAGTCTTATTTAAAAGAATGATATTATTTTTATATTTAAACTATGAAATTAAATAAACCTAACTATTCCTAGAGTGAGACTAGATAATGGAGACCTGAGATTACAAATTTATCTATTGAATAATTTAAATCAACGCACTCCCTATTAAGCCAAATTACTTGCAATGGATTGCTAGTCGAGAACACGAAAGTAAAGTACATCCATATCTCAATGTACCATACCCATATAAAATATAATCCCCAGTTGAAAGAATACACATGAACACCCAATTTACCTAAACCACTATATGTCTATGTGATTTACAAATAATTAGGGTTTAAGCCCAAGTTCTCAATTGACTATGAGTGGTGCTTCGGTATATGTCTATCCTAAGCACGAATCATATATTCCATCATAATGTAGAACATACAAACAAAAGCTATCAAGATCAAATCTAAACTCACACTTCGTCTTTCAAGTTCATATTAGTTATCACAGTAATTGATGGCCAATCAACTAAGCAAATAAGCACGAATCTTAATAGACAATCCAATAGCAATCAATAAGGCTAACAATGAAGTATGTCAAAATAAACTAGGCAATAGATTCCATTGCAATCCCAAAATAGAATTTAACTCATAGTTGAATTAGAATCCATGATCCACAAGTGAATACACATTGAAAGATACAAATAGAAGTAAGAGAGTTAGGGATTAAGAATAGCAAATCTGAGTTTCTTCTCTTCATTCACTTCTGAACTTCCAATATTCTTCAATTGCTTCAATCCCCAAATATTAGCTAATCTAGGGTTCTAATCTAATCTAATCGAATATTGGAAGAAGAAAATAATGATGGTTTTACCCCCCAAGGGTGAATGTCCCTTACATAATGAAAATACGTCTAATATATAAGCCTTAATTGAACCCCTCTCTCTGTTACGCTTCAGTTGCACTGTTTAATGAAAAGTCAGCCGCGCTCAAGTTTTAAATCGCGTCTTTTTGCTAATGTGATTCGCGCGGCCGTGCAGGAAATCGTGCGCCCGTGAGGTTGATTTTCTGATGCAGTGTGCTCTGGTAAAATGGACATAACTTTTGATCCGGGAAGAGTTACAGGACCTGCAACATATCCAATCGAAGATATCGACGAGCTATACAACTTTGATTCTTTGAGTATTGAGAAATAATGAACGGATGAAGGCTGAAATTAGATTGTAAGTGACAGCTAGGCAAATGGCCATCCAAAACAGTGACGTTCAACGTTCGTTGGTACAAAGGTCATAACTCTTGCATCCGAACTCCTATTGGAATGATTCAAGATGTTCCGGAAAGCTTAGAAGAAGCTCTACAACACGGTCCAAGTTCCAAGCCAAGAACATAACATAAACATGAAAGCCCAAATGATATCCGGATTACTTTTCCTTGCATTTTCATACCAATAGTCACTCACATCGTTCCCAAACCTAAGATCTACAAAATGAACACAAAATGGATGAAAAGTAACTAAGAAACATGAGTTTAAGCAACTAATTCAAGTAATAGAATCACAAGAATAAGTAGGTATAAAATCAACTTATCAAATACCCCAAACTTAAGCGTTGCTTGTCCCCCTCAAGCAAGACAACATAATGCATTCTACATGCTATGCAAGTTACTCTACTATGACACTGAATCCCCATATTTCTAGCCATGTTAAGAATTACAATATCAAGATCCAAGAACAAAGCATCAAACTAAGCTAAAGGCATAATGACATACAATCATATAATCCTAACCTGCTATAAAGATGTTGTGTGCGTGTGATGTGTTCACAGATAAGCTTGACAAAGATGAAGATAGCACATGCTAAATTGCTTAAAACAGAAAATCAAAGTTTAAATCAAGAACTGTATATAATAATGAGACATCAACTACTCCAACACATCAATACAAATTAAGGTTCAACTATGGGTTTATTCTGCTTTATTTTTACTCACGAGGGCGATTTTCGCACTTTCCCGCGGTGTTTATTGATTTCTTTTTCTCTTTTTTTATATATATAGCGAGTGCGTTTTATGCTCCATCTCACTTTCTATTTCTATTTAAACGAGTGCAATTTATACTCCATCTCGTCCCAATAGCAAGCATACCCATGTGTTCCCAAAGTTTGAGTATCTGTTTCTTCATAGTCATTACTCACTTCCTACACAATTCTATCATTAAAAACAACATTTTTCTCTCAGCAGACAAGCATGCTAATCTTAACCAACAAGCAAATGGGAACATTGTCGTGCTACCCGGTAACATCTAAACAACAGGCATAGATTACATCATGTATGAAATTATAACTAAGTTTAAGTTATCAACAGAGTTCAAAAATCTATCACATTTCTATTTCATCATTGGCCAAATTAGAATTCAACTGACTAAAAGCCTGGGAGTATGCAATGTTATGCAACTAAACACATACTAAGTAAACAGGACAAAAGAAAACTAAAAACAAAAAATTTCATGTAAAATTTAACTACAAATATACTAAAATACACCTACTATGCAACTGAAACATACAATCAAACTATATGCAACTAACTATATGCAACAACTACTCACTACAACCCAATACCCCCAAACTTAAAATAAACAATGCCCTCATTGTAATTAAAAGTGAAAGAATACTCCCCTAAGTGGCAATGTCATCTCAGTCTTATTTAAAATAATGATATGATTTTTATATTTAAACTATGAAATTAAATAAACCTAACTATTCCTAGAGTGAGACTAGATAATGGAGACCTGAGATTACAATTTCATCTATTGAATAATTTAAATCAACGCACTCCTGTTAAGCCAAATTACTTACCTTTGGATTGCTAATCGAGAACACGAAAGTAAAAATGACCATATCTCGATGTACCATACCCATATCAAATATAATCCCCAGTTGAAATGTGACGAACGACGTTTTGTAAATTTATTTTAATATTTATTGAATTAAATTAATATTTTTCGATGATTTAATTATTAGATTTAATAATTAATTGATGCAATTGTGGTAGATTAATTTAATTATATGTGTTACATTTATTAAATTAATGTAGAGAATATTTATTATTCAAGTATGTATTTATGTGAGCTTATTCAATTAAATGAAATATTTAATTAAGCATGATGTTATTTTAATTAATTTAATTATTAATTAGAAAGTTAATAATTTGACGTTATTTATTAATGATAAATTTAATTATGTGACTATGTGAATTTATGAGAAATTATTATATTTTATTTAAAGTAAATTAAATAAAATATTGAATTTATTTTATAAGGAGTGTGACATTTTTAAACTATATGATAAAGCTTTATTAAATTAAATGGTTTTGTAATATATTAAACTAGCCAAACATGGCCTTAGGGGAAGTTATGGGCAGTTAACCCATGATGGGTAACTGACCATAGTGCGCGTCAGTGCTTTACTATATTATACGTATCATTTTCTTTCTTATTATTCTAAGTCTGAAAACAGAGAAGGAGAGTATTTGAGAGTCAGAGAGAATTCAGAGAAATTGTGGGAGGAAAACACTGTGATTGAAGTAGTATCTGAAAAAGGAATTGTTATCTATACTCACCCTTCTAAATTATACTCTGGGTAATCTCTCCCTCCAAAATTCTATATTTCACGTATTCAAGTTTTGATAAAAATGGCTTTCACAGTTTTTTGTAAAGTCTCTATGATGGGAAATTGTAAGGCTTATGTGCATATATAGGTTAAGATGTTATCAAATCGTATTTAATTATATATATATTTTGCAAACAATATCATCTGTTTCATTAAAATACATGTCGTATATGTTTTTCAAAATTACAGAGTTTGGGTTTTGGCCATATGGCCTTATACGTGATATTTCATGTGTTGATCGTATATTATCCCTAAATTTTACACCCTTATATTATTATGCATGTTGATACGAAGAGACCAAAGTTTAAATAAACGGATTCGGTGTTATAACGAATCCGTAGTGACAATTTTCATGTTTTATTTTCAAAACCTTCAAGAACATCAAAGTCAGTGATATTGCATGCTTAAACTATGTGATTATGTGTTTTAAGGGGTTAAAATCACTTTATAAATGTTGGGTAATGATTATATACGAATTCTAACATGTGGGTATGGTTAAATTCGTGTAGTGATAATTTAATTGGAATTTTTGGTTGTGTTCTGCAATTTTCGCGAATTATTGAGCAGTTTCAATTCATGGCATGGCTACCAATCTAGTGCCTTAAGTCCTGTGCCACAGTATATCAAGTATTACGAGCATATGGCATGTGCCATGATATCTGTGTGCATGCACGCCAAGAACTAAATATAAGCGTAGGCATAGCGCCACTCTGCAGAATGGTCCAAAAATGTAATTTTTAAAGTGTTAAGTCTAGCAATGTATTGTTAACTTAATGTAATGAACATGTAAACATGTTAGAAGTATAATGAGATGTAAAATAGATGTTTAACATGTAAATAACATAATTAGCTTGTTATTCATTTAGTATAAATTATGTGACAAAGTGATAAATTAACTAAGTATAGTTAATAATTAAAGTAGACAACGAGAATGAGTTTTGATGATTAGTTAAGTTATAATTAACTGGTATTGTGAATGTGAATGGTATGTAGGATTTAAATCAAAGAACGAGGTTAGTTAAAGTGTAATCTACGCACGAGGCAAGTTTCCTAACCCTACTTGTCATTATTGTTCAAGTTTATTATTATTATTTACCTCGAGTAAATTATCATTACTATTATTCAAGTTCAAATGTTATATTAAAGATTGATTAGCTTTTCAAAGCATGATTCAGTTATACAATAATTGTCCTATTGTATACGTCTTGAGATTATTATTCAAATCGAATACCATTATTATTGAACCTTATTAGACTAGTGAACTTTATTGATTCAACTAGTCCTAAGTTGATGAACGTTCTAAATTTCAGAACCCTTATTGAATTATCCAAACCAAACTTCCTTTAGTGCGGACTCGAATGTCAACCGAGATGAACAACCCTGCAAAGGATTTACTTATCGTTTGCGTTAAGATATTGTACGCTGATATGGTACTAAGGGTTGATCCCCCTAAGCACTGAAGCGGAAGGTCCATAGTCTTATGGTATTAAAGGTTTCAAGTATAACCCTTGATAACCTAGGACATAGTTCAAGGTCTTATGACCCTCAGAATTCTTTTGATTCTTGTTATTCATTCTTGATTCAAAAGTTGAGCTTTTATTCAGATGTCTTTGATTTACTCGCATGTTATTATTCATTGTTATATTGTTATACTTGTGGGAAATCGTGATCACTCTTGCTTAATAATAACATTGCAGTTAAGAACAAAAGAACCGACGAACCTTCCACTAGTAAAGGCAAGGGCAAGATTAACAAGTGATGAAGACTTGTTATTTTTATTAGATGATATATTTATGTTTAAGACTTGAGTTAATGATGTTGTTTAAGACTTATTTGTTTATGATTCCGCACATATGTTTAAGGTTAGTTTAACCTGGGATTGTATTATTATTATTCGGATGTTGTAACCCTTAAGGGGAAGATTTTAATTCTATCTATTGCATGGCTTGCATTTATTATGGGTAGATAGATAGATGATATTTGTACAGTGAACACCAAATCCCGTGGAATTTAAGTTCCCAAATTTGGGGGTGTCACAAGTTGGTATCAAAGCTGTAGGTTATGAACCTTAGGTGGGGGGAACAACCTTAGGTAGTAGCCTTATAGAAAGAAGATAGTGATGGAAAACTCTTATCGAGTTATAAGAAATGAATTTCTGTAATTCATTGAAGATAATAAAAGACCTTATGTGTTTATGTGTTAAAGTATCGTTAGATGATACGACTTAGTAACTAAAACTTAAAATTTTGTTGTCGGGATGTCGAATGTTGGAGAAGCTAGTCAAAGTGGGGAGAAAGAACCTCGTGTACCTATAGTACCCTCTTGAGGAGGAACCCGTGTACCTATAATGCAAGCAGGAGGAGGAGCCAGAGACATTCATGTCGTTAGGGAGCAGTTAGTACAGAGAGGAGTCATCTCCATTGATCCTTTGTAGTGGGTCGGGAGCATGAGCAGGAGGCTGATCTGAGGAGGATCCTGAGGAGGAATTTGTTGAGGAAGATGAAGAGGAAGAAGAGGAGTTACCACGGTACCGTTGATGCTAAGATGTATGACCGTTATATGGTATAGCGTGTAGAGTTACGAGATGAGGACGAGGATTTGACTAAGCGGCGGTTATTCATTGATTACTCTAGAGGAGAATGAGAGGAGATTTGACTCTTCACTCACATTGGGAAATGTAGAATGGGATTTTATCCATGAGAAGGTCAATAGAAGATAAGACCGAGGGAGATAGAGAAGCCGAAGAAGGCTGAAGGAAACCTCCGAAAGACTAAAAATAGAGAGAGGAAAGGTGGGTAAGAGAATCACGTCGGTGATAAATGCGAGAAGATGATGGTCATGCAAAGAAGGCGAAGATTGGGGAGACATATTCTACACTTAACAAAGCAATGAATGAGACCCAAGACCGAGTTTTGAGGTACCGAATCCAGTTCAAAGGTCTACCATTGTACATGATGGATCGCAGGACGATGTATCGCATCTTAGAAGAGTAGCGTAACAAGGCTAAGTACCTTGACAGATAGTGATATGATTTGCTTAATTATGTAAAGAACTTAATTAGTATTTAGATGTAAATTCTGAAGTGTTTATGAACGAAAGAATATTTGAATGTTTAATCCTGTGGATTCTTTATTCCAGGATAGTTGATGTAAATAGCAGTTATGCTATCGTTTAATGTTAAAACTTTTGATTTGAATTAAAATATATCAAGTTATTTGAGATGATGTGTTAAATGAATATGTTAAATTGTTCAGTAATGCCCTTAACTATTTAGAGAAATAAATAAAGTTCTAATAAGCGTTTATTTAACGAAAAATGCCGCCATGAGGAGAAGACAACAACGTCAATGGCTCGGGAAGAGTCGACCAATAATAACAATAATTCCAACGCTAATCCGTCAAAGCATTTGGTGAACTTCTTGATTTGGAGCCATGAATAATCAACCTCAAGCTCCACCAAACACAACGTTTAAAGATTTCAATTTGTGGGACCACGAGTTCAAAGGTTCCATGAACCCGATCGAGGCTCAAGCGTGGGTTATGGAAATGGAGAAGGTTTTCGACGTTGCTAGGGTTAGAAGACGGAAGATCGCTTTTGCAATGTTTATCTTTGAAGTCTCGAGGCTAGCTCTTTGGTGGAAAACAACCAAAGTGCGAGGAGGTGAAGGTGTAATTACGTGGGAGAGATTTAAAGAGATGTTTTTGAAATGTATTTCCCAACTAGTTCACGAGAACCGGATGGAGGTTCAATTTACGGGTAAACGAGGGAAACATGAGTGTATGCGACTACTGCGGCTAAATTCAACGAGTTAGAGAGGTTAGCTTGATTATCAAGTACATACAGACGAAAGAAAAGCGGAAGATTGAACAAGGACTAAAGCCTTGGGTGTACAGCAAGGTATCAATGTTTCAGCTAAACACGTTTGCTGGAGTACTGGAAAAGGCCATCCTCATTGAAGGAGGAAGCGATGCGGTGGCCAAGTACAATCAAGATCAGAAGAAGAAGAAGAGTGAAAGTGAAATTAATAACAAGACCAGTGGAAGTGGCACAGGAAGGGGAAATTTCAATCAGAAGAAAAGGTGGAAGGGATTATAAATACCTTTAAAACATTAAGATAGATGAGGAGGGATTAATTTTCGTTAATTATATTCGTGGAAATGGTTTCATGAATAATAGAAGTAAGCAAGTATCGGTAGATAAGTTTCGATTAATGTCGAGAGGATTTGAGGAAATTCTCGGTATGAATGGGTTGATTAACCATAGAATTATAATAAATTGTTATAAGAAAAGTGTGAACCTTTAGTTTTCTCAGAAAATCTAAGGTGGTAAATTACGGTAATAAAATACCGCGACATTATTATTATCGAACCATGGCCGCAAGTTAGGTTGGTGTTAAGGAAGAGGAGGAGTCGTTACGGTTTGCGTATCGACTATCGTAGGAGGAATAAGTTAGCGATTAATAATAAATACCCATGGCCCGGGATCGATGATCTATTTGGTCGATTGAGAGAGGGCAAAGAATTTTCAAAGATAGATTTGTATGCAGGGGTATAGTCGGTTGGAAGTAAGAAAGAAAGAGGAGGTACCATTAACGTCACGAGGATTTAAGAGAAAGGTTAATTACGGCTTTTTGTATTGTCTTTATCGGATGATATCGGGTAATTTTGTAGTGTATCTCGATGTTCACATAGATGACATGATTGCGTGCTCTTATAGCATGGCAATGTCATTGTGTATGCCTCACGCCAGTTAGAGGATTATGAGGAGGTCTATACTACTTATGATCTAGAATTAGCAGTTGTAGTTTTTGAATTAACAATCTGAAGATAGTATTTATATGGGGAGAAGTATGAGATATACACGGACTTTAAGAGTCTGAAATATATCTTCACACAGGAAAAGTTGAATATCACGATGGGGGAGGACTATGATATCTTATATCATTCAAGGAAGGTGAGCGCGTAAAGCCAAGCTAGCGTTAAGTATGAAGGGTAAGGAAAAGCTATCGATGTTAGCAACTCGGAAGGAGTTAACAAGCGGAGATGGCAAGCATGGAGTTAGAAGTTAAATTACGGAATGAAGGGTAGAATTGTTATTCAAAAGCGTAGACTCAATCCACGATAATGGAGCGAGTTAAGTAGGTACAACTAAGTAATGAGGGATGCAAACGAATGAAGAAGATGAGGCGGGATAAGTAGAAGACTAAGTATAGTCTTATTTTGAGGAGGAATTTGAGTTCCAAATAAGTTTAACGTTAAAGAAGAGCTAATAAAAGGAAGATATTGTAATGTGTTATTAAGTGTTTAACATCCAATTCAAATTATTGATAGAAAGTGATAAGTCATGTATGAGAGAAGATAATACCTTCGGTGAAGGTGAAATGAAAGAACCCCAATGTCAAAGAAGCATTGCGGGGAACTCGAGACTAAAATAAAGGAAAATTTTCTCTCGTGGTGTAGGTATTATTAGCGAGATTAGGGACGAGAATCCTTATAAGGAGGGAAGAAAATAGCGCCCAAGAAAATCGGATTTTTGAGAATTAAATTTTATTTTATTAAATGAATTTAATTGATTATTTATGGAGCAAGCTAATCGAAGGTCGTTATATGACCTAAACATATCGAACATCGTAGTATTTTGGCTCGTGGTAGAATTTAAGTGTTTGAATTTCCAAGAGCGAAAATAAAAGCTTTCGAGAAATTTTACGAAAAACACTATTCACGCATTTAACAGGAATTATTTTTGAACTTAGAAATACGTAATGATAGAATATCGAGGTGTGATGGAATATCTAATCATATTTCGAGTTATGGAAAATGTAATATTTACGCTGTGGACTTAAAACCTAACGTTTAAGGAAAATGATTTACGAGAAGGAAATGTAATGTGATAAATGAATTAGCGATGATCGTATACTACGTAGGTATTATATGAGTAATGAATACGAGTATGATACGAGGGTATTTATCAGCACGTATGAATTATGGTATGTCGTATATGTTGAATTAGTATACAAGTTAGAATACGAGAATTATACATAGATTATACGTTAAAAGGCTTTAAGCCAAAAGAAATGAATTGGTAGGATTGTGTAGGAAGTATTAAAGTCCAATATGATTTATTGGTTATGTCCAATAGAATTAATAAGCAAGCCTAAGGATTTGTAATGTAAAGCCCAAAGTAAATTAATGTAAGCCCAAAATTAGTAAGTTAAGTTAATTAAGCTAAAGCTCAAAGTAAGAACCAATGGGTTATGAGATAGTTTAAACCCATGGAGCAAACCATGGGTGATCCAAGGTGGTAAACAAGTAAACTTAGAGGCTAAGTAAGTGTGGTGAGCACACAAAGTGCTTAAGTGATAAACAAGTAGCTTAATGGCTAAGCAAAAAGTGTGGGGAGCAAGATAACTTAAGGGCTAAGTGTTGTGATGGCCAAGTAATTTATTTGGAGAGCAAGTTTACTTAATGCCTAAGTTAGGAATAGTAAGGAGGTGGAGTGGCCTTATGACCATTATACCCTCATCTAGGATTTCCTATAAATAGCAAGTTTTCCTTTCATTTTGTGTGTTGTTAATTTCATCCCACTTATAAGTTGAGAGCTTATTGGGTAGAAAGAATAAGCACATATAAAGCTAGACCTCCTTTGTTAGATTTTCCACCAATAACTTATAGCTTATTGGTTAGAGAGAGTAAGTGAGAATAAGCTAGCAAGTTAACCTTTGAAGTTCAAGAATCAAGAAGGAGATTAAAGATTTACCAAGTGTTATTCAAAAGTAAGTGATCTTAAACCATGTTTCTTTCTCTCTTCCATTGATAAAGAAGGGGGTATTGGTAGAACAAGCATGCTAAGAAGAGGTTGGAATAATGAATCAAAGGGCTTAAGTCTTAATAAGCCGGATATGTCATGAATAAGAAATTCATTCGTAAATAAGTTATGAACTTATAATGAAAGTATAAGAATTTGTAACATGTTTACATTAATAAAATTAGAATGATTCATAAGATGTAAGAATAATGATTAAAGGACTTAACTCATTAATAAGTCATATGAAAATAAGACATATGTCATGAAATGGAAATATAAGTATTTTTATACTTTAATAAGTTACAAAATCATCAAAAATAGGTAATAACTTATCATGAATATAAGTTAACAAAGCATGTATGTCAAGATGATAGTATAATGGATTGAATCCAAGTAAAATGGTTTAAAAATCTCAAGTAACGAAGTTTAGCCAGAATTCACACGATTAGACGACGATCGTCGAATTCGTGAAATTCTCGGAATGGAAGTCGTATTTTGTATTTGAACTTGGAAATGTTGGTTTTCAATGGAGACAAGTCGTATTTGGTATTATAGAGTTGCGGACTCAAAAATGGCCGGATTCCGACTTAGAACGAAGAAACGAGCGTTGAATGTTCACGAACGTTTATCGTTTTCATTAAAAATGGACTAATAGGTGAAATTTTAGCAAACGAAGTTGAATAGATAAAATTCTTGCATGAACACGTAGAGTACGTGATTTGTGAACCGTAGGCTCTTGAATGAGCCAATTCAGACTTATAACAAAGAAGTTACGAAGCCAATGGCCATCCAAAATAGTGACGTTCAACGTTCGTTGGTACAAAGGTCATAACTCTTGCATCCGAACTCCGATTGGAATGATTCAAGATGTTCCAAAAAGCTTAGAAGAAGCTCTACAACATGGTCCAAGTTCCAAGCCAAGAACATAACATGAACATTAAAGCCCAAATGATATCCGGATTACTTTTCCTTTTATTTTCATACCAATAGTTGCTCACATCGTTCCCAAACCTAAGATCTACAAAATGAACACAAAATGCATGAAAAGTAGCTAAGAAACATGAGTTTAAGCAACTAATTCAAGTAATAGATACCGAATAAGTAGGTATAAAACCAACTTATCACTTACAGATGTAACACGTGAACTTTAGTCTTTAGGGTCTCTACAATAAATGATAACATCACATAGCAAATTAGTCATGAATAAACATACATGGTTCCTAAAGAATATTACCCTTCTTCTCAATCTAATTTCGTATTAGATTTGTTATTATTGGTTCCGGCGTTCCGTTATGTCATTCTTACGTTCATATATAATTGACTTAACTTAACCCTAAGTGTTCATACTTAAGGCTTAATTATGTCTTAACAATGTTTCATTAAGATCCTTATGTAAGTGTTCATCAATTACTCTTCATATTCAACATTTAAACCTTTTTCATTATCTAGGTCATGAGGCTGGCGTTGCGGCGCTGGTTGCCCTAGCCTGATTGGCCTCCCACCAAAAGTTGGCCTCTCCCTTCATCATGCAGGTTTACAAAGGCAACCTTTTGGGCCTCGTCGACATTTGCTATCACAAATTCCTTCTCGATCTCCTTCACCCACGTTTGGGCTTCGATAGGGCCCGTAGTTCCTTTAAACTCCGGCGGACCCACGCTCTTAAAGTCCTTAAACGTAGTAGCTCGTACTACTCCAGGATTTACGGGGATTTTAGCTCTTGTTCTATTAAACGCGACTGTTAATAGATTTACGAACTCCTGCATGGGGTTAACCGGACCTCCCTCCGGTTGGTTTGTATTTGCACCTTGATTACGTGGTTCTCTTCTTGGTGGCATTTTGCTGTTACAATAAACACACATTTCGTTATTACTCATTTCCTGACAGTTAGTTATTATTCAATTTTAAACAATAACTTAAACATTCATTACTCCACATGTTTCGAAAAAGAAAACTTATATTGATTCATTGTAGTATAATACTACATCGGTTACATTACACAGCCTACGCTGATTACAATACTTTCCCACAATTACTTTCCAAAAATTGGGATTTACAAAAGACTACCCTTGATTATACAAAAGAGGGTTTTACGTCACTACTAGCTACAAAAATATATACATATATAACTACTCTAGCCACTACTAGATCACATTTGCCTTAAGGCATTCTCAAAATCCGTCTTGGCAAGACCGGCGATAATATCACGGCTGATAGTATGTCGCGCCTGCCCTGCCTTGACGGGATAACCAGCTACCTGTAGCTGGAAGTCCTCATGAGAACTACTATAAATATAGGACATCCTCCCTATTTTCTGCTTCTTGGTCTTTAGCTCACCCCTGAGCTCAAAGACCTCCTATTTCAGCTTATGGACCTTGTCCTTGGCCAAAACCCTTTCATTATGTTCATGTTCCCACATGGACTCTACATCCATCTTGTCCTCTATAACAGCTTGGAGCCCTGCCTTCAGCTCCTTAACCTCCTAACAGTAGTGGATGTTTCTATCCAGCACTGACATGAACAGTGACATCATTGACTCCCCTGGAGCCATCTCTACTGCTATAGCTACTGGGTTGAAGGACACTACCTCCACCTCTTCTTTTATCATGTCATCGAACACTGAAATGGGCCTAGACTCCATGAGTCTCTAGACTCCACCACAACTATCTCGGGATCTGCTGCTATGGGGTTCGGTATAATTTCTATCTGGTTTACCGACCCTTCGCTGACTACCTGCACATCTCTATTTTCACCTGACATCTACAACAACACAAAAGTTTGATTAGTAAATGTCAGTATAATAAAAACACATAACATATATAATGCATTTTTTATAAGGTTAACTTCCATCTTTTATTCTTTGACTTTTCTTAAGGTTATAACTTAAGGTTTTATTTCTCCCCTTAAGTTTTATAACCTAATGCTTTGATACCAACCTGTGACGCGCCCAAATCCGGGTATCTTTCAACCCGACAGATGGTGCTACACGGTGCTACAGTTCAAATAAACATTCAATTGAAATGCCTCAAAAGAACGGATATGTCTTATATATATATATATAAAAGAATATTTAAATACCCCAGGTTCTTTACAAACAATACATCTGTTCTTGTCATAATATAAAATAGTATCATTACAAAACCTATACTATTACATAAGTAAATTACGGGTTCTCCTTAGCCTTCCCTTTAGCTTAGCCGGATCCATCGGTCCATTCGGTCTTAGCTACATTCATATGGTTTAAGCAAGAATGAGCCTAACTAGTTCAGCAAGTACAACAATTCTAGTAAAATAGCATGCTTGAAACATAGGAATCATATATCTTCAATAACTGAACAATAGTTATGAAGTACTATCGATAATTCAAAATAGCACTTCTTTTCATTCAAAACATTTTACAGCAACAATATTCAGTAAAACATCAATTTCGGTCAAAGACCATGAGTATTTCATAAGTACTTTGAAAAGGACGTCCCGACACTAAGTTCTTAAGTTCGGCATAGCTTACGAGCACGTCTAGGTGATCAGCCTATAGTACTCTATGTTGATCAACACTACATTCATTAAACATATATACGTTTAAGTTATGGCAACCTCACGTGTCTGTCGTTTGACGACAAAATAATTTAGCATACTCCGTCTACTTTTGAAAACCACAACAATATTAGTTTGGTAAATCCTTGTCAACACTTGATATATTAACATAGCATAAGTCTAGCCGAAGGAATTGGCTTTGACTTTGTCAGACATTAAATCATGCAGAGAATACATGAATCACAAAGACTTGTCCAGATCGAACTGAAACAAGGGTTAGAGTACTTGCCTTTAGCTTCTGCTTACAGATATAACACGTGCACTTTCAGTCTTTAGGGTCTCTACAGTAAATGATAACATCACATAGAAAATTAGGTCATGAATAAACATACATGGTTCCTAAAGAATCTTACCCTTCTTCTCAATCTAATTACGTATTAGATTTGTTATTATTTGTTCCGGTATTCTGTTATGTCATTCTTACGTTCATATATAATTGACTTAACTTAACCCTAAGTGTTCATACTTAAGGCTTAATTATGTCTTAACAATGTTTAATTAAGATCCTTATGTAAGTGTTCATCAATTACTCTTCATATTCAACATTTAAACCTTTTTCATTATCTAGGTCATGAGGCTGGCGTTGCGGCGCCGGCTATTACTCTTGGTTACGTGCTGCAGCGTCACCCACTATTGCCTAGAAACTGGACTCGGTGCTTCTGGCATGAGTCCCTTTCTTACCAATAGCTACGTGACCTTGAGTCTTGAGGGTTGGGGCTCACTTTAGTATTGCTGTTGTACTGTGAAATGTTTAATGATTTTTCAAATAGTGAGATTCCCGGACTCGTAACTTCTTCGTTATAAGTACGAATTGGCTCATTCAAGAGCCTATGGTGCACAAATTGCATACTCTATGTGTTCATGCAAGAATTTTATCTAATCAACTTCGTTTGCTAAAATTTCACCTATTAGTCCATTTTTAATGAAAACGATAAATGTTCACGAACGTTCAACGCTCGTTTCTTCGTTCTAAGTCAGAATCCGGCCATTTTTGAGTTCGCAACTCTATAATGCCAAATACGACTTGTCTCCATCAAAAACCAACATTTCCGAGTTCAAATACAAAGTACGACTTCTATTCCGAGAATTTCACGAATTCGACGATTATCGTCCAATCGTGTGAATTCCGACAAAACTTCATTACTAGTGATTTGTTTATCATTCCAAATACATTCATTTTATTATCTAGACAACTCAACTAAGATGATACAACAACTTATATTCAATTTAGGTTGTGGCATATTCTTCATAAGCTTATAACTTAACAATTTCTTCACTAAATGATTTTTATTTCATGATGACTTACTCTAAATTAAGTTATTTAAGTTACATACTTACATCTTATTATTCATACAAAATTCTTAAGTTTAATCATAGGACAAGTTCATATGTGTATTCCATAAATTCATAACTTGTTTTTGTTTCAAGTTACTTATTCATAACTTCTTCGGCTTAAGTCCATTGCTTATCCACTTCTCTTATGATCTTAGCATCTAAGTATATTAGATTACACTTCTCTTATCAACCTTCCATGATAGAGATAGAAGAGACAAGATCAATTACCTTTGAAGATTACTTCTCTTGCTTTGGAAATCTACTAATGAAAGGTTAAGCTCAAAGTGCTTATTTGCTCTAACAATTAAGTTGTTTGTGAGAGAGTTTGTTGGATGAAATAACAAGCAACAAATGAAAAATGAGCTAGATATTTATAGAAGTCTCTAAGCTAGGGTATAATGGTCATTAGGCATCCCACCTCCTTAATTAACCTCCTTACTATTCATTACTTGATGCTCACAACTCTTATCCCTTACTTAGTCATTACACAAAGTCCTTGCCCACTACTTCACCCATGGGTTGCCCCATGGATCCTATATAGTTAATGGATCATCCATTGGGCTTGGTTATTAAATCAATTAACTTATCTTTGGGCTTGCTTTGAATTTGCTTGGGCTTCCTATTCTTAGTCACTTGGGCTTAATAATAATCCCACATAGGTTTACACCTTTAATCAAGTTGGGCTTGTAATTCATACAAGATTACATTAATTTATTTCATTAGATTTTAATACTTACATTCTCAATTTAAGTCCGCATGCGAATTATTATGTTTTCCATACTTAGATTATTATTACATATTCCATCGCGCCTCGATATTATAACCTTACATATTTCTCGGAAGTTTAAAAATAATTCCCGAGCGATAAACGGTGAATAGTGTTTTTCAAAAACTTTCTCGGAAAACTTTTATTTTCATCTTGGAAATTCAAACACTTAAATTCTCTCACGTGATTCAAATACTACGATGTTCCGAGTTTCTAGGTTATAGAACAAAATACATCATATTAACACATAATAATAGCAAATAATATTATTTATTCATTATTTAATTCTTTCAAGTATTTTACAAAGGATCCGAATTTCTCGGTCGTTACAATTAACATATGAATTCAAGAAATTTCAAGAACTAAACTAGACCTATTTCAAGAACATAGTTAGAATTTATACCTTCTTGAGCTTGAATTGGACCTCCTACACTCTGAGTATGCTTCTATAGTAGCTCAGCAACTTATACTCTCCAATTAGACTATCAAACAACTTCTAGCAATCACAAAATCTGAATTTAAGCTTATATTTATAGAAGAAGCTTGGACTAGACATTGGCATTACACTAAGGTTGGGTTCATGGTGTAATGGAGGGACACATTGGTTAATCAAGAGTGGTTCAACAAACCCACCACCAGCCATTGGCTTTGAAATCATCACCTATTCCATAGCCTTTTGGAAAATACGTATTTTAGCTTCATGCATTACTGTTCATGTACCTTGTGACACTCAATTTGGGACAAGAGCAAATAAATCACAGCAACTTGTTATTCTAAGGCTTGGTTTGGTTCTTTAATTCCCATAATGTAATATTAGGGTATAATTGTTACTATATTAGGAATTTAAAGATAAATTTTATACTCACATCATATAATCCATGTACATTAAATTCATGTAATAAAATATCACAGTCAAGTATTATTGTCCGAGTAGTTCCATAATTATTTCTACTCGTATAACCACATTATAACATTATCTATTATTAATGTTTGTTTAAACATTTAATCTCTTTCCCAGTTTCTAGAATACACAGATATTTAATTATTTATGTATTACCACTAATTATGATTTGACTGTACCACTTGGTACCTTATATCATTAGTCCCAATTAAACGTCACACTTCACGTATTCTTACGTCGTAGGCATTATATATTACTACTGCTCACATTTTCCATATTACACATAGTAATACTATTAATATTTTAATTGGGCTAAATATCACTCAGTTGGGTACTTTCAACCCATCATCATATTTTAATATCACAATGATTAATTAATATTAATCATTTAATTTCTTTTCAATAATTATTATGTACTCCACTAATTAATATAATATAATATTCCATAATATCGCTAAATTAACCAATATTTACTCCGGGTTAATTAATTTAAACCTTTATTCAAGTCATGTATTGCTAACTAAATTCCTTCATGATCACTTGGTCACCATTTATTACCTTTATATGAGTCTCTAGCCTTCATTCCTTGAATTTAAATTCCACAGACTTACTCATAATTTTCTCTAAACCTAAGCAATTGCCATTGGTCATGAAAGCTTAGTAATGGCTTAATTCGCGCCATATACCAAAATCAGAGGCAAACAAGTTATGCATCAGCAGAATTGAAACCTATGTTTCTAAATACTCTACACATCCTCCTTAAGTGTTAACTCGTCTAACATCAATCCCCTCTTTGATTCCACATCATCGACTATTATTTTCCTTAGCAATTTAAGGATCACACTTTGAGTTCTAAAACTCTATTTCCCTTATTAGTTTAACCAACTATACATCTCCTTTATGGTTTCATACCACCAATAACACAACACTCGAATATAACACAGACATACATTCCTTTAATCTTTACTTCTTGTCGTGTATCAATTTACTCAATAATTCTCTAACCACTTCAAAGGTATATCGATTTCCTTCTCTCGTCAACAACGTACACTCATATAAGTCTAAACCTAGCACACATCGAGTCTTTAATAGTATTAGTATTCAATATAGTACACTGAGTGGTTTCCCACAAATAATTAACAAATTAGTTTTCGTCTCGTCTACACTATTTTCACAGTGAGTTAGATCGGTTACAAATTCGTATATACCTCCGCTCTCTGAAGGAATTGTTTAGCCCAGCTCTTATACATCCACCATTAAAGAGTATGGTTTCACTACCTTAGACTTGATATATACTCGTACAATTCATCTCTACAATTCAGAATAATAATAAATATATAATAATGACATATATTTATTAAACACAACCTCACTTATTACATAGTGCATATTACCCTATGTAACACAGTACCACATACCTCGTAACACATAAATATTCTTGTTCAAACCCATCACATGCCTTAAGAATTTTATTTACTCAATTCTTATTTTAATATTTTCTGAAAATTTAGGTTCTTACAGATTGGCCATCAATTACTGTGATAATCTATATGAAATCGGAAGAGGAGTATAGATTTAGATCTGATCATGATAGCATGTGTTTGTGATTTCTACATAGATGGAATTCATGATTCGTGTTTAGGATAGAGATATGCCTTTACGCCATATGTAATCTTATAGAGAACATGTGCTTTAAATCCTTTTTAATTGTAATTCACATAGAGATATAGTGAATTAGTTAATTAGGGTGTCTTGCTTAATTCTATCATCTGTGGATTTAAGTGAGTATGGGTATTATGCATCAAGAGCTGGTTTTATCTGTTTTAGTGTTCTTGATTAACAATTCAGGACAGAGAATAATTGATGAGAAGTGTGTTAACTTAAATGAAATAATAAGTGAAGTTGTGATTTTAAATCTTCGTAATCTTAATTTAACTAGTGGAATTTAATTGTAGTTTAATTTTATAATTTGAAATTCATTCGTTTAAATAAGATTGAGTTGGTTATGGGTTAGTACTTGGTGATTTTTATTAAACAATTCCTCGTGGGAACGATACTCTACTTTCACTTTACTACTCGTTAACCACGTATACTTGTGTGTTGTGTGTAACTAGATTTTACCCAACATGTTTTTGGCGTCGTTTCCGGGGAATTAGTTTAATATATATTTCTTTGCCAATATTAGCTTCAATCAAATTAGTCTTAATTTAAACATTTTTTTTATTAATTCTCTTCCTATTTTTCTCTCTTTTCAGGTACCATGGCTGGATGCAATTATCAATGGCCTTATTCGAGTGTATTTCGACCTAAAAGACACAAGGATTGATGGACTCGATGCATTTTTGCATTATCGGCCTGACTTGAGACAATTTCGAGGAGGTTGGATGTTGTTGCAGCCCAACGTATTCGGAGGAAAGCGCTAGTTTGTAAATATTGTGTTGGCAATCACCCGAGTAATCAATGCACCATCAGTGTGACACCCCCAAATCCGGGTATCTTCCAACCTAACAGATGGTACTACACGGTGCTACTGTTCACACAAACATTCAATTAAAATACCTCAAAAGAACGAATATATCTTATATGTATTCGAAATACCATTAACATTCCCTAGGTTCTTTATAACCCTTACATTTGACCTTGTCATAATATCAAATATTATTCTTACAAAACTATACTATTACATAAGAAATCTACGGGTTCGTCTTCGCCTTCCCTTTATCCTTGCCGGATCCATCGGTCCGTTCGATCTTAGCTGCATTCATATGGTTCAAGCAAGAGTGAGCCTAACTAGCTCAGCAGGTACAACAATTCTAATAAAACTAGCATGCTTGAAACATAGGAATCATATATTTTTAATAACTGAACAATAGTTACGAAGTACTATCGATAATTCAAAATAGCACTTCTTTTCATTAAAAACGTTTTACAACAACAATATTCAGTAAAACATCAATTCCCGGTCCAAGACCATGAGCATTTCATAAGTACTTTGAAAAGGACATCCTGGCACGAAGTCCGTAAGTCCGGCATAGCTTACGAGCACGTCTAGGTGATCAGCCTATAGTACTCTATGTTGATCAACACTACATTCATTAAACGTGTATACGTTTAAGTTGTGGAAACCTCACGTGCCTGTCGTTTGACAACAAAATAGTTTAGCATACTCAGTCTCCTTTTGAAAACCACAACAATATTAGTTTGGTAAATCCTTGTCAATACTTGAAAGATTATAAGAAATCCAACATATCGCAAGTCTAGCCGAAGGAATCGGCGCTGACTTCATCAGACATTAACTTATGTGAAGAATACATGAATCACAAAGCTTGTCCAGATCTACCTAGAACAAGGGTTAGACTACTTTCCTTTAGTGTCTGCTTACAGATATAACATGTGCACTTTAAGTCCTTAAGTCTCTACAGTAGATGATAACATCACATAGCATATTAGGTCATGAATAATCATACATGGTTCATAAAGAATCTTACCCTTCTTCTCAATCTAATTACGTATTAGATTTGTTATTATTGGTTCCAGCTTTCCGTTACGTCATTCTTATGTTCACATGCAATTGACTTTTTTGAACTCTAAGTGATCATACTTAAGGTTTAATTATGACTTGATAATGTTTTATTAAGTTCATTAGTTAAGTGTTAATCATTTAATATTCATGCTCAACATGTAAACATTCTTTACTATCTAAGTTTTAAGATTAGTATGCAACACCAAGTATTATTCCTCTACGTAGCCATTGCTGGCGGCGTCACACATTAGGCTAGAAAATAGGACTCGGTCTTTGTCATGACACGAATCCCGCCGTTCACGGGTTGCGTTACGGCGTGAGTTTCAGTGAGGGCCATTTTTGGTATTCTTAACAAGTTATTTATTTTAGTTGGAGTCAGCAAATGCTGGACTCTGTGCCACAGATAATTTTGACATATTTTTAAACTTGTGATATTTTTGGACTTGTAACTTCTTCGTTATAAGTCCGAATTGGCTCGTTCAAGAGCCTACGGTTCACAAATCACATACTCTACATGTTCATGCAAGAATTTTATCTATTTGACTTTGTTTGCTAAAAGTTCACCTATTAGTTCATTTTTAACGAAAACGATAAACGTTCGTGAACGTTCAACGCTCGTTTCTTCGTTCTAAGTCGAAATCCGGTCATTTTTGAGTCTGTAACTCTATATTGCCAAATACAACTTGTCTCTATCGAAAACCAACGTTTCCGAGTTCAAACACAAAATTCAACTTCAATTCCAAGAATTTCACGATTCGACGATTCTCGTCCAATCGTGTGAATTCCGGCAAAACTTCATTACTAAAGATTTGTTCATTATTCCAAATGCATTCATTTCATTAACTGGACATCTCAACCTATATATTACAATAACTTATATTCAAATTAGGTTATGACTTATTTCTTATAAGTTTATAACTTAACAATTTCTTCAATATAAGATTTTTTTCATTTCCTTCTGACTTATTATTAATTAGGTCATTTAAGCTACATCCTATCAATCATACAAACTTCTTAAGTTCATCATATGACAAGTCCATATATGTACTCCATAAGTTCATAACTTATTTAGGTTTAAGTTACTTATTCCTTACTTATTCGGCTTAAGTCCATTGATTAACCATCTTGATAAGTTATTAACATACATGATCATTAATTTACACTTCTCTTATTACCTTTATATGATAGAGATGGAGGATATATAAGACAAGAGCCTTACCCTTGATGAACTAGTCCTTCTTCTTCTTGGAAAATCTAACAATGGAAGTTAAGCTTCAAAGTGCTTATTCTCTCTAACACTTAAGTTGTTTTTCTTTGGATGAAAACTAACAACCAAATAATGAGTTACAAGCTTGCTATTTATAAGCTTTCTAAGCTTAGGGCACTTTGGTCATAAGTCCTCCCACCTCCTTAATAAACCTCCTTACTATTCCTAACTTAAAGCCTAAGTAAACTTGGCCATCACACTTAATTCTTGCCCACCACACAAAGGTCTTGGTCACCACTTCACCCATGGGTTTCCCCATAGATCTTAATTAACTAATGGATCATTAATTGGGCTTAGGTCTTAAATTACCTTGGGTTTATCTTTAATTACTTTGGGCTTAATATAAACCAACACTTAGGCTTAATCATTTCTACCTCTTGGGCTTGTCCCTTAATGCTTAATGGATTGGTACCTCCTACATAATCCATAATTCCATTCCATTGGAAGTTAATACTTAACATTCTCAAATTAAGTCCGCATGCGAAATATTGCATTTTCCATACTTAGATTATTATTACATAATCCATCTCGCCTCGATATTATAACGTTACATATTTCTCGGAAGTTCAAAAATAATTCCCAAGCGATAAACGATGAATAGTGTTTTTCGAAAAATTTCTCGGAAAGCTTTTATTTTTGTCTTGGAAATTCAAACACTTTAATTCCCTCACATAGTTAAAATACTACGATGTTCCGACGTTTCTAGGTTATAGAACAACATACGTCTTATTAACACATAATAATAACAAATAATATTATTTTATTCATTATTTAATTCTTTTAAGTATTTTACAAAGGATCTAAATTTCTTAGTCGTTACAATCAGTCTTAGGTCGGTACAGTATGGTGGTAACTACCTCAACCAGTATGCATATGCCAATAATTATCATCAAGCTTGGGGGTATCAGTCGGATTCGTCATGGAGCTATAATTATGAAGACCAATACTACGCTCCAAATCTAACATACACACCGGAATTCTCATGTCAACCTCCATTGCCATAAGAAGAAAAGTTAAATTTAGAGCAATTCCTATCGAAGCTCATAGCAAACCAAGAGGAGATGATGATGAGTCAAGAAATATTGAGTCATAATTTTTAGCACCAGATGGACAACTCATCACCACTTCGACCCATGGTCCTCGATACATGGATTCCAAAACTTAGACAGATAATTCAAGGGTGGTGGAATTGTTGTCCAAATTCGTAGCATTAAATGAGGAGAGGAGGATTAATCAAGAGCGGTCAATTCAGAATCTTCAAAATAAGATAGATCAAATGTTCAAAGTCTTGAACAACTGTCCTCAATATAATTGGTGTTATGACATGGATTCCGAGATTGACGAAGTGCCCGAACCAAATCTATAACTGGATGAGACACGAGATGTTGAAAAAGAGGAGACAAGTGGGGATAATGAAAATAAGGTCGATGAAGAACTAACTATGAGTATCAACGAGGATGAGCCGATGTTATTAGTGTTGTAACAACCCGATATTTTCTATATAAATATATCAGAAATTTTTCGTATAATTTTTTTTTATTTATTAAAATAAATATGGGGAATATGTGCCAAGATAATGTGTATATGTATTTATGTGATAAATAAAAATATATTTATTACATGAATATTTACAAATAATTTTATTTTAGAATTATTGATTATTATAAATTATATTCTTATAATAACTAATTTTAAAGTAGAAATGTTTTTATTAATTATTTTCCATGAAAATATGATTATATATTATTTAAATAATATAGGAAATGATTATTAGAATTATTATAATAATTAATCTATTTTATTATATGAATTTATGCTAGATTAATTAAGTTAATTATTTTAACTTAATTAATAATGTTAAGTATGGTAGATAAATCAGATATGGAATCCAAACCCTAATTTTGGATTTTTATCATGGCATGAGAATAATAATATAATATTAATTATATTTTAATTTTTCAGTGCTATAAATATGTACTGTATGTACGTATTGATAATGGTTGGTCAATTATGGTGTATAATGTCAAAATCCTAGCATTAATTTGTTTAACCCTATTTTTAAATTCAAATGAGAAATTCAAGACTGTTATATAACTGTGTTATATGTTTTATGTTGAGTATTATATGATTAATTAGGTAAACCCTAATTAAAATTTAGAAACCCTAATTAATATTTAGAAAACCCTAAGTTATTGTTAAACCCTAATTTGAAACTCAAATTAGAGTTCAAGATTGTTGGTAATTGTGTTAATGTGATTAATTAACAAGTATTAGAATTATAATTGTTAATTATGGAATAATTTTAGAAAACCCTAATTACTAAACTAGAAACCCTAATTTCTATATTTAGTAACCCTAATTAGTAATTATAAAACCTAATTACTAATTGTAAACCCTAATTGCTAAATTAGCAAGGTTAACTATAATTAGTAAATAATAGCCTAATGTTCATGTATAATATAATTAGTAAACTTAATCTAATTAGAGATTTCTAAATTATATTTTTAGAAACTAAAATTTTACATTTTCAAACCCTAATTGTTAAATCCTACAATTTATTATGCTAAACCTTAGGGTTAAACCCTAAGAGTCAAACCCTAAGGGTTAGACCAAATGACAAGATGGCCATTAAAAGTGCAAGCAAAAAGACTAAAATGCCCTTTGTCACTTTTTTTTATTAAGCTTACTTGCAAATCTAGGAAAATTGGAGTGGTTGGCTAACTCTTGACCTAACATATTGACTTATTAGAACTCAATCTCTAGCACATCATGCTCTACATCAGCCATACAATGTATCTAACATTTGTATAATTAAATAGATTGGAAGAGAGAGAAATGGCATTTGCTAGCTTATTTTGTGCACAACACCCATCTAAACTCTCTCAAGCTCTCACCTCTGAAAATATCAAGACATATCAGTCACAAACCAAGCCCCCCTATCATCTTTAACCAAATCAGAAGCTAGAATCAAAATTATTCTTAGAAAGGTATAAAAACCCTAGCTATAATCTGATCTTGATCTGATGTTATGATTTATTGTTAAAACATGTTTTTATAGTGTATAATGATGATCTGGGTTGCTAGATGTTAGATCCATAACATCTAGAGGCTCGAATTTGAAGTTTTACAAAATCTGGAAAAATTTGTTCAGTGTTCTGACAACCGAATGTCAGGCCTTATATCTCTGTGATCTTTAATGAGTTTTGTGTTCTGAAAGTTGGTAGTTGTAGTCTGATATGTGCTCTTTGATCTGGGCTTGAAATCAGGCTTAGATCATATGTATATTGCAAGTTATGGAAGGTCAAACGGCATTGACTGACCATGACTTGCAAAGTTTCTGGGCAACCCAGATGTCCCCAGGTCGGTCTGACAGCTTATTTATGGGCTTTGATCTTGCAGGTTATACATGTTTTGTAAATTTTGTTATATCAAGGTTATAGTATGTTAGATGGACTTCAACCTTATGCCTTGATATCACCTAAATGATAAATAGATGGGATTTAGCAGCCGGTCAAATGAGCCAGGTCGAACACATTTTCTATTTTCTGGGTAACCCAGAAAACATTTGAATGTGTTGCCTGACATGGTTTGACCGGATCTTATTTGCTTTATTTGTTGTTGTTATGATGATGTTTTGTGATAGATTTGTATTACTACATGTGGTCTACAACCTGGAACCTTTAGAGCACAAAAATATAACACGGATTGCAAGTTGTCGAAGCCCAAAAGTGCTTGCTCGAACTGTTCTTCATTTCTGGGCAACCCAGAAATGAAGAACAGCCTATGACAGCCACTTTGATGGCTTAGATCTCTCTCAATTTATGCTTGTTGGCCATGATTGTTGCTGGATAATGTAGATCTACACTAACACTATAAGATATAACCACAAGCATGTCTTGAATCATCACAGATTAAGAATAACACTTGGTCAAAGTAGTACCCACGATAACTGCACATGAATTTCTTGGTTTCATGAGGAACACGAAGAACACCTATAGCTACGGTTCTGTCGCTATAGACAGTCTTTAGCGATAGTTTTATTAAAATTAATTAAATTAATTTCTAAAAATCATTTAAAAATAGAAATTAATTTCTAAAAATTACAAAAATAATTTTAAGTTATAAAAATTAACTTTTAATAATTTGAAATATTTTTCATAAATATTAGTATTTATTTAAATATTATTGATATTTAATTTATTTAATAAATGTATTAAATAAATTAATTAAAATAATGTTATTATATTAAAAGTCATTTTAAAAAATAATAAGGTATTTAAAAATATTTTAAGTTATAAAATATAACTTTTAATATTTTAAAGAAAATTTCGTTAATTATTTAATATTAATGATATTAGATTTATTTAATAATTATATTAATTAAATTAAATTAAAAATGATTTTGATATTAGAAAAATCATTTTAAATTAAAAGAAAGAGTTTAAAAATATTTTAAGTTATAAAATATAACTTTCAATATCTAAAGGTAAATTTTATTAATTATTTATTTATTAATGATATTAAAGTTATTTAATAATTATATTAAATAAATTAGTTTAAAAATGATTTTAACATTATAAAAATCATTTTAAATAAAAATAAAGTGTTTAAAGATATTTTTAAGTTATAAAACATAACTTTTAATATTTAAAGGATAATTTCATTAATAATTTAATATTAATGATATTAAATTTATTTAATAATTATATTAAATAAATAGTTTAAAAATGGTTTTATTATTTTAAAATTATTTAAAAGGATATAAATTAATTAAAAATATTTTAAGTTATACTTAATGACTTTTAATATTTTAATAAATAGTACATTAATATTTAAATATTAATGGTAATTATTTAAAAATGATTTTAAATATTTTAAAAATTATTTAAGGGTAATATAAATGTTTTAAAAATATTTTGAGTTATTATAAATAACTTTAATATTTTGGCAATGGTTTCATTAATAGTTTAATATTATTTAAATATTAATGATAATAGAATTATTTAATATTTAAATCATTTAATAATGATTCCGGATGTTTGAAAACTCATGATAAATTATAATAAATGTTTAAAAATTATTATAAGTCATTTAAAAATAATATGACCGATAATTACAGTTATCGAACTATTGGATAGAGTCTTAGACTCAATAATTACCCGATAAAGTCGTCGGTACACCGACATATTTCAGAAATTGATCAGGACTTAGATAATTTGATTAGATATATGTTTAGTTGTGATCCAGTGACTGCTAAACCTATGTGCCAATGTGATTAGGTTATGTGCTGACTGTAATAAGTAGTGCTATGTGTTGCGATATGTTATTCTAATCAGTAAAATGATCTTATTACTGATAGGTTGTTATACAAAAGATAAAACTAAGTTGCGAATTGTAAGCAGCGTACCAGGCAAGTATCCTACCTTTGCATTTTCTTTATGCAATGGACATGAGTAAGAAAGTTTCAGAAATATTATTATTGTACCAGATTATTAACCTTATTGTTATATATGTTATATCCGATCATTGATTATCAATATGGTACTATATTGTAATTCAAATATATATATTATGTTCGTTAATTTCTAAATATGGTTATTCAAGTGTCCCCACTTGGATAATCATTGTATTTAATCATATGTTGATATATATGTATATATATACCTATTGATCTCCACTATGTACACAATAAGTAGAAGCCGTCTAAGCTATTTGACCAGCTAGACACAGATTTAGAAATATTGTTGAATATAATAAAACCTTTTTGTATCCAATTAAATTGTTTTGGTTCGGATTCCCGACTAAGTATGAACATCCCGAACATGAGAAAACTTTTATGCGCCCAAGGCGGACAGAATGAATGATACCATCGTTCTTGCATGTAGTATTGATCAATATAGGGCATAACGGGCTGATCACCCCCCGTGCCCGTAAATTATGACGGTTTACAGATGAAGTTATGTTTAACCTTTTCAAAAATAGAAAACAATGTTCATAGTATGTCACCTTAACCCTATTTATAGTCAATATGTAGTTTCAAAAATTTGATAGAGGGTAGTTATGTTATAATTATCGGTTCAGATTACTTCACAACTATTGATTTGTTGTAGAAGGGTAGTACAAAGAAAACATTTAATCCTTTCAGCTAATATTTATAATTGTTATTATTTGATGGGCACTCAAATGCTCATCCATGCTTAATTTAAATGTTTCCAGCTAAGTGTGAACAACATGAAGGCTCTACTAAGAACAAGGGAAAAGGAAAGGTTGCTGAATGATTGCAATGTTATCTTATGTAATAGTTGGATATTATTAAGACAATGACATATATTATCTATCATGCTATGTAGTGAATGTAATAAAGGTTACGTACTTGGGAGCTAGACTCTGATGATTATGTAAATTAAGTTTAATAGTTATATTATTGTTATTAGTATTAGTATTATTCCGCTCATAGAAATGGTATCGTGAAGCACCGAGTTCAGGTTTCAAGTACCCAGATTTGGGGGGCTTTACAAGTGCCCCAAGTTCCTTCTCTGCCAAAGATCAAGGGCCCAGTTAGATTTGCAAAAAAGTGCCTGCTTGGTAGTCATGTCGTCAGCAAGGCTCTTTATGACATGAGAGCTAGTACAAATGTGAATCCATGGTGGGATGGGGAGGAAAAGATAGAAGAAGAGCCTGTTGTGCTTTCCAAGCCTCAAAGCCTCAATCGAATCATAGGCTCAACAGACGGAAAAGCACCTAGTTATTAAACATTCTCAATTGGGCACTCATTTAAACAAAGTATTCTAGGGGACTTTAATTCGATAGCCATCACAAATGGGAACCTACCAAAAGTTACATTGTTTCCAATGGATGGAGGGTTCCTCAACTATTGAAGAGGAATTGGATAGCGTTGACCAGACAAAGTCAAGCTGAAAGACTGTAATTCAAGCGCTAACTAGGAGGCAACCCAGAAATTTTTATATTTTTATATGTTTTACTAGTTTATTTAGTAGATAGGAATTAATTTTCTTATTAAGTTCTCTTATAAATCCAAAGTGATATTATAAACCATTTTGTCTCTCTTCATTGCAGGTATTGGTGGCTCAATAAATAAGCAAAAGAATATGCCACCAATCTGAGCCCATACCACAGTATTCTCCTTTAGATTCTGATGTGGAGGAGTTTTCAGTCTTTGTTTCACAACCACCATAAGCTTAGCAGGATCCAGGGAAGTCCTATGTTCTTTTATTTTAATATGTTTACAATGAGGACATTGTACTTGTTAAGTTTGGGGGAGTTAGTTTTATTTTATTGTTTCATGTTTTAGGATTTAGTTTATGTCATATATGTTGGCATTCATGCCATATAGTTTGCATTTGCACATTAGTTTATTTTAATAGTTTTTAATGTATTTAGTTTCTTGTTTATATAGTATTTAGTACATTGTGCATGAGTCCAACTGTTTGATATTTACAGTTTATTTTGGCCAATGATGAGATTGGAATTGGGTAGAAAAGTATAGTACTGGCTATTAGAGCTTTGATATGATTTCTTGTTATGAATTGAGTCTTTTTTCTATTTAAAACTGGTATAATAAGGATAACACAGTAAAAACAACTTGTTGATTGATTGAGTTAAAATAGATACATAATGGGACTCTAAAGGATAATGCTAGTTTGAATGAAAGAATGACAAGAATAAGTAGTGATGGCTACAGTTAGACATGAACCTAAGTTTGGTGGAATATTTGGGGTATATAAGCTATTTTTAGAAAAAAGAAAAAAATATATGAATAAACACCGTGGCGTGCTTGTCTAGTTTTATGGCCTTTGTTACTTGAGTAAGTAAGCCCGAGGGGATTTTCTTTACACCTAGCGCCCTAAGGTCTTAATGGTCTGGGAGTCATTGGTTGAAAGCTCGTTAAGGTAGCATTGAAAAGCCTAAGAGAATAAGACATTACATAGTTGTGTATATAAACCAAAAGAAAAAAATTGAATAAAATGGAAAATAAGAGCAAAAAGCCCTCGTAGATGAAAAATAATGCATAAGTATCCCATGTTGACCCTCGATATTGGTAATTGTTTGATTTTAGTTGGATCTAGTTTATTTTGGATTTATTGAGTTTACACTATATGATGCATTCGAAGAGACATTTTATGTGTTAAATTTGATTTTATATCATTTGACATTGTTGTGGAGAACACACGCACTATATAAGTGATAACAGTCTAAGATTTGATGACTGATTGGGAAATTACTGATTTGTTTTGATATGATGTATTATCATGTTTACTTGATTTCTCTAAGGTCGATTGAATAGACTTGTTTCTGTCATTACTGTTGGATTCATAGGCATGTAGATTAATTACATTGCATAGCATTGTTGTTTTGTGTTTTTGCTTGAGGACAAGCAAAGGTTTAAGTTTGGGGTTTTTGATGAGTGGGTTTTAAACCCATTAATTGAGTGTATTTTAGCTTAATCTTTTGGAAGTTTTTAAGTGTTTGTGTCTATTCGTGCACGTTCTATGTTGTTTTTGTAGAAATTGGGACAAAAGCTACTTGGATCGCCGTTTGAGGTTGCTAGATTCGCATTTTCGGCTTGTCATTTAAATAGAAGCCACTTCAGAGCCAATTTCGACATTCATCCGTCCATTATTTCTCAATTCTCAAAGAATAAAAGTTGTAGAGCTCGTCAAGATCTTTGATTTGATAGGTGGTAGGCCTCGTAAATCTTCTCGAATCAAAAGGTATGACCATTTTACCACATGACATTGCAGCAGAAAAATGGATGTCAGCCGGGGCGGACATTTTGCATACAAAACCCCAGTCGGGGTGGGGGTACGTGCAGAAAAAGTAGTTTTTGGCAGAATTTGAGTTCAAGAAGGATTGGTTTGAGCCGATTGATTCAAGGACTTCCAAGAGGACTTAAAGACATATAAAGAGGCATATAAAAGAAGGATAATCACAAGAATTAGAGGAGAGAGAGAATTCCATTAAATTAGATTAGAGTAGATTAGGACCAAAAACCCTAGTTCTTATTAGTTTTGGAGATTGGAGCAACTTGGAGACCATTGAAGATCAAAAGCAGGAGCTTGAGGAAGATGGAGATTTACTGACAATAGATTCAATTCTTTTCCTTAATCTTATTCTTATTTTTTAATGTTTATTCAAGTGTGGATTCTTAGTTTTAATTCAATGAACTAATTCTTTGTTTGAGATTACAATGGATCTTATTGTGTAGTTTATTTTAATTTGCTTCGCTATCAATTATTATGTTCTATTGTGAGGATTATCTATTTTGATTTGGACTTAATTGTTTAATTGATAGGCCATCAATTACCGTGATAATCTATATGAAATCGGAAGAGGAGTATGGATTTAGATCAGATCATGATAGCATGTGTTTGTGATTTCTACATAGATGGAATTCATGATTCGTGTTTAGGATAGAGATATGTCTTTACGCCATTTGTAATCTTATAGAGAACTTGTGCTTTAAATTATTTTTAATTGTAATTCACATAGAGATATTGTGGATTAGTTAATTATGGTGTCTTGCTGAATTCTATCATTTGTGGATTTAAGTGAGTATGGGTATTATGCATTGAGAGGTGGTTATATCTGCTTTAGTGTTCTTGATTAACAATTCAGGATAGAGAATAATTGATGAGAAGTCTGTTAACTTAAATTAAGCAATAAGTTAAGTTGTGATTTTAAATCTCCATAATCTTAATTTAACTAGTGGAATTTAATTGTAGTTTAATTATATAATTTGAAATTCATTCGTTTAAATAAGATTGAATTGGTTACGGGTTAGTACTTGGTGATTTTTATTAAACAATTCCTCATGGGAACGATACTCTACTTTTACTTTATTACTTATTGACCACGTATACTTGCGTGCTGTGTGTAACTAGATTTTACCCAATAGGTTTCAAAAGAATGTAAGAGAACGTAGAAAACGTGAGTCGTGGACTCAAGAACGAACAAGTTCTGAGTTCGGATGACCGAATTACGGACGAACAAATTAAGAAAGTTAGTAACATAAAATGGACGAATGATGAAGATTAAGCCAATTGAATGGCATGTTAACGAATTCAGAATTTATTTCTGTTCGAGAGAAGTTGAAGTACGTAAGATAAGGAAGGGAATGGCTTTGGAACGACCTCGTTCCGAGTTATAACGAATAATTTATGGGATTGCAAAGTACGCGTCTCAAACATGATTCAAGACTTAGAAAAAATTTCTAGGATTTATGCTTGGCGCCGCAGCGCCAGGTAAGCCTTGGGAGGTGGCGCCGCAGAGCTAACCCGGGCATCCAACCACTGCAGAGTGGCGTCGTAGCACCAGACCAGGGGAGAAGGTGATGTAGGCTCATGGCCAGCAGACACGACAGAGAAGAGAAGGACCAAAGCGCCGCGATGTTGGGGTGCGAAGGCAATGGCCAGTGAGTAGCTTTTAACTGCTCAAACTCCTGGGGAAGTGTACGTAATGATACAGAACATAAAGTTCACGTAAGGTAACACTTAAACAAGTGATTTAAACCTTTAGTAAAGGTTGAAAGAAATGATTGAACGGGATTAAAAGACAAAGAATGTAATGAACATAAACGCAACATAGTTGCGATGCACGAGCGGTCTTAGCATACAGTGAACTGTATGGCTTTGACATTAAGAAAGATTAATGAACATGGGGTTTATGTAATGAATTAATGAATGAAAGTCGTAACGAACACTAATGAGATTAATGAAAGTCTGAATATGAGTCGGATAGAGAATGATGGAATGAATGTAAGCGTTAAATACTTTAGTCGACGTAGGGTTGAGTGTACGCGAATATTGAACGGGTAGAACCTACATTTTGTGTATGGTTTGACTGTAAGGTAATGAAGACTAATGATGTATAACGTAAAGAAGCCGAGTTAATGATTTTAACTTGGAGGACATTCCGAGTCGAATGAACCAGACGTTGTAAGGTAGGAGTAAGTTAACGTGAAATGCTTAACGCTAGAAATGCGTAGAATTAATGTTGAATGATCGTTCTGAGTATACAAAAAGACTGTATGACTTTGACGATAAAGAATGAATCCAGAGGTATGGCATTTAGTTGCCAGAAAGTCGTAAAGAATAAGAAATTGATCTAACGAACATTATAGTTTAATGGTTCGGATAGGTTAAGATAAAGTTAGGTTGTTGTACAATTGTAACCTTTGATGGTTGACATATGGGAGCTGGGCTAAACAATTCCTTCATAGAGCGGAGGTATATACGAAACTGGCGACCGATCTAACTCACTGTGAAAGACAGTGTAGATGAGATGAGAACTTGTTTGTTGGTTGTTTGTGGGAAACCACTCAGAATACCATATGGACTACTAGCAGAGACGCGATGTGTATTAAGTCCTAGGAAGGTTATAAGAAGAAGATAAGAATGTAAATCATCAAAGATGATGATCGTATGAGTAAGACATCTCCGTATGTCATGAAGCCATAAACCGGTAAAGAAAGTTGGTCGCGTAAACTTAGATTGCAAGAACGCGAACCTTAAGAAGTAAAGTTAAGTAAACCAATGTGTAAGTCAAGTATGTGACTAATTGGTGTATGTTTTATTTCCTTATGTGTTATATAGGATTTGGAATGAGCAATTCAGCGTAAACTGTAGTTGTGTGTAAGGCAAGTTTCCTAACTTCATTCATATTACATGAATGCTAGTTTCTTAAACTTCTCAGATGTTGAACTTGAGAAGTCTTGTATATGTGCAAATGTGTGATATTTGTACAAGGTGGTAGTATGTATGAGGTCTTGTGCCACAATTTGAACACTTCGATATTTTTATGAGATGAATTGTTCTGTGATTGAGTTGTTCAATACAAGTATGTTCTGTTTATACATGAACTGTCATTGTTAAGTTTGTGCTAATGATTCTAGCCAGACAGGATGTGTATGGAAAAATGTAGAAGAATGAAAGTATTTCAAAGAGTATGTGACTAATGTTTTAAGATAATGGGAATCAAGATTATTCCTATTATTCCAGCTGCTTCGTAACCTTTGTTCAGTTATGGAAGTCTTAAAAGAATGTTTGAATTCTTGAAGTTGTTTATTCAACTGCTATGAATTCCTAACTTCATTCATATTATATGAATGCTAGTTTCTTAAACTTCTCAGATGTTGAACTTGAGAAGTCTTGTCTATGTGCAAATGTGTGATATTTGTACAAGGTGGTAGTATGTATGAGGCCTTGTGCCACAATTTGAACACTTCGGTGTTTCTATGAGATGAACTATTCTGTGATTGAGTTGTTCAATACAAGTATTTTCTGTTTATACATGAACCGTCATTGTTAAGTCTGTGCTAATGATTCTATCCAGACAAGATGTGTATGGAAAAAGGTAGAAGAATGAAAGTATTTCAAAGAGTATGTGACTAATGTTTTAAGATAATAGGAATTAAGATTATTCCTATTATTCCAGCTGCTTCGTAACCTTTGTTCTATAACCTAAAAGTGTCGTAATATCGTAGTATTCTGGCTACGTGGTAGAATTAAGGTGTTTGAATTTCCAAGAAGAAAATGAAAGCTTTTCGAGAAATTCTCTAAAAAACACTATTCATCCATTTTGTTCGGGAATTATTTTTGAACTTCTGAGAAATACGTAACCATAGAATGATAAGGAAGGATGGATTATGTAATAATAATTCAGTTATGACAAATGCAGTTTTTCTTTTGCGTACTAAGTTTGAGAATGTTAAGGAAAGTAAAGATTGAATAACTGATGATCGTATAATAAGCAAGTATTATACGAAGCAATGAATACGAGTATGATACGAAGTATCATACTAGTATATACAAAAGATAGTGTAGTGTATATAACGAATGATTATACAAACTAGTATACGTAAAGAATACGAGGATTATACGTTATAAGAATTAAGCCAATTATAATATGGACTTGTAGGATTTGTGTAGGAATTGGGCAAGCCCTAGTGCAAACTTGTTAAGGCCCAAAGATAAGAAATGAAAGCCCAACGTTAGGCCCAAAGTAATTAAACTTAAGCCCGAACCAAGAACCAGACCCGTGGATCGAATCGATGGGTAACCGGGTGAGAAAAACCAATGGGGCAACCCATGTGGTCCCCCCATAGGTGAATCATGGCTGGCCACTTAGTGGCCAAGCAAGGGATAAGTGTTGTGGGGAACAAGTAAGGAATAGTAAGGAGGTGGAAAGTAAGGAGGTGGGATGGCTTAATGACCATTTTGCCCTCACCTTGGAAATTCTATAAATAGAAGGCTTGGATTTTCATTTGTTGCTTGTTCATTTTACGCCAACATCTTAGAGCTAAGCAAATATATTAAGAGTGAAGTAAGAGCTAGACTTTGATAATTTAAGAAGAAGAAAGAAAGCTTGATCATCAAAGGTAATGAACCTTTAAACCATTAATCTTCATCTCTTCATTTGTAACTATGATAGAGAAGTGATTATTGATGGAGCATGTTTCATAAAGAGGAATAAGGATGGCTTTTAGAGTATTTAAACCTTAATAAACCATGTTGCAAGTGAATCATAATCATAAAAGTTATAAGCTGATGAAGAACATTGAAGAATTATCATTTTGTTGTTGATGGACAAGTTTAAAACCATCGTGTATAGGATTAGATGAAATATGTTTGGTTAGGATGATAGATATATGGAATGAATCCATTTTGAATGGTGTAAAAATCTCAAGTAACGAGGTTATGGGGAAATTTACGAGATTAGACGATAATCGTCGAAATCCTGAAATTCTCGAAATGAAAGTCAAAAGTCACCGTTTAACTCGAAAACATTGGTTTTCGATGGAGTATAGTCTAAGTTTGCATTTTAGAGTTGTGGACTCGAAAATGGTCAAATTCTGACTTAGAACGAAGAAACGAGCATTGAACGTTCACAAACGTTTAACGAACGTTCAATAAAGAACTTAATCGGTGAATTCTGTGTTAACGGATTCAAAAATAAAAGATTTTCTAATGAAATCGTAGTACGCGTGATATGTGAGCTAACGAGTTTTGAAAAGAGCCAATTCTGACTTATAATGAATAAGTTATGAGGCCGAAAAAATTGCACAAGAAATAATCTGTGAAAATTCTCTCGAGGCGATTGGTGGAATTGTGGCCAGTATGCCAGACTAAGCCCTCGCCCACTGTTAAGTGGCGCCGCAGTGCGTCCTTAGTATAGGACTTAGGCACCGCAGCACCGAGGCCGAGTCATAAACACTGTGAACTCGCGCCACAGCGCGGGCCTTATAAGGAAAGCTGGCGCCGCAGCGCCAGCACTAGAAAAGGGACAGTGAGAAATGAACATGAATGTAACGCATATGGAAGTTGATTGAAAGTAAATTATAACTTTAATTAACTTAAAGTAACATCCTTAAGGATGAATATAACCTTAAGAATTACAACTAAAGGTTGACGAAGATTACTTGAACGTAAATACAAAGTAATATGATAAACTATAACGAATATTAACCAATCTAAGGAATGATTAGATTGAGAAGAAGGGTAAGATAAGTTAGTGACCATACATGATTGTTTATGACCTAATGTGGTATGTTATGTGATCATGTATTGTAGAATCCTTAAAGACTCAAAGAAGGCAAGTGTTCTAAACCATTGTCTATGTTCTTTTGGACAAGCTTTGTAATTCATGTATCTTACGCATGAATTGATGTATAACGAAGTCAAAGCCAATTCCTTCGACTAGACTTAATGTGTTTTGTGGATTTCCTGATAATCTATCAAAATATTGTCAATGTTGCTATCTTTTGCCAAACTGTTTTGGTATGGATTTCAAAGAAAGACTGAGTATGAATAAAAAAATATTTTGTCATCAGACGACAGGTACATGAGGTTGCAAAAACTTAAACGTAGATACGTTTAAAGAAGTGGTGTTGTACAACATAGAGTACTATAGGCTGATCACCTAAACATGCTCGTAAGATATGCCGGACTTAGGGACTTGGTGTCGGGTTGTCCTTTTCAAAGAAAGAATGAAATGCTTAAGGTCTTAGACCAAAATTTATGTTTAACGAATGTTGATTCATTGTGAAACGTTTTAAAGAAAAGAGAAGTGCAATTTTGAATTATCTATAGTACTTCATAACTATTGATTCAGTTATAGAAGATATACAATTCATATGATTCAAACCTATTGCTTAATTGAAATTCTCATACTTGTTGAGCTAGTTATGCTCACTCTTGCTTGAACCATATGGATGCAGCTAAGACCAAACGAAGTGAAGGTGTAAGACCCTGAATTTTATGAAATAAAAGTATTCAATTTTCCTATTTAGTAAATGTTTAAATTGATAAAAAAAGTTAAAGTTAAGGGTGATATATATAAAATTTTCAAAATACGCAAGTGGATATAAAATATTCATTGTTGTTGGGGAATATTCGTTTGGTCGTGGAATATTCTTTCTGTCGGGGAATATTCGTACGACGGCGCAGCCATTTGTGGGCCCCATAATAGAATAATTGTCGGATGAAGATAACAACAAAATTGAGTTTTTATAAATAACGGCGTAGTTGTTACCATTAACACTGTTGGAATACCCGGTGGTTAAAATACAGTAATACATGTGGTTGCACAGTAGCACACAGTATTGCAAAGTATTGTTGAATTATTGATCCTTACGTAAGAAGGCACTACTCAATAATTGTTACAGTAATTACTGTTCAATATTTTATTGTATTGGTTCAATAATTGTTGCGTTGATATTTTATATTATTGTTGTTTCAATAATTGTCAGTGCACAGTATTTTCCATTATCAGATCAATAATTCATATTATTTGAATAATATTATGAGATAGCATTATTGGCAATGTCTAGAAAGTTCTGTCAAAGAGAGGTTTGGTCACCTAATTGCTGCGGCAAAGATGAGAAATCCTTATCTGAAAGCCCCTCTTTCCGGAACTACCGGTTGTCATAAATGTGATTCTGTAATATTATTTGTGAATAATTAATTATTGATTTATATGATAAGAAAATATTTATTTGATGCGGATTTAAATGATGGATTTATTTATGTGGTTATAAATGAAGGAATTAATGTTGAGGTGTTTTATCAGTATTTTGTCGGAATAGAGGTATTAAAAATTAAATCACTGTACTTGAGATATATTGTGTGAGTTATAATTTTTAATCTGACCGTTGGATCGTTGTAATTTTTGGATATGTTATACATATATAAGTTGAGTATATGTCTACAAATTTTGAATCGTTAAAAATGAATGTATAATTTGTTATGAATTTTAAGAGGTGACTGATTCGGAAATTAGGTTTATAAATAATTTTGGTGAAAAATTCTAGAATTTAGTGGGCCCCACTTGTGGTTGGTGAAGAAATATGCTGAATTTTATTTTAAATGTGGCGGGTGGCAATAGTAGCGAGTGTAAAGTCATCAAAGGGTTGTGTCAAGTCTGCCTTGACATCTACTAATATTTTCCTATAAATAGAGGGCTAAGTTAGAATTGAAAATCACACCAGAAACAAGTTTTCTCTCTTTCTCTCTCTATATTATTGAGCGTATTTTGTGAGTATTTTGATACTTTGAGAGTTGCTATTCTGCACAAGTTTCATTCAAATTTCATATCCTACATTCCATCGGCAATCTTGTTCTTTTGAGGTAAGGGATTGTAAGGGTTGTTATGTTTTCAGTTTCGTAATTTTTCTGACCTTCAAAAATTCTGGACAAATTTGAAATGATAATTTGATGAGTTTTCTAGATTGTGTCCAAAAATGGCGATTTTTGGATGTATAGATTAGGAGATATGAATATTATGGGAAAAGACTATTTTAAAAGTAAACCCTTATAACTCCTTATGGTTAACTCCAAAAATGGTGAAATTTTTATTGAGAGTACATGTATATAACAGAAGTATACTTTGTAAATTTCGGAATTTTTGGATAAAAGTACAATTTATGATAAATATCTAAATATTCGGCAGTTTTGGTCACATGAAAAATAGTAAATGAATTTTAAAAATTTCGAGAAAAATATATGTTCAATATGGGACTATATTCTGCTAAATCTCAGAAAAGAAAATTTGTTTGTACTGATTTGGTATTTTTCATGAAAATGTTCTAGTTATGAGTAAATGAATTATATGTTATATGAAGTAAGAAAATTGGAAAAATAAGATTTTATGGCTTGAGAATCCTATATGAGGTATATGCAGATTTTGGATGAGGATTTTGGTTATTGGTGATGAAATCTTATGAGTTTGGCATTTTAGGATGATTAAATGCATTATTTAGTAAAGTGCAAACAATTAAAATAAATTGTTTATAAGTTTAAGAAATGTTATTCTTTCAATATCATTATACCGAAATATTGGTATAGATTTTATTGTAGAATTTCTACCTTTTTCATGTCGGAGTTACTATTCATGAATTACTACTCATGAGTTACTATTCACGAGTTAGTATTCACGGGATACTATTCACGACAAAATTGGTTTTTTTTTCTGACCAAATTATCGTTGATTTATGAGTCTTACTCTTGAAATTAAATGCAGTTGTTGATCATATTGTTTTTATTATCATATATAACATTTTTATAATCCTGGCGATGAAATTTCTCTTTGACTTAAGTGTAAAAATGGGTAGATTATTGGTATGATCGTGACTATGGGTTTTCTTTGGCCAGTAGTGCAAAGATGAATTGTTGACTGGTATGATCATGACCATTGAATTTATAATTGAATATCTTTAGCTTAAGTGCAAAGGTGAATTGATCAATATGGTTATAATTATTGTTTACATAAATTTTGAAATGATTATATATTTCTTTGAGATATTAATATCTTTGGCCCGTAGTGCAAAGATGATCTGTTGTTGAATATCTTTGGCCTGTACTGCAAAGATGATCTGTTGTTGAATATCTTTGGTCTGTAGTGCAAAGATGACCTATTTTTGAATATCTTTGGCCCGTAGTGCAAAGATGACTTGTTGATGAATATCTTTGGCCCGTAGTGCAAAGATGAATTTATTAGTATGATTATGAACAGGAACTGTGATTTGGTATAACCATGATATTCGATGTTTCAGGTAAAGACATTTGATGCAAATTATCTTTGTCCTGGATGAGAAAAAGAATTTAGAACTACAATTATGATTATGAGTTATTCACATGATTATGGATAGGAACTGTTGATTGATGTTACAGGGATAAAACATTGTTGGTGAACTTTTAACATGGAGAAGATAATAGACTTTATGGTCTATTTGACTCTTCTAATGGATAGCTCGTTCCGCTGTAACTATGGTTGAAAATTTTTATCATCTACCATATGTTCTAAATCTCTGATTTATTACTGTTGAAGGCTATTGATAATTTATTTATCTTTAGTCATGATATTCTTTACTGGGCTAGTTTAGCTCACCCTTTTGCTTCACAATTCCTTTTCGGGTAATAAGAGTGTAGTTGGGTCAAGCGGGGTAACAAGGGAATAGAACCGGTGGTGTCTAGCTGTGGAGTTCTCCCTAAACAGTATAGAAAAGTGTGTTGTATTTTATACATCATTTAGTAGTTATATTTGGTGAATCAAATAGGGTGAGGCAAACCCTGTGACGCCCCCAAAATTCAGACACCCATATCTCAAATTTTTGGTGCATCATGTGCTACTACAAATATCTTACAAAATCATTAACAACGGAAATAATAGAATAATTTACATTGATGTAATATAAATATTCACGTCCCAAGGTACCGTAACCATTACTACAACAATTATGTGATTAGCTTAACATAGCTTAATCATTCTTGAATACATCATAACAATCATAACAATAATAATAATACTTCTAGTCTTAAGGACTAAGTTATTCTGTCGCCTTGCCCATTCCCTTGTCCTTTCCTCAAGCAATCGCCTTGCTCTCGCTTCTTTAACAGTGTAATGTTTTAGGAAGCAAGAATGAGCAACAAGTTTGCCCAGCAAGTAATATAGCTAGAAGAACAAGCAGTTATAGCATTTGAATCTTTCAAGGGTATAATAATAATTGATAGTTTAAGGATATCAAGAATATCAAGAGTATTCAATAGGAGTCGTTATAGACTGAAGGATATCAATAAAATCTCAGGATTTATCCATTTCGAGGTTCAACACGAATGAGTACTCGAAGCAGACCACTAAGGACTAAGAACTCTTACTAGAATTAAATGATTTCTTTGTAATCCAATACAAAACGAGTACAACGGTGATCAAACTTAAAGTACCCTACGTTATGCATAACATTTAATCATACACATGTGCTACGTCGGTTCCCGAAAATATATAATTTCCCTTCTATGAGGGTTGTTCATCTCAAGAGATTTATGATAGTCCGCACCAAATCAATCGGTTTGGATAGCTCTTTAACTCATAATAATAGTCTAGTTTAATCAAGGGCTTAGACAGCTTTTTCATCATGCATTTAGGAATGATAAGTCCAATGCTTACAACAACGTCAAGGTATACAAGTGATTTTCTAATGAAGCGGATATTTGCTTGATAAAATATAATTGATATGACAACAATTCAACGATAAAGTGTGTGAATTAAGGAACTTGCAACACAATAATAATAGTGTTAGGATACTTGCTCAATGTAAATTTGAGTGAGGTTAGGAACTTGCCCAATAATAATAAGTTAGGGATAGAAAACTTGCATGATATAAGTAACATGTTTTTAGGGATAGGAAACTTGCATAATATAAGTAACAAGTTTTTTTTAAGGATAGGAAACTTGCATAATATAAGTAACAAGTTTTTTAGGGATAGAAAACTTGCATAATATAAGTAACAAGTTTTTTAGGGATAGGAAACTTGCATAATATAAGTAACAAGTTTTTTTAGGGATAGGAAACTTGCCTTTAGCGTTGATTACTACTAATAGCGAAAATCACCTCAACGAACTATATATCCATCCTATTCATGTAAGTATAGGTATTCATTAGCCAAACACACTTGATATATATCAACAACATGTACACATAACACATTTTTCTTTCTATCTCATTGCACTGTTGAGTAAAATCTAGTTACACACAAAGACGCAAGTATACGTGGTCAACAAGTAATAAAGTGATAAGTTGAGTATCGTTCCCATTGGAGTTCTAATTAATAAATTTCAACTACTAATACTATATCAATTCAATTTTATTCAAACAACGAGAAATTGCGATTTTCCTAATTAGTAACTCAAAATTAAACACTTAAAGATATCTTCAGATTAAGATAAACAATTAACTAAGCTATTACTTGAGTTAATGACTTCTTAGGTAGGTAAATATTAAGACTTCAATATCCCCAATTATGAATTATAAATCGTTATCTAATCATACCAATTACTATGTCTCATGGATTGTTAATGTGAATTTTCAAATGCCAAAAGCCCTCTTCCAAGTGATCAATTGACTTCTATTTAACCCAGATTAACCTTGCTATATTCCTATGCAAAACAATTGGATTAAACACTTTCCGGTCCCAATTCCTTATATGTTACATGCGGTGAATGATATTTCCATTCAATTCACAAACCTAATTATTTACCGTAAATAATCGAGTCACATGTCATCATGTCTAGTTCTAACCCTAGAATTCCTCTCCCAATTCCTTCTAGAGTAACACACTAATTATTGGCCAAATAATTAATCATTAAAATTAAAACATGATAAACAATCCACTTCAACATAAATAATTATAATGACAGAATAACTAAGTTATAATCATAAAAGGTTCAATTGAAATAGAATTAGTTCATCACGGAAATAAGAATCATTATTTGTTGACAAATCATCCTTAAAGAATTACAAATTAAAAATAAGGAGAAAAAGAAGAAACTCTGTAGCCAATCTTGAAGATCCAAGTAATCTCCTGTAATCTTCAATGGAAAAGCTCCTTCAATACTCTCTGCCAAATAAATCCAACTCCCTTTTTAATTCAGCAATTAGTTTCTTTTTATAGTCCCCCACAATCCTTCTCCAATTAGGTTTTATTATTAGCCCTTAATAGACAAATTAAGTCCAACCAGAAGTCAAACGCGCTAATCCGGTCAACGCCAATGAGGCTCGGCTACCAAACAATGAGGATAGTATAATTTCAATAGCCTTTGTTGGACTTCATTGAAATTACCAAATTGCCATTCAATGCTTGAAATTCCCATAATTGCCCTTCCAGCTTCCAAATCTGCCAAACAAGATATAAACACAATAAAAATGCTATTAAATAACTTAAGAATGCAATAATTTATGTCTAAATATATCCGAATTATGGGTATACTACCCATTCATCAAATACCCCCAAACTTAAATCGTTGCGTGTCCTCATGCGACAAAGCTTAAAATCACCAAACAAAACTAAACATCATGCACATGCAAACTATTTATATTTATATGTTCGTAATTCCAGCAATCCAAGAGCTCACGAGATCCATATGCCTCGAAAATCACGTAAACATGCTAATTCCTCATGTAAAAACAGATCGACAATATCCCAACAATCAACGGATCTAAATCATATTACCGATATCAGGCGTGTGTATCCACGACCATGCGAACCCATGAAAGACAAAAAATGAGAGAGAATAACTTTCTTAGTAGGCATCATACAAAGGTGAACTTGAGAACTCATCAAATAAACTTGTTTCAATTGAACTCAAAACACTTACCCGAATTCAGCAAATACCAAACTAGAATATATATTTATTTTTTTTTATATATTTTTTTTTTAATTATAGATGGTTGGTGAGTGCGTTTTACGCTCCATCTCACGCTTGTGTTTATGGGGAGTGGTTCCCCTCAACCCACCACAAGACTCAACATTTTTTTTTTTTTATATATTCCAAATGTTTCCCCAAACTCGAAGTTTATGCATGAATTCAGGTCTTATCTAGTTATTCAAATTGTTCTTCCATATCACTAGCAATCCCCTTTAGAACTCTATTCTCTAACCATTTAAACTATCATAGCTAATATGGTCGCTTTTATTTCCAAGTGCCTTCTTATAATATCAATGTCAAACAGATAAAGATCCAATTCAAGTCACAAAAATCATATCACTGAATCGACAATCCTTACTAGACGTGTTCATGCAATTCTACTTTCCTCATTGGCCCCAGATATACGCACTCTCAAAAACTGGAATTAACATGCAATCCTAAATGCAACTTTACTAATAATCAATCCACAAACTAATAATAAACTACAACTGGTGAAAATAAAACGTAACCACCCCCAAACTAAGCTAGAGCAATGTCCTCATGCGAAAAAAATAAGTCAAAATAAAACAGAGGACTTCCCTGACGAATTTATTCTTCTGGGGGAGCATCATCGTCCTCGCTCATCTCTTGATCGGACGGGAAACATGGCGTAATCGGAGCCGAGGGAAATGGCTAAGTGGAATGCCCGGATGGGTCCGGATGGTCGTGGCATTATGTAAAACAAATTGGTCAACTAAATACTTGAAAATCACGCGTCTTGACGTCCGAAAAGCGCACATTACGGGACTCAATGTTGTAAAACCATCCGCCTATCTCCCGCCGATGCGACGGCACCACACCTCGATGAGCAAATTGCCGAGGGTCCGCACGGATGGGGAGCCCGAGGTGGTGGGGGGCTCGTGGAGACGAACGTGGGGATAATGAAACCAAACCCCCTAGGGTGATTAGCGCCACCGGACCACACTTTATAACGACGGATCAAGTTGTGGTCCAACACGGCATAGGAGTTTGAATCATCTCGTCTCGATTTCCATTTGACCCCAAACTTAGCACATAAGACGCAGATCGTGGACGGATGTGGTAAACCTCCTGGTGGTCCCGCCACGAGATGCGCTGGAGCATCGATTGTCGAATAAGATGGCGACAACATCGATTCGTAGGCCTTGTATGATGGAGTATAATAGCATGCCCTTTCTTTGGTGACGTGACTCACATGTGTGCGTGGCATCAATTTCACAGAGATATGAAGGCATACCATGCCTTCCATATAGACCGAGGTGAGACAATGGGAAAGTCATGTCGCCACGCCATGGATGGACCAAGTAGTGCCCGGTTGACACGACTCCCGAATAATCTTTTTCATAGTCCCGCCATCACTCACTAGGCGAGCATATTCATCATGAAGGCCCTCTAAGGGTAGTTGATAGCACCCATTGATATCCTCCTCGCCAAATTCCACTTGGCCTTACCTCCGACAAACACCCCATAATGGTCATGCTCAGCAAGTTGGCATAGAATTCTTTGACCACCGTAATCATCGCTATGTTAGGTCGTTTCGGTGAGGACGAACCCGATTACGCCAAAGAATCATCACCGCTATGTCTCCATCCTTGTTTTGATCGGGACGGAGACCCTGCTCGGGGACTAGTGAGCGGTTGGCCATGCTACAGAAGCGTTCTTGAGCCAGAACACTAACAAAACGTCATTGCCAAATTTTGGCGGGGAAGTTGAAGCGACCGGACCACTCGAAATGCGATGACGTTTGGATGCCATGTCAAGAATTTCGCAAATAAAACATATTCATAGTTTAGCTTTAAAAGAATGTACGGTTGGATAAATATGCGCCTAGCAGTACATAGAAATTGTATAAAACACTAGTAGTGTGAGAACGCATGTGGGGGTGAGGCATGAAACTGGCAAGTATGTAAGTTACACAGATTATTGAGTCGGATAATTTGTCAAACACCTAGATAAAGAATCGAGAACTTGTTCAATCCATTATTAATTTCGCTCTATTCATGCCATGCATGTAGCGTGTATGAATCTCGTGTGTAGGGAGTACGTCACACATCAATGCGTTATCTATATGCTCCATTAGATTTCAGATGATAAGAATAACGAATGAAGAGCATCTTAATTCGCAATAATTGAAAAACACATCAAAGATACCTTTGTTATTTCTAAAGAAGTTGGAGAGTAGAATTCGGCACACAAGATGCGATTTACCAATATGAAAGGAAGGGATTGAAGCGTGGTGGATGAGTGGAAGACAATTATCCAAAGTTTAATGACTTTGTGCTATGAAGATGAAGAGAGGGTGACTGACCTGCTGTGCCGGCGTGTGGAAGGAATTTGGGGTAGAAGGGCACGGCAAGGTTTTAAAGGACAATGTTCATTCTCGACCTCAGCGCCGGAAGGCTGGGTTATAATCTCTTAGGAGCGCCGGGGCGCTGGGCAGCAGAATCGATTGGGATGCCCCAAAGACCGGCTACCGGGTTTGAATGAAGAGGCACGGGCGCTGGGCCTTGTTTTCAGTTTCTGGAGCCTAGCGTCGGGGCGCTGTGATTGAACTAGAATCCAGCGCCGGGGCGCTGGGCCTTGTCTTCACCTTCTGGAGCCTAGCGCCGGGGCGCTGTGATCCTTGGTGATGTGGGCGCCGGGGCGCTGGGAATTGACCTGTGTACGTGCATACCTGGACCAGTGTAGGAATTAGTTTAATAAACTTGGAGTCTTCTCTACTACAGAATAACAGTGAAAATAAGAAAAGTTTAACTCTAAGAGGCATAAAATCAAATAAAACGAAAAAGTTATGGAACTGCATGGGTTGCCTCCCAAGAAGCGCTTGGTTTACAAATGTCACACCGACTTTTGCGGTGTTGGTCAGCTTGTCCACTGGGTCTCGAGAGGTATCGGACCGTAGCTTGGCGCTCGATTGGTCCGCCCAATAGTGTTTCAGACGCTGACCGTTGACCTTGAATGTACGATTTGAATTCGGTTCCTCAACCTCAATGTTTCCGTGTGGAGGACAGATATGACTACAAATGGTCCGCACCACCTAGATTTTAATTTTTCCGAAATAGACGCAAGCGTGAGTTGAATAAAGAGTACTTGATGGCGGTGCAAATGTTCTATCGAGAATTTTTTTTATCGTGCCAAGATTTGACTTTCTCCTCAGATAGCTTAGCGTTTTCAGAGGCGCTGAACCCTGAATTCATCCATCTCGCTCAACCGCAGAACTGCTTTTCACCCATCGCTTCTAGATCAAAGTTTAATTTCCGAATGGCCCAAAGGTGCATCGTGGTTCTAGCTCGACGTAGGAAGATGACACGCCTTTCCAAAGACCATTCAGATGGGGACATGCCGATCGGGTTTTTGACACTGCTCGATAAGCCCATAGAGCGTCAATCAAGACGTAACGCCCAATCTTTTCGTGACGGATTGACTACTTTTCCGTGATCCTCTTAATTTCGATTCGACACCTCCGCTTGGCCATTGGTTTGTGGGTGATATGCATTGCAATTTTGTGATTTAACTCCATATTTGACAAGCAATTTAGTGAACCGCTTGTTACATGTAATGCGTGCCCTCATCACTTATTATAGCCCTGGTGTCCCAAATCGTAAAAATGTTTTTCTTTAAGAATCGGGTGACAACGTTGGCATCATTCGTGGGTAACGCGGCTTCTACCCATTTGGAAACATAATCGATCGCTAATAAGATATAACGATTATTCAAATAAGATGGAATGGTCCCATAAAGTCGATACCCCACACGTCGAATAGTTCCACCTCTAAAATTGTGTTATGGCATTTCATTGCGCTTGAGATATTACTTCCACGCGTTGGCATCGATCGATTTTAGCACAAAGAGATAAGCATCTTTGAATAAAGAGGGCCGTAAGAATCCCGATCAGTAGTACTTTGGTCAGTCAGACGATCATCGGAATAATGACCTCCGTAATCCGAGGAGTGACAAGTTGGCCTAATATACTATCCATTTCTTCGTGAGGTACACAACGCCTTATCATTTGATCTCGCATATGCTTTAAAATGAAATGGTTCATCCTAAAAATATTGTTTCAAGATCGTGGAGAAACTTCTTCCGTTGTTGTGATGTCAACCATGCAGAACACCTTGGCAACCACATAGTTGACATAGTCAAAGATACCAAGGCAAGATGGTAGTTACCCTAATAGCTTGCTCATCGGAAATTCCTCATTAATCACCGAGTTGTCTTCTTTCGCTCCTTTTATTTTCCAACCGAGACAGATGATCCGCCACTTGATTTTTCTCAGACCTTTTCTCGTCTCCGGATCTCCAGATCAAATTCTTGTAACAACAAGACTCCACCGATTAATCGTGGTTTAGCATCTTTCTTTTCAATCGATATTTAATAATCGAATGATCAGTGTAGACAATTACCTTAGTGCCGAGGAGATAAGCTCCGAATTTGTCAAAAGCAAACACCACCGCAAGTAATTCCTTTTGGTTGTTGTGTAGTTCAAATTGGGCATCCGCCAATGTCTTACTAGAGTAATAGATAGTATGAAAATCTTATCATGACGTTGTCCCAATACGGCTCCCATCACAGTAATCATCAAGGCCAGACATCAATTCAAACCAGAAAGACCAATCCAAGGCCATACAACGACCGTGCAGAGACCAATTTCTTCTTTAATACCTCAAATGCCTCAATGCATGCATGATCCATCTTAAACGGTACATCTTTCTCCAAGAGTGAGCATAGGGGTTTCGAGATTTTGAAAATCTTTAATAAAGCGCCTATAGAACCCCCCGCATGTCCCAAGAAACTCCGAATGCCTTTTACAGATGAAGGAGGAGGCGCTTTCAATTGTATCAATCTTCGCCTATCCACCTCCAATCCGGATGCGGAAACCTTATGTCCCGTAATAACCCCTTCTTGTACCATAAAATGACATTTTTCCCAATTAAGTACCGTGTTAGTCTCACACATCTTTTTAACACCAAGATCGATTATTCAAACACGAGTCAAAACTATCGCCAACACGGAGAAATCATCCATGAACACCTCTAAATTTCGCTTTCGACCATATCGGAAAAGATTGCCATCATACAAACGTTGAAAGGTCGCCCACAGATTACATAAACCAAAGGACATACACGGAATGCAAACGCACTGTATGGACATGTGAACGTGGTCTTTTCTTGATCTTCCTGCATATGGCAATTTGATTGTACCTGAATATCCATCTAATGTAAAGAGAATTGATGTCCCGCTAACCTTTCAACATCTCGATCAATGAACGGCAAGGGAAAGTGATCCTTGCGGTGGCTTTTATTCAATTTGCAGTAATCCATACATACTCTCCAAACTGTAACAATTCTAGTCGGGATAAGCTCATGCGCTTCATTTTTACCACGCTTATGCCCCCTCTTTCAGTACACATCGCATGTGACTTACCCATGAACCGTCTTCGAGATTGGGTAGATAATAACCAAGATCCAACCATTTTATAATTTCCTTCTTCACCACCTCTTTCATAATGGGATTTAACCTTCGTTGCATCTCAATGGTTGGTTTTGATCCTCTTCCATTAAAAATCTTGTGCATACGTAAAGAGGGGCTAATACCTCGAATGTCCGCTATAGTCCACCCAATAGTCTGCTTTTGAACTCAAGCAGTAACTCGTAGTAATTTTTTTTTTGGGTGTCGATTAACGTTGTCAAAACAATAACCCGGTAGAGTTTAGTCTTTCCCTAAGTAAGCATATTCAAGATGAGAGGGAGTGGCTTTAATTCCAACACGGGTGGCACTTTCTATCGAGGGTTTGCACTTTTTTTCTTCCGCTTTTAGGCCTTTCAAGGGTGTCGAATGGTTGATTATTTTCCCAGAGAATGATGGTGTGTCTAGCCATTTGACTCGCTTTCATTATCTCTGATCCGCACTATCGTTGTTCCGTTTCTAACCATCATGGATTCTATCGGATCCTCCGAGTAATTGCAAAGAAATCTTGTGATTCACCATCTCCTCCATTACATCCACCCGCAAACACTCACCTTTTTCCTTTGGATACGACATTGCTTTAAACACATTGAAAGTGACCGCTGATCGTCAACTCTCATCGTTAATTCTCCTTTTGCAGACGCCGATTAACGCTTCTCCTGCTATAAGAATGGTCGTCCGAGAATGATGGGCGCTCAGATTCGCTTCACAATCCAAGATAATGAAGTCTCATTGGAAAGATGAATTTATCCACCCTTACTAATACGTCTTCAACGATACCGTGGATATGTAATCGATTGGTCCGCTAACAAAGAAACCGATATTTGCTTGGTTTAGGTGCTTGGAGCCCGAATTGACTAAGACCGATAATGGCATCAAATTAATATCGCCCCCAAATCACATGCCGCTTCAAAAAAAACCGACATTACCAATGTCGCATGGAATAGAAAAGCTACCGGATCTTTCAACTTAGAGGTAACTTGTTCAATAATTGCGCTTACATTCTTCTAGCTAGCGCCATCGCTTCAAAATCCCCGATTTCCTTTTCTTTGATAGCTCATCCTTCATGAACTTAGCGAATTTCGGCAAGATGTGTTCTAAAGCTTCATGAATGGGATGTTGATATGCAATTTTAAAAATATCCAAAATCTTAAAACCGCTTATCTAACTTGGATTTCAAATCTCTCGGGATATGGTATGGGTGGCATTGTTGTAGATGACCCCTATGCATTTTCTCTCCTATTTCCTCTTTCTTTCCTGTTTCCACAACCTCTTCTCGCTTTTGTTGTTGCGTTATCCCCTTGTCCTTATCCTTAATCATTTGCGCTCCTTCCCACTTTCAGAAGATTATCGCTTGGCAAAGGTTTCATCTGCCCGGATTTATTTTTCAGATTACCTAAGCGTTCCTAGTGGACGGGTATTCAATGCATGTGCTATTTGTCCCAATTGATTTTCCAGATTCTTTAACGATGCCCCATAGCTTTGCAACGCCATATCTACTTGATTCAATTTCTTGTCTTGTTCCTCGCTCTTTTGTCGAGGCTCTAATAAACTTTTCCAAGGTCGCTTCCCAACTTGATACCCTCTCTGGTTGTTGAGGTTGATTTTGGAACCGGAGGTGTGTTGTTGTCTCAGGTGGTTGAGTCTGCACTTGATTGTTACTCCATGAGAACCCCGGATGATTCTTCCAACTCGGATTATAGGCATTTTGGGTAGGATATGGTTGGGTTGAACGATTATAATTTCCTACGAAATCGGCCGATTTCAATTTATGGCACATTGATCCGTAAGATGACCTCAAAGACACAACTCACAAACCATCGCCACCGGCCAGGTGGCTTGTGGATGCCATGTTTCTATATGCTTAGCTATTGCGGCAAATACTTCAGTGTTAATGTCGTTAGCAAGGCCCACTTCATATTTTCCTCGATGCTTTTGGATGGTTGGTCCTCGCCATGGGCCATCGATAGTTGTTGGTGGCCATTGTTTCTAACAATTGATATGCCTCATCAAAATTTTTGGACATAATCGCTTCCTCCCGGCAGATCAATACTAGACCTCGTGGATGCGGCAAACCATCACAAAATATCCCTAATTGCATCCATCGCGGAATTCCATGATGAGGGCATTTACTGGAGCATATCCTTAAACCTTTCCCACGCCTCATATAACGATTTCGACTCAAGTTGTGCGAAAGTATGAATGTCGTTCCATAGTTTTGCCGACTTCGCTGGTGGGAAGAACTTAGCTAAAAATTTTTGAGCTAAGTCATCCCATGTGGTGATTGATCCAGGAGGCAAGGAGTGTAGCCAGCTTCGTGCTTTATCTTTTAAAGTAAACGGAACATCCTCAACCTTATAAATAGCCTCTTCCGATACATTGTTAAATTTGAAGGTATCGCAAACTTCCAAGAAACTCAAGATATGTTCATTAGGATCGCTTCATCGAATTACCCCCAAACCGCACGATTCTCAGAAGATCCGAATTGATCCCGCTTTTATCTCAAACTGCTCGCATTGATTATTTGGCCTCTTAATACTTGATCAGAATCAGAATATTTAAGGTATGTAATCCTAAGTGATTTCGTTCGTTTCTCGCCATGTTCACGAGTAATTCTTGGGTTGTCGCTTCTTCTTCCAAATGTATCACCTCACTATTCAATCGCACCGTCTCGAACTCCTTCTCAAGGTTGTCTCAGATACGTAAGAAGTTCCTTTCTAGCTTTCGATCTAGTGTGCATACACGTAATTCTCGCCAATCCAAGAAGAAAGATTAAGTAGTGTTCAAATTAAAATCGAATTGATTATAACTAATATGAAATTAATATTAATAAAAGAAATTCCCAAGAACTGGCGCCAAAAAACTTGTTGAGTAAAATCTAGTTACACACAAAGACGCAAGTATACGTGGTCAACAAGTAATAAAGTGATAAGTTGAGTATCGTTCCACGGGGAGTTCTAATTAATAAATTTCAACTACTAATACTATATCAATTCAATTTTATTCAAACAACGAGAAATTGCGATTTTCCTAATTAGTAACTCAAAATTAAACACTTAAAGATATCTTGTATTAAGATAAACAATTAACTAAGCTATTACTTGAGTTAATGACTTCCTAGAGGTAAATATTAAGACTTCAATATCCCCAATTATGAATTATAAATCCGCTTATCTAATCATACCAATTACTATGTCTCATGGATTGTTAATGTGAATTTTCAAATGCCAAAAGCCCTCTTCCAAGTGATCAATTGACTTTATTTAACCCAGATTAACCTTGCTATATTCCTATGCAAAACAATTGGATTAAACTCTTTCCAAATCCCAATTCCTTATATGTTACATGCGGTGAATAGATATTTCCATTCAATTCACAAACCTAATTATTTACCGTAAATAATCGAGTCACATGTCATCATGTTCTAGTTCTAACCCTAGAATTCCTCTCCCAATTCCTTCTAGAGTAACACACTAATTATTGGCCAAATAATTAATCATTAAAATCAAAACATGATAAACAATCCACTTCAACATAAATAATTATAATGATGTAATAACTAAGTTATAATCATAAAAGGTTCAATTGAAATCTTAATTAAAGAATTAGTTCATCACGAAAATAAGAATCATTATTTGTTGACAAATCATCCTTAAAGAATTACAAATTAAAAATAAGGAGAAAAAGAAGAAACTCTGTAGCCAATCTTGAAGCTCCAAGTAATCTCCTGTAATCTTCAATGGAAAAGCTCCTTCAATACTCTCTGCCAAATAAATCCAACTCCCTTTTAATTCAGCAATTAGTTTCTTTTTATAGTCCCCCACAATCCTTCTCCAATTAGGTTTTATTATTAGCCCTTAATAGACAAATTAAGTCCAACCAGAAGTCAAACGCGCTAATCCGGTCAACGCCAGCCGAGGCTCGCCATTTGCCACCGAGGATAGTATAATTTCAGCGCCCTATACCGACTTCATTGAAATTACCAAATTGCCATTCAATGCTTGAAATTCCATAATTGCCTTCTTCCAACTTCCAAATCGCCAAACAAGATATAAACACAATAAAAATGCTACTAAATAACTTAAGAATGCAATAATTTAAGTCTAAATATATCCGAATTATGGGTATACTACCCATTCATCATACCCATCAAAACTCATAACTGTACACTAACATGCTCATACTATTGACCACTGCTAGTTTATTCATAATCTTTCTTCCTCGAAGTTCTAAGAGGTTCATTGCTTTAAGTAGACCATAATGTCTATTAATCCCACCGACCTTTTTCTATGCATGTTTGCAAGCATTAGATTTATTTTCCCGAAGTTAGTAAAATTCTCTACTTAGAACTTATTCGTGTACTAATAGTTTATAACAGTATAGGAGTATTTATTAATCCATCCTTACATCAAGTTATGATGCTGTCTCCGAGTCCCAGGACATCTTGCCATGTCCGAAGATATTATGACTTGTCCGAAGACAACATGCTTCGTCCGAAGACAACATGCTTCGTCCGAAAACATCGCGCTTTGTCCGAAGACATCACGCTTTGTCCGAAGACATCACGCTCTGTTCGAAGACATCACGCTTTGTCCAAGACATCACGCTTTGTCCAAGACATCACGCTTTAATAAAGCCGCCTCCTTCAGAGACTTTGCTTACACTATTTCGACAAAGTTTAAGTTTGTCAAGTTAATTTCATTAAGACTTTACTATATGCATACAACCTAAGGGAATTTCTTAATACGTGGTCTAACATGACCGAACCCATCAATTGGTTCCTAAGGCACGGCAGTGCCTACACCCCATGGATTTCAGAAGCAGTGAACATGCTCTGTTTTGCAGAGTAGTCACAACTTGATTCCAGACAATTTTTAACGTATTCATGCACAAAGGTAAACTTTCTAAACACCCTATATCATGCTAATTCATCATACTTGACCTATTAATCTGAAAAAACGAGAATCAACAAGACTCAAGTTAAGAACGGAGTAGAAATTATACCTTCTCGAGCTTTAACCTTGATATCTCACACACTGATTTGGTAATGCTTAGCAACTAAGAATTCTTTACTCAAATTTCTCCAACACTCTTATCACTAAAACAGATCGCCTGTGGGTGGCTTGTATTTAAAGAGAAAACATGGACTAGACACTTGCTTTACCCAATGTTGGGATTCATGGTGCAATAGAAATGAACAATGGTTACTTAAGGAGTTGTTCAACCACTCCATACCAGCCACTCAGCTAGCCATGCATGCCTAGGATTAGCAGCTTGAAGTTTGCGTAAAGAGAGTTTAGGCTACTGTTCTTTGTACTTGGTGACCCTAATTTGGGGACAAGAGAGTAGATCTCAGACATAGACAAGGGGCTAGTCACGGGCCCACTGCCCCACGCCACATTTTAATTTAACCAATACCTTGTACTCTCTCGCTAACTATTTGGTCGATTCCTAATTGATTCTAAATATCCCAAGTTTATGGGCTAACTCAAAAGTCCATCAATTAACTTATCGGGCTAGACTCCCAATTTATTATTTGGACTTTAAACATGCAAATACTTAATCATCCTTCACTAAGTCCATCCTTGTCTCACACAAGACATTTCATGAACCTATCATAATTCTCCACATCCTAGCAATCATTAAGAGTTCAATTTTAATACAATTGAGTTACTCCCCTCATGCCACGTGAAGCATTTATAAAATAAATAATTCAATTTGCCTCTATTTAATAATAATATTAAATCATAAAATTTACTAGTATTACATCCTCTCCCCCTTATAAAATTCCATCCCCTGAATTGATACAAGGTTATACTTAAAAGATGGGGATACTCTCTCCTCATCCTATCTTCTAATTCCCACGTGGCCTCTTTCGACATCGTGGTTTCGCCAAACAACCTTTACGTAACATATAACTTTGTTTCTTAGCATTTGTTCTTTCTTATCTATTATCCGAATGTGAATTTCTTCATATGCCGATTCTTCTCTACTTGAATGGGCTCATAGGAAATCACGTGCTTATAGTCGACTTATACTGGTCAGAGTACGGAAATGTGAAACACGTTGTGGATGTGTTCCAATTCTGGTGGCAAAGCAACTTTGTATGCCACTTCGCCCACTCGCTTTAATATCTCGAATGGCCCTATGAACCTCGGACTCAATTTTCCTTTCTTTCCGAATTTGATCTTTCCTTTCCAAGGAGATACCTTCAAAAACACAAAACTACCGACTTCAAAGTCTCTGGGTTCGACAATGCAAGTCGCAGTGCTTTTTTTTGGCAATCTTGAGTCGCTACCAATTTGCCCCATATTGTTGCTACCACGCCTACCGCTTTCATCGGACTAATTTCGTCCCAAAATTCGCCGTTCTCCGACTTCATCCCAACATAATGGAGTCCTCGCACTTTCTCCCGTAAAGAGCTTCATATGTGCAAGATACCGATACTCGCATGATAGCTATTATTGTGTTTAATTCTACTAATGGTAAATGGTCGTCCCAATTCCCTTGAAGTCCATCATGCAAGCTCTCAAAGATGTCCTCCAACGCTTGTATGGTTCGTTCACTCGCCTGCCGGTTTGAGGGTGATAAGCGACTTAATCTCAATTGAGTTCCCATTCGCTCCTCGCAAACTTTTCCGCATTTTGACGTGAAACGCGGATCTCGACGGAGACAATCGACACCTTAGACTCCATGTCGCGATACGATTTCCTTTACATACAAATTTGCTAATCGGTTCAAATTGAATCGAATCTTGATGGGTAGAAAATGAGTCGCCTTTTTATTAGTGGTCCACAATAACACAAATGGCATCATAACCTTCTTCAGGTAACCTAAGTCCAACCATGAAGTCCATCGTAATGTGCTCCCATTTCCATTCGGTATTTCCAATTTGTTGAAGTAGTCCACTTGGCCTCCGTGTTCTCGCTGACTTTTGACAAGTAAGACATTTGCTAACACACTCGCAACCTCTCTTTTCAAATTAGGCCACCAAAATGGTATCAAGATCACGCAGACATTTTTGTGCCTCCTAGATGAAATGTAATACGCCAGATTGTGTGTGCTTCGTAGGATTTCTCTCTCAATTGACATACCGCACCCATACTCGACCCTCAAATCTCAATATACCATCCTTATCTACTTTGAACCTTTCTTCCTTATCTTCTACTATTCTCTTCTTTATCTTCTCACATTCTTCATCTTTTCTCAGGCTTCCTTTATTCTATCCAATAACGCTTCGGTGAGCTCTCATCATGAGTAAATTTCCTTCCGCTTCTTTTGGTTCCTCCACCTCTAATTCCAACTTTTCCATTTCTCTTATTAATTCCTCTTGAGTTGTCAATTTGAACAACTTCTCCTTCCTTTTCTACTCAAAGCGCCGGCCACAACGTTTGCTTTTCTAGGGTGATAAAGAATTTCACAATCGTAATCCTTGATTAATTCCAACCATCTTCTTTGTCGCACGTTCAACTCCTTTCGTGTGAAGATATATTTGCACTTTTGTGATCCGTAGATATATCTCACATTTTTCTCCATACAAATAGTGCCTCCAAATCTTCAATGCAAAGACTACCGCCGCTAACTCCAAGTCATGGGTAGGTATCGTTTTTCAAAATCTTTTCAACCGTCAGTGAGGCATATGCAATGACCTTTCCATGTTGCATTAGCACACAACCAAGTCCTCTATGCGATGCATCACTATACACCACAAATCCTCTCGTATCATCTGGTAATGATAATACAGGCACCTCACTCAACCTCCTCTTCAATTCTTTGAAACTCTCCTCGCATTTCTCCATCCACACGAACTTCTCTATCTTCCTTGTTAGATTGGTCAGCCGGGTTGCTATCTTAGAAAAATCTTGGATAAATCTTCGATAGTACCCTGGCTAAACCTAAGAAACTCCTAACTTTTGTTGGCGCTTCTTGTTTTCCCCACATTTATCGATCCACCTTTGCAGGATCCACGGAAATTCCATTTTTATCTATCACGTGTCCTAGAAATTGAACCTTTCCATCCAAAATTCACATTTTGAAAATTTAGCGACATCTTTTCCCTTCTCAATGCTTCCAATACCATCTTTAGGTGTTAGGCGTGTGTTTCTTCCTTCGTCTTTGAATAAATCAAAATGTCATCGATAAATACTACTACTTAATTTATCTAAGTATGGCCTCAAAACTTGGTTCATCAAGTCCATGAATGTCACGAGCATTGGTTAACCCAAATGACATCACTAGAAATTCAGTAATGTCCCGTAGCGAGTTCAAACGCCATCTTTGGTACGCCCTCCTCTCGCACTTTCAATCGATGATAACCTGCTCAGAATCTATCTTGAAAAACACTTCGCCTCCCTTCAGCTTGATCGAAAAGGTCGCCTATCCTTGGCAATGGATATTTATTCTTAATTGTCACTTTGTTCAATTCCCGATAATCGATATAGAGCCTCATCGATCCATCCCTTTTCTTTACAAACAACACCGGTGCTCCCAAGGAGACACACTTGGCCGAATGTAACCCTTTATCTAGTAATTCTTGCAATTGAATCATCAATTCCTTCATTTCTACTAGCGCCATACGATATGGGGCTTTCAAATTGGTGCGGTTCCTGCATAAGTCTATTATGAATTAATTTCTCCGTTCGCGCTAAGGCCAAAATTGCTTGGAAACACGTCTTGGAAATCTTTTACCACTACTATATCTTTCATTTTTATTCTCTTTGATGAATGTCCACTATATAGGCTAAATAACCTACACATCCTTTCTTTAACAATTTCTCGCTCGTGATCATCGTGAAGGCAACACGATTGCTTTGAGCGATGAGCTATCAGAAAACACTACCTTAGACCGATTTGAGGTCCCAAGGTTCACACTCTTCTTCCGACAATCGATTATCGCAGCGCCATATGGATAACCAATCCATTCCTAATATCACATCAAACTCTCCCAGCTTTAATCTAATTAAGTCTACGCTTAGTTTGTGACCTCTAATGTTTGCACAACAGCTTTTGGTAAACAAATTCTATGGGAATTACTTCCTTATTCGCAATCTCTACGCTCAATGAGTTTTCTAAATGTTCGTGGAGGTATGTTTAGTCGATTAGAAAATTCTTCGCAGACATAAAGGAATAGGTAGCACTTTAATCAAATAATACATAGGCATTTATATTATTGATTGGGAGAATACCGACACCACGTCCCTTTTATTCATCAATCTCTGGATACCATGTTAAAGGTTCGGCAATGATTCGATTGATTGCGTTGGTCCGCCGATCATCACCACGCCCCCCCTGCTGGCCGCTTCCTCCGCTGCTCCCTTTCTTTGGGCAATCCTTGATTTGATGCTCATTGAGCCACACGCTAAACATCCCCTCGCTCTTTTCGGCTTGGGCGCTTAGTGAAATGTGCCCTTCGTCGCCGCATAATTATATAGCAGATGTCGCGCCTTCCAAAGATTCCCTTGATGGTTTTTTCCACATTTCGAGCAAGCTTCGCTTCTTTTCTTAAATCCTCCTTGATAATTTTCTCGATCGGGTTGATGCTTTTTCTGGTGGTTGTGTAGTTGTCGTTGTTCATGGTTATCCCATTTCCTCTTTCCCAAATAACTTCCACCATCGCTACTCCTCCACGAGTCTCTCCTCCAAAGATTCTTGTTCTTCTTCTCCTTGTTGTATTGGCTCAATGCCTCGCTACCTCCTCAAAGAATTATCGCTTTCTCCAATAATGTGGCGAAAGAGTCGATTTGAAGGACCGACACCTTGTTGAACAACCAAGGTTTTAGTCCAAGTTCAAGGCCGAGATTTCCTTTCTTCAAAGGTTCACTTGATGTTGCATGAATCGTATGAAGTTCATTAAACTTGGCCGCATACATCGCGCCACCGCTATCTCCCCTTGTTTTAGTTCTAGAAACTTTACCTCCATCCTATTCTTCATGCTCTTCTGAAGTAATTTCGAAGAACAAAGTCTTAAACCTTTCCTGTGTTATAGTCCCTTCTCCCGCCTCTCTCATTGATTTGCTTCCCACTAGTAGTTTGCTTCACCCTCATCATATATGTAGTAACAACATTTTCTCGGGTCTTCACCCACACGAGCAATGGCAAAGGCTTTCTCCATTTCCTTGATCCACGTTTGCACTACTTACGACAGATCTAGAGTACTATGAATTTTGAGGTCCTACACTCTTGAAGTCCTTGAAGTTTCATGAACGAGCTACTTGGGGAACGGGTGGTACTTGTTCATTTCTTCCCCAAGAGCCTCCCCTAACAAATCTACAAGCCTCGAATGGGATCTACTTGTCCTCTCTCATCATTAACCGACTCTTCCCAAGTGCGCTTAATCTACGTCTCATGCATTTTCCTACATCATGACACTTCCATTTTTATTATCTAATTATATTACTTAAACAATTCTCCATAAAAGGAATAAGATTTCTAATACATTTCAGTAACAAGATCATTTATATTCATATGCCAAATTGTTACATTACATGATTATCTCCAAAGATACTTCTATAAATGACACAACTTATCCCCTAATATCACAAAAGATGGGGACAACCATTAACATACTACCCTCTAACATAACTCAAAAGTTTGGGGTTTACAACATCTCACATTCTACATAAAGATTACAACAACATGAGATAATACACTACACAACTAACTACAACTAATAACTTTTAACGCCTAGACTTAATCTATCATTCCGCGCTTCCACACGGGCCTGGTACTCCCTCTCGAGTAATGTGCACCACCACATCTCGGCTTATGGTGTGTGTCGTGTCTATCCTCCTCGCTCGTCGGGTAGTGGTTTACCCCATCAATCAGCCCTTCCATGGCCGCAAGCAATGCATAGCTCATCCTATTCATCTTCCTCCTTTTGCACCTCACTTCATCTTCTAGATCGTTAGCCCTATCATTGGCCCTTTCCACTTTTCTTCAAATGGATCCTATCCATTACTTCCATCCTTAATCGAAAAGCGGATAGCTTCCTTCCCCGCCCCTCGCTCAACTCCCTCTCGCTCCATCTCTTCCAACTTCCCCGCCATTCTACATTCCTAGCCACCGCCTTGGAAACAAAGCCCCATCCGATTCCCCGCCTCCTTACGGTGAGCAATCTCTACTTCCATCTCCCCAGATCACTAACTTTCTCCGTGGTCTTCTTCCTTCACTTTTGAATTTGGACTCTGCCTTTGGCCTCACCTCTAACTCCTCAACTCTACACCCTAACTCTAAAATCAGCTCCTCATACTCCCCCAACATCCTATCCTCAAAAGTAGCCTCGCTTGAGTCCCCCATGGGCTCATCCACCATACGCCCTCCTCCGGATCATACTCTTTGGGTATTGGCTCTATCTCCTCTTCCTCGCCATCATCATCATCGATAGAACTACAATTGATATAGGCTCGCTATCAATGGTGCCTCATATACCACGGTATGTCACGCGCTCCTCTTCTACTACTGCTAGGTCCTCCCATGTCACCATCCCACAATCACCGATACAAGACAAAACAACCAACAACTCCATTAGAATCATAAGTTCATCAGATAGAGTGAAGTTATATTCTCAGAACACGCTAAGTCCATCTCTATGAAAACTCTATATGAGTTTCATCCCTTTCTATCTTCTCGAGTTCTCCTAAGTTATAATCTAAGGACTCTCGCTCCTAAGGTTTATAACTATGGCTTTGATATCAACTCAGGACGCCCCCAAAATTCGCATACACCCATATCTCGAATTTTTGGTGCATCACGTACTACTACAAATATCTTACAAAATCATTAACAACGAAATAATAGAATAATTTACATTGATGTAATATAAATATTCACGCCCCAAGGTACCGTAACCATTACTACAACAATTTCGTGATTAGCTTAACATAGCTTAATCATTCTTGAATACATCATAACAATCATAATAATAATAATAATACTTCTAGTCTTAAGGACTAAGTTATTCTCGTCGCTTTGCCCTTTCCCTTGTCTTTCCTCAAGTACCGCCTTGCTTCGCTTTTTAAATGTAATGTTTTAGGAAGCAAGAATGAGCAACAAGTTTGCCCAAAGAAGTAATATAGCTAGAAGAACAAGCGCTTATAGCATTTGAATCTTTCAAAGGTATAATAATAATTGATAGTTTAAGGATATCAAGAATATCAAGAGTATTCAATAGAGTCGTTATAGATCAAGGATATCAACAAAATCTCGTGATTTATCCATTTCGAGGTTCAACATGAATGAGTATCGAAAGTAGCCCACTAAGGACTAAGAACTCTTACTAGAATTAAAAGATTTCACCGTAATCCAATACAAACGAAAGTACAACAGTGATCAAATTTAAAGTACCCTACGTTATTCATAACATTTAATCATACTCATGTATGCACGCTTGCCTCTCGACAATATATAATTTCCACTTCTATGAGGGTTGTTCATCTCAAGAGATTAACGATAGTCCGCACCAAATCAATCGGTTTGGATAGCTCTTTAACTCATAATAATAGTCTAGTTTAATCAAGGGCTTGTATAGCTTTTTCATCATGCATTTAGGAATGATAAGTCCAATGCTTACAACAACGCCAAGGTATACAAGTGATTTTCTAATAGAAGCGGATATTTGCTTGATAAAATATGATTGATATGACAACAATTCAACGATAAAGTGTGTGAATTAAGGAACTTGCAACACAATAATAATAGTGTTTGAGGATACTTGCTCAATGTAAATTTGAGTGAGGTTAGGAACTTGCCCAACAATAACAATAAGTTAGGGATAGAAAACTTGCATGATATAAGTAACAAGTTTTTAGGATAGGAAACTTGCATAATATAAGTAATAAGTTTTTTTTAGGGATAGGAAACTTGCATAATATAAGTAACAAGTTTTTTAGGGATAGGAAACTTGCAACAATATAAGTAACAAGTTTTTTTAGGTAGAAACTTTTTTTTAGCGCTTTTTGATTACTACTAATAGCTTAAAAATCACCTCAATCTAACTATGTATGTCCTATTCATGTAAGTATAGGTATTCATTAGCCAAACACACTTGATATATATCAACAACATGTACACATAACACATTTTTCTTTCTATCTCATTGCACTCCATCAAAACTCATAATCGATACTAACATGCTCATACTATTGACCACCGCTAGTTTATTCATAATCTTTCTTCCTCAAGTTCTAAGAGGTTCATTGCTTTAAGTAGACCATAACGCCTATTAATCCCAATCGACCTTTTTCTACGCATGTTTGCAAGCATTAGATTTATTTTCCAAGTTAGTAAAATTCTCTACTTAGAACTTATTCGTACTAATAGTTTATAACAAGATAGGAGTATTTATTAATCCATCCTTATATCAAGTTATGATGTTGTCTCCGAGTCCCGTGACATCTCGCCATGTCAGAAGATATTATGACTTGTCCCAAGACAACATGCTTCGTTCAAGACATCGCGCTTTTGTCCCAAGACATCACGCTCTGTCAAGACATCACGCTTTGTCAAGACATCGTGCTTTGTCCGAAGACATCACGCTTTGTCCAAGACATCACGCTTTGTCCGCCGCCTCCTTGAGACTTCAGAGACTTTTGCCTACACTATTTCGACAAAGTTTAAGTTCGTGGGTTAATTTCATTAAGACTTTACTATATGCATACAACCTAAGGGAATTTCTTAATACATGATCTAACATGACCGAACCCATCGGGTTGGTTCCTAAGCACGGCAAACCAAGCACCTTATGGATTTCGTATAAAGTGAACATGCTCGCTTTTTACAGAGTAGTCACAACTTGATTCGCATAATTTTAACGATTCATGCACGAAGGTAAACTTTCTAAACACCCTATATCATGCTAATTCATCATACTTGACCTATTAATCAAAAACGAGAATCAACAAGACTCAAGTTAAGAACTAGAGTAGAAATTATACCTTCTCGAGCTTTAACCTTGATATCTCACATAATCGATTTGGTAATGCTTAAGAACTAAGAATTCTTTACTCGATTTCTCCAACACTCTTATCACTAAAACAGATCGCCCTCGGTGGCTTGTATTTAAAGAGAAAACATGGACTAGACACTTGCTTTACCCAATGTTGGGATTCATGGTGCAATAGAAATGAACAATGGTTACTTAAGGAGTTGTTCAACCACTCCATACCAACCACCACTCACCTAGCCATGCATGCCTAGGATTAGCAACTTGAAGTTTATGTAGAAAGAGAGTTTAGGCTATCGCTGTTTTTGTACTTGGTGACCCTAATTTGGGGACAAGAGAGTAGATCTCAGACATAGACAAGGGGCTAGCTCTGGTCGTGCCCACCGCCCCCACGCCACATTTTAATTTAACCAATACCTTGTACTCTCGCTAACTATTTGGTTGGATTCCGAATTCGATTCTAAATATCCCAAGTTTATGGGCTAACTCAAAAGTCCATCAATTAACTTATTGGAATAGACTCTCAATTTATTATTTGGACTTTAAACATGCAAATACTTAATCATCCTTCACTAAGTCCATCCTTGTCTCACAAGACACAAGAACATTTCCACAAGCAATCATTAAGAGTTCAAATTTAATAATTCCTCATCCACGTAAGCATTTATAAAATAAATAATTCAATCTATTTAATAATAATATTAAATCATAAAAATAGTATTACAAACCCAACTTTGAAGGGTGTTTTGCTACTATCATACAAGATGTCTAGTGACATACAACCTCGTGTTATCATAAATGTGGGTTGTGCACATCCACTCTTGAGTATATCTAAGCATTACCTATATGATCTTGGAGTTTGGTTGAAATATAATTTTTAATTGCAGACAGTGGAGATAGTTATATGTCAAGAGAAGGCTCACCATTGGAAAGAACATGATAGTAATATTCTTATTTTTCTTTGGGGTCTATTGGGTCAACCAAGGATAATTATGTGGGCATATGATATCTATTATAACCTAGACGCATGGCCTCCCATGTATGAAGGTTTTCTTGAGCACTTTCTAAAGATTTTAATTGCTAAAACAGTTATTGACTGTACCTTTATGTAAGGTGCCATTGTGACGTGCTATCCAAGGTTGGGACATGAGTCACAGTTGGTATATATTTGTATCAAAACTCACAACATATGTGTTGTTGTATTTTGCACGACAATTGTAGTAATAAAGTTGTAGTTGTTTTCTGTACCATGTATTTGGCGACTCAGAATAGGTTGGATGGATTGGACATATTTTGGGGTTGTCACAGAAGGATCTAATAAAGATAAAGGGGAGGTTAAGGCAGACAAATAAGTTGCCTTTGTAATAGTTGCCTGGGAAGAGAAATATTGTTTTGGAATATATAGAAGACATATTCACTCTTTTGAGGTATTTCAATTGAATGTATGTGTGAACTGTAACACGGTGTAGCACCATCTGTCGGGTTGGAAGATACCCGGATTTGGGGGCGTCACAACATCATTTCTGCATATATTGCTTAAAATTGAACTTTTATACAAGTCGAACTCTTTGTATATAGGTGCAAACGATGCATAACACTACTTCCAAATAATGCACTTAGACCCAATTAACCACACACACACTTCAAATAAATAAGGGAATTCAAAAGACTCGGTAACCGTGTTTTCACGGAAGTCGGGGGTTGCCTAACACATTTCCCCTGCTTAATCAAGCACTCGAATTCTATGAATCTCGATTTCCAAGGTCTGTTAAACAGAGTCCAATAATTGGTCTTTATGTAAATCTTTTCAAATCTGATTTAGTTGGTACAACAATTTCAAAACTACCAACTGGCGATTCTAAATTTATAAATTGTCGATATTTTATGTTAGACTATTTTTAAACTCGTTCTTTCAAATAAAATTTAACACAGAAAACATAAAGGGTAGAAAGACAAAAGGAGAAATTCTAAAAAAGGGAGAAAAAAAATCGACGTCGACAGTTGGTTACTTCGATGATGTATGAATGACTTTAAACTAATTTAGTTATTAAAATAACCCTACAAATGAATACACTCGATGTATTTTAAAAGAATGAGACAAGATTGACATTTCAGATGAAAGTTCCCAAAGAGCAAACAATTTTCTAATTATATACCAATGAGATTCAAGATATGTTTAGCTAAAACTAACCAAATATTCTCAATTAACTCATATAAAAGATCATTGTTTATGCTATTATAATAAGTATTCATATAAAAGATCGATGTTTGTGCTATTATAATAAATATTCATATAAAAGATCGTTGTTTGTGCTATTATAATTAGTATAGATGTTTTTATCGTTCAAAATTTTATAACTTTACATCATTTAATTTATAAAAGCACATTTTTATCACTGATAATATTTTAATCTTATATGCAATGTAATAAATAAATCAAGAATTATTTAAAGAATAAATCAAAGCACAACTCTTTGTATACAAAAGTAAGAAATGAAACTTGTTACAATAAAATACAATCTCTGACCCCATTCAGCTTTAGTTTCTGAATACCAGTTTCATTCATTTGCTATTTTTGTTTATCCTAAAATCTTTATTTGTGACCTACCTACCTATGCCTCCAGAAACATTGATTAAGTTTACAGAAGGAATTCAAACACCATATACTAGCTATCAGACTCACTAACTAATCCCCTAATACGTGTGTCAATCGTCAACTAGATAAAAAATATAACTTTACAGATTGAACTGTTAAATAGAAGGTAACAGTCCTATGTACAAGAGGTGTATCAATCATCTTCTTTATCTTTACATAGGAAAGCCAAAACTTTGATAACCCATTGACCCTCCCTGGTTAGGAAAGTTACTTGGTGGCGGCACCGGCTGGGTATCTGCAGTGGTTGTAATGTCATGTATGCTTGACCTCTTCCTCTCTTTCTTCATCGAGTTCTGACGAAGGTAGTATTTTTGTGCGTGGCTAGCCACTTGAGTTGGTGTTCTTGTCACCACCACATTTCTTGAGATACTCCTCCAATCACCCTTTCCGTACCTATCCAGTCCAATTAGGAATAATCTGCAAGAAATCGCAAAACAGTCCACAATCACCAAAAAAACAACATTGAACCATTTTGGTAACATGTCATGCCATCCTATCAAAAAAAAGAAAGAATGCAATCTAATACTCCTTTCTTCCAAAAATTACTGCATATCGGTATACGCAACAAAAACTATATATTGCTTAAAATTTGGGGAAAATACTAACAAATTATAAAAAGTAATGAATTAAGTAATTATGAAGTTATCGTTAAATATATATAACATTGCACAAGTCATATGATACATAGATGTTAGAGTTGTTAACATTTTCTTGAAGCAATATATCTTGCATGTACCAATATTTGACAATAACTTTACACCAATACCATTACGTTTCGATCACTGCCAATACCGATATGTATCAACAATCTCTGATACCAATACATATCGGCCGATTAGTACTGCTATCAACTACTACTTCGAACCATGAATCTCGTAACTCTTGACCTAATTAAACTGCATTTAGCTAAAGTTAGATAGAAATGTATCCAGCAAATTTACTAGATCTAATTAAACGGCATTTAGCTCAAGTTAGAAAGAAATGTATCCAAAAAATTTACTATTTAGGATGAATGGCATCATATCAAACTGGGATTCTCAAAACTAATCAAAATAGCTTGAGAAGTCCATCAACCACTCAAAGTTAATTTCAAGATGGACATTTACATAAAAGAAAAGAAATTGAGAACACATTTAGCGTAATCTAGAAAAGAAATTGGACATTTAGCTATGTAGCCTAAAGTGAGCAAATGAAAACAGTTCAATTTTTCATGTTACATACTCATTGTTATCATTTTTTTCTTGAATTAATCTCAATCAATTGAAATTGCCAACAAAAACCATAAAATGTTGGGTTCTCTCATAACCTTTTTTCAGGGACACCTTCATTTCATTTTAAAAACAATTCAATTAGAAAAACTTAATACAAGACAAACATGTCCAAAAAATTCATTTCACCATTTTGAACCCAAATTTTCGATATAAATCATCAGACATCCAAAACCAACAAAAAATTAATAGGGCTTCCCCAATTCATTTTACTCTCCTAGTCATCTAGCTATCTCACCAACCAAAGAGCAACTAAATGGGTAACTAAATGTTAATTTATTTATGCTTATTTCCTTCCAAACACAACACCATAAAGCACTTTTCTAATCCCTATTCTAAATATGTATACATTAAACCCTTCTATAAACAACAATTTATTCCAAACAATCCTTTTGATAATCAAATAGGAACGAAATCAAGAAACTAACAAATTCTATTATATAACATTACAGGAAAATTAAAAGTAAATTAGCAAGAAAAAACAAGAAAACCAAAAACCCATAAAGTAAAAACTATCAAATCACCAATAAATTTGGTATTTGCAAATAAAAACATACATACCCATCATATAATCATATATTTGGGTAAAACCCCACAAATAAATACCAAAACCTGAAAATACACAGGTATATATATATATATACCTGTGTTCTTCTTCGGTCCAGGGAGTGCCTTTCTTTCTCTCGACGTCTCCGTGTTTTGATTTTGCAGAGACAAACGAGATCTGGCTCTCACTCGACTCGGGTTCAAACCCGAACGAGTTGTCATCGGGATAACTGGGCAGCTCGACCCGGCCCGAATCGATCTCCAGTACATCTTGAACCAACGCGTCGTAGTGGACTTTCACATCCTCAACCGACTTTCCGGGGACTTGATCGGCAACCTTCTGCCACCGGTTCGCGGAATCCTCGGGGAACAACACCAGTGCTTTCTCGAATAGCTTATCCTCGACCCGGGTCCAAGTAGATTGAACCGGCGGAGAATTGCAAATCATCCACCGATTATCATGTCTATCGTGAAACATAATCACTTAGATTTTGTTTATCTCTCTAGATTCGTTCTATAATCTCTTTGATTTTGGATTCTCTCTAGATTTGCTCTTTATTTGGGGATATTTTGGTGAGGGATTTAAGGAGGTTTAAGTCTCTGTTCTTATATATACTGATATTGATTCATGAGTTGTACATATAGCAGTGTGTTGAGTTTTATTCAAGAAGAGATATTTTTTTTGGTTTAAAATAAAAAATTTAAATGGCTGTAAGCTTGTAGAAATGTGACTATAATTGTTTATATTTTAAAATTTAATATTAATTTAGAGTTCAATTTGAGCACGTTTCAAAGTTTTTCCCAAACACGGCTCTTTTACGATTTCTATCCCTTTTAAATAGCCTTACAAAGTAAGATCCTTTAGAGAGTTTTTGACGTCATCAGTTAAACTTGTTTATAAGTTGTTTTAAAAAATAAAAATAATTATTTTTTATTGTTAAATCTAATATATAAGTTTCATTAAATATATTATTAATTTATTTTTATTTATTTTAGTAATTTCATCTGTAACCTATATTTACTTTTCTAAACTTTCTTTTTTTTAATAATTTACATTTAAAATAAGTGATAAATAATTTTTATACTAAACATTTTTACTTTTTATTAGTCTAAGTGTTTTTTTCACTAGGAAACACAAACTATTTTTTAAAATATAATTATAAGTTGAAGCAATAATCAGAAGAATCATTATATATATATATATATATATATATATATATATATATATATATATATATATATATATATTCGGAGAAAACTCAAAAGCGAGCCTTAAAAAGAGCATAAAGCAGAGCCTTTGCGTCTTTGGTGTCTATATGGCTGGTTTCGACCCGTCGCTAAAGACTACATGGCTATATGACGGATCGAGCGAACTGTCGCCATAGACCTCAAAGACGACAGCCTGTCTTTGATTCGCTTCTTTAAGGTTGACTTTAGAACCGGGACCAGATATATATATATATATATATATATATATATATATATATATATATGTCGACGTCGGAGAAATTTTTATCCATCTTCCTATGTGTTTTTTACTCTCTATATTTTCTATGTGAATTTGTTTGATCTGAAGGGTGAGATTTTCAAGAAAAAACCTGACATATAATGTCGACGATTTGAAAAGATTTCATTTTTATGGTTTGAATTAGACAGAGTCGTCAGTTGATATAATTTAAATGGTTGTATCAACTCTACCAAATTTTGAAAGATTTTGCAATATGGCTTAATATTGGACTCTGTTTAATTGGTCTTGGAAATTGAGATTCATATAGTTCGGGAGCTTGATTAAGCGGGGGGAAGGTGTTACGCACCCCCGACTTCCGTGAAACACGGTTACCGTGCTTTTTGTTCCCTAATTTGTGTATGTGTGTGTGGGCATTGCAGTTAATTGGGCCTCAGTGCTTTACTTGGAAGTAGTGTTATGCCTGTTTTGTATATTTGTATAAACTTTCAATTTTAATACAAGGCTCATAAAATTATGTTTTGAAAACAGGTTTTCAAATCTTTATGCTCACATAGTAATTGAAGTCTTTGATACTTCCAATTTATTCTGTATTCGGCTTAGTTTAATTTTATTCTCGAGATACGAAGCATCTTGACAAGATATATATATATATATATATATATATATATATATATATATATATATATATGACGCCCCAAAATAGGTATACATCACTCATTACGAGTCGTCAAATACATGATACAGAACAAATACAACCCGGTAATACAATTGTCGTGCAAAATACACGACAACATATATCTTGTGAGTTTGAATACAAATATTGTCTAATAGACAGTATACAAACTCAAAAGGAGTCCTCATTACAATTATTGATACACTATTTTACAAAATAATGATGACTACTAAAACAACTATCTTGAATCATCACTCCATATCCCGGCTAGTTCCTCCTAAATTCTCTCCTCCTGAGAAGAACAATGGAACAAAAAGGAAAAGGGTGAACTCAACTAGCCCAGTAAAGAATATTATGACTAAGATTGTAAAACCCCAACTTTTTGAATAAAGATGAATTTTCTATAAATATTATTTTTGAATATTATGGAGTGAAATTGATATAATGTTATAGTTGTGGGTAAATTTATAAATTTTGCAAAGTACGCAAGTTGTTATATAATATTCGATTGGTCGGGGAATATTCGTTTTAACAGAGAATATTCGTACAACGGCACAATCATTGGTGGACCCCACAACGGAATTATTATTGCGGATTGAGAAAATGACAAAAATACTTTATGAAAATAACGTTGAAGTTTTACAGATTAACTCGTTGAAACACCTAGTGTTAAAAGTACGATAATACGCGTGGTCGTTAAGTAGTAGCACGGTATTAATTATTGATTCTTACGTGATAAGTCACTCAGTTTTGTTGGTATTATTAATGTAATAATACAGAAAATCATTTTATATAAAACATAATACTTTTATAAAGTTATTCTATAAATAGAATATATTATATTCTATTATGCATAGTGTTGCATAGTGTCTGCATAGTATTTTGCATTGTCAAATCTTTTTATATAAAACAAAATACTTTTATAAAGTTATCTGTTTTATTAGACAATAATTAGAATATATTATATTTTATTATGCATAGTATTTGCATAGTGCCTGCATAGTGTTTGCATAGTAAAATCTTTTATAAAGTTATTTGTTTTATTAGATTATAAATAGAATATATTAAATTTTATTTAAAAGATTTTTCTTTAAAAATGGACCGTCAGATTAAAGTAAATCAATCTGGACCGTTCATAAGTTAGTTACTATGCAATCCATTTTTCTATAAATAGAAGCGCATTCCTTCATTATTTTCTTACGAATTCACTGAAACTCTAGAGAGATAAACTATAGAGAGAAAGAAGAAAGTATTCTGCTACTTCACTACTTATATATTCAATACTCTTCTTCTTAAGGTAGGGAATATTATTTGTTGTACTCGTAAGGGGTGTTATTCTTTTGTATTCATGAAGAGAACTTATGTTATTCCATTCTTTATTATTACATTGGAATAACTCTGCTTTTACTTGGCTACCCTATACTTGGTGACATTCTTCATTATTTCGTCTTTACTATTATTCATTTGGAATATCACCGTCATGCATTTTCTGTGGGACTGATTAATCCTTATTAGTATTATGTTGGAATAACTTGTCATCTGCAATACCGCATGCATGGTGATTTCTGTTGTAATTCCATTCTTTATTATTACTGTTGGAACATCCTCGCGCCGCATGTAATTTACTTTGACCGGTTCCGTTATTTAGTATTCTGTTTGAATAACTTTGTCTATGCAAGCACTGCATGCATGGTGATTTCTTTTGTTATTCCATTCTTTATTATACTCGGTTGGTTAAATTTTTGACTTCTATACTCCATGAAATTAGTGGAATATCCTTGATAATTGCGCTTCATCCAAAGATATCTTTCACTTGAAAAAATATTCTTCTGAGCATTCTTGAATTTTACTCTACAAAGCAATATCATGTTGATAATTTGGACATTATTGATTCTTGGACAAATTAATTCTTGAACTTGTTTTATTGAATTCTTATATCATTGTCATCATCCTCATATTTATATTTTTGAAAGTCATCTGTGGCATGTAGTGCATAGATGGACTTGGTATGATTATGACCGAGGATTATTCGATTGTAATCATGACCGTAATGTTACAAATGATGTGGTAAAAGTCTTCATTGGCCCGTAGTGCATTGATGGGATGATTATTGGCATGATCATGACCATTAATGAATACACAAATATTCTTGGCCCGTGGTGCATGGATAATTGTGGTCGTGATACTAAAGAATATCCTTGGTAGTAGTGGGGTGATTTGATGATGTGGATTATTTATTGTTTGAGTCTCAAATGATAAAGTCATGAAAAACCTTTTAAATCATAGAAGATAGTAGATTTTATTCTCTACTTAACTCTTCTAATGGATTGCTTGTTTTCGCTTCTGATTAAAGTTGATGTTTGTTATATTGTATCGGTTTAACACTATTTAAGGCTAATGATAATTTATTTCGCATTATCTTAGTCATAATATTTCTTCTTGGGCTAGTTGAGCTCACCTTTTTTTTCTTTATTCTCTTGAGGAAATGAGAGCGTAGTCGGGACGGCCTTAGGGAGCGGAGTGATGGTGGGATGATAGTATTAACTAGTAATCCTCACTATTCTGTTAAATAGTGTGACAATAAATGTAATGAGGACTCATTCTGAGAGTGGATATTGTCTAGAAGATAGTATTTGTATTTAAACTCACAGCTCTCTTGTTGTATAATTAAGATTGTATTTATGTTCTGTACCATATATTTGGCGACTCAGAATAGGTGATGTATACCTATTTTGGGGGCGTCACAAAGATAATATACAAAAAATTATCATTAGTTTTCAACAGGGAAAAATATGATAAAATATAATAGACAACAAATTTTAGATCAACAACTACAGCAGAAACAACAATCCATTAGAAGAGTCCGGTAGAGAAAGAATTCTACTATCTTCTAAGATTTAAAAGTTCATCATCAATATTTTATCCATGTAACATCAATCAATATACATCTTGAATAAAATATTCATCTTTGCAGTACAGGCCAAAGATATTCATTTATATCACCAGTTGGTCATGTTAATTGATGAATGCATATTATTCATTTATTTTGATTCCTTTATTTTTAGTTTTATTCCATATTTCATGTGTATATGAGCTTATTAATGTGTTTAATGATTTCAAGAAGAATTGGAGCTGAAATGAGGAAAAAGAGAAAATTGCAGGGTTTTTAGCATTAAGTTGGATGCAAGGTCTTGGCTTGGGACTTGGATTTTTATTGCAGAGCTCTTCCTTAGATTTTTGGAATATCTTGAATCATCCCAATCAGAGTTCATATGAAAAAGTTAAGATCTTTTTACTAAACGGATGTTGAACCTCAAAGTTTGGAAGTTACAATTTACATAGCAGTCACTTGGAGCCCAATTTTGACCTTGATTCAGCCAGAATCTGTCAATTCTCAAAGTATAAAAGTTGTAGATCCTGTCGATATCTTCGTTTTGATAGGTAACAGGCCTCGTAACTCCTTCTAGTTCAAAAGTTATGCTCATTTTACCAAAGAACGTCGCAGGAGAAAATAGAAATTCGCCCCAGTGAATTTGAGCGCAAAAATTGGAAAATCTTGAATTTTTGGAAAGTTTCTAAATGCAGATTTTGGCAGATTTCAACATGGAATGGGATTATTATTTCTATTAGCTTTAGGATTTACTTTATACTAAGATTTATTTCAAAATTAGATTCTATTTCTTTATGGAAACTAGTTATGATTTGTAATTCCTTTTAAGATTTGGATTTCTCCTTCCTATAGGATTTAGGACTTTGTCTAGCACTATAAATAGAGGATGAGAGTCAGGATTTTATTCATTCAATCATCTACTACATTCTCTCATCTACAACATTGGAGGATTGAAGACATAAGCTAAGTTCTTTTTATTCAGTTCTAAGGGATGTTGAACCTTATTTATAATTAATGGTTAATTGAGTATTCATTATTTATTCCTTCTCACATGAAATTCATTCTTGATAATCTGATTTAATTTTTGAATGCTATTTGGCTTAACTGATTTGATTTCTGCAGGATTGAGTTGGTTAACAAATATCATATGCTAGATCAAGGAATAATATTACGTGTAATTGATATTGTTTCTAATCACAAGTAGTAATTAGTAATATCTGATTGTGGACAAACTTTTGAGTATTGCTATGATTATCAGAAGACAAGTTAAACAATCCGAGCTTATGTGTTTGTTGCTTGGAATAGTCTAATTCCCTAGTTCTTAATGCTGCTATTATATTAAATCTAGAGAGCTTATTCTAGGTTATATAATTGCTAGAATCTTGTGAAGAGCTTATTTCATTGAGTGACAATCTAAGGGGAGTTTTGGGTAGCAGAGCTTGTTGTTATGTAGGGCTATTAGTTTCATTGAAGTGTAAATAATGTTACACTTGATTAATCTATTATTGTAAAAATGTGATACTGAACTGAAGAACTGAATATTTTTATTCATTGTTTATTCTTATTAATTTAATTAATTAATTCAAAATCCCCTTTTTATTAGAAATCATAGGATAAATATAAAACAAATCACTCTCTGTGGGATCGATCATTGCTTACTACTGTGCTAATTGTTTAAATTTGTGAAGTGAAAGTGAGGTTAATTTAGGAGTGTAAATGACAGATCCCAAATTTTGGCGCCGTTGCCGGGTAGTGTTATTTGTTTTTGTCTATTCTTTGTTTTCGTTTATTATTTTCTTTTCTTTTTGTTTTATGACTCAATATTCTAACTTTATTGACTTAAATTTTGATCAAGAGATAGAGAAAACTACATATACAAAAGAAGTTCTTGTCCCATCACTTGAAGTGGAAGAGATGGCGGTGCCACACAATAACAAAACTTTGAAAGAACTGGCTACTCCTGATCTGACTCAACCATCTTTTTGTATTGAGTATCCTACTTTAGATGTTGCTTTTGAACTTAACTCTAGATTAATTCATCTTTTGCCTACTTTTCGTGGTCTTACAAGTGAAAATACATATAAGCATCTAAAGGAGTTCCATGTGGCGTGTTCCACGATGAAAGTACAAGGAGTGGCAGAGGAGCAGATCAAGCTTAGACTTTTTTCATTCTCATTAGCAGATTTGGCTAAAGACTGGTTATACTATCTACCTTCAAGATCAATACGATCATGGACTGATATGCAAAGGTTATTCTTGGAGAGGTTTTTTTCTGCATCAAGAGTTACCGATATAAGAAAGGAGATATGTGGAATCAGACAGTTTAATGGAGAAAATCTCTACGAGTATTGGGAAAGGTTCAAGAAGTTGTGTTCCAGCTGTCCACCTCATGGAATTGATGAACATTACTTGATCCAGTACTTCTATGAGGGGTTGCTACCAATGGAAAGAAGCATGATTGATGCAGCAAGTGGAGGAGCACTGGTAGACAAGACTTCAGAAGTGGCAAGGAACTTAATTACAAACATGGCAGCTAACTCACAGCAGTATGGAACTAAGATGGAACACACACCACAAAGGGTAAATGGGGTAAGCACGAGAGACTTGGGCAATGATTTACGATTTAACTACTTTGGTTCGACAAATGGGTACGCAAGGAATACATGAAGTTATTGATGAAGCTCAACCTCGATTACCACCACGAGAAAACCAAGAAGTACCTATCAATTCTGGGACATCTATAGAGGATATGTTCAAGGCATTCATGATCCAAACACAACAGTTCATGAGTCAGACAAGAACTTCTGTTCGAGATTTGAGGGACCAAGTTGGTCAGCTTGCAACCACAGTAGGAAGGTCACTTTCTCAAACTGTTGAAAATGTAAGTGCCATAACATTGAGATGTGGTGCAGAGGATTAGCAGCAAGGAAAGTTAATACAAAGCAAGTCCGACAATAGTGAAACAAGCAACATTGATGTACTCAAACAAAAATTTCCACCTCTTTCAGCTTATGAACCGAAACTACCTTTTCCCCAAGTTCTAACAAGGAATTGGAAAGTTGGAAAGAATTCAACGTGGTATAGAGAGTCTAACGAAAAATTCCTATAAGAAATGGCGAATAGGGAACAAGAACTTAAAGATGATGAGGAGTTCACTAGTGGAAACCATTTGGAAGTGCTCGAGACTACTGCTAAATTTGAAGAAGAAATCAGGTATTCAAAGTTTGAAAAGGATAAACAAGAGGTAGAGATGGAAGAATTAATAATTCCTGCAGATTTCTATAAGGAGGACATAGATGATGATACTTTCCTTGTACCAGCAACAACACTGAATGATAAACACCATGGGACCTTACACATGGAATTGGACGACGGACATGTCCAGTTCGATATATATGAAGTTAAAAGGTATCTTGGTAATGTTAATTCTATTTTTGCTATTAATGTTGTTCACTCTATAGTGCAGAAATCTCTTGAGCAAATATACGAGAAGAATTTGAGGAGTGGAATGGAGCAAAATCATGATCTGAATGATGCTCCTAATGAATTAAAACTGTTACCAGTCCACTTGAAGTACACAAGTCCAATTACATAAAATGAGAAGGATGATGTCAAGCCAATGACAATAAACAAGGGCAGCTGCTTGGGAGGCAACCCAAGATCTCAGATTTGATTTTTATATCCCTTTACTTTTTAGTTTTTTTATTGCATGTTAGCTAGTAGTATTTGTCAGGAATAATCATGTGAATGTTATTCCTATTTATATATGATTTGATTATGAGATATATGAATGAATATGCAAGTATGTTTGCATTAAGAAAAGCTGTAAAGTCTTTTGATAGATAATAGAAACATTTGTACAAGGACTTAGTATGAATTGATCAAGTATGTCAGGTTGATCCTACATAAGCAAAACAACTTTGTAAAGTTCTTAAAAAGAAATGATGTACAAGGACTATAAAAGTACAAAGATCAAGCATGTTAGGTTGATCTTATGATGTAATAGATAAGCATGCGATCGTCGAGAACCGCACTGTAGAAATAAAGGTGCGCGGGAGAGTCAAGGAAAACTCGAGAGCTATCGAGGCAGAATCGTAGTCTGCAAGATAGTACATCTCGGAGTTCGTAGAATTCCAGGAGAAACAATGAAGGATCGCAGTGTGTCGAGTAGAACTTCCTAAAGACCGAAGTCTGCTGAGGAAGTCATGTTCAGAATCGTGAGACTGACCGCCACGAGGTAAATGGGAGAACATCTAGAAGCCAAGTCGAAATCTGAGACTACACTCTGAGTCGAAGAGTCTATTGATTACATGCAGAGATCGTAAATGAGCAAGATCAGATGAAGACAACAAGCATAAGGCAAAAATCGTAGAGTGCCAAGATCTGATCTAGGAGCCGTAGGGTCTGCACAGCCGAAGCTAAATCGTAGAGTGCAGAACTACGACCTCAACAATTGTGCTCATAATGCATAGGCAGAATCGTAGAGCAAATACGATTCTCAACTAATGAGCACTCCCAGAATATCCAAAGGAACAAAGCCTCTGTTTGGCACTGCAAAGATACATCCCACCTGAAGGGAACCAAAAAGCACTCAACGAATGGCATGTATGCTAACAGAAGATCCAAGCATCAACCCTATCAGAATCAAGATTGAGTTAAAGAAGCTATTCAAGATGAAGTCTTCCACAAGTTGATCAAAAGAAGACTTGATGAATCGACTAAAGAAAGTCGACAAGTGCGATACATTTGTCATGTGATAAGATGACAATGATCTTGGAAGTATTCGAGGATCGTAGTGTTTGCCAAACAAAGAAAGAAGCGATGCAAGATACACGAGAGATCTTGGTCGACACGAAGAACAAGGCTAAAGTGATTAAGCATTGGGTCAGTCCATTAATGATAAGTGAACGGGAGATCACAAGGAGAAAGTGAGCTGGACGTGCCACAAATCTGAAGTGTCTTGATATTCAGAAGGGACCAGAGCAAAGAGTCTAGCCATCAGGATCTAAGAACAGTCGAAGCAAACAGAAGTGTTGAAGCACTACATAAGAGAAGGAAGAGGTGTTCTACATTGAAGATCCAATCAACACTCTTCAAGATCGTAGTGTTGTCTCTACCAGTCAACATAACACTACGATCAGGTCCTTGAAGACATGCATCAGAATCGTAGAGTTTGAATAGCTGACGACTGAAGCATTGGGAACGGTTCAATCTGAAGGGTAATATTCGGACAAGAGCTTATTGAGAGCATCGATACAAAAGTACAACCTCTGATCGAGAAATCAGAAGGAGGAAATAAAGTCTTCGATCTGCCCAAGACATTAAAATGACATCTCTGATGGGTAGGTGAAATAGTAGACTACAATGTCAAAGAAAGTATGACTTGTCACATCAGCAGTCTACCTCTGTCAACTTGAGATCTCTGAAGACATTTGAATAGCTTTTAACGGCTACTTTCCAACGGAAGGATTGTGAAGGAGTATAAATCTGCTAGAGCTTCAAAGATCGAAGGTTGCTGGAGTTGCCGAGTTTGGAGTAACGGTGGACTATTCTAAACCATGTAAGATAGTGAGTTCGAAGGTTCACTCTACGATCCACCAAGAACACTTAGAGTCAGACAAAGAAAGAAGTAGACGTGAGAGTTCTATATTGTAGAAGTGAGAGTTCTACTACTTGAAGAGTGTTCTGAACTACAGAGAGAAAGAAGAGCATCATGTCATCTTGGTGTCCATCATGGGAAGACTCTAAGTACCATAGAGAAGAGCTCACAGTCATCTTAGCAAGTCCATCATGAGAAGATATCAAGTATCAAGAAGGGAGATCACAAACGTCATCATAGTGGCAAGCATGAGAAAGTTTCTAAGTACCTAGCATAAGAGCTTACAATCATCACAACGAAAAAATGGGGCTTCAGCAACAACTGATTTTCGTTGCTAAAGGTGCCAAATTTTGTTGCTAAAGGGTTTTGGCAACGACTTTACTGTTGTTGCGTCTTTCATTGCGCAATGAGCGTTGCTAATTGTTTCACAACGAACTTATTTTTTTTGTTGCCAAAAGTAATACATTTTGCAACGAAATTTGGCTTTCGTAGAGAGACATCGATCCTTTAGCAACAAAATATATTGTTGCAGAATAATTAACATTTCGTTGCTAAAAAGCCCATTTCGTTGCAAAAGCCTTCTAATTGACAACGAAATGAACTCTTTTTTTTTGCAACGACCATGCATTTTCGTTGCAATTGACACCATTTTGCAACGACATTTTTCGTTGCATTATATTATGAAAATTGTTGCCTAAGCTTGCTTTCGTTGAGGAATGTAAACTTTTTAGTAGCGATTTTCGTTGATAAGTAGGATTTTTACCTACTTATGGAGTACCTTATGGAGTACCGATTCATTCATGTAACTATGCCCATCTCAAGTACATTTTAGTCTAGTTTAATGCATTTCAAGTTAATTTGCATTGCACGTTCTTAAAACTCCTTTTGGTGAATAAGTGCAGGAATCGACCTATTTTGGTGGTGATTTGGAGCATAAGGCAAATGGATGCTTGAAACGAGGTAAAAGGATGGGATATGCATGGCATGAAGGTGCATTGGTGCAAGGAAATAGAGCATAACGAAGCAAGTAGCAGTAGTAGGAAAATAGTAAACCAGACCCGCAGATTTTTTCAAGCTGCACGCGCAAAAAAAATTTTCAAAGACGCTACCATACGATCACCCAAATGATCTTTGATGCTATCGCAAGTCTCTGGTCCGCGAGACATGCAAAGCCTATGGAGCGCTGCGCCGCCGCGCGAGAGAGCAAATTAACATATGAACTCATCGCAAGTCTCGCGCCACCGTAGACTATCATGCTGGAAGAGCGCGCGGCCGCTATGATGTCCGATGTCATTGATGTGTTTTATTTTATTTCCAAATTTTAAAGGTTGTAATTGATTTAAAACGATTCTCGATCGGGTGTCGTGGGTATCATTCGACATTTTATTAGTTTTCACGTAACTTTACATCGTAATTAGGGTTTTACTCTGAGAGAGGATTCCAACGTAGAAGGAGGCTATAACGCTATTTTTCTACTCCTTCTTGGGATTTCTACGAGAGAGCGGATTATTAATATTAGTTTTGGCCGGAATCTTATGAGGATTGAATATTGATGTGTATTCAAAGAATTGGGTTTGATAGTTTCATCTTTCTTTCTCTTTCAATTGTTGCTTATTGATCATGTTTAACTTTGATCCCATAATGGCTTTTGGTTCACCATGAACTAAACTCCATTACGGGATTCTAACGGATTTTATTATGTAGTTTGATTGCATACTTAAATGTCGGGTTGTTTTGCATATTATATGGGATGTCCGTCATGATTGTTTTGCATACATGAATGCTTGATCACCATTCGCTTCAAAGATTTGTATGGAATTGACAATGAACATGCAAATATGGATCGTAATCATGATAGTATACGATATAGGGTCGTGTTATATGGCTTATGTATTTCGTGAACCGATATAGACATATATTGTTTCACCGTATAAGTTAAGATAAGAGCTTGAACTTAAAATCAATATAGTTGCAATTTCACATGTATATATAGTGATGTTGGTTATATTGATGATTACATAGAGTCTATCATCCGTGGATGTTGTGTAAGTAGGTCTTAGTGCATTGAAAAATGGCTAATACTCTTTTAGTGCTCTTGGCTACTTTCCTATGATATGTGAACAAGTCAGGCATGATAGTGGCGATTGAATGAAATAATAAATGAAGTTAGAATCCCATTAGTTCCAATATCATTTATTATATCGCTTATATTATTTTAGTTGTTATTTGCAATTCAAGAATCAACCAAGTTTAATCTTTTAGTGTGAGCATATAAATATAGTGATTTAATTAATGAATAGTAGTTTAAGTTAAACAACTTTCTCTCGTGGGATCGACATACTTTACTTGCTCAGACATTTGTCGACGCATGTATGCTTCAGATGAGTTAGAGCTCTTTTGTTAGTCGTAAAAAGAGGCAACAAGTTTTTGCGCCATTGTTGGGAAAAAGGCATTTAATTTAGTATTATTATCATTAGTTTTAAGCTATATTGTATGACTTAGACAATTCTAGTCTTATCTCATTTCAGCTTTTTTTTTGTTTTTGTTTCGTGAATTTGATAATTTTTTTACAAGACACTGGCCAACCAACCCCGAAAGTTAATAACTGCTCGTGATAATATAAACGGAGAGGTTGGAAAGCGGTGTATATGAGAAATTTACAAGAACAGCTTGGAAAACACGATACTAATATGGCAAAATGAGGCACAAGGAGAAGATCAAAGAGAGGAGCATCAAGCTGCTCAAAGAGTATTCCATGCCCAATATCAATGGACTCATACCCAAGATAGTCGTATCAAATGATAGCGCCAATACTTTCGAGATCAAGACCGGCACTATTCAAATGGTGCGTAGTAATATAGTTCATTTGGGGTGTCTGCCATTTGATGATCCGAATGAACATCTATTGAGTTTCATTGAAATTTGTGATACATTCAGATACAACTGTGTGACGGAGGATGCTATTCGACTAAGGTTGTTCCCATTTTCATTGAGGGATAAAGCAAAAAGTTGGTTTCATTCTCCGCCAAACAGGATCTATAACTACATGGGAGGATTTAGCATGTAAATTTTAGCTAAGTTTTTCCCAATGGCTAAGATCGCAAAGATGAGGACAACTATCTCTCAATTTGAGCAACAACAGGCAAATCGTTATATGAAGCATGGGAGAGATATAAAGAAATGCCGAGAAAGTGCCCACATCACTAAGATGCCGATGATGGTAATTAACACGCTTTATAATGGATTGGGATGGCAATGAGACCGATTGTAGATGCAAATTGCAGGAGGTGCATTATGGGCAAAGAACTATGAGGAAGCCTATGATCTTATCGAGACAATGGCATCAAATGATTTTTAGAATCCTACATCCCTAATGCCACAAACCAAAGTCATGTGTGTGTTGAAGTTGATGCCATTACTCTCACTATCAAAGACAGATGGCAGCTATGGCAAAGAAGATAGATACTTTGGTCAAGGAAAGGTAAAGACGGTTGCCTACATATGTGAGAGATTTAAAGTGGGTCACACTCGATTTTAACCAATGTGCTATCACTCGTAATCAAGAGCAAGATGTGAGCAACTACGTAAAAGACCAAGGCCAATTTCGTAACACATACCACCCCAACAATGTAAATCATCCAAATTTTAGTTGGTCGAATAATCAAGGGAATCAACAAGTCGCTTTCAACCAAACAATCAATTTCAGAGCAACAACAACACAAATTGCAATTTAATCCTAGACCACCCTTTCCGCCAGATTTTTTCAACAACAAAAGAACATCACACTCCAAATTGCACCTCAACAAGAAAAGAAATCAAGTGGAGGAGATGATGATGAAATACATGGCAAACATGTGGTTATGATCAAGAGCCAAGCAAAGGGCTATAAAGAACCTGGAAACTCAAATGGGGCGGATGGCAAACATGCTTACTAATGTGCCCTGTGGTTCATTGCCAAGTAACACTGGAGATTTAATCCAAGAAGAGAAGGAAAGGAACAATGCCAAGCGATTACATTGAGATCTGGGAAAGACCGTCACCATCATCAGAAGTCGCATGCCTGCCATGAGAATGTATCGAGGAGAGAGAGCATACACACATGAGGGAGAGAACCAGACCAATGAGCAGTGAAAATTTGGAGAAAACTGAGGATCTAGCAGGAAGAGAAAGACAAAAGCAGCTCAGAGGAGAGACAGCTTAAGAGTCCAAGACCACCAATGCACATTTGTGTTCCGTATCCGCAGAGATTAATGAAGAAAAGGGAAGATAAACAGTTCAACAAATTCTTGGAGGTGTTCAAAAAGCTGCAGATCAACATACCCTTCGCCGAGGCATTGGAACAAATGCCCAGCTACGCCAAGTTTATGAAGGGTATATTGTCAAGGAAGAGGAGATTAGATGAGTTTGAGACAGTAGCCTTGACAGAGGAATGCAGTGCAGTGCTTCAACAGAAATTACCTCCAAAGCTGAAGGATCCAGGCAGTTTCACAATTCCATGTACCATAGGAAAGTTGAACTTCAGTAAGTGTTTATGTGATCTTGGGGCAAGCATAAATTTGATGCCCTTGTCAGTGTTTAATCAGTTGGGATTACCGGATCCAAAACCCACAAACATTGCATTGCAGTTAGCCGACAGATCGATCACATATCCACGAGGAATTGTTGAGGATGTGTTGGTTAAGGTGGACAAGTTTATTTTCCCAACTGATTTCATCATTTTAGACTACGAGGAGGACAAAAGCATACCAATAATATTGGGAAGGCCTTTTTGGCCACAAAGTGTAACGCCAATAGATGTGCGTAAAGGTGAACTTACTATGCGTGTCCAGGATCAAGAGATTACTTTCAACGCCTTTAAAGCAAATCAATTTACCAACGGATGAAGAAGAGTGCTTTTAGTCGACGTGGTGGATCGGTGCCTACAGGATGAAGTATGTAAATCCAGGATTATGGACCATTGATATATGCAACGGGTAAAAAATGTATTTGAAGGAAAAGCCATTAACTAAGATGAGGTCATGAAATTTCGTGGTGCAGAGAATACGAAGGAAAGCACCACAATTCCAACGGTGAAATGAATTCGAGAGACCAAGCTTAATCGACTATAACTTAGCTACCGAATGGGAGGCAACCCATTATTATTCTCTCCCTTGCTTAGTTTTTAATATTTCATTTTGAGTTATTTCAAAGAGTTATATCAAACTCCTTTTTAATTGGATACCATTATTCATGCATAAGATTGTCACAAGAATGGCTATGAGAACGCTTGCATGCTGTTAGTAATATGAAATCACTAAGTTATGCCTTAACATGGTACATTAATATCTATGCAGAACCATCATCGATAACATCACCGACAAAGTGTAATGGAAATGAACACACGCGCGGCCACGGGCACAAGCCTATGAAAATCGCGGCACCCGCAACGCCAGTCGATAGTTAATATGAAAAAACTCGCGCCACACGACGACCAGAAGGAGAAAATCTCGATCACAAGGCCCAGATAAGAAACCCACCCAATGTTTTTCAGAAGTCTCGCGGCACAGGCTACCAAATTTTAGTCAACAAGTCGCTGTCACAATGCGATAATCCAAGTTAAGACAGATTGGCCGATTTAAAATAGAGTTGGGGACCATTTGGACTCTCATTTGGGATATCACAAAAAGTTTAAATTCTCTCCTTTCCATAACTCACGCCGCTATCTCTTCATCGCCATAATTTCGTCACACATCTCAATCAATCACCCACGATCTCTCTCCTCATTCAAAGTCCATATCTCCTCAACTTCTCCAAGAGTGCTATAAAGCTAGGGTTTCTATGTGGGAGTGCGTAATCAAGAGTGAGAGCTATCAATTTCAAGCTTTTTTCTTCTTACCCAATCATATAATCAGGCAATTACTAGCAAATACAAATGGGGCCTAAGCGAGCACGATCTATCATACGTCTTCTTCTTCATCCTCTCATGGGGGCCAAGAGGTCGACATTGTAGATCACGAAAAATTCCTTAATTTGAAGCTCAACAAGAGTACTACCGTGATTGTGGCAAAAACATTCATCAAGGAGCGAGGATTCAAGCTCAAGTCGATGGTCATTGCCAGCGCCATGATTCGAGAGAGAGGTTGGGGTGGACTGACTACGACTCCAATACCCAAATTCCCTATGAGCATAGTTCGTGAATTCTATGCCAATGCCAAGGTGACTATGAGCGGAATATCTCGGTTCGGGGTAACGAGGTAAATTATAGTGCCCCGTGTATATTCGATCAATTTTCAAAATTACGGATGCACCGCCAAGGGGGGCTTAATTGATAACCGGCGCCATTCGAGACCGATATGGAGCCGATCATTGCAGAAAGTTATGTGTGCCGGCACAAAATGGACGATAAAGTTGGCACAACACATACCATGTTATTTCCAAATGCAAAGACTAAATCGCTATGCAAAAGCGTGGAACTTGTTCATATGTGCCATGCTCTTGCCTTCAAACCCCATCAAAGACGTAAATATCACGGAGAGGGCACGCCTTCCGGGGGCATAATCACCGAAAATACATCGACATTGGTCATCTCATTCACGAGAATATGTCGCGCTATTTTTACGGGGAACAACGATTGGGAGCATTCCACACGCATCCGTGGTAGCCATGCTTTGTGCTAATCGTGGATGCAATCGGGGAAACGAAAGCAGATGCAATACCCAAGCCAGACATTACTCATGCCACGATCAAAAAGTTCAAGATCGGGTGTGGTGTACCGTGATCCACGAGGACTAGGATTCATCCTTCATCCTATTTTTCCGTAACAACAACCCCGCAAAACAGATGAAGCGGGCCCGCCCACGCACACGCTGCGTGCACCTATGGTGATCGACAAACTCAAGGTTGGAGCGCAAGGTCGATGCCATGTATGACAATTTGGGCACATTTGCGATGGGACTCACAAGGGCTCTAGCCAAAGCATTTCATGCAACAAGGAACAACACAAGAATGGCCTCGCTTGGAACAAAGAAGACCATATCCACCACTGACTCACCACCACGGAGGAGGGTGGCACCACCGATAATTAGGGGAGTTTTCATACCTTTTACCTTCATTCAATTGGGACATTGAATATTTTAAGTTTGGGGGTATTAGTAGTAGTTAGTTTTTTTTTTATTATTAGTTTTGCATGATTAGTTTTATATAATTCATATAGTTTGCATGATTAGTTTAATTTTATGTGCATGTTTAGTTTCACATTTTAGCACATAGTTGCATGTTGCTTACCTCATGCCTGCTGCTTTAAAAAAAAAATTTGTCTAGCCAATGATGAAAGTGAAGTTTTTAAATGAATTTTAATATTTTGGATAACTTGAAATGAAGTTATAACGCTTTTATACAATCTAAATTCATAATGTCAGTATACATGCTCTTGCTTTACAAATGGGTTCACAAGTACTTGTAGGTATAGAAAACACGTGTCTTTTGCTTCGACGGAAAAAATGTAGTGTTAAAAAGAGAAATATGTGAAAAGTGGCTTGAGATCAGATAAAACATCGATTTTTAAACTCGGGAAAACATGGGTATCTCTGTATAAAAAAAAAAAAAAAAAAAGAAAAGTAGCATGGCTAGTCTTATTTTGGGGCTCCCGCTACTTGAGTAAGTACGCCCGAGGGGATTGTCTCTACACCTAGCGCCCCTAAGGTCTTTCATGGTCCGGGAGTCGCTGTCGAAAAGCTCGCTAAGGGGTAGCAAAGCAGCCTAATGGAGTAAGACATTGCACCATGTATGTAGAAAAAAAAAGAAAAGAAAAAATAGCAATAAACACCATGAGAAAGAGCGTAAATTCATCCTCGTGAGTAGAATAAAGCAGATAAACTCATTGTTGAACCTTAGTTTATTTTAAGATGTTGGAATAGTTCATGTCGCATATATAAACATAAGTCTTGATTTATGCTATAATTTTTCTGGTTTGAGCAAGATAGCATGAGCATTCTACACCTAAATCAAGTATTGGGCGAACACAACACACACACACACACAAAGATCTCAGATAAGATTGGTGAATTATTTACGTATATGACATTATGCCTGCAGTTTGGGTTGAATTTGTATTCTCAAATCTAGAAAAACTTCGCTGAGGCAAATTGGACTGAATGCCTATAATGGTTGGGACAATGTGAGAATTAAGTGCATAGTAATGTAGTTGCATCTTTCATTATTCATTAGTATGCATTGCTTGAGGGCAAGCAATGGTTCAAGTTTGGGGGTATTTGATAAGTAGGATTTTTACCTACTTATGGAGTACCAATTCATGCGAACTATGCCCATCTCAAGTACATTTTAGTCTAGTTTAGCTGCATTTCATGTTAATTTGCATTGCACGTTCTTAAAACTCCTTTTGGTGAATAAGCGTGAATCACTTATTTTGGTGGTGATTTGGAGCATAAGGCAAATGGATGCTTGAAACGAGGTAAAAGGATGGGATATGCATGGCATGAAGGTGCATGGTGCAAGGAAATAGAGCATAATAGAGAAAGCAAGCAAAGCAGAAGAGAGGAAAATAGAAAAACCAGACCCGCAGATTTCAAGTCAAAGTCGCAACAAAAAATAGTTTTAAGAACGAACGCTACCGCCGATCACCCAAACCAGATCTTGATGTTATCGCAAGTCTCGTGGCCGCGAGACAGACAAGCCTATGGAGCGCGCTACCACGCGCATGAGAGAGCAAATTAACATATGAACTTATCGCAAGTCTCGCTACCGCGAGACTATCATGTTGGAAAAAGCGCGCTACGCCGCGCGATGTCCGATGTCATTGATGTGTTTTATTTTATTTCCAAATTTTAAAGGTTGTAATTGATTTAAAACGATTCTCGATCGTGTCGTGGGTATCATTCGACATTTTATTAGTTTTCATGTAACTTTACATCGTAATTAGGGTTTTTACTCTCTAGAGAGGATTCCAACGTAGAAGGAGGCTATAACTCTACTTTTCTACTCCTTCTTGGGATTTCTCTACGAGAGCGGATTATTAATATTAGTTTTTGCTGGAATCTTATGAGGATTGAATATTGATGTGTATTCAGCAATTGGGTTTGATAGTTTCATCTTTCATCTTTCAATTGTTGCTTATTGATCATGTTTAACTTTGATCCCATAATGGCTTTTTGTTCACCATGAACTAAACTCCATTATGGGATTCTAACGGATTTTATTATGTAGTTTGATTGCATACTTAAATGTCGGGTTGTTTTGCATATTATATGGGATGTCCATCGATGATTGTTTTTGCATACATGAATGCTCGATCACCATTCGCTTTTAGATTTGTATGGAATTGACAATGAACATGCAAATATGGATCGGAATCATGATAATATATGTATATAGGGTTGTGTTATATGGCTTATGTATTTCGTGAACCAGATAGACATATACTGTTTCACCGTATAAGTTAAGATAAGAGCTTGAACTTAAAATCAATATAGTTGCAATTTCACACAGATATATAGTGATGTTGGTTATATTGATGATTACATAGAGTCTATCATCTGTGGATGCTGTGTAAGTAGGTCTTAGTGCATTGAAAAATGGCTAATACTCTTTTAGTGCTCTTGGCTACTTTCCTATGATATGTGAACAAGTCAGGCATGATAGTGGCGATTGAATGAAATAGTAAATGAAGTTAGAATCCCATTAGTTCCAATATCATTTATTATATCGCTTATATTATTTTAGTTGTTATTTGCAATTCAAGAATCAACCAAGTTTAATTTTTAGTGTGAGCATATAAATATAGTGATTTAATTAATGAATAGTAGTTTAAGTTAAACAACTTTTCTCTTGTGGGATCGATACTTTACTTGCTCAGATTTTTTCCTATTTGTCGACGCATGTATGTTTGCATGAGTTAGAGCTCTTTGTTAGTCGTAAAAAGAGGCAACAGATTAAATTATGAAGATGGTCAACGCTTTGCCCGGATGATTCATATAAAAAGCCAACTTGAGGTCCAATTCTCGTGCAATTTACCAACCAGGTCTAGAAAATCCAACTAAGCACATTTAATAATCACTAATAGCCACATGATTAGTGAGGACTGTGACAAGCATTTGTTAGGAGGAGATGACCATGAGCCGACACCAAGTGAGGGTGCAGGGTAAGAGTAAAATGTGGTTTAGAAAAAATGATTTCATATAGAGAAAAATGCTAAAACATCACGAAGTGTAGACGAAGAACATCGTCACTTCCACGTGTAGGCCTACGGTGATGTCTTCGAGTCTCAACAGACTCAGTCACACTCTCTGTGGCTTTCTCCAATAAGACCCACCCCTTGTAAAGACTTTAGTGACTCTCTTGCCTCATGTGTAAAGTAAGGATTCAATATGGTCTTAAAATATTCAAGCTGCAAGAAATGCATGGCAAACAATAAATTAGCTGAGCAAGTGAATCAAACATCTCAATAATAGTAATCACTTGAATCTGCCACACATATATTTGTAAGACTGTATTGCTAATTTTTAATATGTTTTCAACTAGAAACTTCATAGAATAAGAATCTTTGTCATCTTAGTTTTATTCTCTATTATATAGGAACCACACAAATAACATGGTATCTAAAACAGATTGGAAAGGAGGCTAATAACGAATCTCATCTTCAAGTTCCCAAAAATATAAAATTTGTATCAAGTTGTTATAACACTTATATATCTAGCAGGCAAAAAAATTCCGCACGAGATCGCCAGTAATTAAAGAAATGACGATAGAATTAAACGGCATACGACCTAAACACTTATGTGCTGGACCACAACAAAATTAACTGTTTAGAGATACTATATACGTATAGATTGAGTCATAAATAAAGACTTTGGCACAAATGGGCCCCAATTTAGGCACAAAAGATGAGCACTTCAAAGTATATACCATCACTTTCGGACCTTGAAAAGTGATTGTGTTAACTGTTAGGCGATGGATTAACAGCAACAATAGTTTCATGGTTCAAAATAATTACATATATACAAAGATATCGAAAAAATAAACAAATACATGCATATTGCATACGGATATATAATAAAAGCTACTTGAAGAAATTTTTTAGTATAATCATTGAGTTTACGTACTCTGCATATAATACATGCCAATCAAGAAAAGCAATCAATCAATTTAAGTGTTTCACAAAGTGAATCTTGAGATCGGTGTTTAAAGTTTGGGCCATCACTGGACTTCGATATCGGAGAAAGCTGGCGTGGTGAAACCCAAAAAAGAAGCGGATCGAATCCATTTGTAAAGGGATAATTGACATAAAAAAACTTACCTTGATGGCCGAAAACCTTGGTACATACAATGAGTTTGATGGATTTTGTCCAATCTTGAAGGGTTTTAAGCAATCGTATTTGATACAATAGTCTCAAACACAAGGAAGAGAAGTATATTCATATTACTAGTATCCACTAACTCATGCGGGTTTTATCAAAAAAAAAAATGCGGTATGAGGTACCATAAAAGCTGATTAGAATGTTGATAATGAATAGTAGTTGGGAGTTGAAAGTAATTGAGGTTGTATAGTTGTTGTGAAATATAGTTGCTATTTTAGTTGATCGGATGCAATTGAAAATTCGTTTTTACACGGCCATTGATCAAAATTTGTTTAAATGTTGCAATGGATGAACTCATCATCATCGTAATTCTTTGACATATATAGTGAAGCAATGTCTTCGAATATAACTAGAAAACTTTAAGGTCAAGAAAAAAATTATAACCAATCAAATATACGTTGATCGTTGCTATTAAAGGATCCAATAACTTACCCTATCCATAGTTATGTATCGGCCTTCCAGAACTGATTGATTCAGGTGCTTAATGCAACAGTTGGCATCCTCAACATTGTCCATTGTTATAAAAGCAAAACCACGAAAGATGCGTGAACGATGCTCCACAACCAGAAAACATGAAGCCACCTGAAGATAAAAAGGATAATTAATTTGAATATTACCGATGTAAACATGACAAGCAAATCCAAGAGAGAGTTATAGAACGATCACAAAAGTTTCCAAGATAAGAGGCAAAAAATAAACACCATTGTATAAGGCATTTCACCCAGAACATAAATTAAGAAAATCTGTTTATCTTTTGTAGGAAGTCGTATTCTAGGAAGATGAATTATGCAACAATTTCTGCATACAAGATATTGATGTTTTTAAGGAAGAAGTCATCCAGTATATAAGCAAGACAATGACACGGTGCACCATAATTCTACCATAACATATCCCATATTCGGTATCAAGTAGATCAACAAACCTTTCCTCCTTATTGAAATGATCTTCAAGATCTCTCTCTGTAACCCTTGAGATAATCCACTCATATAAAGTGTATTTCCGTGGTTTATAATCTCACTTGGCACGCCAAATTAATTAAAGCTTGTGACAAGAATAATAAAATACTAGAATACCAAGGAAGTCAAGAAAATGTATAAACCCTTCATTATCTTGACAATATAAAGATGATGAAGAAATTTCCAATTGCAAACTTGCACCACAAATATATGTTAGGAGATTCGACCAAAGGTTGGGGTACTTACTAGTTTACTTCCTTGAACCCCATACTCGGCTTCCTAAATGCATTTCTTCCGAAGGCATAAACTTGACGGCTGTCGCTTATCAAGATTGTCCTTCCAAATTTCAAAGAACATCTTGAATTATATGAATGCCTTGAAGCGGATCTACAACATAATGACCTCTATTAGATTTTCTCTCAACTCAATCTTCTCCCATTTTCTTTCTTTTCAAAGAATTATTTATTACAACTTATTAAAGTATCAACTTTGATTTGGCGAGGCCTCCAATCTTCTTCAATGGTGCCATGTCCAAGTCATCCGGGTTATTGGAGCCAAATGAGTAAACAACTCCTTTTGAAGTCACAACAATCATCGTGAACATGCCCTACTATTGCTTGTGACTTCTCTCTCCTGAACTTGCTTCTCCAACTAAAGAAGAACCATGAGGACCGGGTTTCAGGACCCTCCACATTTTCGTTTCAATTCTAGACGTTTATCTCCGGTCATTAGTTTAAATATTGCTCTATTATGGCACATGTCTAGAGTCGCAAGCTCTGCTAAGGACAACTCATGATGGGGGCAAATCTGCAGCTACCTAAAGAAGGAACTTGTTGCTGCAACACAACATCTGACCAATAATAAATTATCAATTATAATGTCAATAAAATGACCCAAAGACTTGACTAAAAAAGAAATAGGGCACTTGCCTCTAGCTTGGCAAGATCTTGGGGATCCAAATTACGACTAGTAAGGACATGAAGAACAATGGAGGATTCGCAGAGAGTGGGAACTCTGCTTGAGGTTGCATCCTCAAAGCAATGACGAATTGTCGTTGAAATGGAGGTGGAGAAGAAGTGACAAGTACAAGAATTGGTTGGTCGGGGAATGTTATAGTATCTGTATAGTTTCGGTTTCACTCGTGAAGTGGCGTCCATGGGCTTTGCTTAAAGTATGCAAAGGCCCAAGTCAGCGAAGAGAATATTTAATCTTTGGGATCATAAAACGTGAAAATATTACAACTATTTTACATTTTTCTATGACTCAACAATGGAAGTTATACAAGAACTCCTTTCTTCTTAAACTAAAATTATAATTGTCAAAGTGTGTACCTTGAATTATTTGGATATGATATTTTCAAGTATCGACCTACAAAAATATAACAAATTACCATTATAACACAGTGAGATGGTAAAATTGAATGAAAGTGAGCCTAATTATATCACTAAGCAAGGAATAATGATAAGCAACCAAACCAAATGCATTAAATTGATAGAATTCGAATTGCCCAACAAATAATTTTAGAAACCTTTTGTTCCTGGAGAACTTTGCAATCCAATCATACCAAAATCAAAAGGAGTTAACATCAATCGAAAAAGTTGCTAACAACTATCGGTGTAGGCATAGGGATTGATTGCACGCGTAGTTCGCTGACCACAGACGTTGCAAATGAAGGCAACACGCATACGACGCCGTGGCGAACTTAGTGAAGAGGACTAGGGAAGGTGGAGATTTTCTCTCCGTGCTAGATTTCGACTACAACCCTGAGGCTGGAGGGCCCTCCATGCCCAAACACTCGTAGTCCAACCTCTAACGTTAGTGACTCAAAACCAATCCTATCACGCATCCTAAAATACCCCAAAATATCCAGATCTAAACCCTAATTCCCAATATCAATCTCAAATCCTAAATATCGATTACACGCAAAATGTAAATTGGGAAAAATTGAAAGGAAATTGATAGAGCTTACTCTTGGGAGAGATGGAGAATCGAAGAATCCTTCTGCCGATAGACGATGGGTCTTTAAATTTTGGGAGAAAAGATTGGAAGGTAAGAAGGGGGGAAGAAAAGATATTTGCAGAAGAAGTTAACGTTTCTATTAGAGAACAGAGATTTTTTTATAACTTTTTTTAAATTTTTTTATAAAACAAATTTGTAAAAAAGAATTAAGAAGTAACATTATTTTAACCGACTCTTTTTTTAATTTCTTTAATCTCTTGTGCTTGTTTATAAATATTAATATTTTTTTATATTTATTATTTGTCATCGACGTTGGAAATGAAGGAGTATATAAGACTTCAGCTATAAAAAATAAAAATAAAAATAAAAATTCTAACGCCAATTAAAGTGACGTTGCATCTTACTCTTCTTTTTTACAAATTCATTTTTTTAAAAAAATTTAAATAAAATAGGGATAAAATTGATATTACATTAATATGGGTCAAACTAACTTATTAGGAATGATTTATAAGTCATTTTTAAATAAATTTATTCTGTTTTAGTTCATAAAACATAATAAATTTTTCTTGATCTTTTATATTTTCTCTTAGAACTGATAGTATTATAATTTAATTTTATAATATATTTGGAAAAAATATAAAAGGAGAACTAGGAATAGGTGGGGTATACCATTACTATTCTTCTTTTTATGTTTTATTTTTTGACATAAAAATATGTTCATGATTTACGTTACTCCCTCCGTCTAAGAATAAAAGTTCTTATTATTTTATGTAATCTCAAGTTAAATATTTACTTATATTAAATAATCTATTTTTTACAATAATTTGTGCGTAATATCCTTAGTATTAAATGTCATATTTTTATTATTTATATAATATCACTAGTCATGTATAGAAAAATATGCAATTAGTTGAGAATTTAAATATGAATAATTTTATCATTTAACATTTTTTTTTAAATTCGTATAAAATCAATCATCACTTTCATTCTCGGAGTGAGGGAGTACTTGTAAGTATATCTTACTTTTATCTAGAAATAGGAAACATTGGGAAGCATAGATATTATTCATTCGCGCCCCTCATTTGCTCATTTGTTCATGTGCTATACTGTCTACCGCTACAAGTTATGACGGTAGTTTAGTTAACTAATAAATTAGATTAGCTCAGTGGTAACTTAAATTCTATTACCATATATATATATATATATATATATATATATATATATATATATATATATATATATATATCTAGATCTTAAATCTCCACATTAAACTAAATATATTATTATTATTATTATTATTATTATTATTATTATTATTATTATTATTATTATTATTATTATTATTATTATTATAATAATAATAATAATAATAATAATAATAAAAGTAATAATTAATTATCATATTATCATATTTACATATTTACATCATATTTACATCATAACGTATATATTATATCAATTATACTAAATGATGTAAATATGTAAATATGATAATATGTTATGTTATGATGTAAATGATGTAAATATGTTATGATTTTAGTATTTTAATGATGCAATTTTAATTTTTGTTGTTTTGATTAATTAACAAAATAATTTGAATTATAGTATTTTAGTATTTTTGAATTTGATTTTTTAGTATTTTAGTATTTTTTAATTAGTATTTTTAGTATTGATGTAAATAACCCGAGAATTTGGACAATTTATTAAAATCTTAAATGATTGATTTAAGGTCAAATATTAGTTCAACCTAGATAGCATTAAATAAGTAAAGCTTTTTTATTATTAGTATGTATATTATTGGATGGAATTTTTGAGAATTTCAAAATTTTCGTAGAAGGCTTAGGTGAATTATTCAGATTAAGGATTTGGACAATTTAGTAAAATCTTAAATGTTGATTTAAGGTCAAATTATGGTTAAAAATGAGTGTTCGTTTGTGTTATTAGGATGGAATTTTAGGGTCAAGGGTGAATTATTCAAGATTAAGATAAATTATATCCGAACGGATAAACCCTAAGAATATATTAAGAACAACAACGCTCGCTTAGAAAACCCTAGCGCTTGATAAGAAACCCTAGAAATCGGTTCGAAAACCCTAGTTTCAGCTCCGAGAATCCAAAACCCTAATTCTATGCATGAAACCCTAAATCGGAACTTAATGGCATAAGTGTAAATAATTATAAGATTAATTAGGGTTAATCTTAACAAATTGATTACAAAACCCTAATTCAAAATCAAACCCTAATACTTGATCCGAAACCCTAGTTTCGATTCTCGATAAATCAAGCCCTAATCGGGATTATAATGGAGAATTATAATGCTTCATCGCTATTATTATAATATTAATTAGGTAACGCTTAATTAATTAGCAAAACCCTAATTTCAAATTATCGAACTTAAATTTTCCGTCAGAACCCTAATGATGGATTTGAAAACCCTAATTTGTAAATGGGAAAAAAATGAAAGTGTTAATTGAATATTTTAATGTTAATTAGGATATATTAATCCTAATATTTAAAGTTAAGTAATTAGAAAACCCTAATCTAATTATTTAATATTTAATTTCTAATTTAGAAAATTTATTTTCTATTAGAAACCCTAATTAGTGGTTTATAAACCCTAATGACCATTTTAATTGCAATGTTAATTAGGAATATAACCCTAATTAGAACCCTAATCTAATTGGGAAATCTAATTAAAATTTAAATGGTAATTAGGAAATGCTAATCCTAATTAGTAAGATTTAAAGTGTGATTAAGATATTTTAATATAATTAGAAAATCTTAATTATAATTTTGAAATGTTAATTTTCTATTTTAAAAAATTAGAAATGAAACCAAGTTGCTAAATGTTAGAAATTAAATTGCAAAAGTTAAGGGTTAAACTCAAACCCTAAACCCCTAATAAACCCTAAACCCTAAGGGTTTGCAACAAATGGAAAGTCTAGAAATAAAAGGAATGGCCCAACTTTTGTCCCAAGTGGGAGAGGACTTTTTGGACATTTAGTAAATCAAATAAGCATTAAAAGAAAGCATTAAAGGAGATTAATTTTTGGCAAATAAATGGCCAAGTGGCCGCCATGAGAAGGGAAAATGAGGGGAGATGAATGTGGTGTATTCACTTTAGTTAGTGAACAACTCTTACATGTGTCACTCCTTTAATTAACCAACACATTAAGTTAACTTGCAAGGCAAACCATTTGGCATTTGTTTTAGGGAGAAAGAGAGAATTGGTGGATCTAGTAATGAACCACATGGTTGGATGACTTGGGAGAGAAAAGGAGAAGGATGGAGAGAGTGTAATATAGATATATCTAATACACCTTATTTTGTTTCTCTTTCATCTCTTTTATTGTCTAACCAAATGAAATTTAGAGTGAGAGAGGAGAGTAGTATGTTCGGCAGCTCCCAAGAAGAAATAGGAGAGAAGATATCTTCCATGCCATTCAAGATCCATCTCATAAAGAAGAAGAAGAAGGAGAGCAAGTAATAAAAGGTATAAACCTTTTTGTTTAGTTAAATTTTTTTTGATGGTTGTTTTAGACCAAGTGTTGAACTTATGATCCATATGAGGGAAGATCTACATGATATATGCTATTTTATGGTTAGATCTTGCCATTTTTAGGGTTGATAAGCTTGAACAAAGAAGATGAACCAAAACAGTTTTTTTGTTTTAAATGAATTAATGAACTGCTGCTCTAAACAGAAAATTTCGGATTTGTTAAGGTGCTCTAAAAATTCTAGACTTGTGATATGTTATAGTACACTCAATAAGTTTTCCATAGACTCAAACGGACTAAATCCGACATCGGAGGAGCAAGTTATGGGATTTCTACCAAACTACATATTAAAGTTAAGAAAAACTGTTAGAAGGACAGTTTTACCAGCCACTTCCGGGCTAAATTCCGGGAGCTAAACATACCCAAATATGGATTGTGATATATGAAAACTATAGTTCGGAAAGATACTTAATCCAACAAAATTGACGGATCATTAATCGGAGTTACAGATTTCGCTTTTATTTAAGTTTTGGTGAAGGACTCCAAAACTGCCAAAGTGCAAAAGTTTCTGGCCAAAATTTTCCGAGGGCTATTTTGGACATTTAGTTAATGAGAAAAATTCCAGGCTTTTGGGAAATGAAAATATATGATAATATGTAGCTCGTGGTCCAAAAATGAGCTAATTCCGAAAGTTAAAACGACCAAGTTATGACCATTACAATTTTTGTGATTTTTCCGATTGAAATCGCTATAAACGGAGTTCTACAACTCCGATTGCCACTAAATTTAAAATGGAGTATCACGTTAATATATATAAGGTTATGCCAAGAGATGGGCATTATGAGAGTTAAGCACGAGGTAGCTAATTTCTTAAGCTACGCACTAAAATTTAATTAAGGAAAAATAGAATTAATGTTTTTAAAATCATATAAAAATGATTTTAAGTATTAGAAAATTATTTTAAGTTATAAAATATAACTTTTGATATTTTGGCATGAAAATATTAATATTTTTTTAATATTAATTATCGGATAATGGATTTAAGTGTTTAAAAATCAAATAATTATGATTTTAAGGTATTAAAATATTTTGAAATATTATAATTATATTATAATATTATGCAAGGATTTTCATTAATATTTTATATTAAATGGATATTAATGATTAAGGAATTATGTGGTATTTAATTCATTTAAATATTTATTTTAATGATTGGAAAATCATGATAAATGGTAATAATTATCCCAAAATTATTACGAGCCTAGGAAAATGTTTTGATCGATAAGAAAATTATCCGTGATAATTGTTAGGGTTAGCAAGAGTTTAACCGAACTTAAACTCGAGTATATTGTCCGACTAGATCGCCTGGATGATAGAATTGTGTCGCTTTTGAGTCGATCAAATAGTTTGACTCGATGCTAAGTCTTATGTGTTGATAGACCGATAGGTTATGTGTTATGTGTTTAGGTTATTCTTTGTATATAAATATAACAAAGATTATATTGTGATGATATTATTCTAATATTGAGATCTATATTATTAATATTAGGTCTTCTGTAAAGTGATATAAATTGCGCTATGCAGAATCAATCTGCTCGTGCAAGTTTGTTCTTACTTAACTCTAATAAGAGTGTTTTATTCAAGCTTATGGTTAATCATTGCCGATTGCCATGAAAATTGTACTCAGACATCTTGCATGTATAAGTCGTATGAAAGGTCGATCACCTTCATTACCATTGGTTCGTAAATGTTTGTTCATGTTTAAAACCTTGTTCACCAAAAGTTTGTTCCTGCTTGTTCTCAATTATATTGATGAATTATAGCTAGCTTATTATTCATACTCTTCAATCATGATATATCTTTATATTGTTGTATTTAAACTTGTTGGCAACTTTCATGCTCACCCTTGCTATATCATGATAAACATTGCGTATAAGGCAAAATGCGTTTTGACACAGAAAAAGGTTAATGCCAAGTTCACTTTGATAAAATTGTAGTGCGGCTATTTTGTAATAAGATAGTTGAATAATATCTTATCCGATAGATAGTTTATGATTTGTGTTTAAGTTAAGGTTACTCACCTTGGGGAATAATGTATAATGTAATGTATAAACAATTTATGTTTATATCTTCCGCAAACAAAGAATAGAAAGATTAGTGTACCAATCCGAGGTGATTTGGGGTCCCGGATTCGGGGATGCTACAGCTTGGTATCAAAGTCGTTGGTTATGAAGTTTAGGTAGGAATACCGAGACCAATAACCCGCAGTGATTAGATAAGATCTAACTCACACAGAAAGTTAGTTGGCTCTGAAGATTCAAAGATGAATCTCAGAAGTTGTAAAGATACGTAGTTCCCTAACTCGTAATAAGGTTGAAATAAATGGTGAATAGATAAAGTCTAAAAGACTAAAAGTTCAAAGGATAGGAGATCGTAAAACAAAACGATCATAGGCATAGAAATAAATCGTAATATATACGATGAGATCACCCCGTGATCTCGTTAAGGTTATGACAACCGTAAAGAATCAACTGATGATTGAAAAGTTTAAAGCATGATTGCCGTGTGAATGATATGATTCGTAAAAGGATTATGAATACTTGGATTAAATGAAATTCAGATTGAGAAGGGGGTTAAGTATTAGGTGGGGATTTCAATGAGGACTCGTGTTGGCAAATCGAGTTGTATGATTTCTTGTATGGGTAAGGGGAATCGACTTGGTGTAAAAACTACTTAGTTGGTGGCATTGGTAATAATTGAAATGTGTATCACGCTAGTTGTTATATATGTATAAATAGGTCATAGTAGAGAATATAGATTAAGTACGAAGTTCTTAGAACTCATACTTATGTGACATTCTTGACTCATAGTTATATGAAATGTTTATGAGCCCTCAATGAATCTGGACGCCAAAGGTCGACTAGGTAAGTTCTTAAACTCATATAATTGTGGCTGTGTTATGAACTCATAAGTGTGGTTTTATGAATCTGGGTATAGTTTTGTGTGAATGGAGTGTTAAGGATAATAGGAGCAGATAGAATATTAAGTAAATGATCATTAGTGGAGACTTAGGTTTTCCTAAACTCCTAGCTATGCTAAACTTCAAATTTTGACATCAAGCTAAATACGCACTATGTGCCTTTTTTAAAAAAATGTAGACTCAGAACCATTTTTGAAACTATTAAAGTACAAATATGCTACTTATTTCAAATTTAGACTCAAATGATTTGAAATATCCAAAATTTGTTTTTAATTATCACTCATGTACCATGTAACGAACTCAAAAGAGATGATAAAATGATAGAGTCATCAATGCAAGATACTTAGTGTGAATTTGACATAAAGTCACTATTCCACTATGGTATAATGTAATATGACAAAATCACCAAATGATTTAAATCCTCAACTGACCGTAAATACAAAAGCAAGATCATGACGCCATTCTCAAAAAATGTTTTCAAAATTTTAATTTACAACTGGTTTGGCTACACCTAAATAATTCAATTGAATTCAATTATCGATATGAGTCTACGCTTATTTGATTCAAATTTAGACTAATGTTATAAAAACTCTTAAGTGTTCATTGAAGAATTTCCTAACCAAATTGTTTTGGTGGAATCATAATAAGACTGAGGTGAACAATGTTGTTTGGATAAAAAAAATCCAATCGAGAAGCGTAAATATTCGCAACACATAATTAATACGTTATGCATGACGTAAGAGTACGATAGGCTAATCACCTAAAGTACTATTAATGGTAGTTTACCTTCTTTGTGATTGTAAACATACCAAGTAATGTATTGTTTTATGATGATCACTACCGTTAAAACTAAGTGTTCATGGTCTATAACGACCCTCAAAGACAATTTGAAAACTTTTACTCCGTGAGTGGTGTATTGGGTAAGCATGTGATATGTGTGAATGGTGTAAGCTATTTGGTATACTTGTAAGGTGTAAGGTGAATTTTGGGACTAAATTTTAGAAGGAGGGGTGAATGTGATAACCCGAGAATTTGGACAATTTATTAAAATCTTAAATGATTGATTTAAGGTCAAATAATAGACCTAGATAGAAAATAAGTGTATACGTTTGATGTTATTAGGATGGAATTTTGAGAATTTCAAAATTTCGTGAAGGCTTATAGGTGAATTATTCAAGATTAAGGATTTTTGTGATTAAGTTTGTGTTTATGGTTAATGATGTGTTCGTAATGTGGTTTATGGTCAAGGGTTGACCGATAAATTATATCTCAGAATAAACCCTAAGAATATATTAAGAACAACAACGCTCAGCTTAGAAAACCCTAGCGCTTGATGTTAAAACCCTAGAAACCGGTTCGAAAACCCTAGTTTCAGCTCCGAGAACCAAACCCCTAATTAATTGCATTTAAACCCTAAATCGGGAACTTAATGGCATAAGTGTAAATAATTATAAGATTAATTAGGTTAATTTTAACAAATTGATTACAAAACCCTAATCTCAATCAAACACTAATACTTGATCCGAAACTCCTAGTTTTGATTCTCGATAAATCAAGCCCTAATCTAGGAAATTAATGGAGAATTATAATACTCTCATCGCTATTATTATAATATTAATTAGGTAACGCTTAATTAATTAATTAGCAAAACCCTAATTTCAAATTATCGAACTTAAATTTTTGTCAGAACCCTAATGATGGATTTGAAAACCCTAATTTATAAATGGGGAAAAATGAAAGTGTTAATTGAATATTTTAATATTAATTAGATATATTAATCCTAATTTTAAAGTTAAGTAATTAGAAAACCCTAATCTAATTATTTAATATCTAAATTTCTAATTTAGAAAATTATTTTCTATTAGAAACCCTAATTAGTGGTTTATTTTAAACCTTAATTGTGACAATGGTGGATTTAATTGCTATAATTGCTAATGTTAATTAGAATATAAATCCTAATTGTCAAGTTATTAGGAAATGCTAAAATCTAATTTTAAAATTTAAATATTATTTTTCTATTTAAAACCCTAATTTTGATTTATAAATTATAATTTACAAATTAGTGCTTAATTAAATTTTAATTAGGATAAAATTATCCTAATTAGCAAATAATGATTCATGATTAGAAATTATGATATAATTTTTCTAATTATAATTGAAAACCGAAATTTTAAAATAATTAGAAATTTTTTAAATCCAAGTTGCTAAATATTTGAGGGTTAAAATTTGTCCAAAACCCTAAATCCTAAACCTAAACCCTAAATGCTCCAAACCCTAAACCCTAAGGGTTTGCAACAAATGGAAAGTCTAGAAATAAAAGGAATGGCCCAACTTTTGTCCCAAGTGGGAGAGGACTTTTGGACATTTAGTAAATCAAATAAGCATTAAAAGAAAGCATTAAAGGAGATTAATTTTTTGGCAAATAAATGGCCAAGTGGCCTTACCATGAGAAGGGAAAATGAGGGAGATGAATGTGGTGTATTCACTTTAGTTAGTGAACAACTCTTACATGTGTCACTCCTTTAATTAACCAACACATTAAGTTAACTTTGCAAGGCAACCATTTGGCATTTGTTTTAGGGAGAAAGAGAGAATTGGTGGATCTAGTAATGAACCACATGGTTGGATGACTTGGGAGAGAAAAGGAGAAGGATGGAGAGAGTGTAATATAGATATATCTAATACACCTTATTTTGTTTCTCTTTCATCTCTTTTATTGTCTAACCAAATGAAATTTAGAGAGAGAGAGGAGAGTAGTATGTTCGGCAGCTCCCAAGAAGAAATAGGAGAGAAGATTTTGATCTTCCATGCCATTCAAGATCCATCTCATAAAGAAGAAGAAGAAGGAGAGCAAGTAATAAAAGGTATAAACCTTTTGTTTAGTTAAATTTTTTTTTTTGATGGTTGTTTTAGACCAAGTGTTGAACTTATGATCCATATGAGGGAAGATCTACATGATATATGCTATTTTATGGTTAGATCTTGCCATTTTAGGGTTGATAAGCTTGAACAAAGAAGATGAACCAAAACAGTTTTTTTTTGTTTTAAATGAATTAATGAACTGCTGCTCTAAACAGAAACTTTCGGATTTGTTAAGGTGCTCTAAAAATTCTGGACTTGTGATATGTTATAGTACACTCAATAAGTTTTCCATAGACCAAACGGACTAAATCCGACATCGGAGGAGCAAGTTATGGGATTTCTACCAAACTACAAAGTTAAGAAAAACTGTTAGAAGGACAGTTTTTACCAGCCACTTCCGGCTAAATTCCGGGAGCTAAACATATCCAAATATGGATTGTGATATATGAAAACTATAGTTCGGAAAGATACGAATCCAACAAAATTGACGGATCATTAATCGGAGTTACAGATTTCGTTTTATTTAAGTTTTGGTGAAGGACTCCAAAACTACCAAAGTGCAAAAGTTTCTGGCCAAAATTTTCCGAGGGCTATTTTGGACATTTAGTTAATGAGAAAATTCCAGGCTTTTGGGAAATGAAAATATATGATAATATGTAGCTCGTGTCCAAAAATGAGCTAATTCCGAAAGTTAAAACGACCAAGTTATGACCATTACAATTTTTGTGATTTTCCGATTTAAAATCGCTATAAATGGAGTTCTACAACTCCGATTGCCACTTAAATTTAAAATGGAGTATCACGTTAACATATATAAGGTTATGCCAAGAGATGGGCATTATCGAGTTAAGCACTAGGTAGCTAATTTCTTAAGCTACGCACTAAAATTTAATTAAGGAAAAATAGAATTAATGTTTTTAAAATCATATAAAAATGATTTTAAGTATTAGAAAATTATTTTAAGTTATAAAATATAACTTTTGATATTTTGGCATGAAAATATTAATATTTTAATATTAATATTAATTATCGGATAATGGATTTAAGTGTTTAAAAATCAAATAATTATAATTTTAAGGTATTAAAATATTTTGAAATATTATAATTATATTATAATATTATGTTATGATTTTTATTAATATTTTATATTAAATGAATATTAATGATTAAGGAATTATGTGGTATTTAATTCATTTAAATACTTATATTAATGATTGGAAAATCATGATAAATGGTAATAATTATCCAAAATTATTACGAGCCTAGGAAAAATGTTTTGATCGATAAGAAAATTATCTCGTGATAATTGTTATATTAGCAGAGTTTAACCGAACTTAAACTCGAGTATTGTCCGATTAGATCGTCTGGATGATAGAATTGTGTCGGGCTTTTGAGTCGATCGAAATAGTTTGACTCGATGCTAAGTCTTATATGTTGTATAGATCGACAGGTTATGTGTTATGTGTTTAGGTTATTCTTTGTATTTAAATATAACATAATTATATTGTGATGATATTATTCTAATATTGGAGATCTATATTATTAATATTAGGTCTTCTGTAAAGTGATATAAATTGCATTGCAGAATCAATCTGCTCTGTGCAAGTTTGTTCTTACTTAACTCTAATAAGAGTGTTTTATTCAAGCTTATGGTTAATCATTGTCGATTGCCATGAAAATTGTACTGTGACATCTTGCATGTATAAGTCGTGTATGAAAGGTCGATCACCTTCATTACCAGCTTGGTTCGTAAATGTTTGTTCATGTTTAAAAACTTGTTCACCAAAAGTTTGTTCCTCGCTTAGTTCTCAATTATATTGATGAATTATAGCTAGCTTATTATTCATACTCTTCAATCATGATATATCGTTATATTGTTGTATTTAAACTTGTCAAGCAACTTTCATGCTCACCCTTGCTATATCATGATAAAACATTGCAGATAAGGCTATTTTGTAAAAAGTTGCTCGGACATTTGTGAAAACATTAAAGCCAAGTTCAATTTATGTTATATAAAGTGTAATAGAAAGTTTGTAATAAGTATAGATTGATAATAATTATATGTAATAAATAGTTTATGAAATGTGTATAAGTTAAGGTTACTAATTACCTTGGGGAATAATGTATAATGTAATGTATAAACAATTTATGTTTATATCTTCCGCAAAATAGTAATAATAATAAAAGAATAGAAAGATTAGTGTACCGAATCCGAGGTGATTTGGGGTATTATTATAATTATTATTATTAATAATATTATTATTATTATTATTATTATTATTATTATTATTATTATTATTATTATTATTATTATTATTATTATTATTATTATTATTATAAGTATATAACTTCTTGAGATTATATTAATGGTATGTAGTGAAGGAGAAGAAATGAATATATAGGGGGAAATCTCATGTTTTGATATAAATATTAATCCTTGCAAGATATTAAAGTAAAAACTTGTGTTGCTCCAATAATAACAAAGACTTATAAAATGACTAAAGTAACAAATGATAGTCTGGTTTAGCATTTGGATATAATTTTTAAATACTAAATATGAATACTTTTTGACAATTCTCAGAATAACAAATATTGTCTTACAAAAACATGTTTATTGGGATTATCTTAATTTAAGGCAACATTTTAATAGTCGTTGCAAAAAGTTGTATAAGATATGCAACGAAAATAAAAATTATTGCCAATGAATGTGGTCCATATTAGGCAATGAAATATAGCAACAAAAATTTTTTCGTTGTCCACGATGAGGAGAAATCAAGTGGTTAGAAATTTTGCAACCAATTTTGTTTTCAAATTTTGCAACGACTTAAGAATTTCGTTGCAAAAAGTGAAAGCCTGACATAATCTGCAACGAAGGACAAGTTTAGTTTGCTAAACATACACTTTAAGTAACGACTTATAAAGCTGTTGCTTGAAAAATCGTTGCTAAAGCCACATTTTTAGCAACAAAAAAACTTTCGTTGCCCACGATGACGGAAAATCAAGTGACCGAAAATTTTGCAACGAATTTCTAACGAAATTTTTTCCCGCCATTGAATTAGCAACGAAATTTTGCAACGACTTATGAATTTCGTTGCAAAAAGTGAAAGAATGACACAATCTACAACAAAGGACAAATTTCGTTGCTAAACATATACTTTTAGCAACGACTTATAAAGTCGTTGCCCTAAAAATCGTTGCTAAAGGCCCATTTTGTGTAGTGCATCTTAGAAACCCATCATGTGTAGCCATCATGTATCAAGATGAATGATCTTCAAGGTAGTCATCAAGGGATCATCCGAAGTGGTTGAGTAACTGAAGAAGCTGAGCATCATACAACACTCAACTGCACTTCAAGGATGATCACGCCAAGCGGCTAAATACAGAAGATGTTCAGAGCATGAAGACATCTTAGCGACTCAACACCAACTCCAACAAACAAACAAACAACTCAGCGGAAGCTGTGCATTCGAGGGTCCTTATCCCAGGAGGACTAAATGAAGTTCCAAGCCTCATTGGCTTGAAGAGTTCCTAAGGAACTAGAGGAGTTCCAAGGCTGCTGGCCTTGAAGAGTTCTTAGTGAACTGAAGTCCCAAGGCTGCTGGCCTTGAAGGAATCTTAGTGATTCAGGGAGCTGCCCTTCCTTAGTGGAAATCCTGCTAGTTGAAGCAGAAGAGTGGATTAGGAGCTTGAGTCTCTGAACCACATAAAACCCCTTGTGTCTTTTACATTATGTCATTTAACTGCTATAACTGCTATGTATGTTTTAACTACTTACAACTGAACTAACTCTACGAACAATGTATGTATGATTATGAATATATCAATGAAGGGGATCTTTTACTTATTCCGTTGTGCTTGAAAAGATTCTTATGTTTGTCATATGCTAACTTAATAGCAAAACAAAATAAAAGAGAAAAGTATTTGAAATTAAAAAGGATCTATTCAACCCCCCCTTCTAGATCTATTGAGCCTACTGGGAACTAATAATTGGTATCAAAGCAGGTTCTCATGCTATATTCAAAAGCTAATCGATTTGAGTCTGATCCCAGGCACAAATATTGTTCTAAACTTAGTTTAGTAGTAAGTAACTTATTATATGCAGATGAGCTCACACGTGGGAAATATTGTGTATAGATTAAATGTGTATATACACTTGAAGCTGCTCAGATTGGTCCATGTTCTCGATTGTTACATCAACAAGACCAATCCTTGCCTGCAGTCAATCTTGTAGTCTGAAGACCAGACGAGAAAGCTCAAGAGACATCAAAGACAAAGAGTCAAGCATCCACCAGCCTGAAAGATGAAAAGGCCATTCATGTTAAGAAACGCTTATCAAGAGAAGAAAAAAGATCTTCTCAAACTTATGTCTGGCCAACCAACAGCTGGGTGCAAACTTAGTAAACTGAAGGATGTCAAAGATTTAAAAAAATGCTGAGATTGTCTTGACCTACATCTTCAAGATCACGACTGATTTATTGAAGGTCAACTGGAGCAATAAGCTGTCAGGAGCAAATGTGAAACTATGCACATCAATGCCTAAACTCAGTATATTAAAGATAAATGACTATTAAGTAACTGATAGTAAAAAGGTACGCTTCCTCACTATTATACATATGTACATTATTAATGCACCTTCTTATGAACCATAACAGTATTCTGTCAAGAAGTCATAATCTACCTAAAAAGGTGAAGAGAGAAAGTACCCTAAGGATGGAAACTCAAATGTCTATAAACTTTTTCTCCATCCAAGTTTTAGGTTGAAGATGAAACCTTGAAGGAAACCTGAAATGGGTCATAAGAGCATCACAGGCCAAATTAATTATATGTGAAGTAATCTTTGCTGGTGGGTTAGTATGTATGTACAAATCCTTGTTCTAAGTGTTTGATAACACACAAAGTATGATCAATTCTAAAAGAGTATCTTGATGATGTGTAGAAACTGATCACCTCCATGAATCAACTAGATACTCCTAAATCGTAGAGTTGATTCTCACTCTGTGAACACTTAAACATTGTGAACATAACCTAGCAAATGATGAAACCATCACAGATAAATAATGTGTTATTAAATGTCAAATCTTACACACACTCACCTTCATCCATATCAAAATGTATTATCTAAAACTAGTTTTATGCATGAATATGACTATTGGTGATAAATGTGATGATTCTCCAAATATAAGAGGAACAAGGGTTTAGAAAACTAACCTAGCAGGACTCACTCAATTGTGGGTACCAAAAATAGAAATATATCTAACCTGCAGGTACTTGCTCTGTCTGACCACACTAAGGAATGCTGAAGCAGAAGACTTTAGTCAAGAAGACTCAACCAGCAGAAGGGTAAGGACTGTTCAGAAATGATTCTGATAAAATTCCTATATGTCCAAGCCTATCCTCAAAGACCCACTGAGCTAAACTGAATGAAGCTCACATGGCTGCTAATCTGTATATGGAAGCTGGCTATACAACCAAAGATGAAAAGGGTCTTATATGCTCAAATTAGGCAAAACAAACTATATGAGAAGAATCCTCAAGGAAGCTCACATCAGAGGATCATCGAGCATCAGTCAAGAGGAACTCATTACGGGAGAAGAACTTCACACTCACAAGACTGAAAAAGAAGACTACGTTCGTAGTGCTTTCAAATGATCGTAGAGTTATCAGTCCTAAAAATATCCATGCCTACGATACAGGGAGATCTAAGTAATAATGGTGATTCCAGTTAGAAGGAGATATGAAAGGCTGCCTTTTAATACACATGTAGAAAAGGGAATCACATCTATCTGAGAAAACAACATCAACCATGGGGAGCAGTGATCTTTTGAGAAACAACAACACTGAGATATACCATGAAGCAATGTACCAGCTACAGAGTGTCAAAACTTTGTGGCTGATGAACCAAATGAAGATCCATAGTCAGTAGGAACGTCTCAAAATGTACTACTGATAACCTATCAGCCACCCAACTTAAAATCGTGGAGTACCTACGATCAAACATCTGATCGCAGTGTAGAAGCATGAGGACACCATGATTACAGCAAATGCAATTATCCGAAGTTGGTAGAGGACCTCCCCAACAGAAAAGGTCAAAAGAGATGTCAGTGAAAATAACTCCTAAAGTACTTCATCTGGAAAGCGCCTCAGGGACAAACCTGACCCTTAGCTCACTCTAAGAGGTTGGCACTTCCTGAGCTACCTTAACCCAGAAGAATTGCTTGATCAAATTCATCTCAAGGACCAACACAGTCAACAATCGCAGAGTAGAGTTTGAGAGAACTCAACGATCGTAATGTAACTTCAACTATCGTAGTGCAAATTTAGCGATCGTAGAAGCAGACTCGACGATCGCAGTCCTACCAGATGACACTCCAGTACACAAGGAGCTTGGAAAATGGGAAAACTGCTCAACCATTCAGACTATTAGGAGATAAGTTAGAATATATCACTGATCAAGCTATACTGCATCAAGATGAGGATCAATGTCAAAAACATCCACTGCAACATCTCTCAAAAGTTGATCGTTGAGTCAACAAAGGAAAACGTAGAGTCCATAGCTGCTTTACCATGCTACTCTACGAACCAAAAAGGTCAATGGTCAATCCACGTCAATTAAACGTTTACTCTCCAAAAGGAAATATCTAACTGAAAAGTTATGGGGAGTTACAACTCATTACTGGGCATCGTGCAACCAATAGTCGGTTGACACATCACTGGTTATGCAAAGTTAGAAGGAACTGCCATAAAAGATAAATTCAAATCTACAAACAGTTTTCAGAAGCTATCGAACCTTTGTCCCTCCCATTTTCAAACCCTGGAATCCTCATCGAAGCCAAAATCTATTAATCCTCCAAAGCCTTGCCCAAATTACAATCAGCCATCTCTCATAAACCTCTATGAATCAAATACCCACATTCTTCGAACTGCTCAAATGGAAAACTGGCGAGTAATCACTGGCATTCAGCTCGGAACCAAGTCGTTTGAGAAATCTGAAAAGAAGTTCAGAGACATTCTCGAACTTGTGAAGAAAGCTGGATTCTCAAAATTCCTTGAGGCTAGCACTTCGAGTATATGTTGACACGTTAAGAGTTCTACTCAAATGCTTCCATAAAGTTGAACCCTTTCTACCAAGGTCAAAGGTCAGTCTCTAAAGCTGAAATCTTCTGACCTCAATCAATGCTTAGGTTTTCCTGACCAAGGACTAAAAAGCCTTGATAATATCAATACGGAACAAGTAAAGGAGATCATGAGTACCAAAGAAACCCTAGTCTAAAGGACATGAAGAAGAAGGAGTTTTTAGAGGAATATGAGTTCGTTGCTGAAATAGTTGGAAAAAAATCATGTCTGCGAGGACCTTTTGCATGACCATGACCGCTTGATCGTGATTTGAAGATAATGTCAGCAATAGTTCTGAAGAAACAAATTAACTTTGGAGTTATCCTGTTTGATCAAATCTCCAAGTGGATAGAAAAGGCTGAGCTAAAGAAGTCTACAGAAAAACCTCTGACAAAGGTGTTTCATAGAAGACTGCTGAGTATTGTGATAAAGAAGAAGCTAGGAGGAAGAATCAAGGATGATGAGGGAGAACCTCTTAATGTTCACAAAGTTATGTCTCCACAATTGTTTGTAAATTGGAAGAAGCCCAAGGAAAACCGAAGGCTGACAACTGGGAGCAGCAGCAGGGCCTCTACAAAGAAGAGGAAGACAGAAGAGGCAGAAACCACACCAGCCAAAAAGAAGTCCAGTGGTGTGAAGAAAACCAAGGCCCCACTAAGGAGTCTCTCCATCAAAGACAAGGTTGAAGAAGAAAGAGCCCTAACTGCTGAAACAACAAAACAAAGAAGCAACAGGTTGCTTCAAGAGCCATTAGGAAAGAAAGCTTAGGTGGAAAATAGGCCAGACTCAGCTTCCCAAGACAGTACATCTGATAAAGAAAAGGATGTAGAATCAGATGAAGAAAAGGCAATTGACAATCTCAAGGCTGAGTCCCCACAGACAAAATCCAGCAATGAAGGTGAAGCTGGATTAATGGAAGAAAATGCAGCATCTATTGATGAAGAAGAATGCACAAGGCCAGTGGCTAACCCTCAGAGCATTCACTCTGATGATGAAGAAAAGATTAAAGATGACCCAACTCCATCCCCAAATGCACATGCCCTAACAAACCCAGATGATGGGTCAAATGATGCTGTTTCAAATGAAGAAGTGACTGCCCCTATCAGTACTGAACCTCAAGGAAGTTCGTCTAATGAACCAAAGGCTTCAAAGTCTGAAGAGGAAGAAGAGTCTGGAATTCCTATAGCTGAACTTCCAACAAGAAGGAAGAGCTACAGACTGCAAGCAAAATTTGCCTCTACAAAGAGAAGTGATCACTCCAATGCTGTCATTAACTTAAGTGATGATGAGTCTGTATCACAGGATGTAAGTGCTGAAGAAGGATCTGGTGATAAAAAAGATGAATCAGAAGAAGATCCTGCTGAAGAAGGTTCTGTAAATGAAATGGAGCAATAAGGACTCATTGTTGGAAATTATCAAAATGATTCAGGCTCCGAAAGCGAAGAAATGGAGAATGATTCCAACCCTGCACCTCAGGAATCAGAAGAACAAGAAGACTATCCAGTTCTCTCTCCCGCAAGATTTAATAGAAGAATAGTGGTGGAAGTCTCAAATGAACTACCAGAGGCACCTCCCGAAAGATGGGTAAATTATGGAAATGAACAGCTCAAGGTAGTGAGGATGACTGCGTTTGAGGTGTTTAAAAACTGGAACAACATGGAGCTAGACTGCACGACCATTCTCTATAATCCTGATGATCTGCTAATGAGATGGTTCTTCCAATGGATGCCATGGCTAAAGGCCCACACTCAAAGAGATGGAAGCTACTTCAGTTAGTGCTACTCTCAGTTTCCAAGCATGGAGCTGGTGGCTCAGAACTTTCCAAGAGTGAAGAAGTTTGCCACCAAACTGATCAAGGACCAACCCCACTTCAAAGTCTATCGACATGCTAGAAACCACTATATTCTCTATGATCGCAGAGTGGACTCCCAAGGAAAAAGAATCATGACCAAGGAGATGATCGTAGAGTCTATTCACTCTACTAGTGATGGTGTTCAAGTTCAAAACAAGAAGCCTCCATCTGCTCAAGCACTACTGACAGACACTCCTTCAACCTCAACCAGCGATTGGAACTCAATGATCCTTCAGATTCTTAACACCTTTGAAAATATATCCAAGGATGCAGATCGTTGAGTTCAATCTAATGCTCGACAGGAGGCTGCTCAACCAGACAATCAAGTATTTGTGGAGAAGGAGCTGATGAAAAACTCTGATGAACGAAGTGAGAAAATATCTCTATTCACTGAAGAGTCACAGAAGCTGACATCAGTAGGAGATAATTCATTCCAGAATAAACTTCAAGCTACTATGGCTGATGTATCTCTCAAACTCAAAGAGAGAGATAACATCTATCTGAAGGCTATATAAGATCAAAAGGTAGAAGCTCTACGAGCTCAGGAGGCCAATGAAGAGTAGATCCAAGTTCTCTTTGACAAGATTGATGACATGAAGTAGTCCTTCTCAGTGAAACTTGAGCTAGGCCAACAGGAACTCAAGTTTAAAGTTGCCAACTCCTCCTACCTGATGGAGCAGCTTTTGTCCAACATGGAGCAGCTCTCCAAAATGATTAATGACAAAAAGGGGGAGAAAAAGAGACATAGACATAGAAAGAGTAAGAGGCACTCAAAGAAGAGCAGAAGGATAGGAGAGAAGAAGTCAAAGAAGAAGATAGCAGAAGAAGAGGCATAGTCATCATCCGAGGGGGAGCCAAGGAATGATGAGCCCATGTATGCCGAAGCTGAGCGGGAGCCAGAAGGAGAAGAGAAGCATATATCTGAGGGGGAGCAAAGCAAAGCAGGAAAGTAATCATCCCAAGGGGAGAAGGAGCAAGAAGAGAAGCATACATCTGAGGGGGAGCAAAACAAAGCAGGAAAGTAATCATCCTAAGGGGAGAAGGAGCAAGAAGACCAAACAGATGAATAGCTGATTAACAGACATCCTGGAAATATACATGGAGCCAAAGAGGTACATCTCTAACTAGTTAGGTATGTTCTGGATCCAGGATGTAAAATGTCTTAATATGTAAATTGCTATATCATTATAAATGACATTCATGATTATCTGGTTTAGAAATACAGCTGCTCAATGTATATAAGATTCATTCATAACATGCATATGCACTTATTGTTTTTGTCATAATCAAATAGGGGGAGATTGTCATGAATAAACATGTGAATGTTATTCCTATTTATATATGATTTGATTATGAGATATATGAATGAATATGCAAGTATGCTTGCATTAAGAAAAGATGTAAATTCCTTCGATAGATAATAGAAACATTTGTACAAGGACTTAGTATGAATTGATCAAGTATGTCAGGTTGATCCTACATAATCAAAACAAGCACAAGGCAGAAATCGTAGAGTGTCAAGATCTGATCTAGGAGTCGTAGGGTCTGCACATCCGAAGCTAAATCGTAGAGTGCAGAACTACGACCTCAACAATTGTGCTCCTGATGCGCAAAGCGAATCGTGAAAGCAAATACGATTCTCAAGTAATGAGCACTCCCGGAATATCGAAGGAACAAAGCCTCGTCGGTTGGCACTCCAAAGATACATCCCACAGAAGGGAACCAGAGAGCACTCAAGCGAATGGCATGTATGCTAACAGAAGATCCAAGCATCAACCCAATCAGCATCATGATTGAGTTGAAGAAGCCATTCAAGATGAAGTCTTCCACAAGTTGATCAAAAGAAGACTTCAGTAACTGACTAAAGAAAGTCAGCAAGTGCAGTAGCTGTCATGTGATAAGATGACAACGATCTTGGAAGTATTCAGGATCGTAGTGTTTGCCAAACAAAGAAAGAACTGATGGAGTACACACAGATATCTCGGGGTGAACGACAAGAATAAGGCTAAAGTGATTAAGCATTAGGTCAGTCCATTGATGATAAGTGAACGAGAGATCACAAAGAGAAAGCGAGCTGGACGCGCCATAAATTTGAAGTGTCTTGATATTCAGAAGGGACCAGAGCAAAGAGTCAAGCCATCAGTATCTGAGAATAGTCAAAGCAAACAGAAGTGTTGAAGCACTGCACAAGAGAAGGAAGAGGTGTTCTACATTGAAGATCCAATCAACACTCTTCAGGATCGTAGTGTTGTCTCTACCAGTCAACATGACACCACGATCAGGTCCTTGAAGACATGCATTAGAATCGTAGAGTTCGAATAGCTGAAGACTGAAGCATTGGCAATGGTTCAATCTGAAGGGTAATATTCGGACAAGAGCTTATTGAGAGCATCGATGCAAAAGGACAACCTCTGATTGAGAAATCAGAAGGAGGAAATAAAGTCTTCGATCTGCCCAAGACATTAAAGTGACATCTCTGATGGGTAGGTGAAATAGTAGACTACAATGTCAGAGAAAGTATGACTTGTCACATCAGCAATCTACCTCTGTCAACTCGAGATCTGTGAAGACATTTGAATAGCTTTTAACGGCTACTTTCCAACGGAAGGATTGGGAAGGAGTATAAATCTGCTAGAGCTTCAAAGATCGAAGGTTGTTGGAGTTGCAGAGTTTGGAGTAACGGTGGATTGGTCTAAACTATGTAAGATAGTGAGTCCGAAGGCTCACTCTACGATCCACCAAGAACGCTTAGAGCCAGACAAAGAAAGAAGTAGAAGTGAGAGTTCTATAATGTAGAAGTGAGAGTTCTACTACTTGAAGAGTGTTCTGAACTGCCGAGAGAAAGAAGAACATCATGTCATCTTGGTGTCCATCATGGGAAGACTCTAAGTACCATAGAGAAGAGCTCACAGTCATCTTAGCAAGTCCATCATGAGAAGACATCAAGTATCAAGAAGGGAGATCACAAACGTCATCATGGTGGCAAGCATGAGAAAGTTTCTAAGTACTTAGCAGAAGAGCTTACAATCATCTTAGAAACCCATCATGTATAGCCATCATGTATCAAGAGGAATGATCTTCAAGGCAGTCATCAAGGGATCATCCGAAGTGGTTGAGTAACTAAAGAAGCTGAGCCTCATGCAACACTCAACTGCACTTCAAGAATGATCACGCCAAGCTGCTAAGTACAATATTTTCTTCTTTGCATGATTTTCTTACATTGGGGACAATGTAAGGTTTGAGTGTGGGGGGAAGATTTAGGTTTTTATTTTATTTAAGAATATTGTTCCGATTTTGATGGGAAATTTAAAAAATTAATGCTTTTGAAACTTTTTGAAAAACTTGGTTCCATGGTTCTATTTGCCTGTGTTCGAAGGTTAAAGTCAAAGATTTAAAATTGATGCTAAAATTCAGAATCTGTTTGATGCTTAATTTGTTAATGAATGATGACAACTAAGCCACGATCTATAGTAATTGATTTGAATTAAATTTGTGATACATGAGTACTTGAATATGAGAAGCATGTTTATTTGGCTAAGTTATTTCATGAGTTGTCTACATATATTTGATTTCATGACTTAGAACTGTTTAACTTGCTTATGTTGTTACAGAACCATGTGAAATAATGATGAATGAAAAAAAAAGAAAAAAAAGAAAATTGACAATCTGATTTAATGTCCATTGTACGAAATAACTGGGTATCCAAGCCTCAGGAAACATCGATATTCACGCTAAAAAGTGTGATGGATAAAAACAACTTGACTAGTCAACTTTTGTGGCCTTTGTTACTTGAATAAGTAAGCCTTAGGGGTGTCTCTACACCTAGCGCCCTATGATCATCTGGTTTGGGAGTTGTTGGTGGAAAGTTCGCTAATGGGTAACTCTGAAAACCCTAAGAAAAGGAGACATTGCACATGTCAAAGAAAAAAAATATACGAGAAAAGTATGAAAATACATTCATCTGTGCTAAAGAAAAGGTTCTATAAAAAAATTAAAAAACAAGAAAATTTTGTTCTTGGTTGTGAGTCAGTGTGCATGGTTTTTGTTCCAGAATAACCAAGTTGAGTAAGTATGTGGACTGTAGGAAAGTTTCTTTTGTGGTTACATGTTGGTTTAATGAAGTTCATTGGTGAAATGGTAAGGTTGTTCATTGTGAATTAACTGATAAGGCATTGATTAAATTTCTGTGAGTTTAGTGTTAAAAGTCATGATTTGTATCTTGAAATCTTTTGACATAATAGTTGAATAGAATTTTTCTAGAAATCAAACTTTTGGTTTACACGAGGACGTGTATAGGTAAGTGTGGGGGAATTTGATGAATGCATATTATTCATTTATTTTGATTCATTTATATTTAGTTTTATTCCATGTTTCATGTGTATATGAGCTTATTAATGTGTTTAATGATTTCAGGAAGAATTGGAGCTGAAATGAGGAAAAAGGGAAAATTGCAGGATTTTTAGCATTAAGTTGGATGCAAGGTCATGGCTTGGGACTTGGATTTTATTGCAGAGCTCTTCCTTAGCTTTCCGGAATATCTTGAATCATCCCAATTAGAGTTCATATGAAAAAGTTAAGATCTTTTTACTAAACGGACGTTGAATCTCAAAGTTTGGAAGTTACAATTTACACAACAGTCACTTGGAGCCCGATTTAAACCTTGATACAGCCAGAATCTGTCAATTCTTAAAGTATAAAAGTTGTAGCTCTCGTCGATATCTTCGTTTTGATAGGTAGCAGGCCTCGAAAATCCTTCTGGTTCAAAAGTTATGCTCATTTTACCAAAGGACGTCGCAGTAGAAAATGGAAATTCGCCCCAGCGAATTTGAGCGCGAAAATTGGAAAATCTTGGATTTTTGGAAAGTTTCTAAATGCAGATTTTGGAAGATTTCAACATGGAATGGGATTATTATTTCTATTAGCTTTAGTATTTATTTTATACTAAGATATATTTCAAAAATAGATTCTATTTCTTTATGGAAACTAGTTATGATTTGTAATTCCTTTTAGGATTTGGATTTCTCCTTCCTATAGGATTTAGGACTTTGTCTAACACTATAAATAAAGGATGAGAGTCAGGGTTTTATTCATTCAATCATCTACTATATTCTCTCATCTACAACATTGGAGGATTGAAGACATGAGCTAAGTTTTTTTTATTCAGTTCTAAGGGATGTTGAACCTTATTTATAATTAATGGTTAATTGAGTATTCATTATTTATTCCTTCTCACATGAAATTCATTCTTGATAATCTGATTTAATTTCCGAACGCTATTTGGCTTAACTGATTTGATTTCTGCAGGATTGAGTTGGTTAACAAATATCATATGCTAGATCAAGGAATAATATTACGTGTAATTGATATTGTTTCTAATCACAAGTAGTAATTAGTAATATCTGATTGTGGACAAGCTTTTGAGTATTGCTATGATTATCAGAAGACAAGTTAAACAATCCGAGCTTATGTGTTTGTTGCTTGGAATAGTCTAATTCCCTAGTTCTTAATGCTGCTATTATATTAAATCTAGAGAGCTTATTCTAGGTTATATACTTGCTAGAATCTTGTGAAGAGCTTGTTTCGATGAGTGACAATCTAAGGGGAGTTTCGGGTAGCAGAGCTTGTTGTTACCTATGGCTATTAGTTTCATTGAAGTGTAAATAATGTTATACTTGATTAATCTATTATTGTAAAAAGGTGATACTGAACTGAAGAATTGAAGCTTTTTATTCATTGTTTATTCTTATTAGTTTATTCTTGTTAATTTAATTAATTAATTCAAAATCCCCTTTTCATTAGAAATCATAGGATAAATATAAAACAAATCACTCTTTGTGGGATCGATCCTTGCTTACTACTGTGCTAATTGTTTAAATTTGTAAAGTGAAAGTGAGGTTAATTTAGGAGTGTAAACGACAGCTCCCATTCATCTCAACACCTGCTCATCTTTGCACTACGGGCCAAAGATATTCATTAGGTAATCATTCATCTTTGCACTACAGGCCAAAGATATTAAGTTATATCATCATTTAGGACTGAGGATGATGAAAAATATCTTAAAGAAAAGCGAATCCGGTGAGATAAAAGAACAAAAATTAGGGATTCAGACACGGTTTATCCAAGTTCAATAATACTCCATAATAACCAATTTTGAAGCGAATTCAAAAATAAAGATCAAAACATGGATACAATCAAAGATAGTAACCATAATAGACATCTTGGACAAAAGAAGAAAATTTCAATTTTCGATGAATAATCTTAAATGATTAAGTGAATAAGTGTAAGGTACATGAATGAATAATGCATAGTATCGTGAATAGTAACTCGACACACAAAAGGTAGAAATTCCACAATAAAATCCATACCAATATTTCGGTATAATGATATTGAAAAAATAACATCATTAGGAAGAAAAACATCCCTTACCTCAAAATATCATTGCTTACGATCGTAATATCGATATATATAAGGTCAAGGAAACTTGCACTGATAAATAGCAACTCACAAAATATCTAAATACTCACAAAATACGCTCGATAATATAGAGAGAGAAAGAGAGAAAGAGAGAAAACTTATTTCTGGTGTGATTTTCAATTCTAACTAGCACCCTATTTATAGGAAAATGCTTATAACGCCATAGTAGACTAACCTGCTACCTGATGGTTTTACCTGCTACTATTCAAGCCCACCACTTTTGAAAATAAATTCCAGCACATTTTATTACTCACCAACCAAAAGTGGGGCCCACCATATTTTTAATAAAAATATTTTATTTTCCGAAACTTCAACAATTCATAATAAATAGCCATTTTATCAGAAAAATTCGAATCTCATGTGCTTTCCATAGAAAATTTAATTCTCTACAACTTTGTAGAAGAAAGTTTTTCCAAATTCCAATAAGAAAATACCCGAAATCCACATACGGACGATTTTCAACACCTCTATTCCGACAAAATACTGATAAAATATCTCAACATTTATTCCTTCATTTATATCCACATAAAATAAATATATCCATCATTTATATCCACATAAAATAAATATTTCCTTATCATATAAATCAATAACTAATTATTCAAAAATAATATTACAGAATCACAATTATGACAACCAGGTCGTTCCCAGGGAAAAGGAGGCTTTCCGATAAGGATTTCTCCTTATTGGCGCGCAATTAGGTGACCAAACCCCTTTCCTAGACAGAACTTCCTTAGACATTGCCAATAATACTATCTAATAATATTATTCAAATAATATCAATTATTGATCTGATAATGGGGATACCGTGCAGTGATAATTATTGAACAACAGTAATATAAAATATCAACACAACAATTATTGAATCAATAAAATAAAATATTGAACAGTAATTACTGTAACAATTATTGAGTAGTGCCTTCTTACGCAAGAATTAATAATTTAAAAATACTGTGCAATACCGTGTGCTACTGTGCCACCACGCGTATTATTGTATTTTAACCACCGGGTATTCCAACAGTGTTAACGGTAACAACTTCGCCGTTATTTATAAAAACTCAAACTTGTCATTTTCTTCATCCGACAGTTATCCGTTATGGGGCTCACAAATGACTGCGCTATCGTACGAATATTCCTCGACAGAAAGAATATTCCATGACCAAACGAATATTTCTCGACACAATGAATATTTTATAACCACTTGCTTATTTTGCAAAATTTGCACATTTCACCCATAACTAAAGCATTATATCAAATTATCACCTTATTATTCACAATAATAAATAGAGGAAATTCGATTTTATTTATAATAAGTTGGGGTCTTACAACCTCCCCTCCTTATGAAATTTCGTCCTCAAAATTGACGTACGTACCCGGTGTTTCGAAAAGGTTAGGATGCCTCGCTTTCATTTCTGATTCCAACTCCTAGGTCATTTCTTCAATAACATGGTTCCTCCACAAAACCTTAACTTGTGGTATAACCTTCGTGCGCATGACATGCTCTTTCATATCCAAGATCTTAACAGGTACCTTCTCGTACGTTAAATCTTTAGTTATCTCGTCCGGTTCTAACTCAATAATGTGGTTCGGGTCTTTAACGTATTTACGAAGCATAGATATATGAAAAACATTATGAACACGAGACATGCTTGGAGGTAATGCGAGTCTATAGGCCACATTTCCTATTCGGTCAAGAATTTCAAATGGACCGACAAATCGTGGATTGAGCTTTCCTCTCTTCCCAAATCTTGTAACTCCCTTCCATGGTGCAACACGTAACAATACATGATCCCCAATATTAAATTCCACGTTCTTTCGATGAAGATCCGCATAACTCTTTTGTCAATCCTGTACCGTTTGTATATGTTGTCAGATTATTTGGATCTTCTCTATAGTTATGCGTACCAATTCTTGTCCCAACAATGTTGTTTCACCCACGTCGTCCTAGCATACTGGAGAGCGACACTTTCGTCCATACAATGCTTCAAATCGAGCCACACCTATACTGGCCTGATAACTGTTATTGTAGGAGAATTCCACCTATGGTAGGTACTTATCCCAACTCCCTTTGAAATCTAGGATACAGAGTCTTAATAGATCTTCAAGAGTTTGAATAGTCCTCTCTGATTGCCCATCCGTTTGAGGATGGTATGCTGAATTGAATCGTAAATCCGTGCCCATAGCTTTCTGCAAGCTAACCCAAAATCGTGAAGTGAATCTTGGGTCACGATCCGAAACTATGGATACTGGCATGCCATGCAATCTTACAATCTCATTCACGTACATACGAGCAAGACGTTCGAGGGAATAAGTCTCCTGTATAGGTAAGAAATGAGCAGACTTGGTTAATCTATCAACAATAACCTAAATCGCATCTATGCCTTGAGAAACCTTGGGAAGACTCGTAACGAAATCCATAGTAATGTGTTCCCACTTCCATTTTAGAATCTCAAGTGGTTGTAATGGACCCTTTGGCACTTGATGCTCCACCTTTATACGTTGACAAGTTAAACACCTTGAGATAAACTCCGCGATCTCTCTTTTCATATTGCTCCACCAAAATGTATGTCGAAGATCATGATACATTTTGATACTCCCAGGATGGATTGCAAATGGTGTGTTGTGTGCCTCCATCATGATTCTATGCTTCAAGTCAGAATCGTGAGGAACACAAAGTCTGGAGTTGACTCGAAGTATTCATTCTTCATCGATTCTTGCTTCTGGAATAGCACCTTATTGCACTTTCTTCTTCATACGCATCAGCTCCATATCCATAGCTTGAGCAACTTTAACTTTATCAATTAAAGTCCGTTCTAATCATATATTTGATATCATCACGTGGGTACTTGGAGCCTTTACCTCTATCTTCATCCTTTGCAAGTCATACAAAATGGACCTTTGTGTTAACAACATTGCACTCGTATCCGCATATGATCTTCTACTCAATGCGTCAGCTACCACGTTTCCTTTTCTAGGATGATATTGGATGGTGTGATCGTAATATTTCAACAGCTCGAGCCAACGTCGTTGCCGCATGTTGAGTTCCTTTTAGGTGAAGAAATATTTGAGGCTTTTATGATCTGTATAGATCTCCACTTTCTCCCCATACAGGTAGTGTCTCCATATCTTCAACGCGAAAATGACTGTTGCCAACTCCAAATCATGAGTAGGATAATTCCTCTCATATTCTTTGAGTTGTCGCAAGGCATAGGCTATGACTTTCCCATGTTGCATGAGAACACATCCTAACCCTTTATTCAAGCATCGGCAGTAGATAAAAATCCATCCGAACCAGATGGTATTGTCAGAACAGGTGTCGAAATGAGTCTTCTCTTGAGTTCTTGAAAACTCTTCTCACAATCCTCACTCCAATCGAATTTTGTATCTTTACGAGTCAGCTGAGTTAACGGAGTAGCGATTCGAGAAAATCCTTCCACGAATCTTCGATAATAACCAACTAAGCCCAGAAAACTACGTACTTCAGTCACCGACTTCGGTTGCTCCCAACTTTGTATTGCTTCAATCTTCACCGGGTCGACAGATACTCCATGTTTTGACACCACGTGCCCAAGGAATGCTACTTCCTTAAGCCAGAACTCGCATTTCTTCAGCTTGGCATATAGCTTATTATCATGAAGCCTTTGTAGTACTAGCTTCAAATGACGCTCATGATCTTCACGGCTTTTGGAATAGATGAGGATGTCATCAATAAAGACAACAACGAACTGATCCAAATATTCTTTGAACACACAGTTCATCATATCCATGAAAGCAGCAGGAGCATTAGTCAATCCAAAAGACATGACTAAGAATTCATAATGCTCGATGTCGAGTTGAAAGGCGATCTTTGGAATATCCTCGATTTTAATCTTGGTGATGATATCAAGAACGAAGATCGATCTTTGAAAAGAATTGTGCTCCTTACATAACTGGTCGAACAAGTCATCTATCGCAGGTAGCGTAGCGGATACCTATTCTTGATAGTGACATGGTTCAATTCTCGGTAGTTAATACAAAGTCGCATACTCCCGTCTTTCTTCTTCTTAACGAATAACAGGAGCACCCCAAGGAGATGTACTAGGACGAATGAAACCTATGTCCAACAACTCCTGTAGTTGGACCTTTAACTCCTGAAGTTCAATAGGAGCCATTCGATATGGGGTTTTAGAAATGGGCTTTGTACCAGGTTTAAGGCCAATAAAGAATTCAACTTCACGTTCTGGGGGTAGACCGAGAAGTTCTTCAGGAAATACTTTAGGAAATTCATTAACAACAAAAATATTATTGAAATCTGACGTATTTTTGTTCAAGTCCGTGACATGGGCTAAGAAAGCTTGACATCCTTTTTTTAATAAACGAATAGCTTTATGGCTTGATATGACAGTGATTGACTTTAATGGTTTGGTTGTTTGAATTCGCATAATAGGTTGGTTAGGAATATGAAAACTAACAACCTTACGAAAACAATTAATTTTAGCATGATGCGTGGTTAACCAATCAATCCCTAAAATCACATCAAATGCAAGAATTTTTAACGAAATATGATCGGCAGGTAATGTTATGGTTCCAACTTGAATCAAGCAAGATTTATAAACAGTAGATGTAATAAAAGTTTCTCCTAATGGAGTCTAAACAGATAAGTCAAGGTCTAATTTCTCCGAAGTCAAGTTTAAACGTTGAGCACAAGTAGGAGAGAAAAAAGAATGGGTAGAACCGGTATCTAATAAGGTATAAACTTCGCAAGAGTTTATGATTAGCTTACCCATGATCACCTCGTTTGGGTTTCTCGCATTTTGGCCAGTCACGACAAACTCCCTCCCTTGAACCACCGACTTTGTTTTGTCCGTAGTCGCCTTTGGTGTCGCCGTCCCAGCTGGACTTGACTTTACTACCAGACAAAATCGGGCTATATGACCATCTTTTCCACAACTGAAATACACCTTGGAAGGCTGTGAACAGTTTGGACTTATGTGTCCCTCCTCTTCGCATCTATAGCATCTAACTGGCGGTCGTTCTCCTCCCTAGAATTTGTTGTTGGTGAATGGTCTTCTGCTGGCGATGTCTTCCGTCATTGTTGAATCTCCTCTTTACGAAATTTCCACTTGACTCACCTCTCCTATTATCATGGCCACGATTACCACCCGAGTGGTTACCGCTTTTAATCCGTATTCTTTCCTCCCCACTTGGTTATCATCGCTCAGATGATGGCCACATCACTTAAGTATGACCTACGATTATGGTCCCTCGGTTGGGCATACTCATTATCTCGCTCTAATAATTGAGCCCTGTTGACAACATCTGAATATAAAGAAAATTTATGAGAGATAAGATATTGTAGAATATTGGGTTTTAGACCTCTCAGAAACATCCTCGTCATTCGTTCCTCATTCTCAACCAAATGAGGTGCAAACCTGGATAACTCTTCAAACTTCGCCTCGTACTAGGACACCGTCATGTTGTTTTGTTACAATCTGATAAACTCCACCTCCTTCATATGACGAATACTTTCAGGAAATTACTTGTCATTAAACAGTTTTTGAAACATTTCCCAAGACATGTTGAGTGTGGCAGGCTAGGTACGCTTCACAGAATCCCACCAGTAATCTGCCTCACCGCGGAACATAAAGGTGGCGAATGGAACCTTCTGTTCCTCTGTGCATCCCAAGACATCGAATATCTTGGTAATTTGTTTGACCCACGTTTCCGCCTTAATCGGATCCAGCTTTCCCGCAAATTTTGGTGGTCCCAACTGCTTGGCTGTGACAAGCCGCGCATTGCTATCATTTCCACCAGTATTTTGTGCACGAGTCTCCCTCGTCTGATTTTGCATAAACTATAAAAAGCTTCTAAACATCCCATCATCATCATTTGTTCAGTGAGTCTTTGTTTACGGAGGAATATTGCCTTCTGTTATGCGTTCCCACAGGTGGTGATTAAAGGTGTCTTCACCATGCGATTCACTTCATTGTTAATATTTGCAACTGCCATTCTCAAATTCTGCCACAAAACAAGGGTTAATTATCATGTCACATATTATCCCTATACTCTGACCAACCAAATAAATACCAAATAAACTTAGTCAGGTCATACTAGCGAAGGAATTCCCCATCTCTCCCCTCCTAGTTCTTGTCTCACATCTCAACCAGGGATAATATCCCTAAGCTTTGATACCAACTGTGACGCCCCCAAAATAGGTATACATCACCCATTTTGAGTCGCCAAATACATGGTACAGGAACAAATACAACTTTACTAATACAATTTTCGTGCAAAATACGACAACACATATATTGTGAGTTTGAATACAAATATTGTCTAATAGATAGTATACAAACTCAAAAGGAGTCCTCATTACAATTATTGATACACTATTTTACAAAATAGTGAGGACTACTAAAACAACTATCTTGAATCATCACTCCATACCCCGGCTAATTCCTGCTAAATTCTCTCCTCCTGAAAAGAACAATGGAACAAAAAGGAAAAGGGTGAGCTCAACTAGCCCATTAAAGAATATTATGACTAAGATAATATACAACAAATTATCATTAGTCTTTAACAGGGAAAAATCTGATAAAATATAATAGACAACAAGTTTTAGATCAACAACTGCAGCGGAAACATCAATCCATTAGAAGAGTCAAGTAGAGAAAGAATTCAACTATCTTCTAAGATTTAAAAGTTCATCATCAATATTTTATCCCTGTAACATCAATCAATATACATCTTGAATCAAATATTCATCTTTGCACTACAGGCCAAAGATATTCATTTGTATCACCAGTTGGTCATGTTCATCTTTGTACTACGGGACAAATATATTCATTAGGTAATCATTCATCTTTGCACTACAGGCCAAAGATATTCAGTTATATCATCATTTAGGACTGAGGATGATGAAAAATATCTTAAAGAAAACGAATCCAGTGAGATAAAAGAACAAATTTTAGGGATTCGTATTATAGTTTATCTAAGTTCAATAATACTCCATAATAACCAATTTTGAAGCAGAATTCAAAAATAAAGATCAAAACATGGAAATAATCAAAGATAGTAACCATAATAGACATCTTGGACAAAAAGAAGAAAATTTCATTTTTAAATTGAATAGTGCCAGTATTCGTGAATAGTGTCGTATACATGAATAGTCTTGATATCGTGAATAGTAACCCCGACACAAAAAGGTAGAATTTCCACAACAAAATCCATACCAATATTTCGGTATAATGATATTGAAAGAATAACATCATTAGGAAGAAAATAACATCCCTTACCTCAAAATATCAAGATTTCGATCGGAATATTCAGATAAGGTGAAGGAAACTTGCAAAGTGATGAATAAAGACTCACAAAGTATCTAAATACTCACAAAATACGCTCGATAATATAGAGAGAGAAAGAGAGAAAACTTGTTTCTGATGTGATTTTCAATTCTAACTAAGCACCCTATTTATAGAAAAATGCTTAGAAACGCCCATAGCAGATTAACTCACTACACGATGGCTTTACTCTCGCTACTATTCAAGCCCACCACTTTTGAAAATAAATTCCAACACATTTCATTACTCACCAACCAAAAGTGGGGCCCACCATATTTTTAATAAAAACATTTTATTTTCCGAAACTTCAATAATTCATAATAAATAGCCCTTTTATCAGAAAAATTCGAATCTCATGTGCTTTCCATAGGAAATTTAATTCTCTACAACTTTGTAGAAGAAAGTTTTTCCAAATTCCAATAAGAAAATACCCGAAATCCACATACGAACAATTTTCAACACCTCTATTCCGACAAAATACTGATAAAATACCTCAGCATTTATTCCTTCATTTATATGCATATAAAATAAATATATCCATCATTTATATCCACATAAAATAAATATTTCCTTATCATATAAATTAATAACTAATTATTCAAAAATAATATTACAGAATCACAATTATGACAACTAGGTCGTTCCCAGGAAAGAGGGGGCTTTCCGATAAGGATTTTTCCTTATTGGCGCGCAATTAGGTGACCAAACACCTTTCCTAGACAGAACTTCCTTAGACATTGCCAATAATGCTATCTAATAATATTATTCAAATAATATCAATTATTGATCCGATAATGGAGATACTTAGAAAGGACAATTATTGAACAACAAAAGAATATAAAATATCAACACAAAAATTATTGAATCAATAAAATAAAATATTGAGCAAGAATTATCGTAACAATTATTGAGTAGTGCCTTCACGCAAGAATCAATAATTCAAAAAATCTTCGCATGCAATATCGTGTAACTCTTGTATCACCACAGCGTATTATTGTATTTTAACCAATGGGTATTCCAACAAAGTTGTTAACGGTAATAACTACGCCGTTAATTATAAAAACTCAAACTTATCATTTTCTTCATCCGACAGTTATCCGTTATGGGGCCCACAAATGGTCGCTGCTGTCAGTATCGCATTTAATATTCTTCAACTGAAAGAATATTCCACGACCAAACGAATATTCCCCAACACAATGAATATTTTATAACCACTTGCTTATTTAGCAAAATTTGCACATTTCACCCATAACTAAAGCATTATATCAAATTAACACCTTATTATTCACAATAATAAATAGTGGAAATTGATTTTATTTATAATAAGTTGGGGTCTTACATATATATATATATATATATATATATATATATATATATATATATATATATGTAATAATCGAGAAAATCGATTAAATGTAAAATAAATTTTTTGATTGAATAATGAATAAAATTATAATATATGTTATTTATAATGAGTAAGCAAGATGAAGGTTATTCTATAAACTAAAAAGAGAATAATACCGTAGTATTCTAGCTACGTAATAGAATTAAGGTGTTTGAATTTCCAAAACGAAAATAAAAGCTTTCCGAGAAATTCACTGAAAAATACTATTCATCCATTTATGCTCGGGACTTAATTTTGAACTTCCGAGAAATACGTAACGATAGAATGATAAGGAAGGATGAATTATCTAATAATAATTCCATTATGACAAACGCAGTTTTTTGCCTGCGTACTAAGTTCGAGAATGTTAAGAAAAGTAAAGATTTGAATAAATGTTGATCGTATAATAAGAAAGTTATTATACAAGGTAATGGATACGAGTATGATACGAAGTATTGTACAAGTATATACGAAAGATAATATAACGTATATGAGAAATATTATACAACTAGTATACGAGAGGAATACGCGAAGATTATACGTTAAAAGCCTAAAGCATTAGTAATGGACTAGTAGGATTTGCTTGTGTATTTGGCAAGCCCAAGTGAATTATTGTTAAGGCCCAAAGATAAGTAATGCAAGCCCAATGTTAGGCCCAAAGTTAATTAAACCTAATCCTGAACCAAGAATCGAACTCGTGGATCGAACCGATGGGTCACCGGGTGAGAAAAACCCATAGAGCAACCCATGTGGGTCCCCAATGAGGGCACATGGCTGGCCAACTTGGTGGCCAAGCAAGGAACAAGACTTAGCTTGCAAGTATGGAATAATAAGGAGGTGGGAGTGATTTTGACCCTTTTGCCCTCACTTTGAAAGTCTATATATATTGAGCTTTGTTGGTCATTTTCTTGCTTATTAAATTCACCAACAACTTAGAGCAATTATATTGAGAGAGAAGTGAGAGCTAGTCTTTACTAATCCAAGAAGAAGAAGAAGAAGAATCAAGTTAGAACATCAAAGGTAATGAATCCTTAGACCATTAATCTTCATCTCTTCATTTGTAGTTTTGATAGAGAAGTGGATATTGGTGGAGCATGTATCATAAGGAGTAACAAGGATGGCTATTAGTGGACTTAAACATTAATAAACCATGTTACAAGTGGAATCATAATCGTAGAATTATGAACTAATGAAGAATACATGAAAATTTATCATATGTTATTGATGGACAAGTTTAAAACCATCGTGTATAGGATTAGATGATGTATGATTGGTTAGGATGATAGATGTATGAATAATGGAATGAATCCATTTTAAACGGAGTAAAAATCTCAAGTAACGAAGTTATGGCGAAATTTACGAGATTAGACGATAATCGATGAAATCGTGAAATTCTCGGAATGAAAGTCAAAAGTCACCGTTTAACTCGGAAACCTTAGTTTTCGATGGTGTATAGTAGAACTTTGTATTTAAGAGTTAAGAATGGTCGAATTCTGACTTAAGACGAAGAAACGAGCTATGAACGTTCACGAACATTTAACGAACGTATAATAAGGAATTTAAACTGTGAATTCAGTGTTAACGGATTCGAAAAATGTAAGTTGTCCTAATGAAATCATATTATACAAGATATTTGAGAAAATGGCTCTTGAACGAGCCAATTTCGACTTATAACGATTAAGTTACGAGCCCGAAAATTATTGGAATTAGAAAACATAAAAAAATTTCAAAGGCTTAGGGCGGCGCCAAGATTGCCAACCAAGTTTATGAACATGGATGTTATAGCCATGCGAGATCCCGGACATCTGGTAAGTGTATACAAAATACGACATATAAGAAAAGAAGATGGCATACAAATACCAAAGATTAAAAGAGGCGAGATATGAAAGTTAATAAATATAAAGGAAGGGAAGTTGATTAAAGGTGAATTATTACCTTAATTAAACTTAAAGTAACATCATAAAGGGTGATTAAAACCTTAATTTTAACGATTAATAGTTAACGAAAGGTTACTCAAATGTAAGCACAAAGTAATACGATAAACCGTACACACATTAAATGAATGTTTGAGTTTACTTAAAATGTAATTACTTAGGCATTGAATGAATAAGATTACTTATAGCAACAAGATGTTATAAAGCCGTAAAAGAACGTTAACTAATGTAAGACCCCAAATTTTATGAAATAAAATTATTCAATTTTTTTATTTAGTAAATAGTTAAATTGATAAAAGTTTAAAGTTAAGGGTGATATATATAAAATTTTCAAAATACGCAAGTGGTTATAAAATACTCATTTTTGTCGGGGAATATTCGTATGACGGCGCAGCCATTTGTGGGCCCCATAACATAATAACTGTCGGATGAAGAAAATGATAAGTTTGGGATTTTATAAATAACAACGTAGTTGTTACCGTTAGCGCGGTATTTCACAGTATTTTTGAATTATTGATTCTTACGTAAGAAGACACTACTCAATAATTGTTACAGTAATTATTGTTCAATATTTTATTTTATTGATTCAATAATTGCTGCGTTGATATTTCATATTATTGTTGTTTCAATAATTGTCACGACACAGTATTTCCATTATCAGATCAATAATTAATATTATTTGAATAATATTATTAGATAGCATTATTGACAATGTCTAAGAAAGTTCTGTCTAAGGAGAGGTTTCGTCACCTAATTGCGCGCTAGTAAGGAGAAATCCTTATCGGAAAGCCCCCTCTTTCCTGGGAACGACCTGGTTGTCATTATTGTGATTCTGTAATATTATTTGTGAATAATTAATTAATTATTTATATGATAAGAAAATATTTATTTTATGTGGTTATAAATGAAGGAATTAATGTTGAGGTGTTTTATCAGTATTTTGTCGGATTAGAGGTATTAAAAGATCAAATTGGTGTTCTTAAAGCTCTATTGCGTGAGTTATAATTTTAATCCGACCGTTGGATCGTTGTGATTTTTGGATATATTATACATATATAAGTTGAGTATATGTCCACAAATTTTGAACCGTTAAAAATTAACGTATGATTTGTTATGAATTTTAAAAGGTGTTGAAAATCGTTCGTTTGTGGATTTCAAATATTTTCTGTCTGGAATTTAGAAAAACTTAAAGCTACAAAGTTGTAGAAAATTCGATTTCGTGTGGAATGGACATAAAATTCGTATTTTTCTGATAAAAGGGCTATTTATTATGAATTACTGAAGTTTCGGAAAATAAAATGAATTTAATTAAAATATGGTGGGACCCATTTTTGGTTGGTGTTGAATACATGTGCTGATTTTGGGTGGGCCCCACTATGGTGGCTAAATATTTGGTCTAGCTTGGCTGCGTAGAAGAAAAAAAAAGAAAATATATTATTTTATTAAATTAGTCTCCTCTGGCGTTCTAACATTTTCCTATAAATAGGCGCTTAAGTTAGAATTGAAAAACACACCAGAAACATAAGTTTTCTCTCTCTATATTATCGAGCGTATTTTTGTGAGTATTTAGATAATTGGAGACTTGTTATTCAGTGCAAGTTTCCTTCGGCTTTACATCGGATGTTCCAGTCAGAAATACTGCTCTTTTGTGGTAAGGGATTGTAAGGGTTATTATGTTTTTCAGTTTCGTAATTTTTTTGACCCTAAAAAATTCTGGAAAAATTTGAAATGATAATTTGATGAGTTTTCTAGATTGTGTCCAAAAATAGCGATTTGTGGATGTATAGATTAGGAGTTATGAATTTTATAGAAAAATACTATTTTAAAAGTAAACTCTTATAACTCCTTGTGGTTAACTCTAAAATTGGTGAAAGTTTTATTGGGAGTACATGTATATAACAGAAGTATACTCTGTAAATTTCGGAATTGGTGGACAAAAGTATAATTTATGATAAATGTCTAAATATTCGGCAGTTTTGGCCATATGAAAAATAGTAAATGAATTTTAAAAATTCAGAGAAAAATATATGTTCAATATAGGACTATATTCTGCTAAATCCCAGAAAAGAAAATTTTATGGGACTGATTTAGTATTTTTCGTGAAAATGGACTAGTTATGAGTAAATGAATTAAATATGTTATGTGAAGTAAGAAAATTGGAAAATAGGATTTTATGGCTTGAGAATCCTATATAAGGTATATGCAGATTTTTGATGAGAGTTTTGGTTATTGGTGATGAAATCTTATAAGTTTGGCATTTTAGGATGATTAAATGCATTAATTAGTAAAGTGTAAACAATTAAAATAAATTATTTATAAGTTTAAGAAATGATTAAAATATTATTTTAATATTAATAATATTAGAGTATGAGATTATTAAGTGTTTTATAACATTTGGATTAAGGTGTTGTAAATATTGATATAAATATTATTGTGAAACTTTATCTTTTCGTGTCGGGGTTACTATTCATGAGTTACTATTTACGAGTTACTATTCATGACAAAATTGGTTTCTTTTTCTGACCAAATTATCGTTGATTTATGAATCTTACTCTTGAGATTAATTCAATATATTGATTATATTATTTTTATTATCATATATAACATTTTTATAACCCTAATGATGATATTTCTCTTTGACTTGAGTGTAAAGATGGGTAGATTATTGGTATGATCGTGACTATGGGTTCTCTTTGGCCAGTAGTGCAAAGATGAATTGTTGACTGGTATGATCATGACCATTGAATTTATAATTGAATATCTTTAGCTTAAGTGCAAAGGTGAATTGATCAACATGGTTATAATTATTGTTTATATAAATTCTGAAATGATTATATATTTCTTTGAGATATTAATATCTTTGGCCCGTAGTGTAAGACCCCGAATTTTATGAAATGAAAGTATTCAATTTTCTTATAATTATTATTTTATTTCGTAAATGGTTAAATTGATAAAAGTTTAAAGTTAAGGGGGATATGTGAAAATTTTTGCAAAGTAAGCAAGTTGTTATATAATATTCAATTGGTCGGGGAATATTCGTTTTAACAGGGAATATTCGTACAATGACACAATCATTGGTGGACCCCACAACAGAATTATTGTCGAAGTTAGAAAAAGATAAAATTATCTTTTTATAAAAATAACAGCGGAGGTTTTACCGTTAACTGTTGAAACACCCGGTGTTAAAAGTACCGTAATAAGCGTGATTGCATAGTAACACACAGTATTGATTATTGATGCTTACGTGAGAAGTCACTCAGTTTTGTTCAATTATTGCTACAGTAATTGCTGCATAGTATTTGCATAGTAAAATATTTTTATATAAAACATAACACTTTTATAAAGTTATTTGTTTTATTAGGTTTTAAATAGAATATATTATATTTTATTATGCATAGTGTTTGCATAGTAAAAAACTTTTTATATAAAACAAAATACTTTTTATAAAGTTTTGTTTTATTTGATTATAAATAGAATATATTATATTTTATTGCATAGTACATCATAGTATCCTTTCCATTATCATATAAATAGGATGCTTAGTTAGAATTAAAAATCACACCAGAAGTTCAGAGAATTCTTCTTCTATAATCTTGAGTGTATTTCTTTAAAATTTAAGAAAGCTTTGAGCGTAGAAAATAGTGTAGGTTTTTTTCAAGTATATCTTCGCCCTACCCATCGGAATACTCTTCTTTTTAAGGTAAGGGGTATTATTCTTTCGTATTCATGAAGAGAGTTATTTTCTTTCAATACTCGTAAGGGTTGTTATTCCATTCTTTATTATTATGATGGAATAACTCATCTATCTAATACCGCATACATGGTGAAATTCTTCATTATTCCATTCTTTATTATTACATTGGAATAACCTATGTCTGTCTTGATCTATCGCATGCACAGTGAATTTCTGTTGTTATTCCATTCTTTATTATTTTGTTGGAATATCACATGCAATGCGGACACGCATGACTCGGTTCCATTCTTTATTATTATGTTGAATATATCACATCATGCGGATTACACATGACTTGGTTCCATTCTTTATTACTCTGTTGGAATAACACATGCATGTGGATTCTGCATGGATGGTGAATGATCCTTTGTATTAATTCCTTATTAAATTGTGAAATAATGCAATATACATGGATTCTGCATGCAAAAATCCATTTTTGCGATTTCATATATTCTATTATACTCAATTGGTTAAAGTTTTGGCTTATACTCCATGAAATTAGTAGATTATCCTCGGATATTTGCGCTTCATCCGATTATCTTTTCATGGAAATATTCTTCTGAGCAGCCTTGAATTTTACTCCACAAAGCAGTATCATGTTGACAATTTGGACGATATTGGTTCCTAGATAAATTAATTTATAAATCTTTATAATTTATTCTTGAACTTGTTTTATTGAATTGTCATCATCCTCATGCTTATATTATGTTGAAAGTCATCTGTGGCCTGTAGTGCATTGATGGACTTGGTGTGATTATGACCAGGGATTATTCGGTATAATCATGACCGTAATGTTATAAATGATGTGGAAAAAGTGCTTATCAAGTTGAATCTCAGCGATAAAAGTGATGATAAACCATTTAAATCATAGAAGATAATAGATTTTATTTTCTACTTGACTCTTCAAATGGATTGCTTGTTCCGCTGCAGTTAAACTTGATGTTTGTTATATTTTATCAGTTTAACATTGTTGAAGGCTAACGATAAATTATTCTGCATTATCTTAGTCATAATATTTTCTACTGGGCTAGTTGAGCTCACCCTTTCTTTCAATGTTCTTGTGAAATGAGAATATAATGGGACTAGTCGGGGAATGGATTGAATCATCCGGATGGTTGCATTAGTAGTCCTCACTATTCTATGAAATAGTGTGATAATAAATGTATTGAGGACTTATTTTGAGTTTGAATACTGTCTAGAAGACAATATGTGACGCCCCCAAAACAGTATACATCACCCATCTTGAGTGCTTGACATACAAAGATGCGAATACAAATACAACTTAATTATACAACAGTCGTGTAAAATACGATAAAACATAGGCTGTGAGTTTTAATACAAATATTGTCATCTACACAATAAAACACTCAATAGAGTCCTCATTACATTTATTATCCAACTATTTCACAGAATAGTGAGGACTACTAATGCACCATCTAGGACCATCACTCTATTCCCCGACTAGTCTCAGCTACGTTCTCATTTTCTGAAGAGAACAGTGAAAGAAAGGGTGAGCTCAACTAGCCCAGTAAGAAATATTATGACTAAGATAATGTAGAATAAATTATCATTAGCCTTCAACGGTGTTAAACTGATAAAATATAATAAACATAAAGTTTAACTGCATCGAAATAAGAAATCCATTAGAAGAGCCAAGTAGAGAATAACATCTACTATCTTCTATGATTTAAAAGGTTTTTCGTCACTTTCATCGCTGAGACTCAGCTTAATAAATAAAATCGAATCATCCCTGCTCCACGACCAAGGATATTCATGTAATCATCAATGGTCATGACTATACCGAATAATCCTGGTCATAATCATACCAACATTCGTCCACCGATGAACTACGAGGCCAATGAGGACTTTTACCACATCATTCGTCACATTACGGTCATGATTATACCGAATAATCCATGGTCATAATCATACCAAGTCCATCTATGCACGTAAGCCAAAGATGACTTTCAACATAATATAAGCATGAAGATGATGACAATTCAATAAAACAGGTTCAAGAATAAATTTTAAAGATTTATAAGTTAATTTATCCTGAACTCAATAACTTCCAAATTGTCAACATGATACTGCTTTGTGCAGTAAAATTCAAGAATGCTCAGAAGAATATTTCCATGAAAAGATATTGGATGAAGCGCAAATATCAAGGATATTCCACTAATTTCACGGAGTATAAAAGCCGAAGATTTAACCAATCGAGTATAATATAATATATGAAAGCGCAAATGGATTTTCACCGCCATGCGTAATCCAAATATCGATCATTTCACAATTTAATAAGGAATGAATACAGGATCATTCACCATGCATGTGGTAATCCACATAGACATGTTATTCCAACGAGAATAATAAAGAATGGAATAATGAAGGATTCACCATGCGATGCGATGTACTTGCAAATGAGTTATTCCCAACATAATAATAAATAATGGAACCCAGTCCGGCGTAACGCCTTGCAGACGGGATATTGGACGTAATTATAAATAATGAAACCGGTCAAAAGGCGTAAAGCGCTTACGCATACATGATATTGCGATAGAATAATAAATAATGGAACCAGGTCCGACGTAAACGCACAGACAGGATATTTCGACAGAATAATAAAGAACGAAATATTAGAAGAATTTCACCATGTATAGGGTATCCCGCGTATACAGGTTATTCTAACAGAATAATAAAGAATGGAATAACATAAGTTCTCTTCATGAACAAGAAAGAAAGAATACCCCTTATAAGTACAACAAATAATATTCCCTACCTTAGAAGAAACTGGATATTGGAGTAGTGAAGTAGCAAAATACTTTTCTTCTTTCTCTCTATAGTTTCTCTCTCTAGAGTTTCAATTGAATTCGTAAGAAATAATGAAGGAATGAACTTCTATTTATAGGAGAATAGGTGAATAGTAACTAATTCATGAAGCGGTCCAGATTGATTTACTTTTAAGCAGCAGCCGATCCATATTGGTTTACTATTAAAACTTAAAAAGCAGATCCATCTTGATTTACTATTAAAAATTTAAACCAGCGATTTACTATTATACTTTCCACCAGCTGTCCATATTGATTTACTATTATATCTTCAACCAACGGTCTGAAAAATTAGCACATCTCCTCATGGAATAATATTGTACCAAAAAATGATTTGGACCGAACAGAAATATATCTTACAGGTGAATAATAACCCGTGAATAGTAACTCGTGAATAGTAACTTGTGAATAGTAACTCATGAATAGTAACTCATGAATAGTAACTTGTGAATAGTAACTCGTGAATAGTACTCCGACATGAAAAGTGTCCCGAATACCTAATTGAACAATATAATCTCCAGACATCAATTATACTAACACAAATAAGTCCAATTGGAACTATAAAATTCATCTTTAATCAACACGAACTTATTCATCATTAATATTATAATTCACAATATTTAATAACCAGGTCATTCCCAGGAAAGTGGGGGCTTTCCGATAAGGATTTCTCTTTATTGGTGCACAATTAGGTAACCAAACCTCTCCTTGACAGAACTTCTAGACATTATCAATATTGCAAATAATAATATGAATAACTTTGCCGTCCCAATTATTGATTTAATAATATAACATAATATGCAGATGATACTGTAACAATAATTGAATCAATAATATGAGAGATATGATGCAACAATTACTATAGCAATAAATTGAGTATAACTGAGTGACTTCTTATGTAAGCATCAATAATCAATACCATGTGCTACTATGAAACCACGCGTATTACTGTACTTTTACTACCGAGTAGTTCAACAGTTTTAACGGTAACACTTTCGCCGTTATCTTTATAAATTTTTTTTTGTCATTTTCTCAATCCGACAATAATTTCGTTGTGGGGTCCACCAATGATTGTACCGTCGTACGGATATTCCCCGACAAAAAGAATATTCCCTGAACAATCGAATATTATACAACAACTTGCATACTTTGCAAAATTTATAAATATTACCCACAACTATAACATTATATCAAATACACACCATAATATTTAAAAAAAATATTTTGAGAAATTTAAATATTTATTCATAAAATATGGGGTCTCACAATCTCCCCTCCTTATGGAATTTTGCCCTCGAAATTTACGTACGTACCTGGTACGTTGAAGAGATGAGGATACCTTGACTTCATTTTAGATTCTAACTCTTGAGGTATAACCTTTGAGTGTTGAATACGATCCTTCTTTTCCAAGATTTTAACACGTATCTCCTCATACGTTAAATCTTTTGCTATCTCGTCTAGTTCTAATTTAATAACATGGTTCGGGTCGTCCACATATTTACGTAATATCGATACGTGAAAAAAAACACGTTATGAACACGCGACATACTTGGTGATAAAACGAGTCTATAGTCCACAGTTCCTAATTCATTGAGGATTTCAAATGGGCCAATTAAATCGAGGGTTGAGATTTCCTCTCTTCGTCGATTCTTGCTTCTAGACTAACGCCCTCTTGAACGTTCTTAATTCTTCACATTCATCAGCTCCGGGTGTGTAGCTTGAGCGGTTTTAACTTTATCGATTAAAGTCGATTCTACTCATATATTCGTTATCTTCACGTGGGTCCCTAGAGTCTTTAACTCTATCTCCATCATTTGTAAGTTATACGAAATGGGTCTTTGTGGTAACAACATCACACTCGTAAACGCATACGATCTTCTACTCAACACGTCAGCTACCACGTTCGCTCTTCCACGATGATATTGAATGGTACGATCATAATCTTCAACAGCTCGAGCCAACATCTTTGGCACATTACACGTTCATTATGGGTGAAGAAAATATTTGAGGGTTTTAGAAATGGGTTTTGTCTTGGGGAATTGATACAAAATTCGATTTCACGCTCTAGGGGTAGGCTAAGAAGTCTTCAAGAATACGTCAGGAAATTTATTAACAATAGAAATATCATTCAAAACTGTGACCCTCATCCAAGACTTGGATAGTGCATCACATTGATACCTATCAACTTGCCATCGTCATTCACGATGTCGCCTATAAAAAGTCTTGCTTCGATGCATTTCACACAAGGAAGTCAACAACGAAAGGACCGGGGCTCTTTACTTATGGCTTGATATGACAATGATTGACTTTAGTGGTTTGGTTGCTTGAATTCGCATAACAAGTTGGTTAGGAATATGAAAGCTAACAACCTTACAAAAAGCATGATGAGTAGTTAACCAATCGATTCCTAAAATCGCATCAAAGGCAAGTATTTTCAAAGAGATAAGATTGACAGGTAACGTGATAGTGTCAATTTGAATTAAACAAGATTTATAAATAGTGGAGCTAACGAAGGTTTCTCCCAACTGAGTTTCAACAGATAAATCAAAATATAACTTCTCCGGAGTTAAATTCAAACATTGAACACAACTAGGTGAAATAAAAGAGTGCGTAGAACTGGTATCTAACACGGTATAGACTTTGCAAGAGTTTATGATTAATTTATCCATGATAATTTTATTCAGGTTCCTCGTTAAAAAAAAATGCTCTCTCTTAAACTACCGGCTTTGGCTTGTCTGGGACACCTTTTGGCATCACTATCCCAGCTGGACTTGACTTTGGTGCACGATAAAATCGAGCTAGGTAACCTTCTTTTCCACAATTGTAACATGCTTTGGGTACGCATCACGCAGATTTGGTGATATGTCCTCCCTCTCGCATTTGAAGCATCGACCGACTGATCGTTCTCCTTCATAACGGTGTTGGTCTTTGTTATCTTTCCATCATTATTGAACCTTCTCTTCTTGAAATTTCCACTTCTATTATCTTGGTCATGATTACCACCGAAGTGGTTACCATTCTTGGCGTGATAATTTCCCCACGATGGTTATCATTGTTAGATCATTTTGCCACCAGTACAATTAATATCGTGTTGTTGGTCGTTACCTTTTGGTTGTGCTGAATCATTATCGCGCTCCAATAACTGAGCCCTATTCACAACATCTGAATATAAACAAAGTTTGTGAGAAATGAGGTATTGACGTATATCGGGTTTCAAACTCTTAGAAACATTCGCGTCATTCGCTCCTCATTATCGACCAAATGGGATGCAATGTAAGACCCCAACTTATTATAAATAAAATTGAGTTTTCTCTATTTATTATTTTGAAATAATAAGGATTAATTTGATATAATGCTCTGGTTATGGGTTAAATGTGTAAATTTTATAAAATAAGCAAGTGGTTATAAAATAATCATTGTTGTCGGGGAATATTCGTTTGGTCGTGGAATATTCTTTTTGTCGAGGAATATTAAATGCGATGCGCGATCAATTGTGGGCCCCATAACGAGAATAGCAATTCGGATGAAAGAAAACGACAAGTTTTAGTTTTTATAAATGACGAGCGTAATTATTACGGTTAACCTTTGTTAGATTACGGTGGTTAAAATACGATGTCTGGCGTGGTTGCTGATAAGAGTTATTATTGTATTGCATGTATTATTGAATTATTGATTCTTACGTAAGAAGGCATTACTTAATAATTGTTACAGTAATTACTGTTCAATATTTTATTTTATTGATTCAATAATTGCTGCGTTGATATTTTATATTATTGTTGTTTCAATAATTATCACTGCACAATATTTCCCATTATCAGATCCATAATTCATATTATTTGAATAATATTATTAGATAACATTATTGATAATGTCTAGAAAGTTCTGTCAAGGAGAGGTTTGGTCACCTAATTGTGCGCCAGTAAGGAGAAATCCTTATTTGAAAGCCTCCTCTTTCCTGGGAACGGCCTGGTTGTCATAATTGTGATTCCGTAATATTATTTGTGAATAATTAATTATTGATTTATATGATAAGGAAATATTTATTTGATGTGAATATAAATGATGAATTTATTTATTTTATGTGGTTATAAATGAAGGAACTTTGCAGTAATTATTTGTTGAAAGTTGACAATTATTTTCTCCGATAAAATATTCATTCATATACATTATTATAATATATTATAATTGTTTAATAATAATATTATTATAATATATAAGCATGTGGTTAATTAGAAATGGAAGTAATCAAAATGCTTATGAATACTTGTTTTCAAAAAAGTAGTTTGTAACATTATTTTGGTGGATTTGGTTGGTGGAATTGGTGGGTGGATTTGGTACATTTCCTGCAAAACTTGTTCCAAATGGTGGGCCTGACCAATTATGAATTGATATGTTAGGCATTGAAAAATGAGAAGCTTGCCTTTACTTTTCCTTATTTTTCAAAAATCGGTTCAAGTATTCTTTGATTCAACCATGTGCTGGTAACATAATTCTTCCATGGGACCACTTGATTAATTGGTAGAGAAACTTTCCTGCAAAGCCATATTTCAAAGGGTAGCCCCCACATATATGGAATAATGAGAAAAAGTTATGCAAAAGTTTGGCAGAAAAGAAGTTAGGTATTAGGCAGATTTCTTTTCCTTCGTCTGAATTTCAGTATAAATAGGGGGGTAACCCCTCCTTCCTCAATCACACCTTCAAATCTAGAAATTCTTATTCTAAAGTATTGTGAGTATTTTTCTTGAGTATAAGAATACTTTGAGCGTAGTTTTTCTGCAAGATTTTTTCAGAATAATATCTGATATTCCAGTCAAATCCAACTTCTACTAAGGTAAAGGATATTATTTTATTGCAACACTCGTGAGAAATATTATTTTCTTTCATACTCCATATTATGAAAGCGATATTATTTCATCTCGTATTCTTAAATTTGAACTTACTATGGTAAGTATTGCTTCTATAATTCCTGAAATGATTAGAAATTTTGTTTCATCTAATATCATTTCATAGGATTATTGGTCTAAACTTTTTATCAAATTTGGAACTTTTCATGACCGGGTACTGTTCACGGGTACTGTTCACAAAAGAAAAAAAATATTTTTTTTTCTCTTCCAAGTTATCTGTTGTGACCCTTATTCTTAAAATTTAATCCATGTTTTGATCTTCATTCATGAATTTTACTCCACTATAGTTTATTATGGAGTATTATTGAACTTGGATAAACTAAAATATGAATCCCTAATATTTGTCCTTCTGTCTCACTGGATACGTTCTTTAAAATATTTTTCATCATCCTCAGTCCTAAATGATGATATTACTGAATATCTTTGGCCCGTAGAGCAAAGATGAATGATTAACTGATGAATATCTTTGACCCGTAGTGCAAAGATGAACAAGTGTTGAGATGAACATGACCAACTGGTGATACAAATGAATATCTTTGGCCTGTAGTGCAAAGATGAATATTTGATTCAAAATGTATATTGATTGATGTTACAGGGATAAATTATTGATGATGGACTTTTAAATCTTAGAAGATAGTATAATTCTTTCTCTACTTGACTCTTCTAATGGATTGCTGTTTTCGCTGCAGTTGTTTATCTAAAACTTGTTGTCTATTATATTTTTATAAGATTTTTCCCTGTTGAAGACTAATGATAAATTGTTGTATATTATCTTAGTCATAATATTCTTTACTGGGCTAGTTGAGCTCACCCTTTTCCTTTTTGTTCCATTTTTCTCAAGAGGTGAGAACATAGCAGGAACTAGCCGGGTTATGGAGTGATGGTTCAGGATAGATGTATTAGTAGTCCTCACTATTTCGTAAAATAGTGTATCAATAATTGTAATGAGGACTCCTTTTGAGTTTGTATACTCTCTATTAGACTATATTTGTATTCAAACTCACAGTATATGTGTTGTCGTATTTTGCACGACAATTGTATTACTGAAGTTGTATTTGTTTCTGTACCATATATTTGGCGACTCAGAATGGGTGATATATACCTATTTTAGGGGCGTCACATGCAAATCGGGATAACTCGGCAAACTTAGCCTCGTACTGCGACACGGTCATATTATTTTGTTCCAACTTGATAAACTCCACCTCCTTCTACGTGTGGCCGAATACTTTCGGGAAAGTACTTGTCGCTGAACGACTCTTGGAACTTCTTCTAAGACATCTTGAGTGCGTCAGTGGAGTGCGTTTCTGATTCCCACCAATAATCTGCTTCTTCACGCAACATAAAGGTGGCAAAGGGAACCTTTTGCTCCTCAGAGCATCCCAAGACATCAAATATCTTGGTGATCTGCTTAAACAACGTCTCTGCCTTAAGTGGTTCTAACTTTCCCAAAAACTCCGGTGGTCCCAGCTCCTTGAACTGCTTAGCGGTGACCGACCGTGGGTTGCAATTGTTTCCACCTGCATTATGAACAAGAGTCTCTCTCGCCTGATGTTGCATGAATTGCATAAAACCTATGAACATCCCATTGTTCATCATTTCATCAGTGTTATTATTTACCTGAGGATTATTGTCTTCCTGTTGCACATTATCCTGGATATTGATCGTCAGTGACTCAACGATCTCATGTGCTTCATTGCTGATCTCAACATTTTCGGATGCCATTTTCAAATACTGCTACAAAACAAGGGTTAATTAATATATCACATATTATCCCTATACTACGGCCAAACTCAGCTTAAATACCAAATAAACTTTGGTAGGTCATACTACTTGCGAAGAATTCCCGTCTCTCCCTCCTAGTTCTTGTCTCACATCTTAGGCAGGATCATATCCCTAAGCTTTGATACCAACTGTGACACCCCCAAAACATGTATACATCACCCATCTTGAGTCGCCAGATACAAGGTAATGAATACAAATACAACTTAATTATACAACAGTTGTGTAAAATACGACAAAACATAGGCTGTGAGTTTTAATACAAATATTGTCATCTAGACAATATCCACACTCAATGGAGTCCTCATTACATTTATTATCACACTATTTCACAGAATAGTGAGGACTATTAATGTACCATCTAGGACCATCACTCTGTTACTAGTCCCAGCTACGTTCTCATTTCCTGAAGAGAACAGTGAAAGAAAGGGTGAGCTCAATTAGCCCAGTAAGAAATATTATGACTAAGATAATGCAGAATAAATTATCATTAGCCTTCAACGGTGTTAAACTGATAAAATATAATAAACATCAAGTTTAACTGCAGCGGAACAAGCAATCCATTAGAAGAGCCAAGTAGAGAATAACATCTACTGTAAGACCCCAACTTTTTGAATAAAGATTAAATTTTCTCGAAATATATTTTTGAATATTATGGTGTGGATTTGATATAATGTTATAGTTGAGGGTAATATTTACAAATTTTGCAAAGTACGCAAGTTGTTATATAATATTCGATTGGTCGGGGAATATTTGTTTTAACAGGGAATATTCGCACAACGACACAATCATTAGTGGATCCCCCACAACGAAATTATTGTCGGATTGAGAAAATGACAAAAATACTTTATGAAAATAACGGCAGAAGTTTTACCGTTAACTGTTGAACTACCCAGTAGTAAAAAACAAAGATGTCTGGCGTGGTTGAATAGGCACACGTGATTGATTATTGATGATTACGTGAGAAGTCACTCAGTTATACTCAATTATTGCTACAGTAATTGCTGCATCATATCTCTCATATTATTGATTCGATTATTATCAAAGTATCATCTGCATAATATGTTATTTTATTAAATCAATAATTGAGACGACAAATTTATTCATATTATTTAATTGAAATATTTACAATGTCTAGAAGTTCTGTCAAGGAGAGTTTTGGTCACCTAATTGCGCGCCAATAGGGAGAAATCATTATTGGAAAACCCCCTATTTCCTGTGAACGACCTGGTTGATAAATATTGTGAGTTATATTATTAATGATGAATGTTATTAAAATTAAAGTTGTGTTCGGAGTTGAATTTGGAGACGCGGACGTGATATATGAGTCCGGAACGATGAAATTAGTAAAAATAGTCTATAAACACAAAATTTTCCGAAATTCACTATTTGGTTAAAAAGTCAACAGTTGACTTTTTCGGGAAAAGTCAAACTTCAAAATTTATATTTTTGATAAAAATGGTTTCATTGTGTTGGAATTATTTGTGTTAGTGAAAATCGACAATTATTTCGATAATAATTGATGTCTGGAGATTATATTGACCAATCGGGTTTTTAACCGGATAAATGAGCAATTGATTGCTATTATTTCACATGATTATAACTATTTGTTCACATGTGTATACTATTGTTTAACATTCTTGTTACTATTAAGGGAGTTGGTGCAAGATTGATAATACTTGCATGACTAAGTTAAAAATGGAGGTATAGATGGAGGTACTATACTGTAATTCGTATTTTCACATGTCTAGAACTATTAATTCACATAATTTACTATTGAATCACATTATTTACTATTAGGAGAGGTGGTGCAAGTTTGATAATACTTCCATGACTAAATATCAAATCCACACCATAATATTTAAAAAAAATATTTCGAGAAATTTAAATATTTATTCATAAAATCTGGGGTCTCACACAATATTCTGTACCATGTATTTGACGACTCAGAATAGGTGATGTATACCTATTTTGGGGGCATCACACGTAGTGCAAAGATGACATGTTGTTGAATATCTTTGGTCTGTAGTGCAAAGATGAATTGTTGATGAATATCTTTGGCCTGTTGTACAAAGATGACCTGCTGTTGAATATCTTTGGCCTGTAGTGCAAAGACGAACTGTTGATGAATATCTTTGGCATGTAGTGCAAAGATGATCTGTTAATGAATATCTTTGGCCCGTAGTACAAAGATGAACTTATTAGTATGATTATGAAGAGGAACTGTGATTTGGTATAACCATGATCTTTGATGTTTCAGGTAAAGACAAGTGATGAAAATTATCTTTGTCCTGGATGAGAAGAGGAATTTAGAACCAAAGTTATGATTATGAGTTATTCACATGAATGTGGATGAGGCTGTTGATTGATGTTCTGAGGATAAAACATTGTTGGTGGACTTTTAACATGGAGAAGATAATAGACTTTATGGTCTATTTGACTCTTCTAATGGATTGATCATTCCGCTGTAACTATGGTTGAAAAGTTTTATCATGTACCATATGTTCTAAATCTTTGATTCATTACTGACGAAGGCTATGGATAATTTAATTATCTTTAGTCATGATATTCTTTACTGGGATAGTTATGCTCACCCTTTTACTTCATAATTCCTTTCAGTTAATAAGAGTGTAGCTGGGTCGAGCGGGGATAACAAGGGAATAGAATGGTGGTTTCTAGCTGTGAAGGTTCTCCCTAAACAGTATAGAAAAGTGTGTTGTATTTTATACATCATTTAGTAGTTATATTTGGTAAATCAAATAGGGTGAGGCGAACCCAAATTTGGAAGGGTGTTTTGCCACTATCATACAAGATGTCTAATGATATACAACCTCGTGTTATCATAAGACAGGGTTGTAACACCCCAGAAAATATGATTTTTGAGAATTAAATTTTTATTTGATTAAATGAATTTAATTGATTATTTATGGGAGCAAGCTAATTGAAGGTTGTTCTATGACCTAAACATATCAAAATGTCATAGGATTTTGGCTACGTGGTAGAATTAAAGTGTTTGAATTTCCAAGATGAAAATAAAAGCTTTTCGAAATTTTTTTTGCAAAACACTATTCACACATTTCTGCTTGGGAATTATTTTTGAACTTTCGAGAAATACGTAACGATATAATATCAAGGTGAGATGGAATATCCAATAATATTTCTGTGACGCCCCCAAAATTAGGTATACATCACCCATCTTGGGTCGTCAGATACATGGTACAAAATTCAAATACAACTTACTAATACAATATGTCGTGTACAATACGACAAAACATAATCTATGAGTTTGAATACAATTATTGTCTACTAGAGATTATACAAACTCAAAAGGAGTCCTCATTACAATTATTAACACACTATTTCACGAGAATAGTGAGGACTACTAATGCTATCTTTCGGACCATCACTCGTTTCCCGACTCGTCCCGGCTATATTCTCATTTCAAGAAGAAAACGGTGAAAGGAAGGGTGAGCTCAACTAGCCCAGTAAGAAATATTATGACTAAGATAATGAAGAATAAATTATCATTAGTCTCCAACAATGTTAAACCGATAAAATATAATAGACATCAAGTTTAAGCTAGCGTTGAACAAGCAATCCATTAAAAGAGTCAAGTAGAAAATAAAATCTACTATCTTTTATGATTAAAAAGGTTTTTCATCACTGTTATCGCTGAGACTCAGCTTAATAAATATTCCACATCATCGAATCACCCCTGCATTACGGCCAAGAATATTCTATAGTATCACGACCACAATTATCCATGCACTACGGGCCAAGAATATTTGTGTATTTATTAATGGTCATTATCATGCCAACAACTGTCCATCAATGCACTACGGGCCAATGAGGACTTTTACCACATCATTTGTAACATTACAGTCATGATTACACCGAATAATCCCTGGTCATAATCATACCAAGTCCATCTATGCACTACAGGCCATAGATGACTTTCAAAAAATATAAATATGAGGATGATGACAATGATATAAGAATTCAATAAAACAAGTTCAAGAATTAATTTGTCCAAGAACCAATAACGTCCAAATTGTCAACATAATACTGCTTTGTAGAGTAAAATTCAAGAATGATCAGAAGAATATTTCCATGAAAAGATACTAGATGAAGCGCAAATATCAAGGATATTCTACTAATTTCATGGAGTATAAAAGTCAAAACTTTAACCAACTGAGTATAATAAAGAATAAAATAACAAAAGAAATCACCATGCATGCGGTACTTCGCATAGACATGTTATTCCAACAGAATCATAATAACGGAACTAGGTCAGGAAAAATTTGCAAGCGGGATGTTCAATGAGAATAATAAAAGAGCGGAACGGGTCGATGTAAAACACATGGCAGGATGTTCCAAGAATAATAATAATAAGCGAGAACCAGTGCAGTGTAAAACACACAAGCAGGATGTTCCAAGCGGAATAATAATAAAGCGGAACTAGGTAGGTGTAAACACACGACAACATGATGTTCCAGCGGAATAATAATAAAGGCGAAACCGGTCCAATTAAGTAAAACACACGAGATAGGATGTTCCAACGAGAATAATAGAAGAATGTTACCAAGTATAGGGTGAGCCAGCATTATCACGAGTTATTCTAACGAGAATAATAAGAAATGGAATAACAACAATTCTCTTCATGAATAAGAAAGAGTAACACCCCTTACAGTACAACAAATAATATTCCCTACCTTAAGAAGAAAATCTTTGGATATATAAGTAGTGAAGTAGAAGAATACTTTCTTCTTTCTCTCTATAGTTTATCTCTCTAGAGTTTCAAATTGAATTCGTAAGAAAATAATGAAGGAATGAGCTTCTATTTATAGAAAAATGGGTACGCATAGTAACTAACTCATGAGCGGTCAGATTGATTTACTTTAATCGACGATCCATATTTAAAGCAAAATCTTTTAAATAAAATATAATATATTCTATTTATAATCTAATAAAAACGAATAACTTTATAAAAGATTTTACTATGCAAACAATATGCGAGGCACTATGCAAACACTATGCATAATAAAATATAATATATTCTAATTATTGTCTAATAAAGCAGAGATAACTTTATAAAAGTATTACATTTTATATAAAAAAATTTTACTATGCAAAACACTATCTGAACCTTTGCAAACACTATGCATAATAAAATATAATATATTCTATTTATAGAATAACTTTATAAAAGTATTACATTTTTATATAAAAGATTTTACTATGCAAAACACTATGCGGTCACTATGCAATACTATGCATAATAGAATATAATATATTCTATTTATAGAATAACTTTATAAAAGTATTACATTTTTTTATTATATTAATAATACCAATAAAACAAAAGCTGAGTGACTTATCACGTAAGCATCAATAATCAATACAGGTAATGCTAACTATGCAACCACGCCGTATTCGCATATTTTAACACAGGGTGTTTCAACAATTAGCAGTAAAACTTCCGCCGTTATTTTCATAAAAAGTATTTTTGTCGTTTTTCTCAATCCGAGCAATAATTCCGTTATGGGTCCACCAATGATTGTGTCATTGGTTATGCGAATATTCCTGTTAAAACGAATATTCCCCGACCAATCGAATATTATATGACAACTTGCATACTTTGCAAAATTTATAAATACTATCCACAACTATAACATTATATCAAATCTAAAAAAAATATTTCGAGAAAATAAAATCTTTATTCATAAAATCTGGGGTCTCACAATCTCCCCTCCTTATGGAATTTTGCCCTCGAAATTTACGTACGTACCTGGTATGCCGAAGAGGTAAGGATATGATCCTTTTTATCCAAGATGTTAACACGTATCTCCTCATACGTTAAATCTTCTGCTATCTCGTCCGGTTCTAAATTAATAATGTGGTTCGGGTCGTCCACATATTTACGTAACATCGGTACGTTAAAAACGTTATGAACACGCAACATACTTGGCGGTAAAACGAGTCTATAGGCCACAGTTCCTACTTCATCGAGGATTTCAAATGGGACAATTAAATCGAGGGTTGAGATTTCTTCTCTTCGTCGATTCTTGCTTCTAGAATAACGCCCTCTTGAACCTTCTTAATTCTTCACATTCATCAGCTCCGGGTGTGTAGCTTGAACGACTTTAACTTTATCGATTAAAGTCGATTAATTCTACTCTTATATTCGTTATCTTCACGTGGGTTCCTAGAGTCTTTAACTCTATCTTCATCATTTGTAAGTCATACGAAATGGGTCTTTGTGTTAACAACATCACACTCGTAAACGCATACGATCTTCTACTCAACGCGTCTACCACATTCGCTTTCCCACGATGGTATTGAATGGTACGATCGTAATCTTCAACAGCTCGAGTCAACGTCTTTGGCACGTTATATGTTCATTTTAGTTGAAGAAATATTTAAGGGTTTTAGAAATGGGTTTTGTACTGGGGTCAATACAAAATTCGATTTCACGCTCTATGGGTAGGCTAAGAAGTTTTTCGAGAATACGTCAAGAAATTTATTAACAATAGAAATATCATTCAAAACTGTGACTCTTATCCAAGACTTGGATAACACTTCACATTGATACCTATCAACTTGCCACCGTTATTCACAACGTCCCCTACGAAAAGTTCGGCTTTGGTGCATTCCATACAAGGAAGTCATCAATGAAAGGACCGGGGCTCTTTACTTATGGCTTGATATGACAATGATTGACTTTAGTGGTTTGGTTGCTTGAATTCGCATAACAGGTTGGTTAGGAGTATGAAAGCTAACAACCTTACAGAAAACATGATGAGTAGTTAACCAATCGATTCCTAAAATCACATCAAAGGCAAGTATTTTCAAAGAGATACGATCGACAGGTAACGTGAAAGTGTTGATTTGAACAAGATTTATAAATAGTAGAGGTAACGAAGGTTTCTCCCAACGTTCAATAGATATATCAAAGTCTAACTTCTAGGAGTTAGCTTCAAACATTGAACACAACTAGGTGAAATAAAAGAGTAAGTAGAATCGGTATTTAACATGGTATAGACTTCGCAAGAGTTTATGACTAACATACCCGTGATAATTTTATTCAGGTTCCTCGTCACAAAAAAAAATGCTCTCTCTTAAACTCTACGGCTTTGGCTTATGCAGGACATCCTTTGGCATCACTATCCCGGTGAATTGACTTCACCACACGACAAAATCGAGCTAGGTCACCTTCTCTTCCTTAATTAAAACACGTTTTGGATTGCTGCGTACAGTTTGGAAGGATGTGTCCCTCCTGTCCGCATTTGAAACATACGACCAGTGGTCGTTCTTCTTTCTTTGAAGCGGTCTTTGGTCTTGGCGTCTTTTCGTCATTGTTGAACCTTCTTTTCTTGAAATGTCCATTCTTATTGTTTTGGCCATGATTATCACCAAAGTGGTTACCATTTCGACATGTTGATTCCTCCATACATTGTCACCTCTTTGATATTTATTATCCGGTATTATCATTTTTTCGGCTACTCTCTTTTGGTTTGGTTGACTCATTATCGCGCTCCAATAATTGAGCCCTATTTACAACATCTGAATACAAACATAGTTTATGAGAAATAAGATATTGGCGTATCTCTGACTTCAAACCTCTTAAAAACATTCACGTCATTCGCTCCTCATTATCAACCAAATGGGATACAAACTGGGATAACTCCGCAAATTTAGCCTCGTATTGTGACACGGTCATATTGTTTTGTTCCAACTTGATAAACTTCACCTCCTTCATGTGACGAATATTTTCGGAAAAGTACTTGTCATTGAACAGCTCTTGGAACTTCTCCCAAGACATCTTGAGTGCGCGTCCAGTTGGAGTGCGTTTTCTGATTCCCACCAGTGATCTGCCTCTTCACACAACATAAAGGTGGCAAAAGGAACCTTTTGCTCCTCGGAGCATCCCAAATCATCAAATATCTTGGTGATCTGGTTTAACCACGTCTCCGCCTTAAGTGGTTCTGGCTTTCCCAAAAACTCCAGTGGTTCCAGCTCCTTAAATTGCTTAGCGGTGACCAACCGTGGGTTGCCATCGTTTCCTCCTGCATTACGAAAAGGAGCCTTCTTTGCCTGATGTTGCATGAATTCTAAAAGCTCTTAAGCGTCACGAGTCGTTCGTCAATTGATCGGTGTTGTTGTTTCTGGTGGATTATCGCCATCCTGTTGCACATTGTCCTGATTATTGATCTGTGGAGACTCAACGGTCTCCTGTGCTCCATTGCTATTCTCAACATTCTCGGATGCCATTTTCAAACACTGCCACAAAACAAGGGTTAATTGACATGCAACATATTATCACTATACTACGTGAGCCAATCAAATACCAAATAAACTTAGGTAGGTCATACTATCGAAGAATTCCCGTCTCTCCACTCCTAGTTTTAGTCTCACATCTTAGCAGGATCATTTCCTAAGCTTTGATACCAAGCTATGGCGCCCCCAAAATTAGGTATACATCACCCATCTTGGGTCGTCGGATACATGGTACAAAATTCAAATACAACTTACTAATACAATTTGTCATGTACAATACGACCAAAACATAAGCTGTGAGTTTGAATACAATTATTGTCTACTAGAGATTATACAAACTCAAAAGGAGTCCTCATTACAATTATTAACACACTATTTCACGAGAATAGTGAGGACTACTAATGCTATCTTACGGACCATCACTCCGTTCCACAGACTCGTCCCGGCTATATTCTCATTTCACGAAGAGAAACGGTGAAAGGAAGGGTGAGCTCAACTAGCCCGAAGAAATATTATGACTAAGATAATGAGAATAAATTATCATTAGTCTCCAACAATGTTAAAGCGGGAAAATATAATAGACATCAAGTTTAGCTGCGGTGAACAAACAATCCATTAAAAGAGTCAAGTAGAAAATAAAATCTACTATCTTTTATGATTAAAAGGTTTTTCATCTTTATTATCATTTGAGACTCGACAATAAATATTCCACATCATCGAATCACCTTACACTACTGGCCGAGGATATTCTTTAGTATCACGAGCACAATTATCCATACTCACGGGCCAAGAATATTTGTGTATTCATTAATGGTCATGATCATGCCAACAAGCTGTCCATCAATACACTACTGGCGAATGAGGACTTTTACCACATCATTTGTAACATTACGGTCATGAGTACAAGAATAATCCACAGTCATAATCATACCAAGTCCATCTATGCACTCGAGAATACAGATGACTTTCAAAAACTATAAATATGAGGATGATGACAATGATATAAGAATTCAATAAAACAAGTTCAAGAATTAATTTGTCCAAGAACCAATAACGTCCAAATTGTCAACATGATACTGCTTTATAGAGTAAAATTGAAGAATGATCAGAAGAATATTTCCATGAAAAGATACTAGATGAAGCGCAAATATCAAGGATATTCTACTAATTTCATGGAGTATAGAAGTCAAAACTTTAACCAACTGAGTATAATAAAGAATGAAATAACAAAAGAAATCACCATGTATGCGATACCGCATGGCGGAGTTATTCAACAGAATAATAATAACGGAACCGAGTCGGGCAAAATTTGCGCAAGCAGGATGTTCCAATGAAATAATAAAGACTTAACCAGGTCCGGTGTAAAATACACAGACAGGATGTTCCAACAGAATAATAATAAGACAGAACTAGGTCCGGTGTAAAACACACAGACATGATGTTCCAACGGAATAATAATAAAGACTGAACTAGGTAGGTGTAAAAACACCTGCGAGGATGTTCCAACGGAATAATAATAAAAAGCGAACCGAAGTCCGGTGTAAAACACACACATGATGTTCCAACAGAATAATAGAAGAATGTCACCAAGTATAGGGTGAGATGGCATTATCGAGTTATTCAAGCAGAATAATAAGAAATGGAATAACAACAATTCTCTTCATAAATAAGAAAGAATAACACCCCTTACGAGTACAACAAATAATATTCCCTACCTTAAGAAGAAGAAATCTTTGGATATATAAGTAGTGAAGTAGCGAGAATACTTTCTTCTTTCTCTCTATAGTTTATCTCTCTAGAGTTTCAATGAATTAAAAGAAAATAATGAAGGAATGAGCTTCTATTTATAGAAAAATGAATTTGCATAGTAACTAACTCATGAGCGGTCCAGATTGATTTACTTTAATCTGACGGTCCATATTTAAAAGCAAAATCTTTTAAATATAATATAATATATTCTATTTATAATCTAATAAAACGAATAACTTTATAAAAGATTTTACTATGCAAAATACTATCTGAGACACTATACAAACATTATGCATAATAAAATATAATATATTCTATTTATAGAATAACTTTATAAAAGTATTCTATTTTATATAAAAGATTTTACTATGCAAAATACTATGCTGATACTTTATGCAACACTATGCATAATAGAATATAATATATTCTATTTATAGAATAACTTTATAAAAGTATTACATTTTATTACATTAATAATACCAATAAAACAAAAGCGAGTGACTTATCACGTAAGCATCAATAATCAATCTGGTGTGCTACTATGCAACCACGCATATTCTTTATACTTTTAACACCGGGTGTTTCAACAGTTAACGGTAAAACTTTCGACTTTATTTTCATAAAGTATTTTTGTCGTTTTCTCAATCCGACAATAATTCCGTTGTGGGGTCCACTAATGATTGTCTTAGTTTATACGAATATTCCTGTTAAAACGAATATTCCCCGACCAATCGAATATTATATGACAACTTGCATACTTTACAAAATTTATAAATACTACCCACAACTATAACATTATATCAAATCCACACTATAATATTCAAAAAAATATTTCGTGAAAATAAAATCTTTATTCATAAAATCTGGGGTCTCACAATTTCAGTTATGGAAAACATAGTATTTCGCCTGTGGACTTAATTTGAGAACATTAGGAAAATCAAGCGTTAAGAAGTTAGTGTAATGATTGTATGATACGTAGGTATTGTGCGAGGTAGAGTATACGAGTATGATACGAAGTATTATACGAGTATGTGTGAATGATGGTATATTGTATATGATGAATAAGTGTACGAGTTAGAATACGAGAATTATACGTATAGAATACGCTATAAGGCTTTAAGCCATTTGTGAATAGACTTGTGGATTATGTGGGATGTATAAGTCCAATATGATTTAATATTAAAGTCCAAAGGGAAGTGTGACAAGGCCCAAATGTAAGAATGGTTAAGTCCAATATAAGTTAATGAACAAGCCCAATGTATAAGTTAAGTTAGATTAACTAATTAAGCTAAAGCCCAAAGTAAGAACCAAGGGGTTATGGGTTGGTTTAAACCATGGGTGATCAAAAGTGATAAACAAGTAACTTAATGCTTAAGTGTTGTGATGGGAAAGCAAAGGATAGAAGTTATGATAAACAAGTTAACTTAATTGCTAAGATAAGTGGTGAGCAAGTGACTTGGTGGCTAAATAGACGTGGTGGCCAAGTTAACTTAATTAGGAAGTATTGAATAGTAAGGAGGTGGAGGTGGCTTATTAACCATTATGCCCTCACTTATGATTTCCTATAAATAGGAAGCATGCTAGCTCATTTGTGGGTTGTTTTCTTTTCATCCAACTCTTTATAACTTATTTGTTAGAGAGAATAAGTGAGAATAAGCTAGAAAGTTAGACCTTTCATTATTCAAAAAAGCAAGAAGCAAGAAGAAGATTAAGGCTTAGAAAGTGATCATCAAAGGGTAAGCCATCTTGAACCATAATTCTCTTTCTCTTCCATTATTAGAGAAGTGGGTGGTGGTAGAACATGTATACTAAGAAGGGGTTGGAATAATGAATCAAAGGGCTTAAGTATTAATAAGCTGTAATTAAGTCATGTTGTAAGATAAGCAATTAATGAAGTTATGAACTTAAGAAGAACTTGTAAAAGCTTGTAACATGTTTACATTAATGGAATTGGTATGATAAGATGAAGCAAGAATAATGGTTAGAAGTCATAAACTATCCTAAGTCATGAGAAATGGTGGTTAAAAGATTAAGATCTTGATAAGTCATGGAATCATATTAAGCAATTTATATTTTCATAAGTTACAAACTCACAAAGAACAAGTAATAACTTATCATGTTTATAAGTTAATGTAGTATATATGTCAAGATATTAGTATAATGTATTGAATTCATTTAGAAACGAAGAACAAATTTTAAGTAACGAAGTTTTGCCAGAATTCACACGATTGGACGATAATAGTCGAATTCGTGAAATTCTCGAAATGGAAGTCAAATTTTGATATTGAGCATGGAAACGTTGGTTTTCAATGGAGACAAGTCTTATTTGACATTATAGAGTTGTGGACTCGAAAATGACCGGATTCCGACTTATAACGAAGAAACGAGCGTTGAACGTTCACGAACGTTTATCGTTTTCGTTAAAAATAGACTAATAGGTGAATTTTTAGTAAACGAAGTCGAATAGATAAAATTTTTGCATGAACACGTAGAGTATGTTATTTGTGAACCGTAGTCTCTTGAACGAGCCAATTCGGACTTATAACGAAGAAGTTATGAGGCCGAGAATCTGACATAAAAAGTTAACTGTTAAAATTTTATGGTCTTTGAAACCTTTGGCGCGCCAAGGCTGATCAAGGCAAAGTAAGTCATGCCATATCGCCAAAGTGAGCCTCATTACAGAGTCTCACACGCTGCGGTAATGACGATTAACACTAAGACTTACTTGCTGCATTATGTAGTCCGATCTTCAAACTGTAAACACTCGAAATTTTCTGTACCACTGTCACTAACATTGTAGGAGGACAAATTCGTCTTTTAAGAGGGAACCCTGAAAGTCAATCCAAATCCATACCGGATACTACGGAAGTTCAAACATCAACCCCAAATCACACTGCAGGAGTAACAATTCCAACCTCGGATGTAACCCGAGCACGCATGATCAATACGAACACACACAGGAGAAGGCGATTAATCTAGGAGATAACCCCGAGGTATCGGTCTCGGCCCCAACCATAGGAATAGCCACCAACCTTGGTGATAACCCCAAGGAATGCGAGCCGGTGATAACCCCTGAAATGCTTATTTCAAATCTGAGGCGATAACATCGGGAAGGCAGGCACACCTCAAAGGTGACAATGAGGACCTTGATAATTGCGGCGGTCCAATCTCGGTGAAGTCGAAAAGCGTCTGCTTTATCGGCCCAATGGCGATAACTGCCGGTGAGGGCAACATCGTCATCTCGTTAACACGATGCCGCGTCCGTCTCTACGCAACAATGTCCCACAAGACTAACCAATCCGAGTGACTATCAATGCGAATAGCGGATGAAAGTTGAAGCTTGAAGACCGAAGGGCATCGTCCCATCTTCAATGACTTCGTACATACTCTAATCCCATGTCATCGTATAACTCTCGACAACGGTGGTCCAAAATAGGTCCTGTATACCTCAAACGGATGCCCGGATTGCACTTCTGAAAGTTTGAGTGGACATTACAATGCCTGAGTGCACGTACTTCAAGACGACCCGACTCGAAAAACCCGGGCCCACCCGGGTTGCCTCTGGTACACCTGCGGCTCAGCCGCAGGTACACCTGCGGCTAAAATTCCTATAAATAGAGGGCCCTGCCCGATTTGCTCTGCACTCACCCCATGCAGTGTACTTTCCCCTTCTAAACACCTGTGAGCTCATATATATAGCCCTTTTGTACCCATAAAAGTCAGTGTATACCCACTCTAAAGGTATAGAAGTCTTCTTTAGCAGTCAGCTATAAGCCTTCTCACACACTTTAGAGTCTTTCTCTTCATCTTTGCACACACCCTTCTACACGTTGAGAGTCGTGTTGTTTGCTTTTGCCCAGACTTCGGTCTATGGTTTCATTTCAGTCAGTATATATATATATATTATATATATATATTTACATATATATTGACTAACATTATCGAGTTATACCTCGATTGAGCCTATACTCCGATCTGAAGCGTTTATTTGCTTTAATATATATATATATATATATATATATATTAAATGTGGGTCAAACTTTGTTCAATGAGCCTAGACTTGATGCAAAGTGCGTTTCTTGCTTTAATATATATATATATATATATATATATATATATATACTTATATATATGAACTTTGGTGAACTACATTCGATGAGCTGAGATTTTACATCCAAATGCGTTTATTAACTTATATATATATATATATATATATATATATATATATATATATATATATATATATATATATACATACTTATATATATACATACTTATATATATCTAAGCTGTGGTGAACTACATTACGATGAGCACAGATTTTACATCCTATGCGTTTATTAAGCTTTACATATATATATACTTATATATATGAAGCGTAGTCGAACTTTGTTCGATGAGCACAGAGTTTTACATCAAGTGCATTTATTACTTTTATATATATATATATATATATATATATATATATATATATATATATTAAATCTGCCTGGAGTTTTCTTACGTGGCGATTGATCGCTTTTCTGACTTTATTTGCATTACATCACTTTGGAGTTTCCTTCGTGGCGGTTGACCATATTCTGACTTTATTTACATTACATCACTTTGGAGTTTCCTCAAGTGGCGGTTGATAACTTTTAATGACTTTATTTATATTTCGATCCCCCATGGAGGTGGTTTATGGTTGGTGATCACATGCGTATATATATATTTACTGCTTTTTATATATATACCTAACATCGCTTTCATACAAATTGCGGTATCTTGTGCTTTAGGAATCATGTGATCACAGATTCGACCTATTGGATCTAGATTAGGTTCCTGTGATGGACATTTTCAGTTGTAAGCAGCTTGTAAATTATTCTGCGGTGTCTGAATTTCCTCAGATGGTTTCCATACCGAGGGAGGAAGTCGGCATTATTTTGTACATTATTTTTCATACGGATGCCTCGAATTCATAAAATAAAATCAACCAATAGAACACTTAATAAAATGGGAGTGTAAAGGTCTCAATTACTATTGAGCATCAGGGTTTGAAAAACCTTTTATAAAACATCATTGCTATATTTTGCTAAAAAGCGAATTTTACATAAATTCAAACCACAGTGTATATAGGTTGAACGAGGCCTCGCACTACTTCCAAATAACAAAGCACATTGACCCACACACACATTTTGAGATAATAGTTTCTTGAAAAGAGGCGGTCACCGTGGTAACAAAGATGTCGGGGGGTGCCTAACACCTTCCCCCCGCATAACCAAGTCCCCGGACCCTAATGAATCTCGGTTTCACCAACCCGTTTAGCGATGTCACATCCTTTGGGTCAATGTGCAAACCTTTCTCGGTTGGGTTGGTACAACCATTTAAAAACCAATGGCGACTCTTAATGATCCATCGTCGACATTATACATGTCGGAACTTTTCACTTGTTTTTTCAAACAAATCTCACCGAAAATGAGAACACCAAAGAACAAGTAGCGGAAAGGGACATCCAAAATCCCGGCGTCGGACGGTGGCGACTCTGCTGGGGACTCTAGTAAGAGGACTTAAGCCGCTATTACAATCTTTTCAAAACTGTTATCTGCTTGTGTGTGGATGTTGCATTAATATTTTTGATGAATGTGTACGAATGCATTTCCTTATTGCACTTAGTGCTTCGCACCATAACTGCTTTTGATGCTAGTGCTTCGCACCATAACTGCTTGTGATATTAGTGCTTCGCACCATATCTGCTTGTGATATTAGTGCTTCGCACATGTCATCATTTTCATATGGTGAGACGCGATGTATGTGAATGTATGTTGTGTGGTCCCTCCACCGGGAGGCTATCCGTCGGTGTTTGATTCTTGGACTCGTGAGAAGACTAATTCTCCGAGGCTCAGGAAAGGCACCACCCAAATTCGCTCCAGTTGAAAGACCAGATTAACTTCCCGTCAAGTAGATTGCGATGATTTGGGAACCTTCATGCCAAAAAGCCGCGAGGTAACCTAAGATAGGTCAGCCTCTGATAAACCCAAAGCGGAGGAAAGTCTCTTCATGCTCTCATTTTAATTACTTGTAAACACAATTACTTGTAATTTCATTCCATATCTATCTCCATGTAATAAGAAATATGAAGAAATGTGTACACATACATATTAATATGCTATAAACAGCTGACGCCCATTGTGCAGGATAAAAATTACTAAAATGGACACATCACATAGCATGTTATTGTATATATTCCTTAAAGACTAAACTATGCAAGTCTTTCGCGGGGAATCAATCGGACCTACTACCCGGTCAAAGTCTAAAAAGGCAACAGAGTTCGTAGTCAATCATGTCATCATCAGAGCCCGGTGAACTTAATCTAGTTTCTATGAAAGAATTGACGGATTAAGCAAACAAATTCTGATTTGGGTTTCTACTCAAAGAATTACACGGTCTACATGTCGGTCGAGAAAATACCCGTACATGCTAAATCCTCACCCGAGGGAATCCGGTCATTACCATACCGAACCACGGTTGGATACAACCAATAAAACTCTTGATGTTGCCCATCCCTTTGGAGATCCAGACCTTTGGTGACATCAAAAGAAAGTCCTCCGGATGGAAGAGACCCTCCAGCACTATCAAAGGAATTGGAACAAACATAAGTGTTTCATATCTTGAATCATGTATTTTCCACGGTGTTCATTATCGAGAAAATTTAAAACTCGACTTTGAAAAATATGGCGGGTTAGGAGATCCTTACACACATTTAAAAGTGTTTATTGGAGAACTTGGATCTTATCACAGAGGAGACGAAAAGCTCGAGGAATGCAATAATTCCAAAAGAGTCTAGCTGGAGAAGCTTGGTTCGTGGTACACAAGATTAGACAACTCAAAATCCATAGTGGGAAGAGCTAGCACATGCCTTCCTCACTCAATCTGACTTCCAAACTCAGATGGCTCTGATCGGTATCAAATTACCAAGATCAAGAAAGCAGCTTTAACGAGTCTTTCGGAGAGTATGCTTAGAGGTAGGCGCTGGGTCGCCCAAGTTAATCCTTCCATGATGAGAATCGAAATGGTCATGACTTTCATGAACATACAAGAAGCTCCCTTCTATGAGAGAGTTTTAGTGGCATTGGCAAACCATTTTACGAAATGGTCAAACATGGGGAGATGGCTGAGATGGGATTGAAGTCAGGAAAGATTCAAGACCTAGCTGCACTCAAAGCTATTGCTGATCACATTCAATCCAGAAATTATGGGAACAACCCCCGAAGGGTCCACAAAAAGAAATAAGAAGATGTTTCCCTAATACTACAGGGGCAAAAATGCAATCAAAACATGCCTATTCAAAGGAGAAACTACACTCCCTTTCCAGCACAGTCTACAAACCCTCCAATACCAAAAGGTGGAGAAGTCAAATGCCCTCGAGTGTTTACACCCTTAGGGGATACGCTCGAGAACATCTTAAATCTTCTGACAACACAGAAGAAAATTACACATCTTCTTCCACCCACCGACCCTAATGGCCGGGGTTTCAATGCTGCTAGGAAATGTGCTTATCATCTTTAGGGGCACTGGACATGATACTTAGGATTGTTTGGCCTTGAAACACAAGATCCAGGACCTGATAGAAAACGGAGAGATCATGGTCACCAAACCAGATCAACCTCACGTACAAGACAACCCTCTTCCTCAACACAAAGAAGAAGAGGTCAACATGATTAATTGGAGCAATGGATAGAGTTCTAACTTCAGCTGTGATTCTTCCCAGACCATCAAAGACGGTGATGACAAATGGGATTATGCCAAGTTCTAGTTCACAATGGAATGAAAGATGAAAGCTCTCTGCAAACAAATTGAACAATTGGCGGAACTAGTGACTTATCAGCATTAAGTGACTCGCCAGTTAATCAGCCAGGAGCATGCCAGTCTCCTACCTATTGTCATGAATATTCCCTTGTCACTTTTAGAAAATGAAATGCTGGAAGACAAAGTGACAAATAGAGCAAATGCCAAAGCCTGTCGGGATTTCGCCAACAAAAGGGAATTCACCTATCTGGGCCAACCTATGGAGGAAATCCTTCATATGTTAATCAATGAAGGAAGGATCAGTTCCCTTCTACCTCCAATCAACCCCCGTTTAGGATGGTACAACTCTGATGGAGTATGTCAATATCACTCCCAGTCTCGTGGTCACAGCACAGAAGAATGTTAGGCAATCCGCCACCTTATTCAAAATCTAATCGACAGTGGTGTCCTGCGCTTAGCGGACAATGATACTGTGTTACGTGCAAGTGAGAATGCAGGCCCTACTAAGTGGAAAAGTGTGGTAGCAGTTATATCCACTGAAACTGATGGGATTAATACATTACTCACAACGCCAACAATTCAACTCAAGGGAGGCAACAATCCTTTGAAAGTGGGTACGCTCTCGAGCCAATCAACTTGCTGTGGCAGTGCGAGCACAATATCCTATTGTTAGCTTACATAATTTCCTGGAATTATGGAGAAGGTGAAGGATCCACCTCACATACAACTGCTATAGTGTCGAAGGAAAATCCACTGTATTTTCCCCAACGGGTGATGAACCTATCACCAAATCAAAGGGGAAAATACCCATGGAGAAGATTGAAAAATTCCTCCGCGCTGTGGGTCATAATGAAACTACGGTGGTTTTAAGCTTGAAAGAAGCTCCACAACAAATATCAATTTTGGACTTGGTCCTAACTTCCGAGAATCACCGGAAGAAATGTTTTAGAAGAAGCCTATCTCCCAACATCAGTGGATACGAAAAAGTTTCAACATCTGGTCGATAACATTTTCAACAACAATGTGATATCCTTCACTGATGATGACATACCACCCGAAGGGACCGATCATTGCAAGCCGTTGCACATTGCGGTCTTATCCTCCAGACGAAAGTTGAAGCTTGAAGACCGGACCGGAGGGCATCGTCCCATATTCAATGACTTCCTACAAACTCTAATCCCATGCCATTGTACAACTCTCGGCAACGGCAGTCCGAAATAAGTCCTGTATACCTCAAACGGATGCCTGGATTGCACTTCTGAAAGTTCGAGTGGACATTACAGTGCCTGAGTGCACGTACTTCGAGACAACCCGACCCAAAAAACCTGGGCCCACCCGGGTTACCTCTGTAGTACATCATGGCTCGGTAGTAGGTACACTAATGACTCGGTAGTAGGTACACACCTATGACTAAAATGCCTATAAATAGAGGGCTTGGGCAACCCATTTTGGAAGAGAAAAAGGCGAGGAAGCCCTGCCCAATTTGCTCTGCACTCACCCCATTAAGTGTAGTTTCCCCTTCTAAACACATGTGAGCTCATATATAGCCCTTTTGTACCTACAAAAGTCAGTGTTTACCCACTCTAAAGATATATAAGTCTTCTTTAGCAGTCAGCTGTAAGCCTTCTCACACACTTTAGAGTCTTTCTCTTCATCTTTGCACACACCCTTCTACACGTTGAGAGTCGTGTTGCTTGCTTTTGCCCGGATTTTGGTCCGTGGTTTCATTTCAGTCTGTATATATATATATATTATATATAATTACATATATATTGACTAACATTATCAAGTTATGCCTCGATTAAGCCTAGACTTTTAGTGCAGGAGCATTTATTTGCTTATATATATATATATATATATATATATATATATATATATATATATATATATATATCTACATTTATATATATTAAGCTGTGTGTCAAACTTTGTTCGATGAGCCTAGACTTTTGGGTGAGATGCGTTTCATTGCTTTATATATATATATATATATATATATATATATATATATATATATATATATATATATATATTTATATATTAAATGTGTGTGAGACTTTTGTTCGATGAGACTAGATTTTACATTGATGCGTTTATTCACTTTATATATATATATATATATATATATATATATATATATATATACTTATATGTATGAATTGTGGTGAACTTTGTTGATGAGCCCGAGTTTTACATCCGGTCGTTTATTGTTTATATATATATATATATATATATATTAAATCTGCACTGAGTTTTCTTGGCATGTTGATTGATCGCTTTTCTGATTTTTTTTACATTCGGTCCCGCCTAGAGTTTCCTTCGTGGCGGTTAACCGTATTTATAGCTTTATTTACATTCTGTCCCGCTTGGAGTTTCCTTCGTGGCGGTTGATCGTATTCTGACTTTATTTACGTTTTATCCTTTGAGTTTCTCCGTGGCGGTTGATAGCTTTTAACAGCTTTATTTACATTTCTGATCCCCCATGGAGGTGCTTCGTGGTTGGTGATCCTGTATATATATATATATATATATATATTTACAGTTTTTATATATATACCTGCTTACTGCTTTCATACAAATTGTGGTATCTTGTGCGCCTAGGAATCATGTGATCATAGATTCGACCTATTGGATCTAGATTCGGTTCCCGTGATGGACATTTTCAGCTGTAAGTAGCTTGTAAATTATTTTGCGGTGTCTGAATTTCCTCAGATGGTTTCCATACCCACAAGGAAGTCGGCATTATTTTGTACATTATTTTCATACGGATGCCTCGCATTCGTAAAATAAAATCAACCAAGCCGAACACTTAATAAAATGGGAGTGTAAAAGGTCTCAATTACTATTGAGCATCAAGGTTTGAAAAACCTTTTTTATAAAAGATCATTGCTATATTTTACTAAAAACTGAATTTTTACATAAATTCAAACCCTGTGTATATAGGTTCGAACGAGGCCTCGCACTACTTCCAAATAATAGCACATTGACCCACACACACACACATTCAGATAATAGTTTCTTGAAAAGAGGCGGTCACCGTGGTAACACGGATGTCAAGGGGTGCCTAACACCTTTCCCCCGCATAACCAAGTCCCCGAACCCTAATTAATCTCGGTTTCACCGACCTGTTTAGTAGTGTCACATCACTGGGTCAATGTGCAAACCTTTTCTCGGTTGTGTTGGGACAACCATTTAAAAAACCAACTGGCGACTCTTAACAGTCCAACGTCGACATTATAAATGTCGGACCTTTTTCACTTGTTTTTTCAAACAAATCTCACCTAAAATGAGAACACCAAAGAACAAGTAACGGAAAGGGACATCCAAAAATCCCAACGTCGACAAAGCCCTAATAGGCGGCCTTGACGACACTGACATAACAAAGAAAACCCTTCGCGCAGCATAAATACCAACCTTAAAACCTAGACAGTAAAGAATGGTTACAAGTAGAACTTGAATGGAAATTGTTTAACAATGAACTAAGGGAATTAATAAAACATTGTTAAGTTATAACTAAACCTCAAGTATGATCACTTAGAGTTAAAGAAAGTTAATTGAATGTAAACAGGAATGGTGTAATATAAGTGTGCATAACCAATGCCGATTAAGTGTCAATTAATAACGTAAGGACATTAGTAAACTGTGAGGAAGGATAATTAACTCGAACCGAGTTGTATTAATGAAATAATTTTAGTTAAGTTATTGAAGAGAATGAAGATAGTAAAGAACGATGTAAAAGAACGACGACAAGCCGGAACCAATAAATAATAAATCTAATACATTATTAGATTAAGAAGTAGGGTAAGATTCTTTAGGAACCATGTATGTTCATTCATGACCTAATGTGGTATGTTATGTGATTATGTGTTGTAGAGACCGTAAAGACTCAAAGGAAATGTAATTATACTGTAGCAAACGTTGAAGGCAAGTTTTTCTTAAATGCTTGTCTAACCTTCGTGTTAGCCAAGTTTTCAAATGATTCAAGTTATGAGATGCATGTATGGTTTTAAAGAAAGATTCGATGCCAGTTTTAACTTGGCTAGACTAATCTTGATAGATTGATTGAATTGTTTACAAGTCTTTCAATATAGAATTGCTAACGCTATCCTACACCAATTATTGGGTACGGATTCAAGGTAAACCTTAATATGAATAAACAAATGTATTTTCATCGAGTATTCGATGGGCACGTGAGGTTGCCACAACTTAAACGTACACATGTTTAATGGATGTAGTGTTAATCAACATAGAGTACTATAAGCTGATCACCTAGAAGTGCTAGTAAGATATGCTGGACTTACGGACTTCGTGCTGGTTTGTCCTTTTCAAAAAATTATGAAACGCTCATGGTCTTGGACCAGAATTGGTGTTTTCTTTGAATATTGTCATTGTAAAAGCGTTTTTGAGAAAAAGAATGCTATTTTGAATTATTGATACTACTTCGTAACTATCATCCAGCTATTGAAGATATACGATACCTATGTTTCAAGCATGCTTTTAAAATGAAATTGTTGTACTTGCTGAGCTTGTTATGCTCACTCTTGCTTGAACCATATGAATGCAGCTTAGACCGAATGGACCGAAGAATTTGACAAGGATAAAGAGAAGGCTAAAGTGAACTTGTAAATTACCTATGTAATAGTATAGGTTTGTAATGATAATATTTGATATTATGACAAAAACAAATGTAATGGTTATACAGAACCTGGGGAATGGTAGTATTGTTTTGGAATATATATAAGACATATTCATTCTTTTAAGGCATTTTAATTGAATGTTTGTGTGAACTGTAGCACCATGGAGCACCATATGTCGGGTTAGAAGAGACCCAGATTTGGGGGCGTCACAGGGTTGTGCACATCCACTTGCTGAGTATATCTACAAGCACTACCTACATGATCTTGGAGTTTGGTTGAAATATAATTTTCAATTGCAGACAATGGAGATAGTTATATGTCAAGAGAAGACTCACCATTGGAAAGAACATGATAGTAATCTTCTCATTTTTCTTTGGGGTCTATTGGGTCAACCAAGGATAATTCTGTGGACATATGATATCTATCATAACCTAGACGCATGGCCTCCAATGTACGAAGGTTTCCTTGAGCACTTCCCAAAGATTTTAATCTCTAAAACAGTTTTTGATTGTACCTTTATGTAAGGTACCACTGTGAGGTGCTATCCAAGTCGGTGTCAAGAGTCACAGTTGGTATATATATTTGTATCAAAACTCATAACATATGTGTTGTTGTATTTTGCACAAAAATTGTAGTAATAAAGTTGTAGTTGTTTTCTTTACCATGTATTTGGCGACTCAGAATAGGTTGGATGGGTTAAACCTGATTTGGGGGCGTCACATTTGGTATTAGAGCTTAGGGATGTGATCTCTGGCGGAGATTCGGGAATAGACTAGGAGGGGAGAGATGAGTAAATCCTTCGCTAGTGCGTCCTACCTAAGCTAAATTTTGTTACTTGATTAGTTAACAAATTATAATATGTTAGTTAACCTTTGTTTTGAAGTTGTATTCTAGAATGATATCTAAAATACAGGAGATGAGTAATGGAGAAGTCATGATGACCGGGCAGATAGACTCTGAAATGAAAGAAATGTATTCTCAACTCTTCGAAATACCAGGTACGTAAATTTCGGGGACGAAATTTCATAAGGATGGGAGATTGGAAGACCCCAAATTTTATGAAATAAAATTATTCAATTTTTCTATTTAGTAAATTGTTAAATGGATAAAAGTTTAAAGTTAAGGGTGATATATATAAAATTTTCAAAATACGCAAGTGGTTATAAAATACTCATTTTTGTCGGGGAATATTAAATGCGATGGTAGCGACCATTTTGAGGAAGCGACAAGTTTGAGTTTTTCATAAATAACGACGTAGTTATTCTGAATTAACCTTTGTTAGAATACCCCGTGGTTAAAATACGATGTCTGGCGTGGTTGCATAATGAGCATACGGTATTGCGTATATTTTTGAATTATAGATTCTTACGTAAGAAGGCACTACTCAATAATTATTACGATAATTCTTTATTCAATATTTTATTTTATTGATTCAATAATTATTGCGTTGATATTTTATATTATTGTTGTGTCAATAATTGTCACGGCACAGTATTTCCATTATCAGATCAATAATTCATATTATTTGAATAATATTATTAGATAGCATTATTGCCAAGGTCTAAGCAAGTTCTGTCTAAGGAGAGGTTTGGTCACCTAATTGCGCGCCAGTAAGGAGAAATCCTTATCGGAAAGCCCCTTCTTTCCTGGGAACGGCCTGGTTGTCATTATTGTGCTTCTGTAATATTATTTGTGAATAATTAATTATTGATTTATATGATAAGAAAATATTTATTTTATGTGGTTATAAATGAAGGAATTAATGTTGAGGTATTTTATCAGTATTTTGTTGGATTGGAGGTATTAAAAGATCAAATTGGTGTTCTTAAAACTCTATTGTGTGAGTTATAATTTTAATCCGATCGTTGAATCGTTGTATTTTTGGATATGTTATACATATATAAGTTGAGTATATGTCCACAAATTTTGAACCTTTAAAAATTAACGTATGATTTTTTATGAATTTTAAAAGGTGTTGAAAATAAATCAGTTTGTGGATTTTGGATATTTTTTGTATACGCAATTTGGAAAACTTAAAGCTACAAAGTTGTAGAGAATTCGATTTAAGTGTGGAATGGACATAAAATTCTTATTTTTTTACGATAAAAGGGCTATTTATTATGAATTACTGAAGTTTCAGAAAATAAAATAATTTTTATTAAAATTGGGTGGGACCCACTTTTGGTTGGTGTTGAATACATGTGCTTATTTTGGGTGGGCCCCACTGTGGTGGCTAAATATTTGGTCTAGCTTGGCTGTGTAGAAGAAAATATATTATTTTATTAAATTAGTCTCCTATGGCATTCTAACATTTTCCTATAAATAGGCGTTTAAGTTAGAATCGAAAAACACACCAGAAACATAAGTTTTCTCTCTCTATATTATCGAGCGTATTTTTGTGAGTATTTAGATACTTGGAGAGTTGCTATTAGGTTAAGAAGTTTCCTTGACTTTACATCCGATGTTCGATCGAAATCTTTGCTCTTTTTGAGGTAAAGGGATTGTAAGAGGTTATTATGTTTTTCGGTTTAAGTAATTTTTAAACCCTTAGAAATTCTAAAAAAATTTGAAATGATAATTTGATGAGTTTTCTAGATTGTGTCCAAAAATGGCGATTTTTGGATGAATAGATTAGGAGTTATGAATTTTATGGGAAAAGACTATTTTAAAAGTAAACCCTTATAACTCCTTGTGGTTAACTCCAAAATTGGTGAAATTTTATTGGGAGTACATGTATATAATAGAAGTATACTCTGTAAATTTCGGAATTTTTGGACAAAAGTACAATTTATGATAAATGTCTAAATATTGGCGAGTTTTGGCCATATATGAAAATAGTAAATGAATTTTAAAAATTCTGAAAAAAATATATGTTCAATATAGGACTATATTATGCTAAATCCCAAAAAAGAAATTTTTTTGGGATTGATTTGGTATTTTTCATGAAAATGGACTAGTTATGAGTAAATGAATTAAATATGTTATGTGAAGTAAGAAAGTTGGAAAATAGAATTTTATGGCTTGAGAATCATATATAAGGTATATGCAGATTTTTGATGAGAGTTTTGGTTATTGGTGATGAAATCTTATGAGTTTGGCATTATTGGATGATTAAATGCATTAATTAGTGAAGTGTAAACAATTAAAATAAATTGTTTATAAGTTTAAGAAATGATTAAAATATTGTTGTAATATTAATAATATTAGATTATGAGATTATTAAGTGATTTATAACCTTTGGATTAAGGTGTTGTAAATATTGATATGCATATTATTGTGAAATTTTATCTTTTCGTGTCCGGGTTACTATTCATGAGTTACTATTCACGACAAAATTGGTTTCTTTTTCTGACCAAATTATTGTTGATTTATGAATCTTACTCTTGAGATTAAATCTATATGTTGATTATATTATTTTTATTATCATATATAACATTTTTATAACCCTAATAATGATATTTCTCTTTGACTTTAGTGTAAAGATGAGTAGATTATTGGTATGATCGTGACTATAGATTCTCTTTGGCAGTAGTGCAAAGATGAATTGTTGACTGGTATGATCATGACCATTGAATTTATAATTGAATATCTTTAACTTAAGTGCAAAGGTGAATTGATCAACATAGTTATAATTATTGTTTATATAAATTCTGAAATGATTATATATTTCTTTGAGATATTAATATCTTTGGCCCGTAGTGCAAAGATGATATGTTGTTGAATATCTTTGGCCTGTGGTGCAAAGATGAATTATTGATGAATATCTTTGGCATGTAGTGCAAAGATGACCTATTGTTGAATATCTTTGGCCTATAGTGCAAAGATGAACTATTGATGAATATCTTTGGCATGTAGTGCAAAGATGAACTATTAATGAATATTTTTGGCCCGTAGTGTAAAGATGAATTTATTAGTATGATTATGAACATGAACTGTGATTTGGTATAACCATGATCTTTGATGTTTCAGGTAAAGACAAATGATGAAAATTATCTTTTTCCTGGATAAGAAGAGGAATTTAGAACCACAGTTATGATTATGAGTTATTCACATGAATGTGGACAGGAACTATTGATTGATGTTACAAGATAAAACACTGTTGGTGGACTTTTAACATGGAGAAGATAATAGACTTTATGGTCTATTTGATTCTTCTAATGGATTGCTCGTTCCACTGCAACTATGGTTTAAAAGTTTTATCATCTACCATATGTTCTAAATCTACGATTCATTCTTGTGAAGGCTATGGATAATTTAATTATCTTTAGTCATGATATTCTTTACTGGGCTAGTTGTGCTCACCCTTTTGCTTCACAATTCCTTTCAGGTAATAAGAGTGTAGTTGGGTCGAGCGGGGATAACAAAGGAATAGAATAGTGGTCTCTAGTTGTGAAGGTTCTCCCTAAACAGTATAGAAAAGTGTGTTGTATTTTATACATCATTTAATAGTTATATTTGGTGAATCAAATAAGGTGAGGCAAACCCAACTTTGGAAGGGTGTTTTGCCACTATCATACAAGATGTCTAATGACATACAACCTCGTGTTATCATAAGACAGGGTTGTGCACATCCACTTGCTGAGTATATCTACGAGCACTACCTATATGATCTTGGAGTTTGGTTAAAATATAATTTTCAATTGCAGACAGTGGAGATAGTTATATGTCAAGAGAAGACTCATGTGACAACCCCAAAACAGGTCCATTCCATCCAACCTATTATGAGTCGCCAAATACATGGTACATAAAATGACTACAACTTTATTACAACAATTGTCGTGCAAAATACAACAACGCATATGCTGTGAGTATGGATACAAATATATACCAACTATGACTCTCATCCCAACCTTTAGATAACACGTCACAATGACACCTTACATAAAGGTATAGTCAAAAACTGTTTTAGAAATTAGAATCTTTGGGAAGTGTTCAAGGAAACCTTCGTACATGGGAGGCCATACGTCTAGGTTATGATAGATATCATATGGCCATAGAATTATCCTTGGTTGACCCAATAGACCCCAAAGAAAAACGAGAAGATTACTATCATATTCTTCCCAATGGTGAGTCTTCTCTTGATATATCATTATCTCCACTGTCTCTAATTGGGAATTAAACTCCAAATAAACACCAAGATTATATAGGTAGTGCTCGTAAATATACTCAGCAAGTGGATGAGCACAACCCTATCTTATGACGACACGAGGTGGTATGTCATTAGACATCTTGTATGATAGTGGAAAAACACCCTTCCAACGTTGGGTTCACCTCACCCTAGTTGATTCACCAAATATAACTACTAAATGATGACCACCGTTCTATTCCCCTGTTATCCCCTACTCGACCCAGCTACACTTTTATTACCTGAAAGGAATTGTGAAGAAAAAGGGTGAGCTCAACTAGCCCAGTAAAGAATATCATGACTAAAGATAAATAAATTATCAATAGTTTTCATCAGTAATAAATCAGAGATTTAGAACATATGGTAGATGATAAAACTTTTCAACCATAGTTGCAGCGGAACGAGCAATCCATTAGAAGAGTCAAATAGACCATAATGTCTATTATATTCTCTATGTTAAAAGTCCACCAACAATGTTTTATCCCTGTAACATCAATTAACAGTTCCTGTCCACAATCATATGAATAACTCATAATCATATTTGTGGTTCCAAATTCCTTTTCTCATCAAGAACGAAGATAATTTTCATCACCTGTATTTACCTGAAACATCAAAGATCATGGTTATACCAAATCACAGTTCATGTTCATAATCATACTAATAAATCCATCTTTGCACTATGGGCCAAAGATATTCATTAACAGTTCATCTTTGCACTACAGGCCAAAGATATTCAACAACATGTCATCTTTGCACTACAGGCCAATGATATTCAACAACATGTCATCTTTGCACTACGGGCCAAAGATATTAATCAACAGTTCAAATTTGCACTACAGGACAAATATATTAATATCTCAAAGAAATATATAATCATTTCAGAATTTATATAAACAATAATTATAACCATGTTGATCAATTCACCTTTTCACTTAAGCTAAAGATATTCAATTATAAATTCAATGGTCATGATCATACCAGTCAAAATTCAACTTTTTAGTACTGGCCAAAGAGAACCCTAGTCATGATCATACCAATAATCTACCCATATTTACACTCCAGTGAAAGAGAATTTCAACATCAGGGTTATAAAAATGTTATTTATGATAATAAAATCAATATATAGTTTTAATCTCCAGAGTAATATTCATAAATCAACTATAATTTGGTTAGAAAAAGAAACCAATTTTGTAGTGAATAGTACCCGTGAATAGTAACTCATAAATAGTAACTCGTGAATAGTAACTCATGAATAGTAACTCGTGAATAGTAACTCATGAATAGTAACTCATGAATAGTAACCTCGACATGAAAAGTTCCAAATTTGATAAAAAAATTCCAACCAATATTTCGGCATAATGATATTGAAAAAAATAATATCATTATTAAAAAAATAATATCCCTTATAATCCCTTACCTCAAAAGAGCAGTACTTCTGATTGGAATAACGCTAAACGAACTTGCACCGTATAGCAACACTCAAGATATCAAAATACTCACAAGAATACACTCGATAATATAGAGAGAGAAATAGAGAGAAAACTTCAGTTTCTGGTATGATTTTCAATTCTAACCTAAGCACCCTATTTATAGGAAATTGCTTAGAACACCAAAGCAAAAAATTTAATAAAATATTCTTATATATATTAAATTCTTACGCACACCAAATCAGATCCAAGCATCAGCCACCAACTCAAAAAAATAAAAAAAACGTTTTTCTTAATTAAAATAATTAAAACTTCCAAAAATCAATTATTCCGGAACTTCAGAACTTCAATAATTCATAGTAAATAGCCCTTTTATCTGAAAATTCGAATCTCACATCTTTTTATAGGAAATTCAATTCTCTACAACTTTGCAGAAGAAAGGTTTTCCAAATTCCAAACAAAAATTGACCGAAATCCACATACAGACGATTTTTCTGTGCTATAATCAAATTTCGGTCAAGAAATGGGCCCTGAGACATATTTAACATGTTTTAAACAACTTTTGCACAAAAATACTCTTCCTCCTCATATACTCATATATCCCACATTCATTGTAAAAATATCATCATTATTATATTATAATAATATAATAAAATATTATTTTATCGGAAAAGATAAAATATCAATTTTCAACAATTGTCACTTTAAAAAAAATTCTCCATCTATATCCACATAAAATGAATATTTTCCTCATCATATAAATCAATAATTAATTATTCACAAATAATATTCTGAGAATCACAATCTAAATAAATGACAAAGGTTCCCAAGAAAGAGGCTTTCAATAAGAATTTCTCCTTCTTGGTGGCTTGATTAGGTGACCAAACCTCTACTTAGGCAAGAACTTTCTATACATTGCCAATAATGTTATCTAATAATATTATTCAAATAATATGAATTATTATAGATAATGAAAAATATTGTGTAGTGACAATTATTGAAACAACATTAATATAAAATATCAACGCATCAATTATTGAATCGATAAAATAAAATCTTTGAGCGATAATTATTTGTAATAATTATTGAGTAATGCCTCTTACGTAAGAATCAATAATTCAAAAATAATGCAATCTGGTGTGATCTTTATGCGATAGCAGCATTATTCTTGTATTTTCACCACGTGTATTCAACGAAGAATGTTAACGATAACAACTCTGCCAGTTATTTGTAAACAACTTATACTTGTCATTTTTTTCATCCAATCGCTTTTCGTTATGGGGCCCACACAAGGTTGCACCGTCGTACGAATATTCCCCGACAACAAGAATATTCCACGACCAAACGAATATTCACCGACAACAATGAGTATTTTATAACCACTTGCTTATTTAAAAAACTTTCATATATCACCCTTAACTTTAAACTTTTATCAATTTAACCATTTACTGAATTATAATTATAAGAAAAATTGATTACTTTTATTTCATAAAATTCGGGGTCTTACAACTCACCATTGGAAAAAACATGATAGTAATCTTCTCTTTTTTCTTTTGGGTCTATTGGGTCAACCAAGGATAATTCTGTGGACATATGATATCTATCATAACCTAGGCAGCATGGCCTCCCATGTATACGAAAGGTTTCTTGAGCACTTCCCAAAGATTTTAATTTCTAAAACAATTTTTGGTATGTACCTTTATGTAAGGTACCACTGTGAGGTGTTATCCAAGTCGGTGTCAAGAGTCACAGTTGGTATATATATTTGTATCAAAACTCATAACATATGTGTTGTTGTATTTTGCACAATAATTGTAGTAATAAAAGTTGTAGTTTTTTTCTGTACCATGTATTTGGCGCCTCAGAATAGGTTGGATGGATTCGACCTATTTTGGGGGCGTCACAACTAACCTAATGAATGTTAGTTACGTATATGGATAGTTAGGTCGAGAAGAAGGGGAAGATATGTTAATGACAATACTTGATATTTTTTATGACCTAATGTGGTATGCTATGTAATTATGTGATGTAGAATCTATAAAGACTCAAAAGAGAAGTGAATTAATAGTAGAAGACGTTGAAGACAAGTGTTCTAAACCCTTGTCTATGTTCATTTTGGACAAGCTTTATGATTCATGTATCTTACGCATGGACTGATGTATAAAGGAGTAGAAACCAATTCCTTTGGCTAGACTTAATGTGTTTTATGGATTTCCTTATAATCTATCAAAATATTGTCAATGTTGTTATCTTATGCCAACTGTTTTGGTACGAATTTCAAAGAAAGACTGAGTATGAATAAACAAATGTTTTGTCATCAATCGACATGCACGTGAGGTTGTCAAAACTTAAACGTAGATACGTTTAATGAAGTAGTGTTGTACAACATAGAGTACTATAGGTTGATCACCTAGACGTGCTCGTATGAATGTCGGACTTACGAACTTGGTGTCGGGTTGTCATTTTCAAAGAAATAATGAAATGCTCAAGGTCCTAGACCAAAATCAAGGTTTAACATATGTTGTTCATTGTTAAACATTTTAAAGAAAAGAGAAGTGCTATTTTGAATTATCTATAGTACTTCATAACTATTGATTCAGTTATAGAAGATATACATTCATATAATTTAAACACATTGCTTAAGTGAAGATGATATACTTGCTGAGCTAGTTATTCTCACTCTTGCTTGAACCATATGAATGCAACTAAGAATGAACGGACTGAAGGATCCAATAAGGATAAAGGAAAGGCTAAGGCGGACAAATAGTTTTCTTTGTAATAACATAATATGAATTTGCATTTATTTGATACTATGACGAAGAACATATGTTGTGACACCCCCAAAATAGGTATACATCACCCATCTTGAGTCGCCAAATACATGGTACAAAATTCAAATACAACTTAATTATACAACAGTCGTGTAAAATATGACTAAACATATGCTGTGAGTTTTAATACAAATATTGTCATCTAGACAATATAAAAACTCAAAGGAATCCTCATTACATTTATTATTACACTATTTCGCAGAATAGTGAGGACTGCTAATGCACCATCTAGGACCATCACTCTGTTCCCCGACTCGTCCCAGCTATATTCTCATTTCCTGAAGAGAACAGTGAAAAAAAGGGGTGAGCTCAACTAGCCCAGTAAGAAATATTATGACTAAGATAATGCAGAATAAATTATCGTTAGCCTTCAACAATGTTAAACTGATAAAATATAACAAACATCAAGTTTAACTGCAGCGGAACAAGTAATCCATTAGAAGAGTCAAGTAGAGAATAAAATCTACTATCTTCTATGATTTAAAAGGTTTTTCATCATTTTTATCGCTGGGACTCAGCTTAATATATAATCCACATCATTCTTGCACTACGACCAAGGATAATCACTAGTATCACAACCACAAATTGTCCATGCTCTACGGGCCAAAGATAATCGTGTTTTCATCAACGGTCCTGATCATGCCATAAAATAATTCATCTTTGCACCCTTGGCCGAAGAGAATCCATAGCCATAATCATACCAAAAACTGTCCATCAATGCACTACGGGCCAATAAGGACTTTTTCCACATCATTTGTAACATTAAGGTCATGATTATACCGAATAATCCCTGGTCATAATCATACCAAGTCCATTTATGCACTACAGGCCAAAGATGACTTTCAAAATTAATATAAACATGAGGATGATGACAATGATATATAAGAATTCAATAAAATAAGTTCAAGAATTAATTTATTCAAGAACTAATAACGTCCAAATTGTCAACATGATACTTCTTTGTAGAGTAAAATTCAAGAATGCTTAGAAGAATATTTCCATGAAAGGATACTGGATGAAGCACAAATATAAAGGATATTCCACTAATTTCATGGAGTATAGAAGTCAAAACTTTAACCAACTAAGTATAATAAAGAATGGAATACCAAAAGAAATCACTATGCATGCGGTACTTCGCATAGAAAGGTTATTCCAACAGAATAATAAATAACGGAACTAGGTCAGGCGAAATTCGCACCGACAAGATGTTCCAACAGAATAATAAAGACTGAACCAGTGTCCAGCGTAAAACGCATTGCATGGATATTCCAAACGTAATAATAATAAAGACGGAATCAGTGCAGCGTGTGAAAGCGCTTGCATACATGATATTGTAACAGAATAATAAAGACAGAATCAAGTCCGGCGTAAAACGCACAGACATGATATTCCAACAGAATAATAACGAATGGAATAACAGAAGAATTTCACCAAGTATAGTGTAGCCCGCGTATATAGGTTATTCCAACAGGATAATAAATAATGGAATAACAGAAGTTCTCTTCATGAATACAAAAGAAATAATACCCCTTACGAGTACAACAAATAATATCCCTTACGAGTACAACAAATAATATCCCTTACCGTAAAAGAAACTGGATATAAGAGTAGGGAAGTAGCAGAATACTTTTCTTCTTTCTCTCTAAAATTTTCTCTCTCTAGAGTTTCAGTGAATTCGTAAGAAATAATGAAGGAATGAACTTCTATTTATAGGAGAATTGAAGGGTCTTGCTTTGATTTGATCAAATGCCTTTGAGTGATGATTTCACGGATGTATTAAGAAGAAACACGGACTGATTTTTCAATGCAACCCACTTAAACCCATCACTTTCATACACTCACACATTACTATTATCATACAAACATCTCCATATAATTCCACTCACTCAATATTATATATATATATATATATATATATCCAACACACACATGCTATATATATATTTCCTCCTTAATACGTCTCCTTCCCCCACCCCATTTTTCAACTTCCACCAATATGTGGTCCCCACCTGTCATCATCATCATATATATATATATATATATATATATAACACATTCTCTTACACACACACACATTATATATTATAATACACTCCACCTTTTCCACCATCCTCCACTAACATTATATTATATTATATATATATATATATATACACACACAAACACACACATCACATACATATATATATATATATATATATATTTTACATCTCGACAGAACTTCTAGACATCGTTAATATTGCAAATAATAATATTAATAACTTTGTCGTCTCAATTATTGATTTAATAATATATAAAATATCGACAATAATTGAATCAAATAACGTGAGATACTATGCAATAATTACTATAGCAATAATTGAACAAAACTGAGTGACTTCTCACGTAAGCATCAATAATCAATATCGTGTGCTACTATGCAACCACGCGTATTACTGTACTTTTACTAACGAGTAGTTCAACAGTTTTAATGATAAAACTTCCGCCGTTATTTTCATAAAATATTTTTGTTATTTTCTCAATCCGACAATAATTCCGTTGCAGGGTCCACCAATGATTGTACCGTCGTACGGATATTCCCCGACAAAAAGAATATTCCCCGACCAATCGAATATTATACAATAACTTGCATACTTTTTAAAATTTATAAATACTACCCACCACTATAACATTATCTCAAATCCACACCATAATATTAAAAAATATTTCGAGAAAATTAAATCTTTATTCATAAAATCTGGGGTCTCACAATCTCCCCTCCTTATGAAATTTGGCCCTCGAAATTTACGTACGTATCTAGTATGTCGAAGAGGTGAGGATACCTTAACTTCATTTCAGATTTCAACTCTTGAGGTATAACCTTTGAGTGTTGAATACGATCCTTCTTATCCAAGATTTTAACACGTATCTCCTCATACATTAAATCTTATGTTATATCTTTTAGTTCTAATTTAATAATGTGGTTTGGGTCCTCCACATATTTACGTAAGCTCGATACGAAAAAAAACATTCTGAACACGCAACATACTTGGCAGTAAAACGAGTCTATAGGCCACAGTTCCTACTTCACCGAGGATTTCAAATGGGCCAATTAAATCGAGGATTGAGATTTCCTCTCTTCGTCAATTCTTGCTTCTAGAATAACCCCCTCTTGAACCTTCTTCTTCACATTCATCAGCTCTGAGTATGTAGCTTGAGCGGCTTTAACTTTATCGATTAAAGTCGATTCTAATCGTATATTTGTTATCTTCACGTGGGTTCCTAGAGTCTTTAACTCTATCTTCATCATTTGTAAGTCGTACGAAATGGGTCTTTGTGTTAACAACATCGCACTAGTAAACGCATACGATCTTCTACTCAACGCGTCAGCTACCACGTTCGCTTTCCCACGATGGTATTGAATGGTACGATCGTAATCTTCAACAGCTTGAGCCAACGTCTTTGGCACATGTAACGTTCGTTTTAAGTAAAGAAATATTTGAGCATTTTAGAAATGGGTTTTATACTGGGGTCAATACAAAATTCGATTTCACGCTCTAGGGGTAGGCTAAGAAGTCTTCAAGAATACGTCAGGAAATTTATTAACAATAGAAATATCATTCAAAACTGTGACTCTTATCCAAGACTTGGATAACACGTTACATTGATACCTATCAACTTGCCATCGTCATTCACAACGTCTCCTACGAAAAGTCAGGCTTAGTTGCATTCCACACAAGGAAGTCAATAACGAAAGGATCATGGCTCTTTACTTATGGCTTAATATGACAATGATTGACTCTAGTGGTTTGGTTGCTTGAATTCGCATAACAGGTTGGTTAGGAGTATGAAAGCTAACAACCTTACAAAAAGCATGATGAGTAGTTAACCAATCGATTCCTAAAATCACATCAAAGGCAAGTATTTTTAAAGAGATACGATCAACAGGTAACGTGAAAGTGTTGATTTGAACAAGATTTATAAATAGTGGAGGTAACGAAGGTTTCTCCCAACAGATATATCAAATTCTAACTTCTCCGGAGTTAACTTCAAACATTGAACATAACTAGGTGAAAAAAAATAGTGAGTAGAACCGGTATCTAACACGGTATAGACTTCGCAAGAGTTTATGACTAACATACCCGTGATAATTTTATTCAGATTCCTCGTCATGAAAAAAAAATGCTCACTCTTAAACTACCGGCTTTGGCTTGTCTGGGACATCCTTTGGCATCACTATCCCAGCTGGAATTGACTTCACCATACGACAAAATCGAGCTAGGTGACCTTCTCTTCTGCAATTAAAACACACTTTGGATTGTCGCATGGGTTTGGATAGATGTGTCCTCATGCTCAGTATTTGAAACATACGACCGGGGTGGTCGTTCTTCTTCCTTTGAAATGGGTGCTGGTATCGACGTCTTCACGCCATTGTTGAACCTTCTCTTCTTGAAATGTCCATTCTTATTGTTTTGACCATGATTACCACCAAGTGGTTACCATTTCTCGCATGTTGATTCCTCCATGCTTATTATCACCGCTTGGATGATCAATTATCACCCAGTATTATCATTTTCATCGCTCTCTCTTTTGGTTCGTTGACTCGTTATCGCGCTTCACTAACTGATCCCTATTTACAACATCTGAATACAAACACAGTTTATGAGAAATAAGATATTGACGTATCTCCGGCTTCAAACCTCTTAGAAACATTCGCATCATTCTCTCCTCATTATCAACCAAATGGGACGCAAATCGGGACAATTCGGCAAACTTGGCTTCGTACTGCGACACGGTCATGTTGTTTTGCTCCAACTTGATAAACTCCACCTCCTTCATGTGACGAGTACTTTCGGGAAAGTACTTGTCATTGAACAGGTCTTGGAACTTCTCCCAAGACATCTTGAGTGCGTCAGGCTGGGTACGTTTTACAGATTCCCACCAGTGATCTGCCTCTTCACGCAACATAAAGGTGGCAAAGGGAGCCTTTTGCTCCTCAGAGCATTCCAGGACATCAAATATCTTGGTGATCTGCTTTAACCATGTCTCCGCCTTAAGTGGTTCTAGTTTTCCCAAAAACTCCCGGTGGTCCCAGCTCCTTGAATTGCTTAGCGGTGACCAACCGTGGGTTGCCATTGTTTTCTCTGAATTATGAGCAGGGAGCCGCTTTACTACCGATTTTACATGAATTCTAAAAAGCTCCTAAACGTACCGTCGTTCGTCAATTGATTAGTGTTGTTGTTTACAGGAGGATTATCGGCATCCTGTTGCACATTGTCCTGATTATTGATCTGTGGAGAATCAATGGTCTCCTGTGCTCCATTGCTATTCTCAACATTCTCGGATGTCATTTTCAGATACTGCCACAAAACAAAGGTTAATCGACATGTAACGTATTATCCCTATATTCTGACCGACCAATTAAATACCAAATAAACTTAGGTAGGTCATACTAGCGAAGGAATTCCCCGTCTCTCCCCTCATAGTTCTATTCTCACATCTTAGCCAGGGATCCTATCCCTAAGCTTTGATACCAACTGTGACGCCCCCAAAATAGGTATACATCACCCATCTTGAGTCACCAAATACATGGTACAAAATTCAAATACAACTTAATTATACAACAGTCATGTAAAATACGACTAAACATATGCAGTGAGTTTTAATACAAATATGGTCATCTAGACAATATACAAACTCAAAGGAGTCCTCAGTACATTTATTATTACACTATTTCGCAGAATAGTGACGACTACTAATGCACCATCACTCTGTTCCCCGAATCGTCCCAGCTATATTCTCATTTCCTGAAGAGAACAGTGAAAGAAAGGGGTGAGCTCAACTAGCCCAGTAAGAAATATTATGTCTAAGATAATGCAGAATAAATTATCGTTATTTCACAAATGTTAAAGCGATAAAATATAACAAACATCAAGTTTAACTACAATGAACAAGCAATCCATTAGAAGAGTCAAGTAGAGAATAAAATCTACTATCTTCTATGATTTAAAAGGTTTTTCATCATTTTTATCGCTGGGACTCAGCTTAATATATAATCCACATCATTCTTGCACTACGACCAAGGATAATCACTAGTATCACAACCACAAATTGTCCATGCTCTACGGGCCAAAGATAATCGTGTTTTCATCAATGGTCCTGATCATGCCATAAAATAATTCATCTTTGCACCCTTGGCCGAAAAGAATCCATAGCCATAATCATACCAAAAACTATCCATCAATGCACTACGGGCCAATGAGGACTTTTGCCACATCATTTGTAATATTAAGGTCATGATTATACCGAATAATCCCTGGTCATAATCATACCAAGTCCATTTATGCACTACAGGCCAAAGATGACTTTCAAAATTAATATAAACATGAGGATGATGACAATGATATATAAGAATTCAATAAAATAAGTTCAAGAATTAATTTATTCAGGAACTAATAACGTCCAAATTGTCAACATGATACTTCTTTGTAGAGTAAAATTCAAGAATGCTCAGAAGAATATTTCCATGAAAAGATACTGGATGAAGCGCAAATATAAAGGATATTCCATTAATTTCATGGAGTATAGAAGTCAAAACTTTAACCAACTGAGTATAATAAAGAATGGAATAACAAAAGAAATCACTATGCATGCAAAGATCCCAGATGACAAAAGTTATTCCAACAGAATAATAAATAATGGAACGAATCAGTGAAATGAAATTCGCACCGGCGAGGATGTTCCACGAATAATAATAAAGATGGAACCCGGTCCGACGTAAACGCATGCAGACGAGGATATTCCAGCGTAATAATAATAACGACGGAACTGTGTCCGGCGTAAAACGCATGTAGATAGGATATTCCAATGAATAATAAAGACGGAATCAGTCGGCGTAAAACACATGAGATAAGATATTCCAACAGAATAATAATAGACAGTATTCAAACTCAAAAGGAGTCCTCATTATAATTATTGATACACTATTTTACAAAAATAGTGAGGACTGCTAAAACAACTTTCTAGAACCATCACTCCATACCCCGGCTAGTTCCTGCTACATTCTCACCTCCTGAGAAGAAAAATGGAACAAAAAAGAAAAGGGTGAGCTCAACTAGCCCAGTAAAGAATATTATGACTAAGATAATATACAACAAATTATCATTAGTCTTCAACAGAGAAAAATCTGATAGAATATTATAGACAACAAGTTTTAGATCAACAATTACAGCGAAAACATCAATCCATTAGAAGAGTCAAGTAGAGAATGAATTCTACTATCTTCTAAGATTTAAAAGTCCATCGTCAATATTTTATCCCCGTAACATCAATCAATATACATCTTGAATCAAATATTCATCTTTGCACTACAGACCAAAGATATTCATATGTATCACCAGTTGGTCATGTTCATCTCAACACCTGTTCATCTTTGCACTACGGGCCAAATATATTCATCAGTTAATCATTCATCTTTGCACTACAGGCCAAATATATTCAGTAATATCATCATTTAGGACTGAGGATGATGAAAAATATTTTAAAGAAAACGCATCTAGGGAAACAAAAAGACAAATATTAGGGATTGATACTTTAGATAATCCAAGTTTAAAAACACCTTATAATAATTAATTGTGGAGTAAAATTCAAGAATAAAGATCAACACATGGATACAATCAAAGATAGTGACCATAATAAACATTTTGGACAAAGAAGAGAAAATTTCATTTTTTTGTGAATAGTGTCGTATACGTGAATAGTAACCCCGACACAAAAAGGTTGAAATTCTACAATAAAATTCATATCAATATTTCGGCATAATGATATTGAAGAAAATAATTTCATTTACGAAGAAAATAACATCTCTTACCTCAAAAGAACAGTACTTCTGACTGGAATATCGGATGTAAGGCTGAAGGAAACTTGCACTGAATAACAACTCACAAAGTATCTAAATACTCACAAAATACGCTCGAAAATATATAGAGAGAGAAAAAAAACTTGTTTCTGGTGTGATTTTTAATTCTAACTAAGCACCCTATTTATAGAAAAATGCTTAGAATGCCATAGCAGACTAACCTGCTACCTGATGGTTTTACCAGCTACTATTCACGTCCACCACTTTTGAAATAAAATTTCAGCACATTTTTCACCAACCAAAATTGGGGCCCACCCAAGTTTTTATAAAAAATATTTATTTCTAAAACTTCAATAATTCATAATAAATAGCCATTTTATCAGAAAAATACGAATTTTATGTCCATTTCATAGAAAATTAAATTCTCTACAACTTTGTAGATTTAAGTTTTTCCAAATTCTAAACAGAAAATGTTTGAAATCCACATACGGATGATTGTTAATGTGAGACCCCGAATTTTATGAATAAGATTTAATTTTTCTCGAAATATTTTTTTTAATATTATGGTGTGGATTTGATATAATGTTATAGTTGTGGGTAGTATTTATAAATTTTGCAAAGTATGCAAGTTGTCATAAAATATTCGATTGGTCGGGAAATATTCTTTTTGTCGAGGAATATCCGTACGACGACACAATCATTGGTGGATCCTAGAACGAAAGTATTGTCGTATTTAGAAAACGACAGAATTATCATTTTATAAAAATAACTATGAAAGTGTTCTTCGTTAAAGCTGTTGAACTACTAAGACTAAAAAGAAACAAGATGTCTGGCGTGGTTGCATAAGTAGCACACGCAATATTGATTATTGATGCTTACGTGATAAGTCACTCGGTTATACTCAATTATTGCTACTGATGAATTGTTGCATCATATCTCTCATATTATTGATTCAATTATTGTCACAAAGATCATCCGTGCATAATATTTATTATTATTAAATCAATAATTGAGAACTGACAAAAAGTTATTCATATTATTATTTGCAATATTGACAATGTCTATAAGTTCTGTCAAGGAGAGGTTTGGTCACCTAATTGCGCGCCAATAAGGAGAAATCTGTATCGAAAAGCCCCCTCTTTCCTGAGAACGACCTGGTAATTAAATATTATGAGTTATAATATTAATGATGAATAAGTTCGTGTTGATTAAAGATGAAATTGATAGTTCCATTGTGTTGGGATTATTAGTGTTAGTAGAAATCGATATTTATTTCAATAATAATTGATGTCTGGAGGTTATATTGTTCAAACGGGTATTCGGGGCACTTTTCGTGTCGGAGTACTATTCACGAGTAACTATTCATGAGTTACTATTCACGAGTTACTATTCACCAGTAAAATATATTTCTTTTCGGTCCAAATTATTTTTGGATACAATATTATTCCATGAGGAGATGTGCTAATTTTTCAGACCGTTGGTTGAAGATATAATAGTAAATCAATATGGACCGCTGGTGGAAAGTTATAATAGTAAATCAATATGGATCGCTGGTTTAAAGTTTTAATAGTAAATCCGTATGGACCGTTGCTTTAAGTTTTAATTGTAAACCAATATGGACCGTCCGTTTAAAAGTAAATCAATCTGGACCGTTCATGAATTGGTTACTATTCAGTCCATTCTCCTATAAATAGAAGCTCATTCCTTCATTATTTCTAACGAATTCACTAAAACTCTAGAGAGAGAAACTACAGAGAGAAAGAAAAAAGTATTATGCTACTTCACTACTCCAATATCTAGTTTCTTCTAAGGTAAGGGATATTATTTGTTGTACTCGTAAGGGGTACTATTCTTTCATATTCATGAAGAGAACTATTTTTCTTTCAATACTCGTAAGGGGTATTATTTCTTTCGTATTCATGAAGAGAGCTTCTATTATTCCATTCTTCATTATTATGTTGGAATAACCTGTCTATGCGAAGTACTACATACATGGTGAAATTCTTCTATTATTCCATTATTTATTTGTAATGCCCCCAAAATAGGTCCAATCCAACCAACCTATTCTGAGTCGCCAAAAACATCGTACAGAAAATAACTATAACTTTATTACTACAATTGTCGTGCAAAAATATAACAACACATATGTTGTGAGTTTTGATACCAATATATACCAACTGTGACTCATGTCCCAACCTTGGATAGTACGTCACAATGGCACCTTACATAAAGGTATAATCAATAACTGTTTTAGAAATTAAAATCTTTGGGAAGTGCTCAAGGAAACCTTCGTACATGGGAGGCCATGCGTCTAGGTTATGATAGATATCATATGCCCACAGAATTATCCTTGGTTAACCCAATAAACCCCAAAGAAAAACAAGAAGATTACTATCATATTCTTTCCAATGGTGAGTCTTCTCTTGACATATCATTATCTCCACCGTCTCTAATTGAGAATTATACTTCAACCAAACTCCAAGATCATATAGATAGTGCTTGTAAATATACTCAGCAAGTGGATGTGCACAACCATGTCTTATGATAACACGAGGTTGTATGTCATTAGACATCTTGTATGAACGTTGGGTTCGCCTCACCCTATTTGATTCGCCAAATATAACTACTAAATGATGTATAGAATACAACACACTTTTCTATATTGTTTAGGGAGAACCTCCACAGCTAGAGACCATCGTTCTATTCTCTTGTTACCTCTACTCGACCCAGCTACACTCTTATTACCTGAAAGGAATTGTGAAGCAAAAGGGTGAGCACAACTAGCTCAGTAAAGAATATCATAACTAAAGATAATTAAATTATCAATAGCCTTCGTCAGAAGTAAATCATAGATTTAGAACATATGGTAGATGATAAAAAATTTCAACCATAGTTGCAGCAGAACGAGCAATCCATTAGAAGAGTCAAATAGACCATAAAGTCTATTATCTTCTCCATGTTAAAAGTCCACCAGCAATGTTTTATCCCTGTAATATCAATCAACAATTTTGGTCCACAATCATATGAATAACTTATAATCATAATTGTGGTTCTAAATTTCTCTTCTCATCCAGACGAAGATAATTTTCATCACCTGTCTTTACCTGAAACATCAAAGATCATGGTTATACCAAATCACAGTTCCTGTTCATAATCATACTAACAAATTCATCTTTCGCTACTCACTGGGCCAAAGATATTCATCAACAGATTCATCTTTTCACTACATGCCAAAGATATTCAACAACAGGACATCTTTCCAACAAAGCCAAAGATATTTAACAATATGTCATCTTTTGCACTACTACATGCCAAAGATATTAATATCTCAAAGAAATATATAATCATTTCGTAATTTATATAAACAATAATTATAACCATGTTGATCAATTCACGCTTGCACTTAAGTTAAAATATATTCAATTATAAATTCAATGGTCATGATCATACCAGTCAACAATTCATCTTTGCACTACTGGCCAAAGAGAACCCATAGTCACAATTATACCAATAATCTATTCATCTTTGCACTCAAATCAAAGAGAAATTTCATCACCAGGATTATAAAAATGTTATATATGATAATAAAAATAATATGATCAACAACTGCATTTATTTTCAAGAGTAAGATTCATAAATCAATGATTTCATAACACCTTAATACAAATGTTATAAATCACTTCATAATCTCATAATCTAATATTATTAATATTACCACAATATCTTAATCATTTCTTAAACTTATAAACAATTTATTTTAATTGTTTATACTTTACTAATTAATGCATTTAATCATTCTAAAATGTCAAACTCATAAGATTTCATCACCAATAACCAAAACTCTCATAAAAAAATCTGCATATACCTTATATAGAATTCTTAAGCCATAAATCTTATTTTCCAAATTTCTTACTTCACATAACATATTTAATTCATTTACTCATAACTAGACCATTTTCATGAAAAATACCAAATCAGTTCCAAAAATATTTCTTTTCTTTTTTAGAATTTAGTCCCATATTGAACATATATTTATAGTCACATATTAAAATTCATATATTTTCTCGCCATTACTTAATTTTTAATTCTTTTCATTTACTATAACTTTTTCATAAATACGAGATGAAAGCATATAATACGGTTCTCGGAGAGTCCCAATCTCAATATTTAGATATTTATTATCATAAATTGTACTTTTGTCCAAAAATTCTAAAATTTACATGGTATGCTTCTGTTATATACATGTACTCCCAATAAAAATTCATCAATTTTGGAGTTAACTACAAGGAGTTATAAGCTGTTACTTTTAAAATAGTCTTTTCTCATAAAATTCATAACTCTTAATCTATACATCCAAAAATCACCATTTTCGGACACAATCAATAAAACTCATCCAAATATCATTTTAAATTTTTCCAGAATTTTTAAAGGTTCAAAAAAAATTTCAAAATTAAAAAACATAATAACCCTTAAAAATTCTATCCTTACTCAAAAAGCGTTAAATCTTTCGAATGTTTGGATATATAATTTGAATCGAACTTGCAACCGAGTAGCAACACTCAAGATATCTAAATACTCACAAAATACGCTCGATAATATAGAGAGAGAGAAAACTTCAGTTTCTGGTGTGATTTTCAATTCTAACCTAAGCACCCTATTTATAGGAAATTGCTTAGAACACCAAAGCGTAAAATTTAATAAAATAATAATATATATATACCAAATTTTCCTTACGCCCACCTTGAACCATCTGAATTCAGCCCCAAGCACCAAATAATGATGCCCACAAAATGTAAAAAAAACGTTTTTTTAATAAAAATAATTAAAACTTCAAAATCAATTATTTGAACTTGATAACTTCAATAATTCATAATAAATAGCCCTTTTATCAGAAAAATTCAAAGCTTATGTCTTTTTCATAGGAAATTTCATTATCTACAACTTTACGTAAGAAAAGTTTTCCAAATTCCAAATGTAAATTGACCAAATCCACAAACGGGTGATTTTACGGTGCTATAATCAAATTTTAAAGAAAGAAATGGGGCCCACAAACATATTTAACATGTTTTAAATATTTAATGTAACAAAAATACTCTTCCTCCTCATTTACTCATATATCACACATTCATTGTAAAAATATCACCATTATTATATTATTATAATATAATAATAAATTTAAATAAATTATTTTATCAGAAAAGATAAAATATCAATTTTCAACAATTGTCACTTTAAAAATTTTCTCCATCTATATCCACATAAAATGAATATTTTCCTTATCATATAAATCAATAATTAATTATTCACAAATAATATTACAGAATCATAAAGATCGGCAACCAGTAGTTCTTAGGAAAGAGAGGGCTTTCAATAAGAATTTCTCCTTCTTTCAAGCACAATTAGGTGACAAAATCTCTCCTTAGATAGAACTTTCTAGACATTGCCAATAATATTATTAAAATAATATGAATCATTGATATGATAATGGGAAATATTGTGTAGTGATAATTATTAAAACAACAATAATATAAAATATCAACGTAGCAATTATTGAATCAATAAAATAAAATATTGAACAATAATTACTGTAATAATTATTGAGTAGTGCCTTCTTACGTAAAAAAAAATATCATGCTTCGTGAATAGTACTCGTGAATAGTAACTCATGAATAGTAACTTATGAATATTAAATGAATATAAAGAAAAATTAGTAATTATAAGAAAAATTGAATTTTTTTATTTCATAAAATTTGTGGTCTTACAATCTCTCCGCCTTATAAAATTTCATCCCCAAAATTTACGTACCTGATATTTCACAGAGTTGAGAATACATTGCTTTCATTTTAGATTTCATCTTCCCTGTCATCATGATTTCTCCATTGCTTATCTCCTGTATTTCAGATATCATTCTAGAATACAGCTTCAAAACAAAGGTTAATTGACATATCACAATTTGTCAACTTAAGTAAGAAAATTCAGCTTAGGTAGGACACACACTAGTGAAGGATATTACTCGTCTCTCCCTTCCTAGTTCTAATCTCGGATCTCCGCTAGAGACCATATCCCTAAGCTCTGATACCAAATGTAACGCCCCCAAAATAGGTCCAATCCAACCAACCTATTCTGAGTCGCCAAAATACATGGTACGTAAAAATAACTACAACTTTATTACTACAATTGTTGTGTAAAAAAATACAACAACACATATGTTGTGAGTTTTGATACCAATATATACCAAGTTTTGACTCATGTCCCAACCTTGGATAAGACGTCACAATGGCACCTTACATAAAGGTACAATCAATAACTATTTTAGAAATTAAAATCTTTGGGAAGTGCTCAAGGAAACCTTCAGACATGGGAGGCCATGCCAGGTTATGATAGATATCATATGCCCACGTAATTATCCTTGGTCAACCTAATAAACCCCAAAGAAAAACAAGAAGATTACTATCATATTCTTTCCAATGGTGAGTCTTCTTCTTGACATATAATTATCTCCACCGTCTCTAATTGAAATTATATTTCAAATAAACTCCAAGATCATATAGGTAGTGCTTGTAATATATACTCAACAAGTGGATGTGCACAACCATGTCTTATGATAACACGAAGTCGGGTTGTATTGACATCTTGTTAGACAAAACACCCTTCCAAACGTTGGGTTCGCTCTCACCCTATTTGATTCACCAAATATAACTACTAAATGATGTATAAAATACAAACACACTTTTCTATACTGTTTAGGGAGAACCTCCACAGCTAGAGACCATCGTTCTATTCTCTTGTTACCTCTACTCGACCCAGCTACACTCTTATTACCTGAAAGGAATTGTGAAGCAAAAGGGTGAGCACAACTAGCTCAGTAAAGAATATCATAACTAAAGATAATTAAATTATCAATAGCCTTCGTCAGAAGTAAATCATAGATTTAGAACATATGGTAGATGATAAAACTTTTCAACCATAGTTGCAAAGTGAACGAAAGCAATCCATTAGAAGAGTCAAATAGACCATAAAGTCTATTATCTTCTCCATGTTAAAAGTCCACCAACAATGTTTTATCCTCAGAACATCAATCAACAATTTCTAGTCCACAATCATATGAATAACTCATAATCATAATTGTAGTTCTAAAATTTCTTCTCATCCAAGACGAAGATAATTTTCATCATTGTCTTTACCGAAACATCAAAGATCATGGTTATACCAAATCACAATTCTGTTCATAATCATACTAATAAATTCATCTTTGCACTACGGCCAAAGATATTCATCAACAGATTCATCTTTTGCACTATGTGCCAAAGATATTCAACAACAAAGTCATCTTTCAATATGTCATTTTGCACTGTGCCAAAGATATTCATATCTCAAAGAAATACATAATCATTTCAAAATTTATATAAACCATAATTATAACCATGTTGATCAATTCACCTTGCACTTAAGTTAAAAATATTCCATTATAAATTCAATGGTCATGATCATACTAGTCAACAATTCAACTTTGCACCATCGCCAAAGAGAACCCATAGTCACGATCATACCAATAATCTACCCATCTTTACACTCAAGTCAAAGAGAAATTTCATCACTGAATTATAAAAAATGTTATATATGATAATAAAAACAATATGATCAACAACTACATATTTAATTTCAAGATAAGATTCATAAATCAATGATTTCATAACACCTTAATCCAAATGTTATAAATCACTTAATAATCTCATAATCTAATATTATTAATATTACCACAATATCTTAATCATTTCTTAAACTTATAAACAATTTATTTTAATTGTTTATACTTTACTAATTAATGCATTTAATCATTCTAAAATGCCAAACTCATAAGATTTCATCACCAATAACCAAAACCCTCATCAAAAATCAGATATACCTTATATAGGATTCTTAAGCCATAAAATCCTATTTTCCAAATTTCTTACTTCACATAACATATTTAATTCATTTACTCATAACTAGACCATTTTCATGAAAAATACCAAATCAGTTCCAAAAATATTTCTTTTCCGGGATTTAGTATAATATAGTCCCATATTGAACATATATATTTTCTCATAATTTTTAAAATTCATTTACTATTTTTCATATGGCCAAAATCATTGAATATTTAGACATTTATCATAAATTGTACTTTTGTCCAAAAAATTTGAAATTTACATGGTATACTTCATATATATACATGTACTCCCAATAAAAATTTCATCAATTTTGGAGTTAACCACAAGGAGTTATAAGCATTTACTTTTAAAATAGTCTTTTCTCATAAAATCCATAACTCTTAATCTATATATCCAAAAATCGCCATTTTTGGACACAATCAACAAAACTCATCAAATTATCATTTCAAATTTTTCCAGAATTTTTGAAGGTTCAAAAAAAATTTCAAAACTGAAAAACATAATAACCCTTAAAATCATTACTATCCCTTACCTCAAAAAGAGCAAGATTTCGAATGTCTGGATATATATATTCGAATCTAACTTGCAACAGTATAGCAACACTCAAGATATCTAAATACTCACAAAATACGCTCGATAATATAGAGAGAGAAAACTTCAGTTTCTGGTGTGATTTTCAATTCTAACCTAAGCACCCTATTTATAGGAAATTGCTTAGAACACCAAAGCAGAAAATTTAATAAAATATTAATATATATATATAAATTTTTTAATTTCACCTTTGCCATCTGAATTCAGCCACAAACATACAAATGATGCTCCAAAACACACAAAAAACGTTTTTTTTAATAAAAATATTTAAAACTTCAAAAATCAATTATTGAACTTCTAACTTCAATAATTCATAATAAATAGCCTTTTATCGAAAAAATTTGAATCTTATGTCTTTTTCTATAGGAAAATTCAATTATCTACAACTTTGTAAGAAAGTTTTTCCAAATTCCAAATGTAAATTGGACCAAATCACAAACGGATGATTTTACAAGCTATAATCAAATTTCAACCAAGAAATGGGGTCCCACAAACACAAAACATGTTTTAAACATTTAATGTAACAAAAAATACTCTTCCTCCTCATTTACTCATATATCACACATTCATTGTAAAAATATCACCATTATTATATTATTAAAATATAATAATATATTTAAATGAATTATTTTATCAGAAAAGATAAAATATCAATTTTCAACAATTGTCACTTTAAAAATTTTCTCCATCTATATCCACATAAAATGAATATTTTCCTTATCATATAAATCAATAATTAATTATTCACAAATAATATTACAGAATCACAATACTGGCAACCAGGCCGCTCCCAGGAAAGAGGGGGCTTTCCTATAAGAATTTCTCTCTTCATCACAAGCAATTAGGTGACCAAACCTCTCCTTAGATAACTTTCTAGACATTGCCAATAATGTTATCTAATAATATTATTAAAATAATATGAATTATTGATATCGATAATGGAAAATATGTGTAGTGACAATTATTAAAACAATAATAATATAAAATATCAACGTAGCAATTATTGAATCAATAAAATAAAATATTGAACAAGAATTACCGTAATAATTATCGAGTAAGTGCCTTCTTCATAAAAAAAAATAAATATCATGCTTCGTGAATAGAATAATACTCGTGAATAGTAACTTATGAATAGTAACTCATGAATAGTAATTATAAGAAAAATTGAATTTTTTTATTTCATAAAATTTGTGGTCTTACAATCTCTCCTCCTTATGATATTTCGTCCCTAAATTTACGCATTCGGTATTTCAAGAGTTGAGAATACCTTGCTTTCATTTTAGATTCCATCTTCCCCCGTCATCATGATTTCTCCATTGCTTATCTCCTGTATTTCAGATATCATTCTAGAATACAGCTTCAAAACAAAGGTTAATCGACATATCACAATTTGTCAACTTAAGTAAGAAAATTTAGCTTAGGTAGGACACACACTAGTGAAGGATATTACTGCGTCTCTCCCTTCCTAGTTCTAATCCATGAGAGATCTCCGCCAGAGACCATATCCCTAAGCTCGATACCAAATGTAACGCCCAAAATAGGTCCAATCCAACCAACCCATTTTCGAGTCGCCAAAAAACATGGTACGTAAAATAACTACAACTTTATTACTACAATTGTCGCGGCAAAATACAACAACACATATGTTGTGAGTTTTGATAATATATATACCAACTATGACTGACTCATGTCCCAACTCATGGACAAGACGTCACAATGGCACCTTACATAAAGGTACAATCAATAACTGCTTTTAGAAATTAAAATCTTTGGGAAGTGCTCAAGGAAACCTTCGTACATGGGAGGCCATGCCAGGTTATGATAGATATCATATGCCCACGTAATTATCCTTGGTTGACCCTAATAAACCCCAAAGAAAAACGAGAAGATTACTATCATATTCTTTCCAATGGTGAGTCTTCTCGACATATCATTATCTCCACCGCCTCTAATTGAGAATTATATTTCAACCAAACTCCAAGATCATATATAGTAGTGCTTGTAGATATACTCAAAGAAGTGGATGTGCACAACCTTGTCTTATGATAACACGAGGTCGCATGTCATTAGACATCTTGTATGATAGTGGCAAAACACCCTTCCAAACGTTGGGTTCGCTTTCACCCTATTTGATTCACCAAATATAACTACTAAATGATGTATAAAATATAACACACTTTTCTATACTATTTAGGAGAACCTCCACATACTAGAGACCACCGCTCTATTCTCTGTTACCTCCATTCTTTCAACCCGGCCTACACTCTTATTAACTAAAGGAATTGTGAAAGAAAAAAGGGTGAGCACAACTAGCTCAAGAAAGAATATCATGACTAAAGATAATTAAATTATCAATAGCCTTCATCAATAATAAATCGTAGATTTAGAACATATGGTAGATGATAAAACTTTTCAACCATAGTTAAAATGAACGAGCAATCCATTAGAAGAGTCAAATAGACCATAAAGTCTATTATCTTCCATGTTAAAAGTCCACCAACAATGTTTTATCCTCGTAACATCAATCATGCAGCCTCGTCCACAATCATGTGAATAACTCATAATCATAATTGTAGTTCTAAATTTCTTTTCTCATTCAGATTTAAGATAATTTTCATCACCATCTTTACCTCGAAACATCAAAGATCATGGTTATACCAAATCACAGCAGCCTCGCTCATAATCATACTAATAAATTCATCTTTGCACTACGGGCCAAAGATATTCATCAACAGCATTCATCTTTTGCACTATGTGCCAAAGATATTCAACAACAAATGTCATCTTTTGCACTACATGCCAAAGATATTCATATCTCAAAGAAATACATAATCATTTCGTAATTTATATAAACCATAATTATAACCATGTTGATCAATCAATTCACCTTGCACTTAAGCTTAAAAATATTCCATTGTAAATTCAATGGTCATGATCATACTAGTCAACAATTCAACTTTGCACTCATCGCCAAAGAGAACCCATAGTCACGATCATACCAATAATTTACCCATCTTTACACTCAAGTCAAAGAGAAATTTCATCACTGTGGTTATAAAAATGTTATATATGATAATAAAAACAATAGGATCAACAACTACATTTAATTTCAAGAATAAGATTCATAAATCAATGATTTCATAACACCTTAATCCAAATGTTATAAATCACTTAATAATCTCATAATCTAATATTATTAATATTACCACAATATCTTAATCATTTCTTAAACTTATAAACAATTTATTTTAATTGTTTATACTTTTACTAATTAATGCATTTAATCATTCTAAAATGCCAAACTCATAAGATTTCATCACCAATAACCAAAACCCTCATCAAAAAATCAGATATACCTTATATAGGATTCTTAAGCCATAAAAATCCTATTTTCAAAATTTCTTACTTCACATAACATATTTAATTCATTTACTCATAACTAGACCATTTTCATGAAAAATACCAAATCAGTTCCAAAAATATTTCTTTTTGGGATTTAGTATAATATAGTCCCATATTGAATATATATTTTTCTCATAATTTTTAAAATTCATTTACTATTTTTCATATGGCCAAAATCTTTAATATTTAGACATTTATCATAAATTGTACTTTTGTCCAAAAATTCTAAAATTTACACTAGTATACTTCTGTTATATACATGTACTCCCAATAAAAATTTCATCAATTTTGGAGTTAACCACAAGGAGTTATAAGCGTTTTTTTTAAAATAGTCTTTTTCATAAAATCCATAACTCTTAATCTATATATCCAAAAATCGCCATTTTTGGACACAATCAACAAAACTCATCAAATTATCATTTCAAATTTTTCCAGAATTTTTGAAGGTTCAAAAATTTCAAAACTGAAAAACATAATAACCCTTAAAATCTCTTACTATCCCTTACCTCAAAAAGCAAAGATCGAATTCTGATATAACGTCGAATCTAACTTGCACACCAGATAGCAACACTCAAGATATCTAAATACTCACAAAATACGCTCGATAATATAGAGAGAGAAAACTTCAGTTTCTGGTGTGATTTTCAATTCTAACCTAAGCACCCTATTTATAGGAAAATGCTTAGAACACCAAAGCGTAAAATTTAATAAAATATTAATATTTATATATTATTTTCCTTAGCCCACCTTGACCATCTGAATTCAAAATTCCACACAAATAACAATGTCCCACAAAACAAAAAAACGTTTTTTTTTTTAAAAATATTTAAAACTTCAAAAATCAATTATTCTCGAACTTCAATAATTCATAATAAATAGCCCTTTTATCGTAAAAAAAATTCAAATCTTATGTCTTTTTCTATAGGAAATTCATTTTCTACAACTTTGCGTAAGTTTAGTTTTCCAAATTCCAAATGTAAATTGACCAAATCCACAAACGGACGATTTTACAAGCTATAATCAAATTTCAGTCAAGAAAAATGGGGCCCACAAACACACAAAACATGTTTTAAACATTTTTTGTAACAAAAATACTCTTCCTCCTCATTTACTCATATATCACACATTCATTGTAAAAATATCACCATTATTATATTATTATAATATAATAATATATTTAAATGAATTATTTTATCGTAAAAGATAAAATATCAATTTTCAACAATTGTCACTTAAAAAATTTTTCCATCTATATCCACATAAAATGAATATTTTCCTTATCATATAAATCAATAATTAATTATTCACAAATAATATTATGTAATCACAATATCGGCAACTGTGCCGCTCCTAGAAAGAGGGGCTTTCCAATAAGAATTTCTCCATCATCGCAAGCAATTAGGTGACCAAACCTCTCCTTAGATGTAACTTTCTAGACATTGCAATAATAATGTTATCTAATAATATTATTAAAATAATATGAATTATGCTTCGATAATGGAAAATATGTGTAGTGACAATTATTAAAACAATAATAATATAAAATATCAACGTAGCAATTATTGAATCAATAAAAAAATAAAATATTGAATAAAGAATTATCGTAATAATTATCGAGTAAAGGCCTTCTTCACGTAAAAAAAATCGTGAATTTCGTGAATTACTCGTGAATAGTAACTCGTGAATAAGTGAATAGTCGTGAATAAACATCATGAATAATAACTCATGAATAGTAATTATAAGAAAAATTGAATTTTTTTATTTCATAAAATTTGTGGTCTTACAATCTCTCCTCCTTATGATATTTCATCCCCGAAATTTACGTACCTGATATTTCACAGAGTTGAGAATACATTGCTTTCATTTTAGATTTCATCTTCCCTGTCATCATGATTTCTCCATTGCTTATCTCCTGTATTTCAGATATCATTCTAGAATACAGCTTCAAAACAAAGGTTAATTGACATATCACAATTTGTCAACTTAAGTAAGAAAATTCAGCTTAGGTAGGACACACACTAGTGAAGGATATTACTCGTCTCTCCCTTCCTAGTTCTAATCCCGGATCTCCGCCAGAGATCATATCCCTAAGCTCTGATACCAAATGTAACGCCCCCAAAATAGGTCCAATCCATCCAACCCATTTTCGAGTCGCAAAAAAACATGGTATGTAAAATAACTACAACTTTATTACTACAATTGTCGTGCAAAATACAACAACAACATATATTGTGAGTTTTGATACAATATATATACCATCTAGTTTTGACTCATGTCCCAACTTGGATAAGACGTCACAATGGCACCTTACATAAAGGTACAATCAATAACTATTTTAGAAATTAAAATCTTTGGGAAGTGCTCAAGAAAACCTTCGTACATGGGAGGCCATGCGCCTAGGTTATGATAGATATCATATGCCCACGTAATTATCCTTGGTCAACCTAATAAACCCCAAAGAAAAATGAGAAGATTACTATCATATTCTTTCCAATGGTGAGTCTTCTCTCGACATATCATTATCTCCACCGTCTCTAATTGAGAATTATATTTCAAACCAAACTCCAAGATCATATAGGTAGTGCTTGTAGATATACTCAACAAGTGGATGTGCACAACCATGTCTTATGATAACACGAGGTCATGTCATTAGACATCTTGTACATGGCAAAACACCCTTCCAAACGTTGGGTTCGCTTTCACCCTATTTGATTCACCAAATATAACTACTAAATGATGTATAAAATATAACACACTTTTCTATACTATTTAGGAGAACCTCCATGCCTAGAGACCACCGCTCTATTCTCTTATACCTCGCTTCGACCCTAATTTACACTCTTATTACCGAAAGGAATTGTGAAGCAAAAGGGTGAGCACAACTAGCTCAAGAAAGAATATCATAACTAAAGATAATTAAATTATCAATAGCCTTCATCAATAATAAATCGTAGATTTAGAACATATGGTAGATGATAAAAATTTTCAACCATAGTTTAAATGAACGAGCAATCCATTAGAAGAGTCAAATAGACCATAAAGTCTATTATCTTCTCCATGTTAAAAGTCCACCAACAATGTTTTATCCTCGTAACATCAATCAACAGCCTCGTCCACAATCATATGAATAACTCATAATCATAATTGTAGTTCTAAATTTCTTTTCTCATCGAGGATGAAGATAATTTTCATCATTGTCTTTACGAAACATCAAAGATCATGGTTATACCAAATCACAATTCTCTGTTCATAATCATACTAATAAATTCATCTTTGCACTACGGGCCAAAGATATTCATCAAAAGCTCATCTTTTCATGCCAAAGATATTTTCATCTTTTCATCTTTGCACTATGTGCCAAAGATATTCAATAACAATGTCATCTTTCTTTGCACTACAAAGCCAAAGATATTCATATCTCAAAGAAATACATAATCATTTCGTAATTTATATAAACCATAATTATAACCATGTTGATCAATTCACCTTGCACTTAAGCTAAAAATATTCCATTATAAATTCAATGGTCATGATCATACTAGTCAACAATTCAACTTTTGCACCATCGCCAAAGAGAACCCATAGTCACGATCATACCAATAATCTACCCATCTTTACACTCAAGTCAAAGAGAAATATCATCACCGTGAATTATAAAAATGTTATATATGATAATAAAAAACAATATGATCAACAACTACATTTAATTTCAAGAATAAGATTCATAAATCAATGATTTCATAACACCTTAATCCAAATGTTATAAATCACTTAATAATCTCATAATCTAATATTATTAATATTACCACAATATCTTAATCATTTCTTAAACTTATAAACAATTTATTTTAATTGTTTATACTTTACTAATTAATGCATTTAATCATTCTAAAATGCCAAACTCATAAGATTTCATCACCAATAACCAAAAACCCTCATCAAAAATCAGATATACCTTATATAGGATTCTTAAGCCATAAAATCCTATTTTCCAAATTTCTTACTTCACATAACATATTTAATTCATTTACTCATAACTAGACCATTTTCATGAAAAATACCAAATCAGTTCCAAAAATATTTTTTTTTCGGGATTTAGCATAATATAGTCCCATATTGAATATATATTTTTCTCATATTTTTAAAATTCATTTACTATTTTTCATATGGCCAAAATCGCTTTAATATTTAGACATTTATCATAAATTGTACTTTTGTCCAAAAATTCTAAAATTTACACTAGTATACTTACTGTTATATATATGTACTCCCAATAAAAATTTCATCAATTTTGGAGTTAACCACAAGGAGTTATAAGCGTTTACTTTTTAAAATAGTCTTTTTCTCATAAAATCCATAACTCTTAATCTATATATCCAAAAATCGCCATTTTTGGACACAATCAACAAAACTCATCAAATTATCATTTCAAATTTTTCCAGAATTTTTGAAGGTTCAAAAAATTTGAAATTGAAAAACATAATAACCCTTAAAATCCTTACTATCCCTTACCTCAAAAAAAAGCAAAGATCGAATGTTTGATATAATAATCGAATCTAACTTGCACCGTATATAGCAACACTCAAGATATCTAAATACTCACAAAATACGCTCGATAATATATATAGAGAGAAACTTCAGTTTTCTCGTGTGATTTTCAATTCTAACCTAAGACCCTATTTATAGAAATTGCTTAGAACACCAAAGCGTAAAATTTAATAAAATAATATATATATATATATAAATTTTCTTAGCACCCTGACCATCTCAATTCAGCCCACAAATCACCAAATAATGACAAAATAACCAAAAAACGTTTTTTTAATTAAAAATATTTAAAATTTCAAAAAAATCAATTATTAACTCTGAACTTCAATAATTCATAATAAATAGCCCTTTTATCGTAAAAAATTTCAAATCTTATGTCTTTTTCATAGGAAATTCAATTATCTACAACTTTATAAGTAAGAAAGTTTTTCCAAATTCCAAATGTAAATTGACCAAATCCACAAACGAATGATTTTACAAAGCTATAATCAAATTTCAAATTCAAGAAATGGGGTCCACAAACACACAAAACATGTTTTTAATCATTTTTTGTAACAAAAAATACTCTTCCTCCTCATTTACTCATATATCACACATTCATTGTAAAAATATCACCATTATTATATTATTATAATATAATAATATATTTAAATGAATTATTTTATTAGAAAAGATAAAATATCAATTTTCAACAATTGTCACTTTTAAAAATTTTCTCCATCTATATCCACATAAAATGAATATTTTCCTTATCATATAAATCAATAATTAATTATTCACAAATAATATTACGAATCACAATATCGGCAAACCAGTAGTTCCTAGGAAAGAGGGGCTTTCCAATAAGAATTTCTCCTCATCAAGCGCAATTAATTAGGTGACCAAACCTCTCCTTAGATGTAACTTTCTAGACATTGCTAATAATGTTATCTAATAATATTATTAAAATAATATGAATTATTGATCCGATAATGGAAAATATTGTGTAGTGACAATTATTAAAACAATAATAATATAAAATATCAACGTAGCAATTATTGAATCAATAAAATAAAATATTGAACAAAGAATTACCGTAATAATTATCGAGTAGTGTTTCTTCACGTAAAAAAAAAAATATCATGCTTCGTGAATAGTGAATAGTACTTCGTGAATAGTAACTCATGAATAGTAACTTGAATAGTAACTCATGAATAGTAATTATGAAAGTAAATAAGAAAATTGAATATTTTTATTTCATAAAATTTGTGGTCTTACAATCTCCCTCCTTATGAAATTTCGTCCCCAAAATTTACGTTACCGTATATTTCAAAAGTTGAGAATACCTTGCTTTCATTTTAGATTCCATCTTCCCCGTCATCATGATTTCTCCATTGCTCATCTCCCGTATTTCGGATATCATTCTAGAATACACCTTCAAAAAACAAAGGTTAATTGACATATCACAATTTGTCAACTTAAGTAAGAAAATTTAGCTTAGGTAGGACACACACTAGTGAAGGATATTACTCGTCTCTCCTTCCTAGTTCTAATCCGGATCTCCGCATGAGAGACCATATCCTAAGCTCGATACCAAATGTAACGCCCCAAAATAGGTCCAATCCATCAAACCCATTTCGAGTCGCCAAATACATGGTACATAAAATAACTACAACTTTATTACTACAATTGTCGTGCAAAATACAACAACATATATATTGTGAGTTTTTATATACCAACTAGTTTGACTCATGTCCCCCACTCTTGGATAAGACGTCACAATGGCACCTTACATAAAGGTACAATCAATAACTATTTTAGAAATTAAAATCTTTGGGAAGTGCTCAAAGAAAACCTTCGTACATGGGAGGCCATGCGTCAGGTTATGATAGATATCATATGCCCACGTAATTATCCTTGGTTGACCCTAATAAACCCCAAAGAAAAACGAGAAGATTACTATCATATTCTTTCCAATGGTGAGTCTTCTCTTGATATATAATTATCTCCACCGTCTCTAATTGAGAATTATGTTTCAAATAAACTCCAAGATCATATATAGTAGTGCTTGTAGATATACTCAACAAGTGGATGTGCACAACCATGTCTTATGATAAGTCACGAGGTTGTAGACATCATTAGACATCTTGTATCCAAACGTTGGGTTCGCCTCACCCTATTTGATTCACCAAATATAACTACTAAATGATGTATAGAATACAACACACTTTTCTATACTGTTTAGGGAGAACCTCCACAGCTAGAGACCACCGTTCTATTCTCCTGTTACCCCCGCTCGACCCAGCTACACTCTTATTACCTGAAAGGAATTGTGAAGCAAAAGGGTGAGCACAACTAGCTCAGTAAAGAATATCATAACTAAAGATAATTAAATTATCAATAGCCTTCGTCAGAAATAAATCAGAGATTTAGAACATATGGTAGATGATAAAAAATTTCAACCATAGTTGCAGCAGAACGAGCAATCCATTAGAAGAGTCAAATAGACCATAAAGTCTATTATCTTCTCCATGTTAAAAGTCCACCAACAATGTTTTTTCCCTGTAACATCAATCAACAGTTCTGGTCCACAATCATATGAATAACTCATAATCATAATTGTGGTTCTAAATTTCTCTTCTCATCCAAGACGAAGATAATTTTCATCACCTGTCTTTACCTGAAACATCAAAGATCATGGTTATACCAAATCACAGTTCCTGTTCATAATCATACTAATAAATTCATCTTTTGCACTACTGGCCAAAGATATTATTCATCATTCATACACAGTTCATATTCAACAACATTGCACTACGAGCCAAAGATATTCAACAAATGTCATCTTTGCACTACGTGCCAAAGATATTCATATCTCAAAGAAATACATAATCATTTTAGAATTTATATAAACCATAATTATAACCATGTTGATCAATTCATGTTTGCAGACTTAAGCTAAAAATATTCCATTATAAATTCAATGGTCATGATCATACTAGTCAACAATTCAACTTTGCACTACTGGCCAAAGAGAACCCATAGTCACGATCATACCAATAATCTACCCATCTTTACACTTAAGTCAAAGAGAAATATCATCACCGGAATTATAAAAATGTTATATATGATAATAAAAACAATATGATCAACAACTGCATTTAATTTCAAGAATAAGATTCATAAATCAATGATTTCATAACACCTTAATCCAAATGTTATAAATCACTTAATAATCTCATAATCTAATATTATTAATATTACCACAATATCTTAATCATTTCTTAAACTTATAAACAATTTATTTTAATTGTTTATACTTTACTAATTAATGCATTTAATCATTCTAAAATGCCAAACTTATAAGATTTCATCACCAATAACCAAAACCCTCATAAAAAAATCTGCATATACCTTATATAGGATTCTTAAGCCATAAAATCCTATTTTCCAAATTTCTTACTTCACATAACATATTTAATTCATTTACTCATAACTAGACCATTTTCATGAAAAATACCAAATCAGTTCCAAAAATATTTCTTTTCTGGGATTTAGCATAATATAGTCCCATATTGAACATATATTTTTCTCAGAATTTTTAAAATTCATTTACTATTTTTCATATGGCCAAAATTGCCGAATATTTAGACATTTATCATAAATTGTACTTTTGTCCAAAAATTCTGAAATTTACACGGTATACTTCTGTTATATACATGTACTCCCAATAAAAATTTCATCAATTTTGGAGTTAACCACAAGGAGTTATAAGCGTTTACTTTTAAAATAGTCTTTTCTCATAAAATCCATAACTCTTAATCTATATATCCAAAAATCGCCATTTTTGGACACAATCAACAAAACTCATCAAATTATCATTTCAAATTTTTCCAGAATTTTTGAAGGTTCAAAAAAATTTCGAAACTGAAAAATATAATAACCCTTTAAATTTATTACTATCCCTTACCTCAAAAAAAAGAAGAAGATTGGAATATCTGGATATAATTGAAACGAACTTGCACCGTGATAAAAACACTCAAGATATCTAAATACTCACAAAATACGCTCGATAATATAGAGAGAGAGAGAAAACTTTAGTTTCGGTGTGATTTTCAATTCTAACCTAAGCACCTATTTATAGGAAATTGCTTAGAACACCAAAGCGTAAAATTTAATAAATAATAATAATATATTTATATTATTTTCCTTAGCCCACCTTGACCATCTGAATTCAGCCAAACACAAATTAATATGCCCACAAAAAAAAAAAAATTTTGTAATTAAAAATAATTAAAACTTTCAAAAATCAATTATTTTGAACTACTGAACTTCAATAATTCATAATAAATAGCCCTTTTATCGAAAAATTTGAATCATTATATCTTTTCATAGGAAATTTCATTATCTACAACTTTTTGTAAGAAAAAGTTTTCCAAATTCCAAAGCAGAAATTGACCGAAATCCACAAACGGACGATTTTACAAGCTATAATCAAATTTCAAGAAAGAAATGGGGTCCACAAACACACAAAACATGTGTTAATCATTTAATGTAACAAAAAATACTCTTCCTCCTCATTTACTCATATATCACACATTCATTGTAAAAATATCATTATTATATTATTATAATATAATAATAATTTAAATAAATTATTTTATTAGAAAAGATAAAATATCAATTTTCAACAATTGTCACTTTAAAAATTTTCTCCATCTATATCCACATAAAATGAATATTTTCCTTATCATATAAATCAATAATTAATTATTCACAAATAATATTGCGAGAATCACAAAGATCGGGCAACCAGTAGTTTCCTAGGAAAGAGGGGCTTTTCAATAAGAATTTCTCCTCTTCTTGGCAAGCAAGCAATTAGGTGACCAAACCTCTCCTTAGAGATAGAACTTTCTAGACATTGCCAATAATGTTATCTAATAATATTATTAGATAATATATAATTATTGATATCGATAATGGAAAATATTGTGTAGTAGTGACAATTATTAAAACAACAATAATATAAAATATCAACGTAGCAATTATTGAATCAATAAAATAAAATATAAAATATTGTAATAATTATTGAGTAATTCTTAAAAAAAAAAAATTATTGAGTGAATAGTACTTCTCATGAAATAAAAATATGAATAGTAATAAACTTCGTGAATAGTAACTCATTAATAGTAATTATAAGAAAAATTGAATATTTTATTTTATAAAGTAACTCCTCCTTATGAAAATATTAATATTACTAAATGAATAGTAACTATGAATAGTAACTCATGAATAGTAATTATAAGAAAAATTGAATATTTTTATTTAATAAAATTTGGGGTCTTACAATCTCTCCTCCTTATGAAATTTCGTCCCTAAATTTACGTATCACGATATTTCAAAAGAGTTGAGAATACCTTGCTTTCATTTTAGATTCCATCTTCCCTCATCATCATGATTTCTCCATTGCTCATCTCCCGTATTTGAGATATCATTCTAGAATACACCTTCAAAACAAAGGTTAATTGACATATCACAATTTGTCAACTTAAGTAAGAAAATTTAGCTTAGGTAGGACACACATTAGTGAAGGATATTACTCGTCTCTCCTCCTAGTTCTAATCCGGATCTCCGCCAGAGACCATATCCTAAGCTCGATACCAAATGTAACGCCCCAAAATAGGTCCAATCCAACCAACCCATTTCGAGTCGCCGGCAAAATACATGGTAAAGAAAATAACTACAACTTTATTACTACAATTGTACAATGCAAAAATACACAACACATATATGTTGTGAGTTTTGATAATATATACCATCTATGACTCATGTCCCAACCTTGGATAAGACGTCACAATGGCACCTTACATAAAGGTACAATCGAAAACTATTTTAGAAATTAAAATCTTTGGGAAGTGCTCAAGAAACCTTCGTATACATGGGAGGAGGCCTAGGTTATGATAGATATCATATGCCCACAGTAATTATCCTTGGTTGACCCAATAAACCCCAAAGAAAAACAAGAAGATTACTATCATATTCTTTCAATGGTGAGTCTTCTCTTGATATATAATTATCTCCACCGTCTCGCAATTGAAATTATGTTTCAAATAAACTCCAAGATCATATAGGTAGTGCTTGTAGATATACTCAACAAGTGGATGTGCACAACCATGTCTTATGATAACACGAGGTGTATGTCATTAGACATCTTGTATAAACGTCCAAACGTTGGGTTACTCTCACCCTATTTGATTCACCAAATATAACTACTAAATGATGTATAGAATACAACACACTTTTCTATACTGTTTAGGGAGAACCTCCCAGCTAGAGACCACCGTTCTATTCTCCTATTACCCCGCTCGACCCAGCTACACTCTTATTACCTGAAAGGAATTGTGAAGCAAAAGGGTGAGCACAACTAGCTCAAGTAAAGAATATCATAACTAAAGATAATTAAATTATCAATAGCCTTCGTCAGAAATAAATCAGAGATTTAGAACATATGGTAGATGATAAAAAATTTTCAACCATAGTTGCGGTGAACGAAGCAATCCATTAGAAGAGTCAAATAGACCATAAAGTCTATTATCTTCTCCATGTTAAAAGTCCACCAAATAATGTTTTATCCCTGTAACATCAATCAACAGTTCTGGTCCACAATCATATGAATAACTCATAATCATAATTGTGGTTCTAAATTTCTCTTCTCATCAAGACGAAGATAATTTTCATCACCTGTCTTTACTTGAAACATCAAAGATCATGGTTATACCAAATCACAGTTTATGTTCATAATCATACTAACAAATTCATCTTTACACTACGGGCCAAAGATATTCATCAACAGATTCATTTTTGCATCTTTACGGGCCAAAGATATTCAACAACGGTCATCTTTTGCACTACTGAAGCCAAAGATATTCATATCTCAAAGAAATACATAATCATTTTGAATTTATATAAACCATAATTATAACCATGTTGATCAATTCATTTTGCACTTAAGTTAAAAATATTTCATTATAAATTCAATGGTCATGATCATACTAGTCAACAATTCAACTTTGCACTCTTGGCCAAAGAGAACCCATAGTCACGATCATACCAATAATCTACCCATCTTTACACTCAAGTCAAAGAGAAATATCATCACAGGAATTATAAAATGTTATATATGATAATAAAAAACAATATGATCAACAATTGCATTTAATTTCAAGAATAAGATTCATAAATCAATGATTTCATAACACCTTAATCCAAATGTTATAAATCACTTAATAATCTTATAATCTAATATTATTAATATTACCACAATATCTTAATCATTTCTTAAACTTATAAACAATTTATTTTAATTGTTTATACTTTACTAATTAATACATTTAATCATTCTAAAATGCCAAACTCATAAGATTTCATCACCAATAACCAAAACCCTCATCAAAAATATGCATATACCTTATATAGGATTCTTAAGCCATAAAATCCTATTTTCCAAATTTCTTACTTCACATAACATATTTAATTCATTTACTCATAACTAGACCATTTTCATGAAAAATACCAAATCAGTCCCAAAAATATTTCTTTTTAGGATTTAGCATAATATAGTCCCATATTGAAATATATATTTTCTCATAATTTTTAAAATTCATTTACTATTTTTCATATATGGCCAAAAGCGCCGAATATTTAGACATTTATCATAAATTGTACTTTTGTCCAAAAATTCTAAAATTTTACGGTATACTTTTGTTATATACATGTACTCCCAATAAAAATTTCATCAATTTTGGAGTTAACCACAAGGAGTTATAAGCGTTTACTTTTTAAAATAGTCTTTTCTCATAAAATCCATAACTCTTAATCTATATATCCAAAAATCGTCATTTTGGACACAATCAACAAAACTCATCAAATTATCATTTCAAATTTTTCGAGAATTTTTAAAGGTTCGAAAAATTTTGAAACTGAAAAAACATAATAACCCTTAAAATCTATTACTATCCCTTACCTCAAAAAAGAGTAGATCTTTGGAATGTCGGATATATATTTGAATGAAACTTGCAATAGTATAACAACACTCAAGATATCTAAATACTCACAAAAAACTCGATAATATATAGAGAGAGAGAGAAAACTTAGTTTACGGTGTGATTTTAATTCTAACCTAAGCACCCTATTTATATAGAAAATTGCTTAGAACACCAAAGCGAGAAAATTTAATAAAATAATAATATATTTATACCAATTTTCCTTAGCCCACCTTCATTGACCATCTGAATTCAGCATGTTTACCAATAATGATGCCCATAAAAACAAAAAAAAACATTTTTTTAATTAAAAATAATTAAAACTTTTCAAAAATTAATTATTTGAGAACTACGGAACTTCAATAATTCATAATAAATAGCCCTTTTATCGAAAAAATTCGAACATATGTCTTTTTCATAGGAAATTTCATTATCTACAACTTTACAGAAGAAAGTTTTTCCAAATTCCAAACAGAAATTGACCGAAATCCACAAACGGGTGATTTTACAAGCTATAATCAAATTTAAGTCAAGAAATGGGGTCCACAAACACACAAAACATGTGTTAAATATTTTGTAATAAAAATACTCTTCCTCCTCATTTACTCATATATCACACATTCATTGTAAAAATATCACCATTATTATATTATTATAATATAATAATATTTAAATAAATTATTTTATTAGAAAAGATAAAATATCAATTTTCAACAATTGTCACTTTAAAACTTTTCTCCATCTATATCCACATAAAATGAATATTTTCCTTATCATATAAATCAATAATTAATTATTCACAAATAATATTACAGAATCACATGATCTTGGCAACCAAAGTAGTTCCTCAGAAAGAGGGGCTTTTCAATAAGAATTTCTCCTTCTTGGCCGCAATTAGGTGACCAAACCTCTCCTTAGACAAGAACTTTCTAGACATTGCCAATAATGTTATCTAATAATATTATTAAAATAATATGAATATTGATCCGATAATGGGAAATATTTGTGTAGTGACAATTATTAAAACAACAATAATATAAAATATCAACGTAGCAATTATTGAATCAATAAAATAAAATATTGAGCAAGTAATTACCGTAACAATTATTGAGTAGTGCCTTCTTACGTAAAAAAAAAAATATCATGCTCGTGAATAGTACTCGTGAATGAATAGTAACTCGTGAATAGTAACTGAATAGTAACTCATGAATAGTAATTATAAGAAAAATTGAATATTTTTATTTCATACTCATGTGGTCTCATAATAGTAATTATTGTTATTCCATTCTTATTAAATTGAATAACTTTTTTATTATCGCATACATGGTGAAATTCTTCTAATATTCCGTTTCTTTATTATTCTGGCTTCGAATATCCCACATGCAAATGCGTTACGCCGGACTTCGTTCCATTATTTATTATTCGCCGAATATCATGTTTTGTCGCGTTACGCCTGGACCGGGTTCCATTATTTATTATTCTATTGGGAATAACCGTCGTTGAGTCTATCGCACGCATGGTGAATCCTTCTGTTATTCTATTCTTTATTTTTATGTTGGAATAACATGTTTATGTGGATTACCACATGCATAGTGAATGATCCTTCGTATTCATTCCTTATTAAATTGTGGAAATGATCTGTCTACGTGGATTACCACATGGCGGGTGAAAATCCATTTGCAGTTTCATATATTCTATTATACTCAGTTGGTTAAAGCTTTGGCTTCTATACTCCATGAAATTAGTGGAATATCCTTGATATTTGCGTTTCATCTAGTATCTTTTCATAAAAATATTCTTCTGAGCATTATTGAATTTTACTCTACAAAAAAGATTATGTCGATTGTGACACCCCAAATCCGGGTATCTTCCAACCCGATGATGGTGATGGTGCATACTATACTTTACATTCACATAAACATTTAATTGAAATGCCTCAAAAGAACGGATATGTCTTTATATATATATATATATATATATATATATATATATATATCAAAAGAATATTTACATACCCTGTGTTCTTTACAACCAATACCCCCTAATTTTATGAAATAAAAGTATTCAATTTTTCTTATAATTACAATTCAAGAAATGGTTAAATTGATAAAAGTTAAAGTTAAGGGTGATATATGAAATTTTTCAAAAAATACGCAAGTGGTTATAAAATATTCATTGTTGTTTGAGAATATATTCGTCGTGGAATATTCAGATCGTTGGGAATATTCGATCGACGACAGTAAAGCCAATTTTGTGGGCCCCATAATGGTTAAAAGCGATCGAGGAAGAAAACGACAAGAATAAGTTGTTTTATAAATAACTACAGTAGTTGTTATATCAATAGTTAATATCGTTTATAAATGGAATATATCGCTGGGGTAAAAAAAGTAAAGTAATACGCGTTGTTGTCGCACACAAGAGATTACCAGATTGCACCAATTATTGATTCTTACGTAAGAAGGCACTACTCAATAATTGTTACAAAGAATTATCGCTCAATATTTTATTTTTGATTCAATAATTGTCATATTGATATTTTATAATCATCACTACAAAGATTTTTTATTAATTATCGATCAATAATTTATATTATTTGAATAATATTATTAGATAGCATTATTGGCAATGTCTAGAAAGTTTCGCTCTAAGGAGAGGTTTGGTCACCTAATTGCGCCGCCAAGTAAGAGAAATTTTATCGAAAGCCCCTCTTTCCTGAAACCGCCTCGTTGTCACAATAATGTGTTTCGTAATATTATTTGTGAATAATTAATTATTGATTTATATGATGAGGAAAATATTGATTTTATGAGGATATAGATGGAGAAAATTTTAATGTGACAATTGTTGAAAATTAATATTTTATCTTTTTCTCGATAAAATAATTCAATTAAATATATTATTTTAATAATATATTAATGATGATATTTTTATTTATGAATGTGGGATATATGAGTATATGGAGGAGGAGTATTTTGTTACCAAAAATATTTAAAGCATGTTTTATGTGTTTGCGGACCCCATTTTTCGATCAAATTTGATTATATTGTAAAATCGTCTGCTTTGTGGATTTTGGCCAATTTTTGTTTGGAATTTGGAAAAACTTTCTTTCGTAAAGTTGTAGAAAATTGAATTTCCTATAAAAACTCAAGAGATTCGAAATTTTCCGCAAAAAGGCTATTTATTATGAATTATCAAGTTTCAAGTTCAAATAATTGATTTTTGAAGTTTAAAATAATTTAAATAACAAAAACATTTTTTTACATTTTGTTTCCCTCATTTAACATGTGTTAGGGCTGAGTTCGATGTTGAGAGCATACGATGAAGTCTTGGAAAAAAAATATAATATTATTATTTTAATAAATTTTCGCTTGTGTTCTAAGCAATTTCCTATAAATAGGTGCTTAGGTTATAATTGAAAATCACACCTTAAATCAAGTTTTTCTCTATATTATCGAGTTTATTCTTGTGAGTATTTTGAGTATACTTTGAGTATTGCTATACTATGCAAGTTCGCTCAACGTTATTCCAAATGTAAGTACGCGCTTTTTGAGGTAAGTGGATAATAAGGATTTTAAGGGTTATTATTTCGAAATTTTTCTGAACCTTCAAAATTTTGAAAAAATTTGAAATGATAATTTGATGAGTTTTGTTGATTGTGTCCAAAATGGCGATTTTTGGATGTATAGATTAAGAGTTATGAATTTTATGAGGAAAGACTATTTAAAAGAAAACCCTTATAACTCCTTGTGGTTAATTCCAAAATTGATGAAATTTTTATTGGGAGTACATCTATATAATATCAAGATATCGTGTAAATTTCAGAATTTTTGGATAAAAGTACAATTTATGATAAATGTTTAAATATTCGGTGGTTTTGGCCATGTGAAAATAGTAAATGACTTTTAAAAATTTCGAGAAAAAATATATGTTCAATATAGGACTATATTTCGCTAAATTCCGTAAAAGAAATATTTTTGAACTGATTTGTTATTTTTCATGAAAATGGACTAGTTATGAGTAAATGAATTAAATATGTTATGTGAAGTAAGAAAATTAGAAAATAGGATTTTATGGTTTCGAGAATCCTACATGAGGTATATGCAGATTTTTGATGAGGATTTTGGTTATTGGTGATGAAATCTTATGAGTTTGGCATTTTAGAATGATTAAATGCATTATTTAGTAAAGTGTAAACAATTAAAATAAATTGTTTATAAGCTTAAAAAATATTATTCTTTCAATATCATTATACCCAAATATTGGTATGGATTTTATTGTGGAATTTCTACCTTTTTGAGCTCAAGTTTACTATTCATGAGATACTATTCACGAAAGTTACTATTTAGTTCATTGAGTTACTATTCACTTAAGTTACTATTCATGAGTTACTATTCATGATAAAATTGTTTTTTTTTCTAACCAAATTATAGTTGATTTATGAATATTACTCGAGATTAAAACTATATATTGATTATATTGATTTTATTATCATATATAACATTTTTATAACCCCGATGTTGAAATTCTTTCACCGGAGTGTAAAGATGGGTAGATTATGGTATGATCATGACTAGGTTCTTTCGCCAAAGAGTGAAAAGTTGAATTGTGGATCTGTATGATCATGACCATTGAATTTATAATTGAATATCTTTAGCTTAAGTGCAAAGGTGAATTGATCAACATGGTTATAATTATTGTTTATATAAATTTCAAATGATTATATATTTCTTTTCGAGATATTAATATATTTGGCCCGTAATGCAAATATGAATCGTTGAGGAATATCTTTGGCCCCAAAGTAAAAGATGATGAATGGATGAATAATATTTGGGTCGAGTGCAAAGATGACTGTTGTTGAATATCTTGGCCTCAGAAAAAAAAGATGAATCGTTGATGAATATCTTTGGCCCGTAGAAGGCAAAAAGATAAATTTATTAGTATGATTATGAACAGAACCGTGATTGGTATAACCATGATCTTTGATGTTTCGTGTAAAGACAAGTGATGAAAATTATCTTCATTCCGAATGAGAAAAGGAATTTAGAACAACAATTACGATTATGAAGTTATACATGTGATTGTGGGATGTGAATTGTTGATTGATGTTACAGGATAAAACATTGTTGGTGGATTCTTTAACATGGAGAAGATAATAGATTTTACGGTCTATTCGACTCTTCTAATGGAGTGCTCGTCTACCGCAACTATGGTTGAAATTTTTTATCATCTACCATATGTTCTAAATCTCGATTTATTATCGATGAAGGCTATTGATAATTTAATTATCTTTAGTCATGATATTTTTTTTATCGAAGTTAGTCAGGTTTCACCCTTTCTTTTTCACAATTCCTTTCGTGTAATAAAAGTGTAATGGGTCGAATGGGAATAACAAGGAATAGTAATGGTGGTCTATAGATGTCGAGGGTGAGGTGAATTTAACTGAAGGGTGTTTTGCCACTATCATACAAGATGTCTAATGACATACAACCTCGTGTCATCATAAGATGTGGTTGTGTTTCATCCACTTGCCGAGTATATCTACCAAAGACTACCTATATGATCTTGGAGTCTATTTGAAATTTAACTCTCAATTAGAGACAAGAGAGATAATGATATGTCAAGAGAAAACTCACCATTGGGAAGAATATGATAGTAATCTTCTCATTTTTCTTTGGGGTCTATTGGGTCAACCAAGGATAATTTGCGGGCCATATGATATCTATCATAACCTAGAAGCATGGCCTCCCATGCACGTAAGGTTTCTTGAGCACTTCCCAAAGATTCTAATTTCTAAAACAGCTTTGACTATACCTTTATGTAAGGTGTCATTATGAGGTGTTGTCCATGGTTGGGACATGAGTCACAGCTTGATATATATTTGTATCCAAATTCACAAAGATATGTGTTGTTGTATTTTGCACGACAATTGTTGTAATAAAGTTGTAGTTGTTTTTCAGCATCATGTATTTGGCGTAATTCGTAATGGGCCTGATGGAATGGACCTATTTTGGGGTCGTTACATTTGGTATCGTAGCTTAGGATATGATCTCCATGAGATCGGATTAGAACCAAGAGGGAGAGATGAGTAAATCCTTCGCTCGCCAAGGTGTCCTACCTAAGCTTAATTGTTGGCTCATCATAATATACTGGATATTATGTGATATGTTAATTTGCTTAATTAACCCTTGTTTTATGGCAAGATTTGAGAATGGCAAAATGAGAATGCTAACAATGGAGTGAATGAGATCGTGGGATACCTCTAATCGCCAACTGTGATAATGTGATGTCAAAGTAAGAAGGAATTAGAGATATCCATGTGGTGAGTGAAGAATTGATAGTCAGACCTTAGATAGTCGCAGAGGTAACAAATGAGAGTGAGGAAGAAGAGGAAGAAGAAAACCGAGGAGAATTTATTAGAGGTATTTTATGATCAAAATGTAGAATTGCAAAATCGTATTCATGAGTTAGAAAAAACAGTCAAGAATGCAGCAGGCAATGTGGAGCAAAAGGATGCAACAATTCAAGCTTCAGGTTACCCGATATGTGATGCTTGAATGTAAGCATTTTTTGGCAAGAGTATAAGATGATAAAGATGGAATCTGAAATGAAAGAAGAAAAACCGAACGAGTGAGAATAAGTGATGCATGGGTAAAAGCCACACGACACGTGGATATTGTGGAAAGAGATGTCCGATCTAAGAAGGCTAAAATAGATGATATGAATTTCTTTTTGAAAGCAATTGGGAGAACTCAACATCGAAGTTTTGAATTACCCCGCATGAGAGCTGGCCAACCCGAATTTGATATGGATCAAGATTGATGATTCAGATCATGAATCAGAGTACGAAAGAGGAAAATGAGGAGGAATATGCCCTATAGAAAAGTATGTTCCAACTCAGAGTGATGACGCCAAATGTCGCCCTGCATAAGTCAAAACCGTAGTTCGAGGATAGCGGTTGTCATGACTTCCCAACAAGTGAGGAACCCAAATGAAGTTATCACGGAGATGAGCAATGGAGAAATCATGATGACCCCGGAGATAAAATCAAATGAAAGCAAGGTATTCTCAACTTTTCAAATACTGTGTACGTAAATTTCGGGGACTTAAATTTCATAAGGAGGGAGATTGTAAAGACCCCTAATTTTATGAAATAAAAGTATTCAATTTTTCTTATAATTACAATTCAAGAAATGGTTAAATTGATAAAAAGTTAAAGTTAAGGGTGATATATGAATTTTTTTTCAAAAAATACGCAAGTGGTTATAAAATATTCATTGTTGTTTGAGAATATTCGCTTGGTCGTGGAATATTCAGATCGCTTGGGAATATTCGACGATTTGCAAGCAGCTTTTGTGGGCCCCATAACGGAAAGCGATTGGAGGAAGAAAACGACAAGAATAAGTTGTTTATAAATAACTACAGAAGTTGTTATCGCTAATATCGTTGGAATACCCTTATGGGTAAAGTAAAGTAAAACGCGTTGTTGCACAAGAGATACCAGATTGCACCAATTATTGATTCTTACGTAAGAAGGCACTACTCAATAATTGTTACAAAGAATTATCGCTCAATATTTTATTTTTGATTCAATAATTGTCATTGATTGATATTTTATAATCATTACTACACAAGATTTTTCATTAATTATCGATCAATAATTTATATTATTTGAATAATATTATTAGATAGCATTATTGGCAATGTCTAGAAAGTTTCGCTCTAAGGAGAGGTTTGGTCACCTAATCAACGCCAAGAAGGAGAAATTTTATCGAAAGCCCCTCTTTCCCCGGAACCGCCTCGTCACAATAATGTGTTTCGTAATATTATTTGTGAATAATTAATTATTGATTTATATGATGAGGAAAATATTGATTTTATGAGGATATAGATGGAGAAAATTTTTAATGTGACAATTGTTGAAAATTAATATTTTATCTTTTTTCTCGATAAAATAATTCAATTAAATATATTATTTTAATAATATATTAATGATGATATTTTTACGATGAATGTGGGATATATGAGTATATGTGGAGGAGGAGTATTTTGTTACCAAAAATATTTAAAGCATGTTTTATGTGTCTCATGGACCCCATTTTTCGATCAAATTTGATTATAATTGTAAAATCGTCTGCTTGTGGATTTTTGGCCAATTTTTGTTTGGAATTTGGAAAAACTTTCTTCGCAAAGTTGTAGAAAATTGAATTTCCTATAAAAACGCGAGATTCAATTTTCCGCAAAAGGGCTATTTATTATGAATTATTGAAGTTCAAGTTCAAATAATTGATTTTTGAAGTTTAAAATAATTTAAATAACAAAAACGTTTTTTTTACATTTTGTTTTCATTTAACATGTGTTAGGGCTGAGTTCTGATGTTGAGAGATATACGATGAAGTCTTGAAAAAAAAAAAAAATATAATATTATTATTTTAATAAATTTTTCGCTTGGTGTTCTAAGCAATTTCCTATAAAAGTGTGCTTAGGTTATAATTGAAAATCACCGTAAAATCAAGTTTTTCTCTCTATATTATCGAGTTTATTCTTGTGAGTATTTTGAGTATACTTTGAGTATTGCTATACGGTGCAAGTTCGCTCAACGTTATTCCAAATGTAAGTAATCGCGCTTTTTGAGGTAAGTGGATAATAAGGATTTTAAGGGTTATTATTTCGAAATTTTCTGAACCTTCAAAAATTTTGAAAAAATTTGAAATGATAATTTGATGAGTTTTGTTGATTGTGTCCAAAATGGCGATTTTTGGATGTATAGATTAAGAGTTATGAATTTTATGAGGAAAGACTATTTTAAAAGAAAACCCTTATAACTCCTTGTGGTTAATTCCAAAATTGATGAAATTTTTATTGGGAGTACATCTATATAATATCAAGATATATCGTAAATTTCAGAATTTTTGGATAAAAGTACAATTTATGATAAATGTTTAAATATTCGTGGTTTTGGCCATGTGAAAAATAGTAAATGACTTTTAAAAAATTCGAGAAAAATATATGTTCAATATAGGACTATATTCGCTAAATTCCGTAAAAGAAATATTTTTGGAACTGATTTGTTATTTTTCATGAAAATGGACTAGTTATGAGTAAATGAATTAAATATGTTATGTGAAGTAAGAAAATTAGAAAATAGGATTTTATGGCTTCGAGAATCCTACATGAGGTATATGCAGATTTTTGATGAGGATTTTGGTTATTGGTGATGAAATCTTATGAGTTTGGCATTTTAGAATGATTAAATGCATTATTTAGTAAAGTGTAAACAATTAAAATAAATTGTTTATAAGCTTAAAAAATATTATTCTTTCAATATCATTATACCCAAATATTGGTATGGATTTTATCAGGAATTTCTACCTTTTTGAGTTTCAAGTTTACTATTCATGAGATACTATTCACGAAGTTACTATTCATGAGTTACTATTCATTAAGTTACTATTCATGAGTTACTATTCATGACAAAATTGTTTTTTTTTCTAACCAAATTATAGTTGATTTATGAATATTACTCGAGATTAAAACTATATATTGATTATATTGATTTTATTATCATATATAACATTTTTATAACCTCGATGTTGAAATTTCTTTCACCGGAGTGTAAAGATGGGTAGATTATGGTATGATCATTTGACTAGGTTCTCTTTGGCCAAGAAGTGAAAAGTTGAATTGTGGACGGTATGATCATGACCATTGAATTTATAATTGAATATCTTTAGCTTAAGTGCAAAGGTGAATTGATCAACATGGTTATAATTATTGTTTATATAAATTTCAAATGATTATATATTTCTTTTCGAGATATTAATATATTGGGCTCAGAATGCAAATATGAATCTGTTGAGGAATATCTTCGGCCTCAGAGAGCAAAGATGAATTGTGGATGAATATCTTTGGGTCGAAGAAAAAGAGATGACTGTTGTTGAATATCTTTGGCCTCAGAAAAGCAAAAAAGATGAACTGTTTGATAATATCTTGGCCCAGAAAGTGTAAAAGATAAATTTATTAGTATGATTATATGAAGAATCGTGATTTGGTATAACCATGATCTTTGATGTTTCGTAAAGACAAGTGATGAAAATTATCTTCATTCCGAATGAGAAAAGGAATTTAGAACAACAATTACGATTATGAAGTTATACATGTGATTGTGGGATGTGAATGAATTGTTGATTGATGTTACAGGATAAAACATTGTTGGTGGATTTTAACATGGAGAAGATAATAGATTTTATGGTCTATTTTGACTCTTCTAATGGAGTGCTCGTTCACCGCAACTATGGTTGAATTTTTTTTTTTATCATCTACCATATGTTCTAAATCTCGATTTATTATCGATGAAGGCTATTGATAATTTAATTATCTTTAGTCATGATATTTTTTTTATCGAAGCTAGTCAGGTTTCACCCTTTTGCTTCACAATTCCTTTCGTGTAATAAAAGTGTAGCCGGGTCGAGCTGGGAATAACAAGGAATAGAATCATGTGGTCTATAGATGTTGAGGGTGAGGTGAATTTAACTTGAAGGGTGTTTTGCCACTATCATACAAGATGTCTAATGACATACAACCTCGCGGTCATCATAAGATGTGGTTGTGTTTCATCCACTTGCCGAGTATATCTACCAAAGACTACCTATATGATCTTGGAGTCTATTTGAAATTTAACTCTCAATTAGAGACAAGAGAGATAATGATATGTCAAGAGAAAACTCACCATTGGGAAGAATATGATAAGTAATCTTCTCATTTTTCTTTGGGGTCTATTGGGTCAACCAAGGATAATTTGTGGCCATATGATATCTATCATAACCTAGAAGCATGGCCTCCCATGTACGGAAGGTTTCTCTTGAGCACTTCCCAAAGATTCTAATTTCTAAAACAGCTTTTCGACTATACCTTTATGTAAGGTGTCATTATGAGGTGTTGTCCACTATTGGGACATGAGTCACAGCTTGATATATATTTGTATCCAAATTCACAAAGATATGTGTTGTTGTATTTTGCACGACAATTGTTGTAATAAAGTTGTAGTTGTTTTAATCCACTAAGGAAAGGTTAAGCTCAAAGTGCTTATTGACTCTAACAAATAAGTTGTTTGAGAGAGAGTTGTTGGATGAAATAACAACCCCCAAATGAATGAAAAAGGCTTGCTATTTATAGAGCTTTCAAGGTTAGGGTAATTAGGTCATTATATCAATCCACCTCCTTAAACTAACCTCCTAACTATTCATTACTTGTTGTCCACAAATCTTATCCATTCCTTAGTCATTACTTAAAGTTCTTGCTCATCACACAAAGGTCTTGGTCCCTACTTCACCCATGGGTTGCCCCATGGATCTTACTTTACCCATTGGATCATCCTTTGAGCTTAGTAGTTAACTTATTTAACTTAGTCTTTGGGCTTATAGTAATCTATTATGGGCTTCATGTCATTACTACATGGGCTTAAGAATAATCTAGCATAGGTTTACACCTTAATCTTAATGGACTTGTATTTCATACAAAGTTACCTTAATTGCTTCCATTAGATTTTAATACCTATATTCCCAAATTAAGTCCACATGCGAATTATTGCATTTTCCATACTTAGATTATTATTACATAATCCATCTCGCCTCGATATTCTAACATTACGTATTTCTCGGAAGTTCAAAAATAATTTCCGAGCGGTAAACGGTGAATACTGTTTTTTGTAAACTTTCTGGGAAAATATTTATTTTCGTCTTGAAAATTTAAACACTTTAATTCTCTCACGTGGTTCGAATACTACGATCTTCCACCATTTCTAGGTTATAGAACGACATATATCTTATTAACACATATAATAACAAATAATATTATTTTATACATTATTTAATTCTTTCAAATATTTTTACAAAGGATCCGAATTTCTCGGGCGTTACATTCTTCCCCCCTTATAAAGATTTTATCCCCAGAATCTCGCCCTATATTACTCAAACAAAAGCGGATAATTCTTCTTTATCTTCTCTTCCAATTCCCACGTTGCTTCCTCGACATCGTGGTTCTTCCATAACACCTTTACTAACGATATTACCTTGTTTCGCAGAACTTGCTCTTTTTTATCGATGATTTGAATCGGTATTTCTTCATATGTTAAATCCTTCTCGATTTGAATAGGCTCAAATTCTATCACGTGCTTGTAATCCGATTTGTAAGGACGTAACACTGAAACGTGAAATACATTATGTATTCGCTCTAGGTCTGGAGGTAACGCTACCCTATAAGCTACCTCACCTAACCGTTCTAATACCTCAAAAGGTCCTATAAACCTTGGGCTTAGTTTTCCTTTCTTTCCAAAACGTATCTTTCCTTTCCAGGGAGATACCTTTAGAAATACGTACGAGCCTACCTCAAACTCTCTATTCTCTCGATGTAAGTCTGCGTATTTCTTCTGTCTATCTTGAGCTGCGACGAGATGCATACGAATCAACTTCACCACTTCCGCTGTTTACTGCACCAATTCTTGTCATAGCATTCGACGTTCTCCCACTTCATCCCAATACAACGGTGTTCTACATTTTCTTCCATACAAAGCTTCATACGGCGGCATACCTATGCTTGCATAATAACTGTTGTTATACGCAAATTCTACTAATGGTAGATGATCATCTCAACTACCCTTGAAATCCATGACGCAAGATCTCAACATATCTTCTAACATCTGAATTGTCCTCTCGCTCTGTCTATTGGTTTGTGGATGATATACCGTACTCAGCTTCAACTGTGTCCCCAACTGCTCTTGAAGACTTCTCCAAAAGTTCGATGTGAATCGTGGGTCACGATCTGACACTATCGAAACAGGTGCTCCATGTCTGAAAACAATTTCCTTAACATAGAGGGTAGCTAACTGATCTAAGTTATACTTAATTCGAATTGGCAAAAAGTGAGCTGACTTTGTCAACCGGTCCACTATTACCCAAATCGCATCATATCCCTTCTGAGTCATCAGAAGTCCTACAACAAAATCCATCATTATATGCTCCCACTTCCACTCCGGAATCTCCAATAACTGTAACAAGCCACTCGGTCATTGATTTTCGGCTTTAACTCTTTGACAAGTCAAGCACCTACTCACATACTCAGCTATTTCTCTCTTCATGTTCGTCCACCAAAAACTCTGTCGAAGGTCTTGATACATCTTAGTGCTTCCCGGATGAATCGAGTACCTCGAATTATGAGCCTCTTGTAAAACTTGCTCCTTTAATTCTGTCTCATTCGGAACCCAAATTTTTCCCTCAAATCTTAATAATCCCTCATTATCAAGACTAAACTTAACATCTTTTTCATTGGTCAACCGCTTCTTCATCTGGTTACACTCATCGGTTTTGAGCTGCACCTCCTTGACTCTCTCTACGATGGTAGATTGAATCTCTGCCGCAAAAAGTCTCTGCTCCATCTCACTTGGCAACTTTACCTCCAACTCCATCCTAGCCATCTCTGTTATTAACTCGGTTTGAACTGTTAACAAAGACAACTTCTCCCGACCCTTTCTACTCAAGGCGTCGACCACTATATTGGCTTTTCCAGGGTGATACAAGATTTCACAGTCATAATCCTTTATCAACTCTAGCCACCTCCTCTGTCTCATATTCAACTCCTTCTGTGTGAAGATATATTTTAGACTTTTATTGTCCGTGTATATCTCACACTTTTCCCCATACAGATAATGTCGCCATATCTTTAAGGCAAACACCACTGCGGCCAGTTCCAGATCATGAGTAGGGTAAACTTTCTCATAATCCTTCAACTTCCTAGATGCATACGCAATGACCTTGCCATGCTGCATGAGCACGCAACCCAGTCCTTTATGCGAAGCATCGCTATAAACTACGAAATTTCCTATGTCATCGGGTAATGACAAAACAGGCGCTTCACTCAACTTCTTCTTTAGTTCTTGAAAACTATCTTCGCATTTCTCAGCCCATACGTACTTCACCGTCTTCCTCGTCAAGTTAGTCAGCGGACTAGCTATCTTCGAAAAGTCCTGAATGAACCTCCAATAGTAACCTGCTAACCCTAAGAAACTCTGTACCTCAGTCGGCGTTTTCGGATGTTCCCAATTCATCACGGCTTCCACCTTTGCTGGATCTACTGAAATCCCCTCATCGTCAATAACATGACCTAAAAACTCTACCCTCTCTAACCAAAATTCACACTTAGTGAACTTCGCATATAACATCTCCTTTCTTAATGTCTCCAACACTATTATTAAGTGTTCAGCATGATCTTCTGGCATCTTAGAGTAGACTAGAATATCATCAATAAACACCACGATGAACTTGTCCAAATATTGTTTGAACACCCTGTTCATCATGTCCATAAATGCAGCAGGTGCATTAGTCAACCCAAATGACATCACCAAAAACTCGTAATGACCATAACGAGTCCTGAATGCTGTCTTTGGCACATCTTCATTCCTAACCTTCAGCTGATGATACCCCGTCCTTAAATTTATTTTGGAAAAATCTTTTGCCCCATTCAACTGATCAAACAGATCATCGATCCTGGGCAACGGATACTTATTCTTTTATCATTAACTTGTTCAACTCTCTGTAGTGAATACAAAGTCTCAACGATCCGTCCTTCTTCTTGACAAATAGTCTTTGGTGCTTCCCCACTAAACGCTTCGGTTGAATGTACTTCCTGTCCAATAATTCCTGCAACTGTACCATCAACTCCTTCATCTCCACTGGCGCCAGACGATATAGTGCCCTGGAAATTGGTGCCACTCCTGGAACAATATCTATTATGAACTCGGTCTCCCTATCCGGCAGAAGACCCAGTAACTCACTTGGAAATACATCCACGAACTCACTCACTATATGTATTTGTTCCATTGTCGCTCCCACTCTCTGGGTATCAACCACATGACAAAAATAACCTACACACCCCTTCCTCAATAATTTCCTAGTTTGTGTCATGGTAAGACAACACGAACGTCCCGACGATTTATTCCCGTAAAATATTACATGAGATTGGTTTAATGTTTTAATATTTACACATTTCTTTTGACAATCTATAATTGCCCAATAATTTATCAACCAATCCATTCCGAGAATTACATCTAATTCTCCTAACTTTATTGGTATCAGATCTACCAAAAATTTACAACCTCGAATGTCTATGCAACAACTCCTATGAATATTTTCAACAGGAATTATCTCTTCGTTTGCTACCTTAATGTTCAAAGGTATAAGTAACTTTTCGGGAAGTAATCCTAGTCGTCTAGCAAAATCACATGCGATAAACGAACAAGTAGCACCCGAGTCAAATAGCGCGTATGCATTTAAGTCGTTGATCGAAATAATACCTGCGACTACGTCCCCCGAGGCCATCGCGTCTTGGACGGTCATATTATAGGTACAAAGCCATCGGGCCTACCAATTCTGTTGGACCCCAATAGTTAACTTACCACTATTGGCGCCCTTATTCCCGTCTGTCCCCTTTTTTGGGCAGTTCTTTGCCATGTGGTCCGTAGACCCACATACAAAGCACCCATGATTCTTCTTTGGGCTTGGACAGTTTGGCGCAATATGCCCCTCCTGTCCACAATTATTACACACGGCCTTTCCTTTGAGACAGACTCCTAGATGAGTCTTCCCACAGGTTTTACAGGCCTCCATCCTCCTCTTAGGGTCTCCTGGTTTCACTCTGGTATTCCCCGAGCTAACTACCTTTCTTTTATACCCTTCGCCACTCCCGCTTGCACCTTCAACCATCAGTCCTCCATCCACCTTCCCCTTACTTTTCTTATCCTTGTGGTATTGGCTCAACGCCTCACTACCACCTTCTGCAATTATTGCCTTCTCTAAAACAACTCCAAAGGAAGTACTTTGGAACATAGAGATACGATTATAGAGCCAGGGTTTCAAGCCCTACTCGAATCGTCAAGCTTTCCTCACCTTGGTATCCACTTGATGTGGAGTGAACCTTGCCAGTTCATTAAACTTGGCGGCATACTGGAGAACCGTCATGTCCCCTTGTTTTAAATCTAAAAATTGCATCTCCATCCTTCCCTGCATGCTCGTGGGAAAGTAGTTCTCGTAAAATATTTCCTTGAACCTCACCCACGTTATCACATCTATTCCGGCCCTCGCCTAATTGGCCTCCCACCAAAAGTTGGCCTCTCCCTTCATTATGTAGGTTGCCAAGGCAACCTTTTGGGCCTCATCGACATTTTCTATTATAAATGCCTTCTCAATCTCCCTAACCCACGTTTGCGCTTTGATAAGGTCCGTAGTTCCTTTGAATTCCGGCGGACCCACAGTCTTAAAGTCCTTAAATATAGTAGCACGTACTACACCAGGATTTACGGGGATATTAGCCTATGTTTGGTTAAATGCTGCGGTTAACAGGTTCAAAAATTCCTGCATGGAGTTAACCGGACCTCCTTCCTATTAATTCGTGTTCGCACCTTGGGTACGTGTTACTCTTCTTGGCGGCATTTTGCTGTTACAATGAACACATATTTCGTTATTATGCATTTTCTGTCAATTAGTTATTATTCCATATTAAACAATAACTTAAACATTCATTACTCAACAATTTCGAAAAAGAAAACTTATATTTATTCATTGTAGTATAATACTACATCGGTTACATAACACAGCCTAAGCTGGATACATTACTTTCCCGCTATTGCTTTCCAAAAATTGGGAATTACAAAAGACTACCCTTGATTATACAAAAGAGGGCTTTACGTCACTACTATATACAAATATGTACATATCTAACTAATCTAGCAACTCCTCGATCATATCTGCCTTAAGGCATTCTCAAAATTTGCCTTGGAAAGACCGACAATAATATCACGGCTAATAGTATGCCACGTCTGCCCTATCTCTACCAGATACCCAGCTACCTACAACTAGAAATCCTCATGAGAACTCCTATGAATATAAGACATTCTCCCTATCTTCTGTTTCTTGGTCTTTAGCTCGCTCCTAAGCTCAAAGACCTCCTATTTTAGCTCATGGACCTTGTCCTTAGCCAAAACTCTCTCATCATATTCATATTCCCACATGGACTCCACGTCCATCTTGTCCTCTATAACCGCTTGGAGCTCCACCTTCAGCTCCTTGACTTCCTGACAGTAGTGTACGTTCCTATCTATCACTGACATGAACAGTGACATCATCGACTCGTTATTACTAGTGATTTGCTTCCGGCGAAACGTTATTACTAGTGATTTGTTTATCATACTCAACACATTCGTCCATTATCTAGACATCTCAACATTTGTAGTACAATAACTTATATTCCAATTCGGTTATGGTTTATTTATAAGTTCATAACAACAATTTCTTCAGACATGATTATCATTTCCTTATAACTAATTCGGCTTAGGTCCATTGCTTATCAACTTCTCCTATGTTCTTAACATCTAAGTTCATTAGATAACTTCTCTTATCAACCTACCATGATAGAGATGAAGAAGACAAGATCATTTACCTTTGATGATTACCTCACTTGCTTTGGAAATCCACTAAGGAAAGGTTAAGCTCAAAGTGCTTATTGACTCTAACAAATAAGTTATTTGAGAGAGAGTTGTTGGATGAAATAACAACCCCCAAATGAATGAAAAAGGTTTGCTATTTATAGAGCTTTCAAGGTTAGGGTAATTAGGTTATTATATCAATCCACCTCCTTAAACTAACCTCCTAACTATTCATTACTTGTTGTCCACAACTCTTATCCATTCCTTGGTCATTACTTAAAGTTCTTGCTCATCACACAAAGGTCTTGGTCCCTACTTCACCCATGGGTTGCCCCATGGATCTTACTTTACCCATTGGATCATCCTTTGGGCTTAGTAGTTAACTTAATGAACTTAGTCTTTGGGCTTATAGTAATCTATTATGGGCTTCATGTCATTACTACATGGGCTTAAGAATAATCTAACATAGGTTTACACCTTAATCTTAATGGACTTGTATTTCATACAAAGTTACCTTAATTCCTTCCATTAGGTTTTAATACCTATATTCCCAAACTAAGTCCACATGCGAATTATTGTATTTTCCATACTTAGATTATTATTATATAATCCATCTCGCCTCGATATTCTAACATTACGTATTTCTCGGAAGTTCAAAAATAATTCCCGAGCGGTAAATGGTGAATAGTGTTTTTCGTAAACTTTCTCGAAAAACATTTATTTTCGTCTTGAAAATTTAAACACTTTAATTCTCTCACGTGGTTCGAATACTACGATCTTCCAACGTTTCTAGGTTATAGAACGACATACCATCTTATTAACACATATAATAACAAATAATAATATTTTATTCATTATTTAATTCTTTCAAATATTTTTACAAAGGATCTGAATTTCTCGGGCGTTACATTGACAATTTGGACGTTATTGGTTCCTGGAAAAATTAATTTATAAATATTTAAAATTTATTCTTGAACTTGTTTTATTGAATTATTATGTCATTATCATCATCCTTATGCTTATATTGTGATGAAAGTCATCTTTGGCTTACGTGCATAGATGGACTTGGTATGATTATGACCATGGATTATTCGGTATAATCATGACCGTAATGTGACGAATGAAGTGGTAAAAGTCCTCATTGGCCTGTAGTTCATTGGTGGACAGTTGTTGGTATGATTATGATCAGGAAATATTCGGTATAGTCATGACCATTGATGATTACATGAATATCCTTGGCCGTGGAGCAGGGATGATTCAATGATGTGGTTTATTTATTAAGTTGAGTCTCAACGATAAAGTTGATGAAAAACTTTTTAAATCATAGAAGATAGTAGATTTTATACCTTACTTAACTCTTCTAATGGATTGCTTGATCCGCTGCAGTTAAACTCTTTGTCTATTATATTCTATCAGTTTAACATTATTGAAGGCTAATGATAATTTATTCTACATTATCTTAGTCATAATATTTTTTACTGTGCTAGTTGAGCTCACCCTTTCTTTCACTGTTCTCTTCAGGAAATGAGAACGTAGCTGGGACTAATCAGGGAATGGATTGACGGTCCAGATGGTTTCATTAGTAGTCCTCACTATTCTGTAAAATAGTGTGATAATAAATTTATTGAGGACTTATTTTGAGTTTGTATCCTGTCTAGAAGACAATATTTGTATTAAAACTCACAGCTCATGTTGTATATTTAAGTTTGTATTTATATTCAGTACCATGTATCTGGCGACGCAGAATGGGTGATGTATACCTGTTTTGGGGGCGTCACAGTTGGTATCAGAACTTAGGGATATGATCTCTGACTAAGATGTGAGACAAGAACTAGGAGCAGAGAGATGGAGTATTTCTTCGCTAGTATGACCTATCTAAGTTTATTTGGTATTTAATTGGTCGGTCAGAGTATAGGGATAATATGTGATATGTTAATTAACCCTTGTTTTGTAACAGTGTTTGCGAATGACATCTGAAAATATTGAGCTAAGCAATGAAGCACATGAGACCGTTGAGTTAGCTCAACCAAAAGGTAACGACCAACAACACGATAATAATCATACCGGTGGCAACGACCATCAGAACAATGATAACCATCGTGGGGGAAATTATCATGCTAAGAACGGTAACCACTTCGGTGGTAATCATGGCCAAGATAATAGAAGTGAAAATTTCAAGAAGAGAAGGTCATTTAGCTAAATTTTATCATATAGTGAAGTCAAGTCAAGCTGGAACGGTGGCACCAAAGGCGGATACGGACAAAACAAAGTCGGTGGTTTGCAGGAAGAGCGTTTTCGTGACTTCTCAAAAAGCGAGTGACCCGAACGAAGTTAGAACGTGTTAGTTAATTATAAATTTTTGCGAAGTCTATACCTTATTAGATACCAGTTCTACCCATTCTTTTATCTCTCTTGCTTGCGCTCAACGTTTAAATTTGACTTCGGAGAAATTAGACTTTGACTTATTGGTTGAAACTTTGATAGTAGAAACCTTCGTTACCTCCACTGGTTATAAATCTTGTTGATTCAAATCGACACTTTCACGTTACCTTTCGATCTTATCTCTTTGAAAATACTTGCCTTTGATGTGATTTTAGGAATCGATTGGTTAACTACTCATCAAGCTTTTCGTAAGGTTGTTAGCTTTCATATTCCTAACCAACCTGTTATGCAAATTCAAGCAACCAAACCACTAAAATCAATCACTGTTATATTAAGCCATAAGTAAAGAGCCCTGAGCCTTTCGCTGGTGACTTCCTTGTGTGGAATGCACCGAAGCCAGACTTTCTGTAGGCGACGTCGTGAATGACGATGGCAAGTTGATAGGTATCAATGTGACGTGTTATCCAAGTTGTGGATGAAAGTCACAGTTTTGAATGATATTTCTATTGTTAATAAATTTCCTAACGTATTTTTGAAGACTTAGCCTACCCCTAAAGTGTGAAATCGAATTTTGTATTCACCCCAGTACAAAACCCATTTCTAAAACCCTCAAATATTTTCTTCACCCAAAACGAACGTGTAATGTGCCAAAGATGTTGGCTCGAGTGGTTGAAGATTATGATCGTACCATTCAATATCATCATGGGAAAAGCGAACGTGGTAGCTGACGCGTTGAGTAGAAGATCGTATGCGTTTACGAGTGCGATGTTGTTAACACAAAGACCCATTTTGTATAACTTACAAATGATGAAGATAGAGTTAAAGACTCTAGGGACCCACGTGGTACTATCAAATATACGAGTAGAATCGACTTTAATCGATAAAGTTAAAGCCGCTCAAAGCTACACACCCGAATCTGATGAATGTGAAGAAAAAGGTTCAAGAAGGCGTTATCTCAACCCTCGATTTTATTGGCCCATTTGAAATCCTTGATCGAGTAGGAACTGTGGCCCATAGACTCGTTTTACCGCCAAGTATGTCGCGTGTTCATAATGTTTTTCATATATCGATGTTACGTAAAAATGTGGACGACCCGAACCACATTACTGAATTAGAACTAGACGATATAGCAGAAGATTTAACGTATGAAAAACTACGTATTAAAATCTTGGATAAGAAGGATCATATTCAACACTCAAAGGTTATACCTCAAGAGTTAGAATTTGAAGTGAAGTCAAGGTATCCTCACCTATTCGGCATACCAGGTAAGTACGTAAATTTCGAGGGCGAAATTTCATAAGGAGGGGAGATTGTGAGACCCCGAATTTTATGAATAAGATTTAATTTTTCTCGAAATATTTTTTTTAATATTATGGTGTGGATTTGATATAATGTTATAGTTGTGGGTAGTATTTATAAATTTTGCAAAGTATGTTGTCATAAAATATTCGATTGGTCGAGAAATATTCTTTTTGTCGAGGAATATCCGTACGACGGCACAATCATTGGTGGACCCCACTGTGACGCCCCCAAAATAGGTATACAACACCCATTCTAAGTCGTCAAAATACATGGTACAGAAACAACTACAACTTTATTAATACAACATAAAAACTGTGAGTTTAAATACAAATATTGTCATCTAGACAATATCCACACTCAAATAAGTCCTCATTACAATTATTGATACATAATTTTACAAAAATGGTGAGGACTACTAAAACGACTTTCTAGAACCTTTATTCCATACCCCGACTAGTACTCGCTACATTCTCGCCTCCTGAGAAGAAAAATGAAACAAAAAGGTAAATGGTGAGCTCAACTAGCCCTGTAAAGAATATTATGACCAAGATAATATAGAACAAATTTTCGTTAGTCTTCAACAAGGAAAAATCTAATAGAATACAATACACAACAAGTTTTAAATCAATAATCGCAGCGAAAATAATAATTCATTAGAATAGTTAAATAGAGAATACAATCTACTATCTTCTATATATGAATTTAAAAGTTCATCAGCAATATTTTATCCCTGTAACATCAATCAATATATATACGGAATCAAATATTCATCTTTGCAATCTGAGCCAAAGATATTCATCGATTGGTCATGTTCATCTAAACACTGTTCATATTTGCACTTCTGGGCCAAAGATATTCATCGAAATCATTTATCTTTGCACTACAGGCCAAAGATATTCAGTAATATCATCATTTAGGACTGAGGATGATGAAAAATATTTTAAAGGAAATAAATCCAGTGAAACAAAATAACAAATATTAAAGATTCGTAGTTCGATTTATCCATGTCCAAAAATACCTCATAAGTAATCATAGTGGAGTAAAATTCAAGAATGATCAAAACATGGATACAATCAAAGCTAGTATCCATAATAGATATTTTGGACAAAAAGAAGAAAATTTCATTTTTCGGTGAATAGTGACGTATTCTTGAATAGTGCCGTATACGTGAATAGTAACCCCGACACAAAAAGTTCCAAATTTGAAAAAAAGTTCAAACCAATATTTCGACATGATATTGAAGAAAATAATATCATTTAAAAAGAAAATAACATTCCTTACCTCGAGAAAAGGCAAGATCTTAAATTTGGAATCTTTTGGATATAGTTGAAGGAACTTGCACCGATATAGCAACACTCAAAGTACTAAAATACTCACACAAAATACGCCGATATTATAGAGAGAAAACATTAGTTTTCGTGTGATTTTCAATTCTAACCTAAGCACCCTATTTATAGGAAAATGCTTAGAACACCAAAGCAGAAAATTTAATAAAATATTAATATAATTATAAAATTTTCTTACGCACACCCAAGAAATCTGAATTCATCATCTAACATGTGCAAGTGGGGCCCACACAATGGGAAAAAACATTTTTTGTTAATAAAAATAAATAAAACTTCCAAAAATTAATTATTTCGGAACTTCAGAACTTCAATAATTCATAATAAATAGCCCTTTTGTCAGAAAAATTTGAACCACATGTCTTTTCCATAGGAAATTTCATTATCTACAACTTTACAGAAGAAAGTTTTCCCAAATTTCAAATGTAAACCCAACCGAAATCCACAAACCAAATGATTCTACAAGCTATAATCAAATTTCAATCAGGAAATGGGCCCACAGACATGTTTAACATGTTTTAAACAACTTTTGCAACAAAAATACTCTTCCTCCTCATATACTCATATATCCCACATTTATTGTAAAAATATTCCCATTATTAAATTATTAAAATATAATAATATATTTAAATGAATTATTTTATCAGAAAAAGATAAAATATTAATTTTCAACAATTGTCACATTAAAAATTTTCTCCATCTATATCTACATAAAATGAATATTTTCCTTATCATATAAATCAATAATTAATTATTCACAAATAATATTACAGAATCACAATCATCGGCAACCCAGTAGTTCTCAGAAAGAGTGGGCTTTCAATAAGGATTTCTCTCATCATGGCAAGCAATTAGGTGACCAAACCTCTCCTTAGATGTAATTTTCTAGACATTGCCAATAATGTTATCTAATAATATTATTCAAATAATATGAATTATTGTCTCAGATAATGGAAAAATTGTGTAGTGACAATTATTGAAACAACAATAATATAAAATATCAACGTAGCAATTATTGAATCAATAAAATAAAATATTGAATAAATTAATTACTGTAACAATTATTGAGTAGTGCCTTCTTTACGTAAGAATCAATAATTGGTGCAATACTGCAGTGCTATTGTGCAACAACGGCATTATTCTTGTGTTTTAACTATCGGGTATTCCAACAAGATAACTCAGTAATAACTACGCCGTTATTATAAACAACTCATACATGTCGTTTTCTTCATCCAATCAATTTTGGTTATGGGGCCCACAAAAGACTGCGTCGTCGTACGAATATTCCCCGACAAGAAGAATATTCCACGACCAAACGAATATTCCCCGACAATAATGAATATTTTATAACCACTTGCTTATTTGAAATGTTTGCGCATTTTACCCATAACTAACCACATTAATCAAATCAACCCTTACTATTTCAAAATAATAAATAGAGGAAATTAAATTTTATTTATTAATAATTTGGGGTCTTACAACTGTGACGCCCCCAAAATAGGTATACAACACCCATTCTAAGTCGTCAAAATACATGGTACAGAAACAACTACAAATTTATTAATACAACTCAAAAACTGTGAGTTTAAATACAAATATTGTCATCTAGACAATATCCACACTCAAATAAGTCCTCATTACAATTATTGATACATTATTTTACAAAAATAGTGAGGACTACTAAAACGATTTTCTAGAACCTTTATTCCATACCCCGACTAGTACTTCTTACATTCTCGCCTCCCGAGAAGAAAAATGGAACAAAAGGAAAAGGGTGAGCTCAACTAGCCCAAGAAAGAATATTATGACCAAGATAATATAGAACAAATTATCGTTAGTCTTCAACAGGGAAAAATCTAATAGAATACAATACACAACAAGTTTTAAATCAATATTCGCAGCGGAAATAATAATTCATTAGAATAGTTAAATAGAGAATACAATCTACTATCTTCTATATATGAATTTAAAAGTTCATCATCAATATTTTATCCCTGTAACATCAATCAACATATATCTGGAATCAAATATTCATCTTTGCACTACAGGCCAAAGATATTCATCAGTTGGTCATGTTCATCTAAACACCTATTCATATTTGCACTACGGGCCAAAGATATTCATCAGAAATCATTTATCTTTGCATTACAGGCCAAAGATATTCAGTAATATCAATATTTAGGACTGAGGATGATGAAAAATATTTTAAAGGAAACGAATCCAGTGAAACAAAATAACAAATATTAAAGATTCGTATTTCGGTTTATCCATGTCCAAAAATACCTCATAAGTAATCGTAGTGGAGTAAAATTCAAGAATGATCAAAACATGGATACAATCAAAGCTAGTATCCATAATAGATCTTTTGGACAAAAAAAAAAGAAAATTTTATTTTTCGGTGAATAGTGCCGTATACGTGAATAGTACCGTATACGTGAATAGTAACCTTGACACAAAAAGTTCCAAATTTGAAAAAAAGTTCAAACCTATATTTTGACATGATATTGAAGAAAATAATATTATTTAAGAAGAAAATAACATTCCTTACCTCAGAAAAGACAGTACTTCTAGTTAGAATACTGGATATAGTGATGAAGGGAACTTGCACCGTATAGCAACACTCAAAGTACTAAAATACTCACAAAAATATGCTCGATATTATAGAGAGAGTAAGAGAGAGAAAACATTAGTTTCTGGTGTGATTTTCAATTCTAACCTAAGCACCCTATTTACAGGAAAATGCTTAGAACACCAAAGCAGAAAATTTAATAAAATATTAATATAATTATAAAATTTTCTTACGCACACCCGAGAAATCTGAATTTAGCATCTAACATGTGCAAGTGGGGCCCACACAATGGACAAAAACGTTTTTTGTTAATAAAAATAAATAAAACTTCCAAAAATCAATTATTTCAGAACTTCAGAACTTCAATAATTCATAATAAATAGCCCTTTTGTCAGAAAAATTCAAAAAACATGTCTTTTGCATAGAAAATTTCATTATCTACAACTTTGCAGAAGAAAGTTTTTCCAAATTGAAAATGTAAATTGGACAAGAAATCCACAAACCAAGCGATTCTACAAAAGTTATAATCAAATTTCAGTCAAGATATGATCCCACAGACATGTTTAACATGTTTTAAATAACTTTTGCAACAAAAATACTCTTCCTCCTCATATACTCATATATCCCATATTTATTGTAAAAATATCCCCATTATTATATTATTAAAATATAATAATATATTTAAATGAATTATTTTATTAGAAAAAGATAAAATATTAATTTTCAACAATTGTCACATTAAAAATTTTCTCCATCTATATCCATATAAAATGAATATTTTCCTTATCATATAAATCAATAATTAATTATTCACAAATAATATTACAGAATCACAATCATGGCAACCGGTAGTTGCTCCAGGAAAAAGGGGCTTTCAATAAGGATTTCTCTTTCTTGGTAGCAATTAGGTGACCAAACCTCTCCTTAGATGTAAGTTTCTAGACATTGCCAATAATGTTATCTAATAATATTATTCAGATAATATGAATTATTGTCTCAGATAATAAAAAATATTGTGTAATCGACAATTATTGAAACAACAGTAATATAAATTATCAACGTAGCAATTATTGAATCAATAAAATAAAATATTGAACAGTAATTACTGTAACAATTATTGAGTAGTGCCTTCTTACGTAAGAATCAATAATTGGTGCAATACTGGTGTATTTACTATTATACAACAACGCGCAGACATCGTGTTTTAACCACGGGTATTCCAACAAGATAACTTGTAATAACTACTGCTTAGTTATTATAAACAACTCATACTTGTCATTTTCTTCATCCAATCGCTTTCCGTTATGGGGCCCACAAAAGACTGCGCCGTCGTACCAATATTCCCCGACAAGAAGAATATTCCACGACCAAACGAATATTCTCCGACAACAATGAATATTTTATAACCACTTGCTTATTTGAAATGTTTGCGCATTTTACCTATAACTAACCACATTAATCAAATCAACCCTTACTATTTCAAAATAATAAATAGAGGAAATTAAATTTCATTTATTAATAATTTGGGGTCTTACAACCTCCCCCATTATGAAATTTCGTCCTCGAAATTGACGTACGTACCTGGTGTTTCGAAAATATGAGGATACCTCGCTTTCATTTCCGTTTCCAACTCCCAGGTCATTTCCTCAATAGCATGGTTCCTCCATAAAACTTTAACTTGTGGTATGACCTTTTGTGTAGGGACATGCTCTTTCTATCCAAGATCTTGGCGGTACCTCCTCATACTTTTAAGTCTTGACTATCTCGTCCGGTTCTAACTCAATAACGTGGTTCGGGTCTTTCACATATTTACGAAGCACGGATATATGAAAAACATTATGAACACGAGACATACTTGGAGGTAACGCGAGTCTATAGGCCACATTTCCTACTCGGTCAAGAATTTGAAATGGACCAATAAATCGTGGATTGAGCTTTCCTCTCTTCCCAAATCTTGTAACTCCCTTCCATGGAGCCACATGCAATAATACATGATCCCCAATGTCAAATTCCACGTCCTTTCGATGAAGATCCGCATAACTCTTTTGTCGATCCTGTGCCATTTGTATACGTTGTCGAATCGTTTGGATCTTCTCTGTAGTCATTCGTACCAACTCTGGTCCCAACAACGTTGCTTTTCCCACCTCATCCCAACATACTGGAGAGCGACACTTTCATCCATACAATGCTTCAAATGGAGCCACACCTATACTTGCCTGATAACTGTTGTTGTAAGAGAATTCCACCAATGGTAGGTACTTATCCCAACTCCCTTTGAAATCTAGGACACAAAGTCTTAATAGATCTTCAAGAGTTTGAATAGTCCTCTCTGATTGTCCGTCCGTTTGAGGATGGTATGCCGAACTGAATTGTAAATCTGTGCCTATAGCTTTTTACAAGCTAACCCAAAATCTTGAAGTGAATCTTGGGTCACGATCCGAAACTATGGATACTGGCATGCCATGCAATCTCACAATCTCATCTACGTATATACGAGCAAGACGTTCAAGTGAATAAGTCTCCCGTATCGGCAAGAAATGAGTAGACTTGGTTAATCTATCAATAATAACCCAAATAGCATTTATGCCTTGAGAAACCGTGGGAAGACCCGTAACGAAATCCATGGTAATGTGTTCCCACTTCCATTTTGGAATCTCAAGTGGTTGTAATGGACCCTTTGGCAGTTGATGCTCCGCCTTTACACGTTGATAAGTTAAACACCTCGAGATAAACTTTGCAATCTCTCTCTTTATATTGTTCCACCAAAATGTATGTTGAAGATCACGATACATTTTGGTACTTCCAGGATGGATTGAAAATGGTGTATTGTGTGCCTCCATCATGATCTTGTACTTCAAATTAGAATCGTTAGGAACACAAAGTCTGGAGTGGACTCGAAGTATTCCTTCTTCATCGATTCTTGCTTCTGGAATAGTACCTTCTTGCACTTTCTTCTTCATATGCATCAGCTCTAGGTCTGTGGCTTGAGCAACTTTAACTTTTTCGATTAAAGTTGGTTCTATACGTATACTTGACATCATTTCATGGGTCCCCGAAGTCTTGAATTCTATCTTCATCTTTTGTAAATCACACAAAATAGGCCTTTATGTTAACAACATCGCACTCATTCCCTCATATGATCTTCTACTCAACGCGTTAGCTACCACGTTCGCTTTTCCAAGATGGTATTGAATGGTATGGTCGTAATCTTTCAACAGCTCAAGCCAACGTTGTTATCGCATGTTGAGTTCTTTTTGGGTGAAGAAATATTTGAGGCTTTTATGGTCTGAATATATCTCCACTTTCTCCCCATATAGATAGTGCCTCCAGATCCTTATCGCTGAAAAACGATCACGCTAACTCTAGATCATGAGTAGGATAATTCCTCTCATATTTTTTAAGTTGTCGCGAGGCATAGGCTATGACTTTCCCACGTTGCATGAGAATACATCCTAACCCTTTGCCTGAAGCATCGCTGTAGATAACAAATTCATCCGAACCAGATGGTATTGTCAAAACAGGTGCCGAAATGAGTCTCCCCTTGAGATCTTGGAAACTCTTCTCGCATTCCTCGCTCCATACGAATTTTGTATCTTTACGAGTCAGCTGAGTTAACGGAGTAGCGATTCGAGAAAATCCTTCCACAAATCTCCGATAATAACCAGCTAAGCCCAAAAAGTTACGTACTTCGGTCACCAATTTCGATTGCTCCCAACTTTGTATTGCTTCAATCTTCGTCGGGTCAACAGATACTCCATGTTTTAACACCACGTGCCCAAGGAATGCTACTTCTTCAAGCCAGAACTCGCATTTCTTCAGCTTGGCATATAGCTTGTTATCACGAAGCCTTTGCAGTACCAGCTTCAAATGGTGCTCATGATCTTCACGACTTTTGGAATATATGAGGATGTCATCAATAAAGACAACAACGAATTGATCCAAATAATCCTTGAATACTCGGTTTATCATATCCATGAAAGCCGCAGGAGCATTAGTCAACCCCAAATACATGACTAGGAATTCATAATGCCCGTACCGAGTTTTGATGGCAGTCTTCAGAATATCCTCAGTTTTAACCTTCAACTGATGATATCCAGAACGAAGATCAATTTTTGAAAAGAATTGTGCTCCTTACAACTGGTCAAATAGGTCATCAATACGAGGTAGCGGATACCTATTCTTGATGGTGACATGGTTCAATTCTTGGTAGTCGATACATAAAGTCGCATACTCCGTCTTTTCTTTTCTGAATAAAATAGGAGCACCCCAAAGAGATGTACTAGACCTAATGAAACCGATGTCCAACAACTCTTGTAGTTGGATCTTTAACTCCTGAAGTTCAATAGGAGCCATTCGATATGGGCTTTTAGAAATGGGCTTTGTGCAGGTTCAAGGTCAATAAAGAATTCAACTTCACGTTACGGGGGTAGACAGGAAGTTCTTCAGGAAATACGTCAGAAAAGTCAATAACAACAGGAATATTATTCAAATATGACGTGTCTTTATTCAAATCCATAACATGGACTAAGAAAGCTTGACATCCGTTTTTTAATAAATGAATAGCTTTATGACTTGATATAACAGTGATTAATTTTAATGGCTTAGTTGCTTGAATTCGCACAACAGGTTGGTTAGGAATATGAAAACTAACAACCTTAAGAAAACAATCAATTTTGACATGATGAGTAGTTAACCAATCAATCCCTAAAATCACGTCAAATGCAAGTATCTTTAAAGAGATAAGGTCAACAGGTAAGGTGATGGTGCCAACTTGGATCAAACAAGATTTATAAACAGTGGATGTGATGAAAGTTTCTCCTAACGGAGTCTCCACAGATAAATCAACGTCTAATTTCTCCGGAGTCAAGTTTAAACGTTGAGCACAAGCAGGAGAAATAAATGAATGGGTAGCACCGATATCTAGTAAGGTATAAACTTTGCATGAATTTATGATTAGTTTACCCGTGATCACCTCATTTGGGTTCCTCGTATGTTGACCAGTCACGACAAACGCTCTTTCCGGAACCGTTGACTTTGACTTTTCTGGGACAGCCTTTTGAGTCACCATCCCCACTGGACTTGGTTTCGCTACAGTGCAATCTCGAGCGATATGTCCTTCCTTTCCACAATTATAACATAACTTAAACTTTTGTGGGCGGTTTGGGCTGATATGTCCTTCTTTTCCGCACTTATAGCATATATGACCAAGTGGTCGTTCTCCTCCCTGGAACCCGATTCTTCTTTGGTGGTCGACGTCTTCGTATTGTCATTGTTTGAATCTCTCTTTTAAAATCTCCTCCGACTCTCTTCTTCTATTCTCATGGCCATGATTACCACCAGAGTGGTTGCCGCTCTGTCAGTATTCTTCTTTCTCCATTTGGTTATCGTTGTTACGATCACGCTTGCCAGATGACCACGGTTGTGGTGCCTCGGTTGAACATACTCATTATCTCGCTCTAATAATTGAGCCCTGTTTTATAACATCTGAATATAAAAAAAATTTATGAGAGATAAGATATTACCGAATCTCGGGTTTTAAACCTCTCAAAAACATCCTCGTCATTCGTTCATCATTCTCTACCAAATGAGGTGCAAACACGGATAACTCGCAAACTTCACTTCGTATTGGGACAATCATGTTGTTTTGTTCTAGTCTAATAAACTCTACCTCCTTCATATGGCGAATACTTTCAGGAAAGTACTTGTCGTTGAAAAGTTTCTAAAATGTTTCCCAAGACATGCCGAAAAGTGCGGCAGTCAGATGCGTTCTGAGACTCCCACCAGTAGTCCGCCTCGCCACGGAACATAAAGGTGGCGAATGGAACCTTCGTTCCTCCGTGCATCCCAAGACATCGAATATCTTGGTAATTTGTTTAACCCACGTCTCTGCCTTGATCGGATCCGACTTTCCAATAAATTTCGGTGGTCCAAACTCTTTGAATCGCTTGCGTGGTGATAAGTCGCAGCGTTCTATCATTTCCACCCGTATTTTGTACATGAGTCTCCCTCGTCTGGTTTTGCATGAACTGGAAAAAGCTCCTAAACATCACGTCGTTCATCGTCTTCTCAGTGGTGTTGTTTACAAGAGGAACATTGCTAGCCTGTTGCACGTTCTCCTCGTTGGTAAGTACATGCGTCTCCACGGTCTCATTTACTCCACTGTTAACATTCTCAGTTTCCATTCTTAAATACTGCCAGAAAACTAGGGTTAATTTAACAAATTAACATATCACATAATATCCCTATATTATGACTAACCAACAAATAAGCTTAGGTAGGACACACTAGCAAAAGATTTACTCGTCTCTCCCCTCCTAGTTCTATTCCTCGATCTCCACCAGAGATCATATCCCTAAGCTCTGATACCAACTGTGACGCCTCCAAAATAGGTATACAACACCCATTCTGAGTCGTCAAAATACATGGTACAGAAACAACTACAACTTTATTAAGACAACATAAAAACTGTGAGTTTAAATACAAATATTATCATCTAGACAATATCCACACTCAAATAAGTCCTCATTACAATTATTGATACATTATTTTACAAAAATAGTGAGGACTACTAAAACGACTTTCTAGAACCTTTATTCTATACCCCGACTAGTACTCGCTACATTCTCGCTTCCTGAGAAGAAAAATGGAACAAAAAGGAAAATGGTGAGCTCAACTAGCCCAGTAAAGAATATTATGACCAAGATAATATAGAACAAATTATCGTTAGTCTTCAACAGGGAAAAATCTAATAGAATACAATACACAACAAGTTTTAAATCAATATTCGCAACGGAAATAATAAGTCATTAGAAGAGTTAAATAGAGAATACAATCTACTATCTTCTATACATGAATTTAAAAGTTCATCATCAATATTTTATCCCTGTAACATCAATCAACATATATCTGGAATCAAATATTCATCTTTGCACTACAGGCCAAAGATATTCATCAGTTGGTCATGTTCATCAAAACACCTGTTCATATTTCCACTACGGGCCAAAGATATTCATCAGAAATCATTTATCTTTGCACTACAGGCCAAAGATATTCAGTAATATCATCATTTAGGACTGAGAATGATGAAAAATATTTTAAAGGAAACGAATCCAGTGAAACAAAATAACAAATATTAAAGATTCGTATTTCGGTTTATCCATGTCCAAAAATACCTCATAAGTAATCATAGTGGAGTAAAATTCAAGAATGATCAAAACATGGATACAATCAAAGCTAGTATCCATAATAGATATTTTGGAAAAAAAGAAGAAAATTTCATTTTTAAATTGAATAGTCTTAAGATTCGTGAATAGTGCCGTATACGTGAATAGTACCGTATACGTGAATAGTAACCCCGACACAAAAAGTTCTAAATTTGAAAAAAAGTTCAAACCAATATTTCGACATGATATTGAAGAAAATAATATCATTTAAGAAGAAAATAACATTCCTTACCTTAGAAAAGACAGTACTTCTAGCTGGAATACTGGATATAGTGCTGAAGGGAACTTGTACCGTATAGCAACACTCAAAGTACTAAAATACTCACAAAAATACGCTCGATATTATAGAGAGAGAAAGAGAGAGAAAACTTTAGTTTATGGTGTGATTTTAAATTCTAACCTAAGCACCCTATTTATAGGAAAATGCTTAGAACACCAAAGAAGAAAATTTAATAAAATATTAATATAATTATAAAATTTTCTTACGCACACCCAAGATATCTGAATTCAGCATCTAATATGTGTAAGTGGGGCCCACACAATGGAAAAAACATTTTTTGTTAATAAAAATATATAAAACTTCCAAAAATCAATTATTTTCGAACTTCAGAACTTCAATAATTCATAATAAATAGCCCTTTTGTCAGAAAAATTAGAACCAGATGTCTTTTACATAGGAAATTTCATTATCTAAAACTTTGCAGAAGAAAGTTTTTCCAAATTCCAAACAGATATTGACTGAAATCCATAAACGGGCGATTCTTCAGGCTATAATCAAAATTCAGTCAAGAAATGGGCTCACAGACATGTTTAACATGTTTTAAACAACTTTTGAAATAAAAATACTCTTCCTACTGATATACTCATATATCCCACATTTATTGTAAAAATATCCCTATTATTATATTATTAAAATATAATAATATATTTAAATGAATTATTTTATCAGAAAAAGATAAAATATTAATTTTCAACAATTGTCACATTAAAAATTTTCTCCATCTATATCCACATAAATTGAATATTTTCCTTATCATATAAATCAATAATTAATTATTCACAAACAATATTACAGAATCACAATACTGGCAACCAGGCCGTTCCAAGGAAAGAGAGGGCTTTTCAATAAGGATTTCTCCTTACTGGCGCGTAATTAGGTGACCAAACCTCTACTTAGACAGAACTTTCTAAACATTGCCAATAATATTATCTAATAATATTATTCAGATAATATGAGTTATTACTCCGATAATGGAAAATACTGTGTAGTGACAATTATTGAAACAACAGTAATATAAAATATCAACGTAGCAAGTATTGAATCAATAAAATAAAATATTGAGCAAGAATTATCGTAATAATTATTGAGTAGTATCTTCTTCACGTAAGAATCAATAATTGGTGCAACATCACGTGCATCACTTACAACAACGCCAGACATCGTGTTTTAACCACGGGTATTCCAACAGTGATACTTGGTAATAACTACGCCCATTATTATAAACAACTCATACTTGTCGTTTTTTTCATCCAATCGCTTTCCGTTATGGGGCCCACAAAAGACTACGCCGTGACGAATATTCCCTGGAGCGGAAGAATATTCCACGACCAAACGAATATTCTCCGACAACAATGAATATTTTATAACCACTTGCTTATTTGAAATGTTTGCGCATTTTACCCATAACTAACTACATTAATCAAATCAACCCTTACTGTTTCAAAATAATAAATAGAGGAAATTAAATTTCATTTATTAATAATTTGGGGTCTTACAACACAACGAAAGTATTGTCGTATTTAGAAAACGACAGAATTATCATTTTATAAAAATAACGCGCGAAAGTGTTACCGTTAAAACTGTTGAACTACTCTGTAGTAAAAGTACAGTAATACGCATGGTTGCATAGTAGTACATGGTATTGATTATTGATGCTTACGTGATAAGTCACTCAGTTATACTCAATTATTGCTACAGAAATTGCTGCATCATATCTCTAATATTATTGATTCAATTATTGTCACAAGATCATCATCAGATAATATTTATTATTATTAAATCAATAATTGAGGGCATGCAAAGTTATTCATATTATTATTTGCAATATTAATAATGTCTAGAAGTTCTGTCAAGGTGAGGTTTGGTCACCTAATTGCGCACCAATAAGAAGAAATCCTTATCGAAAAGCCCCCTCTTTCCTGGGAACGACATGGTTATTAAATATTATGAGTTATAATATTAATGATGAATAAGTTCGTGTTGATTAAAGATGAAATTGATAGTTCCATTGTGTTGGGATTATTAGTGTTAGTAGAAATTGATATTTATTTCGATAATAATTGATGTCTGGAGGTTATATTGTTCAATCGGGTATTCGGGGCACTTTTTTGTGTCAGAGTACTATTCAAGAGTTACTATTCAAAAGTTACTATTCATGAGTTACTATTCACCCGTAAAATATATTTCTTTTCGGTCCAAATCATTTTTGGGTACAATATTATTCCATGAGGAGATGTGCTAATTTTTCAGACCGTTGGTTGAAGATATAATAGTAAATCAATTTAGACCGCTGGTGGAAAGTTATAATAGTAAATTAATATGGATCGCTGGTTTAAAGTTTTAATAGTAAATCCGTATGGTCCGTTGCTTTAAGTTTTAATAGTAAACCAATATGGACCGTCCGTTTAAAAGTAAATCAATCTGGACCGTTCATGAATTAGTTACTATTCAGTCCATTCTCCTATAAATAAGCTCATTCCTTCATTATTTTTACTGAATTCATCGAAACTCTAGAGAGAGAAACTATAGAGAGAAAGAAAAAAAGTATTCTGCTATTTCACTACTCCAATATCCAGTTTCTTCTAAGGTAAGGGATATTATTTGTTGTACTCGTAAGGGGTACTATTCTTTCATATTCATGAAGAGAACTATTTTTCCGTCATACTACTGTAAGGGGTATTATTTGTTTCGTATTCATGAAGAGAGCTTACGTTATTTCATTCTTCATTATTATGTTGGAATAACTTTGTACGCTAAGTAATCGCATACATGGTGAAATTCTTCTATTATTCCATTATTTATTATTCTCATTGGAATAACTTTTATGCATGCGATCTATCGCATGCCCGTGAATTCTGTTGTTATTCCATTCTTATTATTCTCATTGAATAACTTTGTTTATGCTAAGTACCGCATACATGGTGAAATTCTTCTAATATTCCGTTCTTTATTATTCGTCGAATATATATCCCGTCATGCGTTTACGTTGGGACTGAGTTCCATTATTTATTATTCAGAGGAATATCGCTCTACCTTACCTTAGGACTGGTTCCATTATTTATTATTCTTTGGGAATAACTTTCATCGGTGCAATCTATCGCACGCATGGTGAATCCTTCTGTTATTCCATTCTTTATTATTCTGTTGGAATAACCTGGCTATGTGGATTACCACATGCATGGTGAATGATCCTTCGTATTCATTCTTTATTAAATTGTGGAAATGATCTCTCTACGTGGATTACCGCATGGCGGGCGAAAATCCATTTGCAGTTTCATATATTCTATTATACTCAGTTGGTTAAAGCTTTGGCTTCTATACTCCATGAAATTAGTGGAATATCCTTGATATTTGCGCTTCATCCATTATCTTTTCATGGAAATATTCTTCTAAGCATTATTGAATTTTACTCTATAAAGCAGTATCATGTTGACAATTTGGACGTTATTGGTTCCTGGATAAATTAATTTATAAATCTTTAAAATTTATTCTTGAACTTGTTTTATTGAATTATTATGTCATTGTCATCATCCTCATGCTTATATTGTGATGAAAGTCATCTTTGGCTTACATGCATAGATGGACTTGGTATGATTATGACCAGGGATTATTCGGTATAATCATGACCGTAATGTGATGAATGATGTGGTAAAAGTCCTCATTGGCCTGTAGTTCATTGGTGGACAGTTGTTGGTATAATTATGACCAGGGATTATTCGGTATAGTCATGACCATTGATGATTACATGAATATCCTTGGTCGTGCAGCAGGGATGATTCAATGATGTGGTTTATTTATTAAGCTGAGTCTCAACGATAAAGTTGATGAAAAACTTTTTAAATCATAGAAGATAGTAGATTTTATACCTTACTTGACTCTTCTAATGGATTGATTGATCTGCTGCAGTTACACTTGTTGCCTATTATATTCTATCCGTTTAACATTGTTGAAGGCTAATGATAATTTATTCTGCATTATCTTAGTCATAATATTTCTTACTGGGCTAGCTGAGATCACCCTTTCTTTCACTGTTCTCTTCAGGAAATGAAAACGTAGCTGGGAGTAGTCAAGGAATGGATTGACGGTCCAGAAGGTTGCATTAGTAGTCCTCACTATTCTGTAAAATAGTGTGATAATAAATTTATTGAAGACTTATTTTGAGTTTGTATACTGTCTAGAAGACAATATTTGTATTAAAACTCACAGCTCATGTTGTATATTTAAGTTTGTATTTATATTCAGTACCATGTATCTGGCGACTCAGAATGGGTGATGTATACCTATTTTGGGGGCGTCACAGTTAATACCTACATTCCGACAAAATACTGATAAAATACCTCAACATTAATTCCTTCATTTATAACCACAATAAGAATATCCATAATTTATATCCACATAAAATAAATATTTCTTTATCATATAAATCAATAATTAATTATTCATAAATAATATTACAGAATCACAATTATGACAACAAAGTAGTTCTTAGGAAAGAATGGGCTTTTCGATAGGATTTCTCCTTATTGGTGCGCAATTAGATGACCAAACTCCTTTTCCAGACAGAACATCCTTAGACATTGCCAATAATGTTATCTAATAATATTATTCAAATAATATGAATTATTGATCTAATAATGGGAAATATTGTGCAATGACAATTATTTAAACATCAATAATATAAAATATCAACGTAGCAATTATTGAATCAATAAAATAAAATATTGAACAGTGATTACTGTAACAATTATTAAGTAGTGCCTTCTTACGTAAAAATCAATAATTCAAAAATATTGTGCAATACTGGTATTGCTCTGTAACTAATGCCAGACATCGTATTTTAACAACCGGGTATTCCAACAGTGTTAACGGTAACAACTACGTCGTTATTTGTAAAAACTTAAACTTGTCGTTTTCCGTTACGAATATTCCCCGACAACAAGAATATTCCACGACCAAACGAATATTCCCCGAAAATAATGAATATTTTATAAACACTTGCTTATTTTGCAAAATTTGCACATTTCACCCATAACCAAAGAATTATATCAAATTAACACCTTATTATTCACAATCATAATTATAGAAAATTCAATTTTATTTATAAAAAGTTGGGGTCTTACAACCTCCCCTCCTTATGAAATTTTGTCCTCGAAGTTGACGTACGTACCTGGTGTTTCGAAAAGGTGAGGATACCTCGCTTTCATTTCTGATTCCAACTCCCAGGTCATTTCTTCAATAGCATGGTTTCTCCACAAAACCTTAACTTGTGGTATAACCTTCGTGCGTAGGACATGCTCTTTCCTATCAAAGATCACAACATGTACCTCCTCGTACGTTAAATCTCCGGTTATCTCGTCTGGTTCTAACTCAATAATGTGGTTCGGGTCTTTCACATATTTACGAAGAATATATATGTGAAAAACATTATGAACACGAGACATGCTTGGAGGTAATGCGAGTCTATAGGCCACATTTCCTATTCGGTCAAGAATCTCAAATGGACCAACAAATCTTGGATTGAGTTTTCCTCTCTTCCCAAATCTTGTAACTCCCTTCCATGGAGCAATACGTAACAATAAATGATCCCCAATATTAAATTCCACGTTCTTTCGATGAAGATCCGCATAACTCTTTTGTTGATCCTGTGCCGTTTGTATACGTTGTCGAATCATTTGGATCTTTGCTGTAGTTATGCATACCAATTCTGGTCCCAACAATGTTGTTTCTCCCACCTCATCCCAGCATACTGGAGAGCGACACTTTCGTCCATACAATACTTTAAATGGAGCCACACCTATACTTGTCTGATAACTGTTGTTATAGGAGAATTCCAACAATTGTAGGTACTTATCCCAACTCCCTTTGAAATCTAGGACACGTAGTCTTAATAGATCTTTAAGAGTTTGAATAGTCCTTTCTGATTTCCCGTCCTTTTGAGGATGGTATGCCGAACTGAATCGTAAATCCGTGCCCATAGCTTTCTGCAAGCTAACCCAAAATTGTGAAGTAAATCTTGGGTCACGAACCAAAACTATGGATATTGGCATGCCATGCAATCTCACAATCTCATTCATGTACATACGAGCAAGATGTTCAAGGGAATAAGTCTCCCGTATAGGCAAGAAATGAGTAGACTTGGTTAATCTATCAACAATAACCCAAATCGCATCTATGCCTTGAGAAACCTTGGGAAGACCCATAATGAAATCCATAGTAATGTGTTCCCACTTCCATTTTAGAATCTCAAGTGGTTGTAATGGACCCTTTGGCACTTGATGGTATTGTCAGAACAGGTGCCGAAATGAGTCTACTCTTGAGCTCTTGGAAACTCTTCTTGCATTCCTCGCTCTATACGAATTTTGTATCTTTCCGAGTCAGCTGAGTTAACGGAGTAGTGATTCTAGAAAATCCTTCCACGAATCTCTGATAATAACCAGCTAAGCCTAAAAATCTACTTACTTTGGTTGCTCCCAACTTTGTATTTCTTTAATTTTCGTTGGGTCAACTGATACTCCATGTTTTGACACCACGTGCCCAAGGAATGCTACTTCCTCAAGCCAGAACTCGCATTTCTTCAGCTTGGCATAAAGCTTGTTGTCACGAAGCCTTTGAAGTACCAGCTTTAAATGGTGCTCATGATCTTCACGGATTTTTGAATAGATGAGGATGTCATCAATAAAGAAAACAACGAACTAATCCAAATATTCCTTGAACACACGGTTCATCATATCCATGAAAGCAGCAGGAGCATTAGTCAATCCAAAAGACATGCCGAGGAATTCATAATGCCCGTACTAAGTTCTGAAAGCAGTCTTCGGAATATCCTCATTTTAATCTTTAGCTGATGATATCCAGAATGAAGATCGATCTTTGAAAAGAATTGTGCTCCTTGCAACTAGTCGAACAGGTCATTAATGCGAGGTAGTAGATACCTATTCTTGATGGAGACATGGTTCAACTCTCGGTAGTCAATACAAAGTCGCATATTCCCATCTTTCCTCTTTACAAATAAAACAGGAGCACCCCAAGGAGATGTACTAGGACAAATGAAACCGATGTCCAACAACTCATGTAGTTGGACCTTTAACTCCTGAAGTTCAATAGGAGCCATTCGATATGGGGTTTTAGAAATGGGCTTTGTACCAGGTTCAAGGTCAATAAAGAATTCAACTTCATGTTCTGGGGGTAGACTATGATGCCACCAAAATTAGGTATACATCACCCATCTTGAGTCGCCAGATACATGGTACAGAAATCAAATACAACTTAATAATACAACTATCGTGTACAATACGACAAAACATAAACTGTGAGTTTGAATACAAATATTATCTACTAGAGAGTATACAAACTCAAAAGGAGTTCTCATTACAATTATTATCACACTATTTCACAGAATAGTGAGGACTACTAATGCACCATCTAGGACAATCACTCTGTTCCCCGACTTGTTCCAGCTATATTCTCATTTCCTGAAGAGAATAGTGAAAGAAAGGGTGAGCTCAACTAGCCCAGTAAGAAATATTATGACTAACATAATGCAGAATAAATTATCATTAGCCTTAAACAGTGTTAAACTAATACAATATAACAAACATCAAGTTTAACTGGAGTGGAACAAGCAATCCATTAAAAGAGTCAAGTAGAGAATAAAATCTACTATCTTTTATGATTTAAAAGGTTTTTCATCACTTTTATCGCTAGGACTCAGCTTAATAAATAATCCACATCATCGAATCACCCTGGCACTATGGCCAAGGATATTCTTTAGTATCACGACCACAATTATCCATGCACTACGGGCTAAGAGTATTTGTTTATTCATTAATGGTCATGATCATGCAAACAACTGTCCATCAATGCACTACGGGCTAATGAGGACTTTTACCACATCATTTGTAACATTACGGTCATGATTACACCGAATAATCCCTGGTCATAATAATACCAAGTCCATCTATGCACTACAGGCCACAGATGACTTTCAAAAAATATAAATATGAGGATGATGACAATGATATAAGAATTCAATAAAACAAGTTCAAGAATTAATTTGTCCAAGAACCAATAACGTCCAAATTGTCAACGTGATACTGCTTTGTAGAGTAAAATTCAAGAATGCTCAGAAGAATATTTCTATGAAAGATCTTTGGATGAAGCGCAATTATCAAGGATATTCCACTAATTTCATGGAGTATAGAAGTCAAAACTTTAACTTGTTGAGTATAATAAAGAATGGAATAACAAAAGAAATCACCATGCATACGGTACTTCAAATAGACGGAGTTATTCCAACGTAATACTAAATAACGGAACCAGTCAGCAAAATTTGCACCAATAGGATGTTCCAATGTAATAATAAAGAATGGAATAACAACGAAATCACTATATGTATACGGTGCCAGCATGGGCGAGTTATTCCAACGTAATACTAATAGGGCGGAATTAATCAGTCCGTAAACGCACGCAGTGCGGGATATTCCAACAGAATAGTAAAGACGGAATAATAGAAGAATGTCACCAAGTATAGGGTAGCCCGCGTATACAAGTTATTCCAACAGAATAATAAAGAATGGAATAACATAAGTTCTCTTCATGAATACAAAAGAATAACACCCCTTACGAGTACAACAAATAATATTCCCTACCTTAAGAAGAAGATTACTGGATATATAAGTAGTGAAGTAGCAGAATACTTTTCTTCTTTCTCTCTATAGTTTATCTCTCAGAGTTTCAAATTGAATTAAGTAAGAAATAATGAAGGAATGAGCTTCTATTTATAGAAAAATAGACTGCATAGTAACTAACTCATGAACGGTCCAGATTGATTTACTTTAATTTGACGGTCCATATTGAAAGCAAAATCTTTTAAATAAAATATAATACATTCTATTTTTAATCTAATAAAACAAATAACTTTATAAAAGATTTTACTATGCAAACACTATGCAGGTACTATGCAAATACTATGCATAATAAAATATAATATATTCTAATTATTGTGTAATAAAATAGATAACTTTATAAAAGTATTACGCTGTTTTATATAAAAAGATTTTACTATGCAAAACACTATGCATAATAGAATATAATATATTCTATTTATAGAATAACTTTATAAAAGTATTCTATTTTATATAAAAAGATTTTACGTATTATTACATTAATAATACCAACAAAATTGAGTGACTTATCACGTAAGCATTAATAATTAATACCGTGTGCTACTATGAAACCACGCGTATTACTGTACTTTTAACACCGGGTGTTTCAACAGTTAACGGTAAAACTTATGCCGTTATTTTCATAAAGTATTTTTGTCGTTTTCTCATTTATTGACAATAATTTCGTTTTGGGGTCAACCAATGATTGTGTTGTTGTACGAATATTCCCTGTTAAAACGAATATTCCCCAACCAATCGAATATTATATAACAACTTGCATACTTTGCAAAATTTATAAATATTACCCACAACTATAACATTATATCAAAGTTACTCCATAATATTCAAAAATGATATTTATAGAAAATTCATTTTTATTCAAAAAGTTGGGGTTTTACAATCTCCCATTCTTATGAAATTTCGCCCTCGAAATTAGGGTACGTACTTGGTATATCGAAGAGGTAAGGATACCTTGATTTTATTTCAGATTCTAACTCCCAAGTCATTTCCTCAACATCGTGGTTTCTCCACAAAACTTTGACTTGAGGTATAACCTTGGAGCGTAGAATATGTTCCTTCTTATCCAAGATTTGAACATGAACCTCTTCATACATCAAATCTTCCACTATTTTGTCCAGTTCTAACTCAATAATGTGGTTCGGGTCTTCCACATATTTACGTAACATGGATATGTGAAAAACGTTATGCACACGAGACATATTTGGCAGTAAAGCGAGTCTATAGGCCATAGTTCCTACTCGATCAAGGATTAAAAATGGGCCGATGAATCGAGGATTGAGCTTTCCTCTCTTTCCAAATCTCGTAACTCCTTTCCATGGAGCAAAACGTAACAACACATGATCTCCTATATCGAATTCCACGTCCTTTCGATGAAGATCAGCATAACTCTTTTGTCGATCTTTTAAGGTTTTTATACGTTGTCAAATCGTTTGAATCTTTTCCGTAGTCGTCATCGTATTCAACTCCGATCAACCAACGTTGCTTCACCCACCTCATCTCAAAGACATCTTTGGAAGCGACACTTTCTTCCATACAATGCTTTGAATGGAGCCATGCCAATACTTGCTTGATAATTGTTGTTGTAGGAAAACTCTACCAATGGTAAGAACTTGTCCCAACTTCCTTGAAGTCAAGGGGACACAGAGTCTTAATAGATCTTCAAGAGTTTGAATCGTCCTCTCCCAACGCCTCGTCCGTCGAGGATGATATGCCAAGCTAAATCAGAATCCGCGCCCATAGCATTTTGCAAACTAACCCAAAATCTTAAAGTGAATCTTGGGTCTCGATTAGAAACTATGGATACTGGCATACCATGCAATCTTACAACCTCGTTTATGTACATACGAGCAAGACGTTCAAGTGTATAAGTTTCTCGTATCGGTAAGAAATGAGCAGACTTGGTGAATCTATCAACAATGACCCAAATCGCATCTATGCCTTGAGAAACTTTGGGAAGACCGGTAACGAAATCCATGGTAATGTGCTCCCACTTCCATTCTAGAATTTCAAGTGGTTGCAATGGACCTTTTGGTACTTGATGCTCCGCCTTGACTCGTTGACACGTTAGACACCTTGAGATAAACAACGCTATCTCTCTCTTCATATTGCCCCACCAAAATGTATGTCGAAGATCATGATACATTTTGGTACTCCCAGGATGGATTGCAAACGGTGTGTTGTGCACCTCCATCATGATTTTATACTTTAAATCAGGGTCGTTAGGAACACAAAGTCTGGAGTTGACTCGAAGTATTCCTTCTTCATCGATTCTTGCTTCCGGCATTGCACCTTCTTGCACTTTCTTCCTCATACGCATCAGCTCCGGATCTGTAACTTGAGCAGCTTTAATTTTATCAATTAAAGTCGGTTCTACTCGTATATTTTCCATCATCACGTGGGTCCCTGGAGTCTTTATCTCTATCTCCATCCTTTGCAAGTCATACAAAATGGGCCTTTGCGTTGATAATATTGCACTCGTACCCGTATATGATCTTCTACTCAATGCGTCAGCTACCACGTTCGCTTTTCTAGGATGGTATTGGATGGTATGATCATAATCTTTCAATAGTTCAAGCCAACGTCGTTGTCGCATGTTGAGTTCCTTTTGAGTGAAGAAATATTTGAGGCTTTTATGATCCGTAAAGATCTCCACTTTCTCCTCATACAAGTAATGCCTCCAAATCTTTAGTGCGAAAACAACAGCTGCCAACTCTAGATCATGAGTAGGATAATTCCTCTCATATTCTTTGAGTTGTCGTGAGACATAGGCTATGACTTTCCCATGTTGCATGAGAACACATCCTAACCCTTTGCCCGAAGCATCACTGTAGATGACAAATCCCTCTGAAACATATGGTATTGTCAGAACAGGTGCTAAAATGAGTCTCCTCTTGAGTTCTTGAAAACTCTTTTCACATTCCTCGCTCCAACCGAACTTTGTATCTTTCCGAGTCAGCTGAGTTAGTGGAGTAGCGATTCGAGAAAACCCTTCTATGAATCTCCGATAATAACCAGCTAAGCCGAGAAAGCTACGATACTTGATCATCGATTTAAGTTGCTCGACTTTGAATAGCTTCAATCTTTGCTGGGTTAACAGATATTCCATGACTTGATACCACGTGACCAAGGAATGCTACTTCCTTAAGCCAGAACTCATATTTCTTCAACTTGGCATAAAGCTTGTATTCGCGAAGCTTTTGGAGTATCAGCCTCAAGTGTTGCTCATGATCTTCACGGCTTTTGGAATAAATAAGGATGTCATCAATAAAAATGACCACAAAGTGATCCAAATAGTCCTTGAATACTCGGTTCATCATATCCATGAAGGCAGCAGGAGCATTAGTCAATCCAAAGGACATGACTAGGAATTCATAATGCCCGTACCGAGTTCTGAAAGCCATCTTTGGAATGTCATCGGTTCTAATCTTCAATTGGTGATATCCGGAACGAAGATCAATCTTTGAAAAGAATTTGGCTCCTTGCAACTGGTCAAACAGGTCATCAATACGTGGCAATGGGTACCTATTTTTGATGGTGACATGATTTAACTCCCGATAATCAATACAAAGTCGCATACTCCCATCGTTCTTCTTCACGAATAGAACAGGAGCACCCTAAGGAGAAGTACTAGGACGAATAAAGCCAATGTCTAACAATTCCTGCAGTTGAGTCTTTAACTCCTGAAGTTCAATAGGAGCCATTCGATATGGGGCTTTGGAAATGGGTTTTGTACCGAGTTCAAGGTCGATACAAAATTCAATTTCACGCCTGGGTAGGCGAGGAAGTTTTTAGGGAATACGTCGGAAATTTATTAACAATGAAATATCATTCAAAGGCGGCGTATTTTGTTTAAATCTGTGACATGAGCTAATAAAGCTTGACAACCATTTTTCAATAAACGAATAGCTTTATGGCTTGAAATGACCGTGATTGATTTTAATGGTTTGGTTGCTTGAATTTGCATAATAGGTTGATTAGGAATATGAAAGCTAGAAACCTTACGAAAACAATCAATTTTTGCATCATGTGTAGTTAACCAATCAATCCCTAGAATCACATCAAATGCAAGTATTTTCAATGAAATAAGATTAACATGTAATGTGAGGGTACCGATTTGAACCAAATAAGACTTATAAACAGTGGATGTAATAAAGGTTTCTCCCAACGGAGTTTCAACATATAAGTCAAAGTCTAATTTCTCCGGAGTCAAATTTAATCGTTGAGCGCAAGTAGGAGAAATAAAAGAATGGGTAGAACCGGTATCAAATAAGGTATAGACTTCGCTAGAGTTTATGATAAGCTTACCCGTGATGACCTCATTCGGGTTCCTTGCTTTCTGGGAGGTCACTACAAACACTCTCCCTTGCACTACCGGCTTTGACTTTTTTGGGACGGTCTTTGGTGCCTCCATCCTGGCTGAACTTGTCTTCGGTGAACGACAAAATCGGGCTAAGTGACCTTTTCTTCCACAATTATAACATGCTTTGGACGGCATCGCGCAGTTTGGAGTGATGTGTCCCTCCCCTCCGCATTTAAAGCATATGATAGATGGTCGTTCTCCTTCCTTAACAACTTGGTCTTTGGTCTTGACGTCCTTCCATCATTGTTGAATCTTCTTTTCTTGAAATATCCATTTTTACTATCTTGGCCATGATTACCACCGAAGTGGTTACCATTTCTGGCATGTTGATTCCCTTCACGTTTGTTGTCACCGTTTCGATGACTGATACCACTAGTATTTTTATGCTGCCGGCTACTTTCTCTTGGTTGCGTTGATTTCGTTCTTGGCGCTCCAATAATCGAGCCCTATTTACAATATCTGAGTACAAACACAGTTTATGAGAAATAAGATATTGACGTATCTCGGTTTCAAACCTCTTAAAAACATTTCGTCATTCGCTCCTCATTATCGACCAAATGGGATGCAAACCGGGATAACTCATAAATTTAGCCTCGTATTGCGACACGGTCATATTGTTTTGTTCAATTTGATAAACTCCACTTCTTTCATGTGACAAATACTCTCGGGAAAGTACTTGTCATTTAATAGCTCTTGGAACTTCTCCCAAGACATCTTTAGTGCGTGCCAGTTGGAGTACGTTTCTGATTCTCACGATGAGAATCGCCTCTTCACGCAACATGAAGGTGGAGAAGGAAACCTTTTTCTCCTCGGAGCATCCCAAGACATCAAATATCTTGGTGATATGCTTTATCCATGCTTCCGCCTTAAGTGGTTTTGGCTCTCCAATAAACTCTGGTGGTTCCAGCTCCTTGAAGCATTTAGCGTTGATCCGTCCAAGAGAGTTTCCAGTGTTTCCACCTACATTTTGGACAGGAGCCGCTCTCGCCTAATGTTGTATGAATTGCATAAAGCCTCTAAACAATCCATCATTCATCATTTGGTCCGTGTTGTTGTTTGCATGAGGATTGTCGCCTTCCGGATGCACATTATTGATATATGGAGACTCAACAGTCTCTTGTGCTCCATTGCTATTCTCAACATTCTCGGATGTCATTTTCAGATACTGCCACAAAACAAGGGTTAGTTGACATATAACATATTATCTATAAACTCTGACCAACCAATTTAAATACAAAATAAATTTAAGTAGGTCATACTAGCGAAGAAATTCCCTGTCTCTCCCCTCCTAGTTCTAGTCTCACATCTTAGGCAGGATCATATCCTAAAAGCATCGATACCAACCGTGGCGCCCCCAAAATTAGGTATACATAAGCCATCTTGAGTACTTGAGATACATGGTACAAAAATCAAATACAACTTAATAATACAAGCTACATATGTGTATGCAATACGACAAAACATAAATTGTGAGTTTGAATACAAATATTATCTACTAGAGAGTATACAAACTCAAAAGGAGTCATCATTACAATTATTATCACACTATTTCACAAAATAGTGAGGACTACTAATGCACCATCTAGGACCATCACTCCATTCCCCGACTCAGTCCATTATATTCTCGGTTCAAGAAGAGAGTGAAAAGAAAGGGTGAGCTCAACTAGCCCAGTAAGAAATATTATGACTAAGATAATGCATAATAAATTATCATCAGGCATAAATAGTGTTAAACTAATACAATATAACAAACATCAAGTTTAACTACAGCGGAACAAGCAATCCATTAAAAGAGTCAAGTAGAGAATAAAATATACTATCTTTTATGATTTAAAAGGTTTTTCATCACTTTTATCGAGGGGACTCAGCTTAATAAATAATACACATCATCGAATCACCCATGAACTACGGCCAAGGATATTCTTTAGTATCACGACCACAATTATCCATACACTACGGGCCAAGAATATTTGTGTAATCATTAATGGTCATGATCATGCCAACAACTGTCCATCAATGCACTACGGGCTAATGAGGACTTTTACCACATCATTTATAACATTACGGTCATGATTACATCGAATAATCCCTGGTCATAATCATACCAAGTCCATCTATGCACTACAGGCCACAGATGACTTTCAAAAAATATAAATATGAGGATGATGACAATGATATAAGAATTCAATAAAAACAAGTTCAAGAATTAATTTGTCCAAGAACTAATAACGTCCAAATTGTCAACATGATACTGCTTTGTAGAGTAAAATTCAGGAATGCTCAGAAGAATATTTCTATGAAAAGATACTAGATGAAGCGCAATTATCAAGGATATTCCACTAATTTCATGGAGTATAGAAGTCAAAAATTTAACCAACTGAGTATAATAAAGAATGGAATAACAAAAGAAATCACCATGCATGCATTGCGATGTATAGACGTTATTCAGCAGAATACTAAATAACGGAACCAGGTCAGGTAAAATTTGCACCAACAGGATGTTCCAACAGAATAATAAAGAATGGAATAACAACAGAAATCACCATGCATGCGGTACTTCGCATAGACAGGTTATTCCAACAGAATACTAATAAGGACGGAATCAGTCGGCGTAAAAGCGCAGAGACAGGATATTCCAAATGAGAATAGTAAAGACGGAATAATAGAAGAATGTCACCAAGTATAGGGTAGTTGGCACATACTGAGTTATTCCAACAGAATAATAAAGAATGGAATAACATAAGTTCTCTTCATGAATACAAAAGAATAACACCCCTTTAGTAAGTACAACAAATAATATTCCTACCTTAAGAAGAAGATTCTTTGGATATATAAGTAGTGAAGTAGCGAATACTTTTCTTCTTTCTCTCTATAGTTTATCTCTCTAGAGTTTCAAATTGAATTCGTAAGAAATAATGAAGGAATGAGCTTCTATTTATAGAAAATGGACTGCATAGTAACTAACTCATGAGCGGTCAGTATTGATTTACTTTAATCTGACAGATCCATATTTAAAGCAAAATCTTTTAAATAAAATATAATATATTCTAATTATAATCTAATAAAACGAATAACTTTATAAAAGATTTTACTATGCAAACACTATCTGCAGTACTATGCAAACACTATGCATAATAAAATATAATATATTCTAATTATTTTCTAATAAAAGCAGATAACTTTATAAAAGTATTACATTTTTATATAAAAAGATTTTACTATACAAAACACTTATATGCAACATTATGCATAATAGAATATAATATATTCTATTTATAGAATAACTTTATAAAAGTATTACATTTATATAAAAAAATATTACAGATTATTACATTAATAATGCCAACAAAACTGAAAGTGACTTATCACGTAAGCATTAATAATTAATCTTGTGTCTTGCTACTATGTAACCATGCCAGTATTCGCATTACTTTTAACAGGGTGTTTCAACGATTAATAATGTAAAACTTACTGTAGTTATTTTCATAAAGTATTTTGTATGCGTTTTCTCAATCAAAGCAATAATTCCGTTGTGGGGTCCACCAATGATTGTGCCGTTGTACGAATATTCCCTGTTAAAACGAATATCGTACTTTGCAAAATATATAAATATTACCCACTACTATAACATTATATCAAATTTACTCCATAATATTCAAAAATGATATTTATAGAAAATTCATTTTTATTCAAAAAGTTGGGGTTTTACATAGAGACTCAACGGTCTCTTGTGCTCCATTGCTATTCTCAACATTCTCGGATGTCATTTTTGAGATCATCGCCACAAAACAAGGGTTAGTTGACATGTAACATATTATCTCTAAATTCTGACCAACCAATTTAAATACAAAATAAATTTCAGTAGGTCATACTAGCGAAGAAATTCCCCATCTCTCCACTGCTAGTTCTAGTCTGACATCTTAGCTAGGGATCATATCCCTAAGCTCTGATACCAACTGTGACGCCCCCAAAATTAGGTATACATCACCCATCTTGAGTCGCCAGATACATGATACATAAATCAAATACAACTTAATAATACAACTGTCGTGTACAATATGACAAAACATAAACTGTGAGTTTGAATACAAATATTATCTACTAGAGAGTATACATACTTAAAAGGAGTCCTCATTACAATTATTATCACACTATTTCACAGAATAGTGAGGACTACTATTGCACCATCTAGGACCATCACTCCGTTCCCCGACTCGTTCCAACTATATTCTCATTTCCTGAAGAGAACATTGAAAGAAAGGATGAGCTCAACTAGCCTAGTAAGAAATATTATGACTAAGATAAAGCAGAATAAATTATCATTAGCCTTAAACAGTGTTAAACTGATACAATATAACAAACATCAAGTTTAACTGCAGCGGAACAAGTAATCCATTAAAAGAGTTAAGTAGAGAATAAAATCTATTATCTTTTATGATTTAAAAGGTTTTTCATCACTTTTATCGCTGGGACTCAGCTTAATAAATAATCCACATCATCGAATCACCCCTGCAATATGGCCAAGGATATTCTTTAGTATCACGACCACAATTATCCATGCACTACGGGCTAAGAATATTTGTGTATTCATTAATGGTCATGATCATGCCAACAACTGTCCATCAATACACTACGGGCTAATGAGGACTTTTACCACATCATTTGTAACATTACGGTCATGATTACACCGAATAATCCATGGTCATAATCATACCAAGGCCATCTATGCACTACAGGCCATAGATGACTTTCAAAAAATATAAATATGAGGATGATGACAATGATTTAAGAATTCAATAAAACAAGTTCAAGAATTAATTTGTCCAAGAACCAATAACGTCCAAATTGTCAACATGATACTGCTTTGTAGAGTAAAATTCAAGAATGCTCAGAAGAATATTTTTATGAAAAGATATTGGATGAAGCGCAATTATCAAGGATATTCCACTAATTTCATGGAGTATAGAAGTCAAAACTTTAACCAACTGAGTATAATAAAGAATGGAATAACAAAAGAAATCACCATGCATACGGTACTTCGCATAGACATGTTATTCCAACAGAATACTAAATAACGGAACCAGGTCAGGTAAAATTTGCACCGATAGGATGTTCCAACAGAATAATAAAGAATGGAATAACAACAGAAATCACCATGCATACGGTACTTCGCATAGGGTACTTCGCATAGGCAGGTTATTCCAACAGAATACTAATAAGGACGGAATCAGGTCCGGCGTAAAATGTAGAGACAGGATATTCCAACGGAATAGTAAAGACGGAATAATAGAAAAATGTCAACAAGTATAGGGTAGCACAGCATATCTGAGTTATTCCAATGAGAATAATAAAGAATGGAATAACATAAGTTCTCTTCATGAATACAAAAGAATAACACCCCTTTACGAGTACAACAAATAATATTCCCTACCTTAAGAAGAAGATTCTTGGATATATAAGTAGTGAAGTAGCGAGAATACTTTTCTTCTTTCTCTCTATAGTTTATCTCTCTAGAGTTTCAAAGTGAATCGTAAGAAATAATGAAGGAATGAGCTTTATTTATAGAAAAAATGGATCGCATAGTAACTAACTCATGAAGCGGTCCAGATTGATTTACTTTAATCTGATTGGCCCATATTTAAAGCAAAAATTTTAAATAAAATATAATATATTTTATTTATAATCTAATAAAACGAATAACTTTATAAAAGATTTTACTATGCAAACACTATGCAAGTGCACTATACAAACACTATGCATAATAAAATATAATATATTCTAATTATTGTCTAATAAAAGCAGATAACTTTATAAAAGTATTATGTTTTATATAAAAAGATTTTACTATTCAAAACACTATATCTATGCATAACTATGCAACACTATGCATAATAGAATATAATATATTCTATTTATAGAATAACTTTATAAAAGTATTCATTTTATATAAAAAGATTTTTGTATTATTACATTAATAATGCCAACAAAATGGCGAGTGACTTATCACGTAAGCATTAATAATTAATCCTGTGCTACTATGCAACCACGCGTATTATTATACTTTTAACACGGGTGTTTCAGCAGATTAACAGTAAAACTTCCGCCGTTATTTTCATAAAGTATTTTTGTCGCTTTTCTCAATCAGGCAATAATTCCGATTTATGGGGTCCACCAATGATTGTGCCGTTATACGAATATTCCCGATCAATCGAATATTATATAACAACTTGCGTACTTTGCAAAATTTATAAATATTACCCACTTCTATAACATTATATCAAATTTACTCCATAATATTCAAAAATGATATTTATAGAAAATTCATTTTTATTCAAAAAGTTGGGGTTTTACATAGAGACTCAACGGTCTCTTGTGCTCCATTGCTATTCTCAACATTCTCGGATGTCATTTTCAGATACTGCCACAAAACAAGGGTTAGTTGACATGTAACATATTATCTCTAAATTCTGACCAACCAATTTAAATACAAAATAAATTTGATGGGTCATACTAGCGAAGAAATTCCGTCTCTCCCTCCTAGTTCTAGTCGACATCTTAGCCAGGGATCATATCCCTAAGCTCTGATACCAACTGTGACGCCCCAAAATTAGGTATACATCACCCATCTTGAGTCGCCAGATACATGGTACATAAATCAAATACAACTTAACAATACAACTGTCGTGTACAATATGACAAAACATAAAGTGTGAGTTTGAATACAAATATTATCTACTAGAGAGTATACAAACTCAAAAGGAGTCCTCATTACAATTATTATCACACTATTTCACAGAATAGTGAGGACTACTAATGCACCATCTAGGACCATCACTCCGTTCCCCGACTCGTTCCAACTATATTCTCATTCCCTGAAGAGAACAGTGAAAGAAAGGATGAGCTCAACTAGCCCAGTAAGAAATATTATGACTAAGATAATGCAGAATAAATTATCATTAGCCTTAAACAATGTTAAACTGATACAATATAACAAACATCAAGTTTAACTGCAGCGGAACAAATAATCCATTAAAAGAGTCAAGTATAGAATAAAATCTATTATCTTTTATGATTTAAAAGGTTTTTCATCACTTTTATCGCTGGGACTCAGCTTAATAAATAATCCACATCATCGAATCACCCCTGCACTATGGCCAAGGATATTCTTTAGTATCACGACCATAATTATCCATGCACTACGGGCCAAGAATATTTGTGTATTCATTAATGGTCATGATCATGTCAACAACTGTCCATCAATGCACTACGGGCTAATGAGGACTTTTACCACATCATTTGTAACATTACTACTATGATTATTACAAATAATCCCTGGTCATAATCATACCAAGGCCATCTATGAACTACAGGCCACAGATGACTTTCATAAAATATAAATATGAGGATGATGACAATGATATAAGAATTCAATAAAACAAGTTCAAGAATTAATTTGTCCAAGAACCAATAACGTCCAAATTGTCAACATGATACTGCTTTGTAGAGTAAAATTCAAGAATGCTCAGAAGAATATTTCTATGAAAAGATACTAGATGAAGGGCAATTATCAAGGATATTCCACTAATTTCATGGAGTATAGAAGTCAAAACTTTAACCAATTGAGTATAATAAAGAATGGAATAACAAAAGAAATCACCATGCATGCGGTGATTCAGATAGACAAAGTTATTCCAATAGAATACTAAATAACGAGAACTGGTCAAAGGTAAATTACGCACCAAGCGGGATGTTCCAACAAAATAATAAAGAATGTAATAACAACAAAAATCACCATGCATGCAATTGCCCATTATAGACAAAGGTTATTCCAATGATAATACTAATAAGGGGCGGAATCGGTCCCGGCGTAAAACGCATACATATGATATTCCAAATGAGAATAGTAAAAGCGGAATAATAGAAGAATGTCACCAATTATAGGGTAGCAAGCGTATCTGAGTTATTCCAATGAGAATAATAAAGAATGGAATAACATAAGTTCTCTTCATGAATACAAAAGAATAACACCCCTTATTTAGTACAACAAATAATATTCCCTACCTTAAGAAGAAGATTCTTTGGATATATGAGTAGTGAAGTAGCATAATACTTTTCTTCTTTCTCTCTATAGTTTATCTCTCAGAGTTTGTTGAATTCGTAAGAAATAATGAAGGAATGAGCTTCTATTTATAGAAAAATGGACGTATAGTAACTAACTCATGAGCGGTCAGATTGATTTACTTTAATCTGACGGTCCATATTGAAAGCAAAATTTTTAAATAAAATATAATATATTCTATTTTTAATCTAATAAAACGAATAACTTTATAAAAGATTTTACTATGCAAACACTATGCAGGTACTATGCAAACACTATGCATAATAAAATATAATAATTTCTAATTATTGTCTAATAAAATAGATAACTTTATAAAAGTATTACATTTTTATATAAAAGATTTTACTATGCAAAACACTATGCAGACACTATGCGATAGAATATAATATATTCTATTTATAGAATAACTTTATAAAAGTATTACATTTTATATAAAAAGATTTTATGTATTATTACAAAGTAATAATACCAACAAAACCGAGTGACTTATCACGTAAGCATTAATAATTAATCTGAAGTGTGCTACTATGCAAACCACGCCAGTATTCGCATTTCTTTAACACTTAGGGTGTTTCAACAGATTAATCAGTAAAACTTCATAATTATTTTCATAAAGTATTTTGTCATTTTCTCAATCCGACAATAATTATGTTGTAGGGTCCACCAATGATTGTCTTTGTTATCATTGAATATTCCCTCGTTAAAAGCGAATATTCCCAACCAATCGAATATAATATAACAACTTACGTACTTTGCAAAATTTATAAATATTACCCACAACTATAACATTATATCAAATTTACTCCATAATATTCAAAAATGATATTTATAGAAAATTCATTTTTATTCAAAAAGTTGGGGTTTTACATAGACCGGAAACTTCTTCAGGAAATACGTCAGGAAATTCACTAACAACAGAAATATTATTCAAATCTGACGTGTTTTTGTTCAAGTCCGTGACATGGGCTAAGAAAACTTGACATCCATTTTTTAATAAACGAATAGCTTTATGGCTTGATATGATGGTGATTGACTTTAGCGGTTTAGTTGCTTGAATTCGCATAACAGGTTGATTAAGAATATGAAAACTAACAACTTTACGAAAATAATCAATTTTGGCATGATGAATAGTTAACCAATTAATCCCTAAAATCACATCAAATGAAAGTATTTTCAAAGAAATAAGATCGACATGTAATGCGATGGTACCAACTTGGATCAAGCAAGATTTATAAACAGTAGATATAATTAAAGTTTCTCCTAATGGAGTCTCAACAGATAAGTCAAAGTCTAATTTCTCTGGACTCAAGTTCAAACGTTGAGCACAAGCAGGTGAGATAAAAGAATGGGTAGAACCAGTATCTAATAAGGTATAAACTTCGCAAGAGTTTATGATTAGCTTACCCGTGATCACCTCGTTCGGGTTCCTCGCATTTTGGGCAGTCACGACAAACGCCCTTCCAGGAACCACCGACTTTGACTTATCAAGGATGACCTTTGAGTCACCATCCAGATTGGACTTGGTTTCGCTACAAGACAATCTATAGCTATACGACCTTCCTTTCCACAGTTATAACACACCTTGGATTGTTATGGGCAGTTTTGGCTGATGTGTCCCTCCTTCATGCGTTTATAACAAACGACCGGTGCTCGATCTCCTCCCTTAGAAATAGTTAATGTTTGTGCTGACGTCTGCACGTTATCATTATTTTACCTTCTCTTTTTGAACTCTCCCCCCGACTCGCTTCTTATACCATCATGGCCACGATTTCCACCAGAGTGGTTACCGCTTTTGTCCGAATGTTTTCCTCCCCACTGGTTGTCATTGCTCCGATAACTTCTACTACCAGTATAACCTGGTTGTGGTCCCTCGGTTGAACATACTCATTATCTCGCTCTAATAATTGTGCCATGTTTACAACATCTGAATATAAAAAAAAATTATGAGAGATAAGATATTGCCGAATCTCGGGTTTTAGACCTCTTAGAAACATCTGTGTCATTCGTTCCTCATTCTCTACCAAATGAGGTGCAAACCTGGATAACTCTGCGAACTTCACCTCGCACTGGGACACCGTCATGTTGTTTTATTCCAGTCTGATAAACTCTACCTCTTTCATATGACGAACACTTTCAGGAAAGTACTTGTCATTGAACAGTTTCTAAAACGTTTCCCAAGATATGTTAAGTGCGGCATGCTGGGTACGCTTCACAGATTCCCACCAATAATTGTTGGTCGGAAAAACGACCACTAAACACGCGCAAGTATATGCGGTCTAACAAGTAATACAGTGATAAGGAGTGTGTCATACCCACGAGGAACTATGACTAATATTTACCAAGTACCGACTATGTATCGCTAAAGTCTTATTCGAACAACAGTAAATGGAAGTGTGATTAATCTAGTTAAAACTAATTAACAAAGCAAGTAAATGGAAAATGAAAGGTAATCTAAGGAAATACAAGCTAAGGTCACAACTTCACTCCACACAGGCATTCTGTCAAACACTGGCGTGTTATGTTTCATCAAACTAGCTACCCTTCTCTCTTTGGTCTTAATGGTCACAACAATTTGTCGATCGATAACACATAGGTGCCTATGCACCTCTGTCGAGCTATGCACAAACATATCCTCTCCAGATCCACCCAAAAGGGAATAGAACAGAAAAGAACATCCAAGTTAGATGCAATCCTACACATATCTATGCGAATTAATCATAACAAGGATTTAAGCATAGGTTCTCAATTAGGTCGCATATGGCGCACAGAGATATGTCTATTCTACGCACAACTTATGTCGAAACCCACAATCACATGCCAATATATTTAGGTGTAAATCTACAATTCTTCTGTCGATATCATGTAGATTACCAAAATCATCACTAATGTCTTAACAACAATCATTAAGCACAAATATATCAATTCAAATCATATGGTGCCAACCAAAGAGATAAAAGACAGTCAAGTTAAATAACAAAGGGTTCCATTATAACCTTAGAGCAAATATTCAGTTCATAGCTATTAAACTGAATACAAGTAGCAATAAAGGCAACATTTATAGATTACAAAATCAGAGAACATAAATGGATAGAAGAAACTCTGTCAAAGCCCCTTCAGTCTCCAATCAATCCGCTCCTTTCAAGCTTTCCACTCCGTGTCGCTCGTTGCTCTTGTGCTCCAAAGAAATGCAAGACTTCTCCCTAAATCTACCTAATCTATATGTACAAACATCAAATAAGAACTAAAGAGAAAATACAAAAGAAAACTAATCTAAGCTAAAACATAAGATTATATGTTATAGGATATATGATATGATGAGATAATCAATGCAAAGGCTTGCTTCTCTGTTATATATCCCCTCCTTTCATTCGCTAGGTCAAACCAAGGCCTTGGTTGTCTAGGAACCGGACTTGGCACTGCGGCGCGGCCAATAAAGTTGTGGTTGGCGCTGCAACGCCATGTCATTAATAAGGAGACCGGAGCTCATGCTGCAGCGCGAGCCAAAGAAGGAACATTAGCACCGCGGCGCGAAGATTATGTCAGCAAGGGTCAGGGAGTGGCTCTACGGTGTGGCCAATATGTTTGGCATTGGCGCCGTGGCCTGGCTATGCATAAAATGCCTGTTTTTCCCCAGAATGCTGGAAAACGCCTGATAAGCCCTGCAATATGTCAATTAAGCCTAAAAACACTATAATCATATAAAAACATATAAACTCTACTAGAACAGGTAACTATTTAAGGCATAAAGTATTCGATTTGCGGGTATAAATCTCACTCATCAAATACCCCCAAACTTAAGTCTTTGTTTGTCCTCGAGCAAACTAACTAACACAACACTAATAATAAATAAGACACACGCGAAAGAAAAATAAAACAGTACAGTAGTATCATGGCTTCAAAGCTCGATCATAGCTACTCCCAGAGAATAGGGCAAACACAGAAATGATTAAGGGTTCATTCAATTTCAAGCATAAGACTGTATTCGATCCATTCTATGTGTGTGTGTGGTGACCAACCACTCTAACTAATCATAACTCAAATAAGTTCGCACAGTGGATTGTTAATACCAATAATGAACACTCCGCAACTTAAACATTCAACAAGCATTAAGAATAGGACACAAGTACATGATAAGATCAAAAGCCTCTAGCATAACGACGGTAAAATTTGACTCGAACAGTCCTTAATTACCTTAGGCTATTCAAAACTACCCATGAATGAGCTTTTGATCAGTGACTCCCAAGCCATACGACTTTAGGGCACTTGGTGTAGAACACCCCTATAAATCTAATAACTCGAGCAGTAAAGGCCACGTAATCAACATAAGCCACTGAGATTTTACAACAAAAACGAAGATTATTTAGCGAGTGCATTTTATGCTCCATCTTGATATCGGTCCAAAGTTTATGGGCGAGTGCGTTTTACGCTCCATCTCGACCCACCGCAAAACTTTCGATATAAACTCTTCTTTTCTATTTTTATTCTTATATCATTCATTTTTTATTTTTTTATTATTATTTTATTATTTTTATTTTTTTTATATATGTCAACATGCCAGGAACCAAGATCCAAAACTGTATAAACGTCTAAGTCTTTTATTACCTTGTAAAAATGAAAGCTTATAAGAGTGAACAAATTCTCAAAGCAATAAACACGCGAACTAAATTCAAAAAAATAACGAGTTAACACAGTTGGTCGGTGCTTGCTAACAAGAACGGATCAATAACAGTCTAAACTTATCAATTGAACAACCCCTAGCTCATACATGTTTGACACGACTCTAAGAGATATGCATAAATACTTGACGCTTGTCATCAGCCACAATCAAAAATTAATGATAACTATAACACCCTTGCTAAATAGCAGCTCAAAATAGGGTAAAAAGGCCATTCAAATGGCACAAACATCTAATCTGTAAAAGCCCCAAAAAGGTGGCTCTAAACCACAATCATGCTGATAATAATCAAAGCATTAAATAAAATGAAAACCAAAAATAGTTCATGGCATAATAATAAAAATCCAAACATAATTTCGCAGTTCAAAATGACTGCACCACAATACTGGAAATAAAACATAATAAAGTCTAAAGTATGCAATCCTAACATGGCAGTAGAGAAATAACAGATATAACTAAAACACCCCCAAACTTGAGGTGAACAATGCCATCTCGCCACAGTAGTCGGTGTAAATGCTCGCATAAGTGTTCTGACTCGACACAATCTTTGCATAGCTATCTCCGCCTCCGAGCCCTTTGCGGTAATGTGCCTCCGTTGCCTCTGTGCCTCAACGTCCTGTTTCTGATGCAACAAGGTGAGGGACTCCATAATATCAGTCAATAGCCCCTATCCAGTTGGGCTGGCATCTGAAGCATGTGCCTGCTCTGGCTCTGCGTAGGAGGTAGCGTTGTAGGAGGTCTGTAGCCTTCGCATCTATTATGCGAATATGCCCCATCCCACACTAAATCCCTACCTGTTTGCACAGTCGAGTGATCAATGATGGATGTGGAAGCCCCGAAGCGACTGTGCTCTTGATTGCCTTCAAAATGGACTCATGTATAAGAACTCCAATATCCACCTGCAGACCCGTGACAATGGCGAATAACAGAATCACCCTATCTCTGGACACGTCGCTTAAGTGATGGGTCAGGATCATGTTCGCACATATGAAGCTGAACCACGCTTTCCCATAGCTACTGAGCGCTGAAGTCGAGAAGCTGGTCTTTTTACCAATATAGTCGTTCTTCTTCCACGCGGTCCCGGGCTTGCACAGCCTCCTAATGATATCCTCTAGGTCGTAGCTGCGAAGGCCCGACTCCATATAGTCCTTGCCCGCATAGTTAGGCGTGACAAATAATGCATTGATTGCTACACTTCCGAACGCCACTAGCTTCCCCCTAACTTGGACAACCACATCACCTTCGGGATTGGCATTAGCATAGAACTCCTGAACCACTGATACGACTGTTAACCCAGGTGGTTTTGTGAAGTGGATCCAATTGCGTTCTTGTATCATGGTTTCTAAATCACCATCCTTTTTGTCCGGCTTGAACCCCCACTCAGGAATGAGATTTTGTGCGCCAAAAGAGCTTTTGTACCTTTTCCAGGCCTCCTCATTGATAACTTTTGCTCTGTCCCAAGCCGTCGGTGGTTCCGCGGACGAAGATCCTCCTATGCTAAGGCGTTGCCTCTTTTGAGCTATGTCGGAATTTGAAACAATTGGTGTGAAAACTGGCAGAAAAACCCAATTCAAACTCGCTCAGACCTTTTGCAGATGAACCCAAAGAAATTTCATACACAAAATAGCCCAAACAGTCTACTTTTTCTTTCAAGAATTTTCTCAAACACCTTGTGGGCGCTCTCAAAACCAACTATGGACAGAACTTGCTTGAAAGAACTCTAGCCAGAATTCTGACAGAGGAAATCACACAAATACTACGCAAGAGATGTACAAATCCAACCAATGAACTCACTACTAGTTTCCAATTTGACTGAATTCAAAAATTGCCTTGAATTGAAAATAAAACCTAGTTTGAGAAGTGTATGGGCTCGCACACTGTCCGGCAATTGATGCTCTATGTTTGTTATTGCAGGTTGAGATGAGACACGATCAATAACTGCAAGGAATTCGTGGGAGTGAAAGGGTTGTTTGGGTTCTTTTGTGCTTGAAACTGCTGAAAGTGTCGAGTAAGTGGAGAGGAATCGCACAAACTGCTGGCCAAAATTAGTTTTAAAAAACAAAAACTCGCCGTCGTCGCCACAGCGCGGACTTCCCTTTGTTAGTTGGCGCTGCGGCGTGAGTTAGCAAGGGCATGGCTTGGTTTTAGCGCCGCAACGCGAAATGTTGCTTGATGTTAGTTGGCGTTCTTGATGCGATGAGAGAAGTTTGGCATTTAAATGGTATTTGTGGCATGAAACTCAAGCGTTGTGCACGAAGCCGGCGATCTTGTAGCGGATTGCAATACAATTGTTGGCGTCGCGGCACGAAAGCCTTTTTCTGAAAAATTTTTGCCTGTTATCTGCACATGCCAAGACCAGTATAACAGAAAACACTACGAAGCAAATATGCATTATTACAGACAATATAGTACTAACTACACATTGCTAGCCATAATAAACATATGATAGATGCAAAAACATGGTTAGAGAAAAATACAAAGTAAACTATATATAGGCAAAGGAAAACAGATTAAATTTATACCGAGATGGGGTGCCTCCCCACCAAGCACTTGTTTTAAAGTCGTCGGCTTGACTATATCGACGCTGTTCAATCCGACTCATAAGTGAAAATGACCTTTCCATGCCGCCTATTTGTCAATTCCTTTGAATTTTTGGCAGACATGGAGGATTGGTCATTCATGTTTTCTTCCTCCTTTGGCACAAAGAATAGTTCACCATTGGAATTATCCACTAATTCCCCTTGTTCATTAATTTGAAAACGTTCTTTGTGCGTTATTGGGCCCTCGCGAATTTCCACAGTCAGGAGCGTGGTTTCTGATTGTAGATCAGTATTGACTATACAACTGCTGTTGATCCTTTTGTCTCCAACTTCAGACTCCACCGGTTGGCTAGTTTGCACTATGACGTCTCCCTCAATAACTGTGTGAGACTCATTGCATTTTCCTTGTGTATCCACCGTGCAATGCTCTACTGCTTCATCGTCGAGATCAATTAAGACCAGGAGATTGTCGTGCGGTGGATTTGTGATGGCATTGACGAGTTTCCCCAATTGGTTCTCAAGGCTGTGCAATGCGGCTTCTTGGCTTGCCATCCAAACCTTATTTCTTTCAATAAAGTCGGCAAGAAGCTCCCCAAGCCTGTTCTCTTCTTCTCGTGTTGAGGTGTTATAAAAGCTCTCATTGGGTTGAGACGTCAACTCATATTGCGGAGGAGACTGATATTCAGACTGAGAGGCATGATTCAGATCATGATATTGCTCTTAACTGTAGTCCCATGAGTTTGGATAACCCTGGCAGTTTGGATAATAGGAGATCAGTTCAAAGTCAGCTCGTTCCTGACAGTAGGCATTCTGAGTGGACTGACATTCAAGATTGTAAGAAAACCTCAAGGCATTGGCAATTTGAAGTTGCAATTTCTCGAATCCTTCTTCCGAGCTTGGTTGTGTCATCCCCTTATATGGCCATTGATAACATTGATAGTCCATAATCTGTAAAATTAAAAAAAAAAAAGGAAAGGAAGATCAAACAAATAAAAGAAATAAATATATACACGTTCAAAGTAAGACTCTATTGTTTGAAATCAATATTGGACAATATTAGAATAATAGTTCCCCGACAGCGGCGCCAAAAACTTGTTGATCGGAAAACCGATCACTAAACACGCACAAGTATACGCAGTCTAACAAGTAATAAAGTGATAAGGAGTGTGTCGTACCCACGAGGAACTATGACTAATATTTACCAAGTACCGACTATGTATCGCTAAAGTATTATTCGAACAATAATAAATGGAAGTGTGATTAATCTAGTTAAAACTAATTAACAAAGCAAGTAAATGGAAAATGAAAGGTAATCTAAGGAAATATAAGCTAAGGTCACAACTTCACCCCACACAGGCATTCTGTCGAACACCTGGCGTGTTATATTTCATTAAACTAGCTACCCTTCTCTCTTTGGTCTTAATGGTCATGACAATTTGTCGACCGAGAACACATAGGTGCCTATGCACCTCTGTCGAGGTATGCACAAACATATCATCTCCAGATCCACCCAAAAGGGAATAGAATAAAAAAGAGCGTCCATGTTAGATTCAATCTTACACATGTTTATTTGAATTAATCATAACAAGGATTTAAGCATAGGTTCTCAATTAGGTCGCACGTGGCGCACAGAGATATGTCTATTCTACGCACAACTTATGCAGTCGAAACCAACAATCACATGCCAATATATTTAGGTGTAAATCTACAATTCTTCTGTCGATATCATGTAAATTACAAAAATCATCACTAATGTCTTAGCAAGAATCATTAAGCACAAATATATCAATCCAAATCATATGGTGCCAACCAAAGAGATAAAAGACAGTCAATTTAAATAACAAAGGGTTCCAATATAACCTTAGAGCAAATATTCAGTTCATAGCTATTAAACCGAATACAAGTAGCAATAAAGGCAAAATTTATAGATTACAAAATAAGAGAAGATAAATGGATAGAAGAACCTCTGTCAAAGCTCCTTCAGTCTCCAATCAATTCGCTCCTTTCAAGCTTTCCACTTATGTCGCTCGTTGCTCTTGTGCTCCAAAGAAATGCAAGACTTCTCCCTAAATCTACCTAATCTATATGTATAGACATCAAATAAGAACTAGAGAGAAAATACAAAAGAAAACTAATCTAAGCTAAAACTACAAGATTATATGTTATAGGATGTCTGATATAATGAGATAATAAATGCAGAGGCTTGCTTCTCTGTTATATATCCCCTCCTTTTGTTCGCTAGGTCAAACCAAGTCCTTGGTTTTTTCGAACGGACACAGAAGTGGGCTGGCCAAGAAAGTTGTGGTTGGCGCTGCAACGCCATATCATTGATAAAGAGGCGGAGCTCGATTCTGCAGTCATGAGCAAAGAAGAAGGAATATTGCATGAAGGCGAAGATTATGTCGACAAGGGTTGGGGAGTGGCGTTGCGCGCCAATATATTTCAGCATTGGCGTGGCGTGCCAACGACGGCTATGGATAAAATGCCTGTTTTGCCCCTGAATGTTAGAAAACACCTGATAAGCCCTGCAATATGTCAATTAAGCACAAAAATAATATAATCATATAAAAACATATAAACTCTACGAGAACAGGCAACTATTTAAGTCATAAATTATCCAATTCGCGGGTATAAATCTCACTCATCAGTAATCTGCCTCACCACGGAACATAAAGGTGGCGAATGGAACCTTCTGTTCCTCCGTGCATCTTAAGACATCAAATATCTTAGTAATTTGTTTAACCCACATTTTCACCTTGATCGAATCCGGATTTCCCGGAAATTCTAGTGGTCCCAACTCTTTGAACTGCTTGGTTGTGACAAGCCGCGCATTGCTATTATGATGCCCCCAAAATTAGGTATACATCACCCATCTTGGGTCGCCAGATACATGGTACATAATTCAAATACAACTGTCGTTTACAATACGACAAAACATAAACTGTGAGTTTGAATACAAATATTATCTACTAAAGATTATACAAACTCAAAAGGAGTCCTCATTACAATTATTATCACACTATTTCACAGAATAGTGAGGACTACTAATGTTATCCTTTGGACCATCACTCCGTTCCCCGACTCGTCCCAGCTATATTCTCATTTCCTGAAGAGAACAGTGAAAGGAAGGGTGAGCTCAACTAGCCTAGTAAGAAATATTATGACTAAGATAATGCAGAATAAATTATCATTAGTCTCCAACAATGTTAAACTGATAAAATAATAGACATCAAGTTTAACTGCAGCAGAACAAGCAATCCATTAAAAGAGTCAAGTAGAAAATAAAATCTACTATCTTTTATGATTAAAAGGTTTTTCATCACTATTATCATTTGAGACTCACTTAATAAATATTCCACATCATCGAATCACCCTTACACTTACTACCAAGGATATTCTTTAGTATCACGACCACAATTATCCGTGCACTACGGGCCAAGAATATTTGTGTATTCATTAATGGTCATGATCATGCCAACAACTGTCCATCAATGCACTACAGGCCAATGAGAACTTTTACCACATCATTTGTAACATTACGGTCATGATTACACCGAATAATCACTGGTCATAATCATACCAAGTCCATCTATGCACTCTGAATACACAGATGACTTTCAACAAAATATAAACATGAGGATGATGACAATGATATAAGAATTCAATAGAACAAGTTCAAGAATTATTTTATCCAGGAATTTAACGTCCAAATTGTCAACATGATACTATTTTGTAGAGTAAAATTCAAGAATGACCAGAAGAATATTTTCATGAAAAGATACTGGATGAAGCCTTAAATATCAAGGATATTCTACTAATTTCATGGAGTATAGAAGTCAAAACTTTAACCAACCCGAGTATAATAAAGAATGGAATAACAAAAGAAATCACCATGCATGCGCAGATCAGATAGGCAAAAGTTATTCAGCAGTAATAATAATAACGGAATCGGTCGAGCAAAATTTGCAACCGATGTGATGTTCCAATGAGAATAATAAAGGCGGAACCAGTCCGTGTAAAAACACATGCATGTGATGTTCCAATAGAATAATAATAAGATGGAACCAGGTCCGGTGTAAAACACACAAACAACATGTTCCAACGGAATAATAATAATAATAAAGATGGAACCAGGTCCGATGTAAAACACACAGACAGGATGTTCCAACAGAATAATAGAAGAATGTCACCAAGTATAGGGTAGATCCAGATACAAAGTTATTCCAAATGTAATAATAAGAAATGGAATAACAATAGTTCTCTTCATGAATAAGAAAGAATAACACCCCTTACCGTAAAATAACTGAATATAAGAGTAGTTAAGTAGCAGAAATCTCTTCTTCTTTCTCTCTAGAATTTTCTCTCTCTAGAGTTTTAGTGAATTCGTAAGAAAATAATGAAGGAATGAGCTTCTATTTATAGAAAATGGATCAAGCATAGTAACTAACTCATGAACGGTCCCGATTGATTTACTTTAATCGACTATCCATATTTAAAGCAAAATCTTTTAAATAAAATATAATATATTCTATTTATAATCTAATAAAGCGAATAACTTTATAAAAGATTTTACTATGCAAACACTATGCAAGTTAACTATGCAAACACTATGCATAATAAAATATAATATATTTTAATTATTGTCTAATAAAACAGAGATAACTTTATAAAAGTATTTTGTTTTATATAAAAAGATTTTACTATACAAAATACTATGCGCATACTATGCAACACTATGCATAATAGAATATAATATATTCTATTTATAGAATAACTTTATAAAAGTATACGCTTTATATAAAAAAATTTATGTATTATTACATTAATAATACCAACAAAACCGAGTGACTTATCACGTAAGCATCAATAATCAATACAGTGTGCTACTATGCAACCACGCCAGACATCAGCATTTCTTTTAACACCGGGTGTTTCAACGATTAATCAGTAAAACTTCCGCCATTATTTTCATAAAGTACTTTTGTCATTTTCTCAATCCGAAAATAATTCCATTGTGGGGTCCACCAATGATTGTGCCGTTGTACTAATATTCCTCGTTAAAACGAATATTCCCACCAATCGAATATTATATAACAACTTGCATGATTTTGCAAAATTTATAAATATTACCCACAACTATTATATCAATTTTACTCCATAATATTCAAAATAATATTTATAGAAAATTCATTTTATTCAAAAAGTTGGGGTTTTACAAATTATCATTTCCAATTCGTATTTTATACACGAAGTCTCCTAAATTCGATTTTGCATGAACTGCATAAAAATCTTCTAAACATCCTTCATTCATCATTTGTTCTAGAGTGTTGTTTACTGGGAGGAATATTGCCTTCCTGTTGCATGTTCCCCTGGGTGGTGATTAAAGGTGTCTCCACGGTCTCATTCACTCCATTGTTAATATTTCCAGCTGCCATTCTCAAATACTTCCATAAAACAAGGGTTAATTAACAAATTAACATATCACATATTAACCATATGATCCAACTAACCAACCAAATAAGCTTAGGTATGACACACTAGCGAAGGATTACTCGTCTCTCCCCTCCTAGTTTTATTCCCCGATCTCCGCCAGAGAGCATATCCCTAAGCTCTGATACCAATTGTGACGCCCCCAAAATAGGTATACATCACCCATTCTGAGTCATCAAATACATGGTACAGAAACAATTATAACTTCATTAATACAACTGTCGTGCAAAATACGACAACACATATACTATGAGTTTAAATACAAATATTGTCTAATAGATAGTATTCAAACTCAAAAGGAGTCCTCGTTACAATTATTGATACACTATTTTACAAAAATAGTAAGGATTGCTAAAACAACTTTCTAGAACCATCACTCCATACCCCGGCTAGTTCCTGCTATATTCTCACCTCTTGAGAAGAAAAAAGGAAAAAAAGGAAATGGGTGAGCTCAACTAGCCCAGTAAAGAATATTATGACTAAGATAATATACAACAAATTATCATTAGTCTTCAACAGGGAAAATCTGATAGAATATAATAGACAACAAGTTTTAGATCAACAACTGCAGCGAAAACAGCAATCCATTAGAAGAGTAGAGTAGAGAATGAATTCTACTATCTTCTAAGATTTAAAATTCCATCATCAATATTGTATCCCTATAACATCAATCAATATACATCTTGAATCAAATATTCATCTTTGCACTACATGCCAATGATATTCATTTGTATCACCAGTTGGTCATGTTCACCTCAACACATGTTCATCTTTGCACTACGGGCCAAAGATATTCATCATTTAATTATTCATCTTTGCACTACAGGCCAAAGATATTCAGTAATATCATCATTTAAGACTGAGGATGATGAAAAATATTTTAAAGAAAATGAATCTAGGGAGATAAAAAGACAAATATTAGGGTTTCGTTGTGTAACCCGAGAATTTAGGAAATTAATTAAATCTTAAATGATGGATTAAAGGTTGAATAATAGACTTAGACAGAAAATAAGTGTATGGATTTGATATTTCTGTGAAGAAATTTAAAGGATTTCAAAATTCTGTGAAGGATTTTGGTAGGTTTAAAATCTTTTGGTGAATTATTCAGGATTAAAGGTATAAGTGTATATACTCTGTGTATATGTGTACAATATGTAGTTAAGGGTCAAAGATTGACCAGATAAATTTTATCAGTGTCCAAACCCTTTTATATTTTGAACGTCAACGTTCAGTTAGAAAATTATTACGATTTATATGAAACCCTAATTTAGGAACCCTAATGCTAAGTATAAAACCCTAAGAGTTAAAAGTTATGTGAGTAATGAATATGAATATTATGTGTTGTTTTTATTTGTTTATTATATAAACAAATAAAAGAAACTAAGGTAATCTAATTATATATTAGGAATGAAAAATTGAATAACTTAAAGGTTATGATATGAGAGAATATTTGTATATAAAATATATACTAATTCTAAGATATTTATTTTATACATCATGCTTAATTAATTTTATAACATAATTATAGCAAGTCTAATTGGGTTAAGAAATTTAGGGCATGTAAGTAATGATTTAAATTATAATTGTGTACATGAAAACCCTAATTAAATAATTAAGGAATGATAATATTAAAAGTATTGGACTATGTAAATTTTATGGCCCAAGAAATTAAATTTAAAGTCTAAAAGATTATTTATGGGAAGCCCCAAAAATTAATTATAATGGCCCAAAGAATTAAATTTGTAACCCAATAAAAGAGAGGGTACTTTAGACATTTTGTATAATAGATATTACATAAAACAAAAACCAAACTAGGTAAGAAATTGGCCACTTGGCCGGATATGGAAGAGGAGAAAAGAGAGGATGGCATGTAATCATTTAAGCCACAATTTGTAAAGATATTTCAGAACTTAGTCATGTGTCCAATTATTTATGAAGCCACCTTGTTCAAAAATCTTCCACATATTTATTTAGTGGTTAGTGAGAGAGAGAAAGAGCAAGGAATATGGGAGGAGTATCCGACCATTTTGTAGAGAATTAGCATGTGACTTATTGGATTTTTCAACATTTGGTTACCAACTCCTACCAAATCTCCTTAGGTGTCCAATTTTTATTTAACCACCACATTAAGCTAAAGTGCAAGCAATCTTATAATGATTGAGAAAGAGAAGGCAAGAGAGAGTTGTTGGGAGATCAATGTGAGATATACAAAATATATCTACACATTTTTTTTACACCACAAAAACCATTTCATTTCTCTCTCATCCTATTACTTCCAAGTTAGCTAACCAAAATCAAATAGAGAGAGAGCTATCATATTTCGGCATCTCCAAGAGAGGAGAAGGAGAGAAGATTTTGATCTTCCATGCCATCCAAGATCCATCACATAGTTTGGAAGAAAAAGATATGTCAAGAAATCAAAGGTATAAAACCAAACATAAGTTATCCTTTTATTTAAGTTATTTAGATTGAATAAATATCTAAGGTTTCAAAACTCAAAAATCTAAGATCTACATGATTTAGAGTGTTTTATGTGTAGATCTATCCATCTTGTGTGTTAGAGGTTAGATCTAAAGTATGAAATGGAAACTAGGTTTTCCAAATGTTGAAAATCCTAAATTTTTAGCCTTGATGATTGTTTGATGAAATAAATCATGTATCATGGTAGAATCATGAGTATATGAGGTATTAGTAAATGTTATGTTGGTTATTATGTGACGCCCCCAAAATTAGGTATACAACACCCATCTTGAGTCGCCAGATACATGGTACAAAATTCAAATACAACTTACTAATACAACTTTCGTGTACAATACGACAAAACATAACTGTGAGTATGAATACAATTATTGTCTACTAGAGATTATACAAACTCAAAAGGAGTCCTCATTACAATTATTATCACACTATTTCACAAAATAGTGAGGACTACTAATGCTATCCTTCGGACCATCACTCCGCTCCCGACTAAGTCCCCAAATTTATATTCTCATTTCCTGAAGAGAACAGTGAAAGAAATGGTGAGCTCAACTAGCCCAACAAGAAATATTATGACTAAGATAATGCAAAATAAATTATCATTAGCCTCCAACAATGTTAAACTGATAAAATACAATAGACATCAAGTTTAACTGCAGCGAAACAAGCAATCCATTAAAAGAGTCAAGTAGAAAATAAAATCTACTATCTTTTATGATTAAAAAGGTTTTCATCACTTTTATCATCGAGACTCTACCAATAAATAATCCACATCATTAAATCATCCCTGCACTACAGGCCAAGGATATTATTTAGTATCACGACCACGAGTTATCCATGCACTACGGGCTAAAGATAATCGTGTTTTCATCAACGGTCCTGATCATGCCATAAAATAATTCATCTTTTCACCCTTGGCCGAAGAGAATCCATAGCCATAATCATACCAAAAATTGTCCATCAATGCACTACGGGCCAATGAGGACTTTTAATTTTCACATCATTTATAACATTACGGTCATGATTATACCGAATAATCCCTGGTCATAATCATACCAAGTCCATCTATGCACTCAGTGCCAGATGACTTTCAATAAATATAAACATGAGGATGATGACAATGATATAAGAATTCAATTAAACAAGTTCAAGAATTAATTTGTCCAGGAACCAATAACGTCCAAATTGTCAACATGATACTGCTTTGTAGAGTAAAATTCAAGAATGCTCAGAAGAATATTTCCATGAAAAGATACTGGAGGAAGCACAAATATCAAGGATATTCTACTAATTTCATGGAGTATAGAAGTCAAAACTTTAACCAACTGAGTATAATAAAGAATGGAATAACAAAAGAAATCACCATGCATGCGATAGACCGCACATGCAGGTTATTCCAACAGAATAATAATAACGAAACCAGGTCAGGTGAAATTCACACCAAGCGGGATGTTCCAAACAGAATAATAAATGCGAAATAATAAATGATGGAACCGAAGTCCCACAGATAGCATGCAGACGAGGATATTCCGGCGGAATAATAAACACGGAATAATAAAATGGAACCAGTCACATATAGCATGCATGTGATATTCCGACAAGATGTAATAATAGAAGAATGTCACCAAGTATAGGGTAGCTCAGCGTATCAAAAGTTATTCAACAGAACAATAAATAAATGGAATAATGAAGTTCTCTTCTTGAATACAAAAGAATAAATATCCTCTTACAGTAAAATAATACTTGATATAAGAGTAGTGAAGTAGCGAGAAAACTTTTCTTCTATCTCTATAGTCTCTCTCTATAGTTTCTCTCTACAGAGTATGTTGAATTTGTAAGAAAATAATGAAGGAATGAGCTTCTATTTATAGGAAAATGGAATGCATAGTAACTAATCCATGAACGGTCCAGATTGATTTACTTTAATCGACTAGTCCATATTTAAAGAAAAATCTTTTAAATAAAATATAATATATTCTATTTACATAAAAGATTTTTACTATATGCAAACACTATATGAGGCACTATGCAAACACTATGCATAATAAAATATAATATATTCTATTTATAGAATAACTTTAATAAAGTATTCTGCTTTTTATATAAATGATTTTACTATGCAAAAAACATAAGCATAATAGAATATAATATATTCTATTTATAGAATAACTTTAATAAAGTATTGCATTTTTTATATAAAAGATGTTTCTATTTTATTACGTGAATAAAACAAAACTTCTAAATCAATAATAATTGAATCAAATAATGTGAGATACTATGCAGCAACTATTGTAGCAATAATTGAACAAAATTGAGTGACTTCTCACATAAATATCAATAATCAATACAGTGTGCTACTATGCAACAACGCAGCGTATTCAGTACTTTTACTAAAGAGTAGTTTAACAAAGTATCAGCGGTAAAACTTTCGCCGTTATTTTTAATAAAATATTTTTGTCGTTTTCTCAATCCGATAATAATTTTGTTGTGGGGTCCACCAATGATTGTGCTGTCGTACGAATATTTCCTGTTTAAAATGAATATTCCCCGACCAATCGAATATAATATGACAACTTGCATACTTTGCAAAATTTATAAATATTACCCACAACTATAACATTATCTCAAATTCTCACCATAATATAAAAAAATTATTTCGAGAAAATTAATTCTTTATTCATAAAATCTGGGGTTTTACATATTATGTGAAAACATGAAAGTTTTCTTAGAAGACATCAAGAGTTAAAAATCAGATTTTTCGTTAAAACAGAACATGAAATTCAAATGACCCTATCTCCTAATATATTTCAAATTTTTTAGTGTGGTCAAGTCCTAGAGTTATATCTATGAGTTTTCTAACTGATCCAAGTGGAATTACTGGAAAGTGTGTTGTAGATTTTCGTGTGGACGAAATTTAGCAAAGGAGTAAAAAATAGAAAAATGACAAAAGTATACTGCCAAGAATTTTCCAGGGGTTGTTTCGACCACTTAAACTGTGAAATAAATTCTGGCCTTTTAGTACATGAAAATATATGGTATTAAGTACCTCCTGTCCAAAAATGAGCTCATTCCGACTTAAAATGACCAAGTTTTGACCATTTCAATATTTGGATTTTTCGGACGAAAATCGCTATAACCGGAGTTCTATAACTCTGATGGCCACAAAATTTAAACTGGAGTGTCATGTTAACACGTATAAGATTGTGTCAAGAGATGGGAATTTCTAAAGTTGAGCATGATAGGGTTAATTTCTTAAGCTACGCGTTAAAAATGTTTTTTTAAAAATACCAAAGAAAATTTGAAAATTATGGAAAAATACTTTTTGTGTATGAAATAAATGTATATGTGTTTGGAACAAGAATAGAAAAATAATAAGCTGATTTAGTGTTTTTGTAAAAAGGATATGGAATCCAGCTTGCTGGATTGAAAATTCTAATGAATCCAGCTTTCTGGATTGAAAAACAGTTTACTGAATTGAAAATATGTTGAATCCAGCTTGCTGGATTGCAATCTAGTTGCTGGATTTGAAATTCAGTTTGCTGGATTGCAGTTTGGTTTGCCTATTGGCCATCTAGATACTGGATATGGAATCCAGCTTGCTAGATTCCAAATCTGGGTTGCTGGATTGGTATTTGACTTATATGTTCAAGAAAAACTTATAATATATGAGATTAAAGTATTTAAATCATATAAATATAATATTAATGATTGAAAAATCATGATAAATGATAATAATTATCTAAAAATTATTACGAGCTTATAAAAAAATATTTTGACTGATAATAAAATTATCTAAGATAATTGTTAAGTATTTAGGCAGAGTTTAATTGAACTTAAACTCAATAATGGTCCGACTAGGCCGTCCGGATGTCAGAGTTGTACCGAACTCGACTCAAACTGTAAAAATTTTAACTTGAAGTTAAGTCTTCTATGTTTTATAGACTGATAGGATTATGTGATAATGTGTTTATGTTATTTTAAATATAGTGATTATATTATTCTAATTTGTATATCAATATTATTTATATATTAGGTCATCAGACAAAGCTAAATAAATTGCGTAACAGTAATCAACTGATCATGCAAGTTTTTCTTAACTCGACCTCGAGTTGTATTATTCAATTATACTTGTGGTTAATCATTTCTGATTGACATGTCTAAGAAATTATTAAATCGCACTCTGTGCATACTGCATGTATTCATCAGGTATGAAAGGCTGATCACCTTCATTACCATTCGATCTATATATATATATATATATATATATATATATATATATATATATATATATATATGTGTGTGTGTGTGTGTGTGTGTGTGTGTGTGTGTGTGTGTGTGTGTTCATGTTCAATGTTCGATTCGGTTATGTAAAATTTGTTAATGCTAGTTCGCAATTATATTGTAGAACTTTAGTCATCTTATTTTTCAATTCTTTCAATCATGATATATCCTTAAATAAACTTATACTTGCTAGGAAAACTTATGCTCACCCTTGCTATATCATGATAAACATTGCAGATTAAGACGAATACGTCGAATACAGGAAAGGACAAAGCCAAGTTCAGCTTGGGATAATATGTGCAGATAATTGTAATAGTATAGTATGATAATAATGTTATATGTTAGACAGGTTATGAATTATGTATAAGTTAAGGTTACTCGACCTTGGGGAATAGTTTATAAAGTTTATTATATAAATAATTTATGTTTATATCTTTCGCAATAGTTATAGAATGATTGTACCAGATTCGTGGTGATTTGGGGCCCGGATTCGGGGCTTTCACAGTTGGTATCAAAGCTGTAGGTTATGAACCTTAGCTAGGAATACCTTAGACTAATAACCGCAGTGATTAGGATAAGTACTAACTCAAATAGAGTTAGTGAGTCGATAAGATTCAAAGATGAATCTCGGTGAGTTATAATGATATAGAGTTCCCTAACTCTGATAATAAAAGTGAATAATAGTGATAAATAGATAGAGTCTAAAAGACTAAAAGTACAGTGATAGGAGATCGTAAAACAAAACGATCAAGACATAGAAATGAATCGTAATATATACGATGAGATCACCCTGTGATCTGATAAGGTTATAGTATGGAGAAGGATCAAGTGAATGATTGAAAAGTTTACGAGAAGATTATCGTGTGTGTCGGTTTGTACTATGAATTGATACAGTGATTCGGAAAAGGATTATGAATACGGATTAAATAAAATTCGTATTGAGAAGGGAGTTAGAATTAAGTGGGGATTTTAATTGAGGACTCATGTCAGCAGCTAAGTTGTATGATTCTTCGTATGGGAGCTGAATTGTACTTGGTGTAACAACCACTTAGTTTCTGGCACTGATAATCATTAAAATGTATGTGTTGCGCTATTTGTTATATACATGTTAAGAGGGTGATTCCTTTCTCATGTGTATATCAAATAGATAGGTTATAGGTAGAGAATATATGGTTAAGTACGAGTTCTTAAAACTCATACTTATGATACGTTCGTGACTCATAATTATATGAAACGTTTATGAACCCCTCAACGAATGGACGCCAAAGGTCTGACTAGAACAAGTTCTTAAACTCATATGATGGTGAAAGTTCATGAACACATGAGTGTGGTTTGACGAACTGGGAATAGTTATGTGTATTAAGGATAATAGGAATAGATAGATTATTAAGCAATTATTATTAGTGGAGACTTAAGTTTTCCAAATCTTCTAGCTATGCTAGACTCAAATTTTTTGGACATCAAGTTAAATACGCACTACGTGCTTTTGAAAAAAAAAATTCTCAACTCCAGGTGACCATTGTGTATGAATGGACTTCGGGCCACCGACACATCGTTACCTGTTGAGGTAATAAAATAGATTTGTAATGATTTTTGAATTGTTTAAAATATAGTCTATGCTACTTGTTTCGGCTAGACGATAATGATTTGAAATATCAAAAATATTTTTATTTACCACTTATGTACCATGTAACTTGGTGCAGAGATGATAAAAAGTTGATAGAGTTGTAAATACATGAATACTTAGTGTTGAATTTGATCTAAAAATTGTTATTCCACTATTGTATGATGTGTTATGACAAAGTCACTAAGTGACGACATCCTCAAACGGGCTGTTAATACAGTATGGCATCATAACGTCATTTCAACAAAATTTTAAAAATTTTAATTTGCCAACAGGGTTTTGGCTACACACATTCATAATTCGATTGAAGTTGATTATTGATATGAGTCTAAGCTATTTGATTCGGCTAGACCAACGTTTATGAAAATTCTAAGCGTTCTTTGAAATTTTTCCCGAACCAAATTATTTTGGTACGAAATCTGATAAGACCGAGGTAAAATTTTTGTGCCTATGGCAGTGACAAGAAACAGATTCGACCAGCAGTACTTAATAAGTACAGGGCATATCGGGCTAATTACCCACTATGTCTGTAAGTTATGACGGTTTGTGGATGAATTTCCATAAAACCTTTGCGAAAATGACAAACAATAGTCTATATAACTCCTCAGCACAATTTCAAACTTTTAACTGTTATGAGGAATGTATTGGGTAGCGTGTGATGATGACAATGAATGGTGAATGGTTTAAGGTGTAAGGTGTAAGGTAAATTTCAGGGACAAAATTTTTAGAAAAAGGGGTGAATGTGACAACCCGAGAATTTAGGAAATTAATTAAATCATAAATGATGGATTAAAGGTTGAATAATAGACCTAGACAGAAAATAAGTGTATGGATTTGATATTTCTGTGAAGAAATTTTAAGGATTTCAAAATTCTGTGAAGGATTTTGGTAGGTTTAAAATCTTTTGGTGAATTATTCAGGATTAAAGGTATAAGTGTATATGCTCTATGTATATGATTGTATATGTTTACAGTATGTGGTTAAGGGTCAAGGATTGACTAGATAAATTTTATCAGTGTCCAAACCCTATTATATTTAGAACGTCAACGTTCAGTTAGAAAATTATTACACTTTATATGAAACCCTAATTTGGGGTTCCTTATGCTAAGTATAAAACCCTAAGGGTTAAAAGTTATGTGAGTAATGAATATAAATATTATTTGTTGTTTTTATTTGTTTATTATATAAACAAATAAAAGAAACTAAGGTAATCTAATTATATATTAGGAATGAAAAATTGAATAACTTAAAGGTTATGATATGAGAGAATATTTGTATATAAAATATATACTAATTCTAAGATATTTATTTTATACATCATAGTTAATTAATTTTATATCTTAATTATAGCAAGTCTAATTAGGTTAAGAAATTTAGGGCATGTAAGTAATGATTTAAATTATAATTGTGTACATGAAAATCCTAATTAAATAATTAGGGAATGATAATATTAAAAGTATTGGACTATGTAAATTTTATGGCCCAAGAAATTAAATTTAAAGTCTAAAAGATTATTTATGGGAAGCCCCAAAAATCAATTATAATGGCCCAAAGAATTAAATTTGTAGCCCAATAAAAGAGAGGGTACTTTAGACATTTTGTATAATAGATATTACATAAAACAAAAACCAAACTTGGTAAGAAATTGGCCACTTGGCCGGATATGGAAGAGGAGAAAAGAGAGGATGGCATGTAATCATTTAAGCCACAATTTGTAAAGATATTTCAGAACTTAGTCATGTGTCCAATTATTTATGAAGCCACCTTGTTCAAAAATCTTCCACATATTTATTTAGTGGTTAGTGAGAGAGAGAAAGAGCAAGGAATATGGGAGGAGTATCTGTCCATTTTGTAGAGAATTAGCATGTGACTTATTGGATTTTTCAACATTTGGTTACCAACTCCTACCAAATCTCCTTAGGTGTCCAATTTTTATTTAACCACCACATTAAGCTAAAGTGCAAGCAATCTTATAATGATTGAGAAAGAGAAGGCAAGAGTGAGTTGTTGGGAGATCAATGTGAGATATACAAAATATATCTACACATTTTTTTCTACACCACAAAAACCATTTCATTTCTCTCTCATCCTATTACTTCCAAGTTAGCTAACCAAAATCAAATAGAGAGAGAGCTATCATATTTCGGCAGCTCCAAGAGAGGAGAAGGAGGGAAGATTTTGATCTTCCATGCCATCCAAGATCCATCACATAGTTTGGAAGAAAAAGATATGTCAAGAAATCAAAGGTATAAAACCAAACCTAAGTTATACTTTTATTTAAGTTATTTAGATGGAATAAAGATCTAAGGTTTCAAAACTCAAAAATTTTAGATCTACATGATTTAGAGTGTTTTATGTGTGGATCTATCCATCTTGTGTGTTAGAGGTTAGATCTAAAGTATGAAATGGAAACTAGGTTTTTCAAATGTTGAAAATCCTAAATTTTTAGCCTTGATGGTGTTTAATCTTGCGTTTAATGATTGTTTGATGAAATAAATCATGTATCATGGTAGAATCATGAGTATATGAGGTATTAGTAAATTTTATGATGAGTTATGTTGGTTATTATGTGAAAACATGAAAGTTTTCTTAGAAGACATCAAGAGTTAAAAATCAGATTTTTGTGAAAACAGAACATGAACTTCAAATGACCCTATCTCCTATTATATTTCGAATTTTTGAGTGTGGTCAAGTCCTAGAGTTAGATCTATGTGTTTTCTAACTTATCCAAGTGGAATCACTGGAAAAGGTGTTGTAGATTTTTGTGTGGACTGATTTTAGCAAAGGAGTAAAAAATAGAAAAATGACAAAAGTATACTGCCAAGAATTTTCTAGGGGCTTTTTCAGCCACTTAAAATGTGAAATAAATTTCTGCCTTTTGGGACATGAACATATATGATATTTAGTTCCTCCTGTCCAAAAATGAGCTCATTCCGACTTAAAATGACCAAGTTATGACCATTTCAATATTTGGGTTTTTTGGATGAAAATCGCTATAATCGGAGTTCTATAACTTCGATGGCCACGAAATTTAAACTGGAGTGTCACGTTAACAAGTATAAGATTGTGTCAAGAGATGGGAATTTCTGGAGTTGAGCATGATAGGGTTAATTTCTTAAGCTACGCACTAAAAATGATTTTTGAAAAATACCAAAGAAAATTGGAAAATTATGAAAAAATGCTTTTTGTGTATGAAATATATGTATATGTGTTTGGACAAAGGATAAAAAAATAATAAGCTGATTTGATGTTTTCGTAAAAAGGATATGGAATCCAGTTTGCTGGATTGAAAAATCTGATAAATCTAGCTTGTTGGATTGAAAATTAGTTTACTGAATTGAAAATATGTTGAATCCAGTTTACTGGATTGCAATCTAGTTGCCGAATTTGAAATTCAGTTTATTGGATTGCAGTTTGGTTTGTTGGATTGGCCATCTAGATACTGGATATGGAATCCAGCTTGCTGGATTTGGGCTGGATTCCAAATCTGGGTTGCTGGATTGGTATTTGACTTATATTGTGACGCCCCCAAAACAGGTATACATCACCCATCTTGGGTCGCCAGATATATGGTACATAAATTCAAATACAACTTAATTATACAACAGTCGTCTAAAATACGACAAAACATAGGTTGTGAGTTTTAATACAAATATTGCCATCTAGACAATATCCACACTCAATGGAGTCCTCATTACATTTATTATCACACTATTTCATAGAATAGTGAGGACTATTAATGCACCATCAAGGACCATCACTCTGTTCCCCGACTAGTCCCAGCTACGTTCTCATTTCCTGAAGAGAACAGTGAAAGAAAGGGTGAGCTCAACTAGCCCAGTAAGAAATATTATGACTAAGATAATGCAGAACAAATTATCATTAGCCTTCAATAATGTTAAACTGATAAAATACAATAGACATCAAGTTTAACTGTAGCAGAATAAGCAATCCATTAGAAGAGTCAAGTAAGGTATAAATCTACTATCTTCTATGATTTAAAAAGTTTTTCATCAACTTTATCACTGAGACTCAGCTTAATAAATAAAATCGAATCATCCCTGCTCCACGGCCAAGTATATTCATGTAATCATCAATGGTCATGACTATACCGAATAATCCCTGGTCATAATCATACCAACAATTGTCCATCAATGCACTACAGGCAACTGAGGACTTTTACCACATCATTCATCACATTACGGTCATGATTATACCGAATAATCCCTGGTCATAATCATACCAAGTCCATCTATGCACGTAAGCCAAAGATGACTTTCATCACAATATAAGCATGAGGATGATGGCAATGACATAATAATTCAATAAAACAAGTTCAAGAATAAATTTTAAAGATTTATAAATTAATTTTTCCTGAACTCAATAACATCCAAATTGTCAACATAATACTGCTTTGTGGAGTAAAATTCAAAAATGCTTAGAAGAATATTTCCATGAAAAGATACTAGATGAAGCGCAAATATCAAGGATATTCCACTAATTTCATGTAGTATAGAAGCCAAAGCTTTAACCAACTAAGCATAATAAAATATATGAAACTGCAAATGGATTTTCGCCCGCCATGCAGTAATCCACGTAGACAGATCATTCCACAATTTAATAAGGAAGGAATACGAAGGATCATTCACCATACATGTGGTAATCCACATAGACAGGTTATTCCAACAAAATAATAAAGAATGGAATAACAAAAGGATTCACCATGCGTGCGATAGACTGTACAGACAAGTTATTCCCAACAGAATAATAAATAATGGAACCAAGTCTGGCGTAAACCTTATGAACGTGATATTCGACGAGAATAATAAATAATGGAACCAGTCCGGTGTACGCATGCGAGACATGATATTCCGGCGAATAATAAATAATAGAACTGTGTCCCACAGTAAACTCATGTAGGCAGGATATTCCAACAGAATAATAAAGAACGGAATATTAGATGAATTTCACCATGTATGTGGTACTTTGCATAAACAGGTTATTCCAACAGAATAATAAGAATGGAATAACAACAGAATTCACCAATCATGCGATAGACCGCACAGACAAGTTATTCTAACAGAATAATAAAGAATGAAATAACAGAAGAATTTCACTATGTATGCGGTACTTCGCATAAACATTTTATTCCAACATAATAATAAAGAATGGAATAACAGAAGTTCTCTTCATGCATACGAAAGAAATAATACCCCTTACGAGTACAACAAATAATATCCCTTACCTTAGAAGAAACTGGATATTGGAGTAGTGAAGTAGCGGAATACTTTTTCTTCTTCTCTCTATAGTTTTCTCTCTAGAGTTTCAAAGAATTCGTAAGAAATAATGAAGGAATGAGCTTTATTTATAGGAGAATGGACCTGAATAGTAACTAATTCATGAACGGTCCAGATTGATTTACTTTTTAAACGAAGCGGTCCATATTGGTTTACTATTAAAACTTAAAGCAACGGTCCATCTTGATTTACTATTAAAACTTTAAACCAATGATCCATATTGATTTACTATTATAACTTTCACCACCGCCGGTCCATATTGATTTACTATTATATCTTCAACCAACGATCCATATTGATTTACTATTATAACTTCAACCAAACAGATTCGAAAAATTAGCACATCTCCTCATGGAATAATATTGTACCCAAAAATGATTTGGACCGAAAAGAAATATATTTTACGGGTGAATACTATCCCGTGAATAGTAACTCGTAAATAGTACTTCGACACGAAAAAGTGCCCCGAATACCCGATTGAACAATATAACCTCCAGACATCAATTATTATCGAAATAAATATCGATTTCTACTAACACTAATAATCCCAACACAATGGAACTATCAATTTCATCTTTAATCAACATGAACTTATTCATCATTAATATTATAACTCATAATATTTAACAACCAGGTCGTTCCCAGGAAATAAGGGGCTTTCCGATAAGGATTTTTCCTTATTGGCGCGCAATTAGGTGACCAAACCTCTCCTTGACAGAACTTCTAGACATTGTCAATATTACAAATAATAATATGAATAACTTTGTCGTCTCAATTATTGATTTAATAATATAACATATTATATGGATGATCTTCGTGACAATAATTGAATCAATAATATGGGAGATATGATGCAAGCAATTCATCGTAGCGATGAATTGAGTATAACCGATACGTAAGCATCAATAATCAATACCGTGTGCTACTATGCAACCACGGCGTACATCGTACTTTTACTACCGAGTAGTTCAACAGTTTTAATTGGTAACACTTTCGTCCGTTATTTTTATAAAAATATTTTTGTCGTTTTCTCAATCCGACAATAATTCCGTTGTGGGGTCCACCAATGATTGTACCGTCTTACAGATATTCCCCGACTAAAAGAATATTCCCAGACCAATCGAATATTATACAAAAACTTGCATACTTTTCAAAATTTATAAATACTACCCACAACTATAACACTATCTCAAATCCACACCATAATATTCAAAAAAATATTTTGAGAAAATTAAATCTTTATTCATAAAATCTGGGGTCTCACATATATGTTCAAGAAAAACTTATAATATATGAGATTAAAGTATTTAAATCATATAAATATAATATTAATGATTGAAAATTCATGATAAATAATAATAATTATCTGAAAATTATTACGAGCTTATGAAAAAATATTTTGACTGATAATAAAATTATCTAAGATAATTGTTAAGTGTTTAGGTTGAGTTTAACTGAACTTAAACTCAATAATGGTCCGACTAGGCCGTCAGGATGTCAGAGTTGTACCGAACTCGACTCAGACTGTAAAAGTTTAACTTGAAGTTAAGTCTTATGTGTTTTATAGACTAATAGGATTATGTGATAATGTGTTTAGGTTATTTTAAATATAGTGATGATATTATTCTAATTTGTATATCAATATTATTTACATATTAGGTCTTCAGACAAAGCTAAATAAATTGTGTAACAGTAATCAACCGATCAGGCAAGTTTTTCTTAACTCGACCTCGAGTTGTATTATTCAATTATACTTGTGGTTAATCATTTCTGATTGCCATGTCTAACAATTATTAAATCGCACTCTGTGCATACTGCATGTATTCATCAGGTATGAAAAGCTGATCACCTTCATTACCATTCAGTCCAGATATATATATATATATATATATATATATATATATATATGTTCATGCTCAATGTTCGTTCAGCTATATAAAATTTGTTCATGCTACTTCGCAATTATATTGTAGAACTTTAGCCAGCTTATTGTTCAATTCTTTCAATCATGATATATCCTTAAATAAACTTATACTTGCTGGGCAAACTTATGCTCACCCTTCCTATATCATGATAAACATTGCAGATTAAGACGAATACGTCGGATACAGGAAAGGACAAAGCCAAGTTCAACTTAGGATAATATGTTCAGATAATTGTAATATTATAGTATGATAATAATGTTATATGTTAGAAAGGTTATGAATTATGTATAAGTTAAGGTTACTCGACCTTGGGAAATAGTGTATAAAGTTTATTGTATAAATAATTTATGTTTATATCTTTCGCAATAGTTATAGAATGATTGTACCAGATCCGTTGTGACGCCCCCAAAATAGGTATACATCACCCACCTTGAGTCGCCAGATACAAGGTACTGAATACAAATACAACTTAATTATACAACACTCGTGTAAAATACGACAAAACATAAGATGTGAGTTTTAATACAAATATTGTCATCTAGACAATATCCACACTCAATGGAGTCCTCATTACATTTATTATCACACTATTTCACAGAATAGTGAGGACTACTAATGCACCATTTAGGACCATCACTCTGTTCCCCAACTAGTCCCAGCTACGTTCTCATTTCCTGAAGAGAACAGTGAAAGAAATGGTGAGCTCAACTAGCCCAGTAAGAAATATTTACTAAGATAATGCAGAATAAATATCGTTAGCCTTCAACAATGTTAAACTGATAGAATATAATAGACAACAAGTTTAACTGCAGCGGATCAAGAAATCCATTAGAAGAGTCAAGTAAGGTATAAAATCTACTATCTTCTATGATTTAAAAAGTTTTTCATCAACTTTAACGCTGAGACTCAGCTTAATAAATAAAATTGAATCATCCCTGCTCCACGGCCAAGGATATTCCTATAATCATCAATGGTCATAACTATACCGAATATTCACTGGTCATAATCATACTAACAACTGTCCACAAATGAACTACAGGCCAATGAGGACTTTAACCATATCATTCGTCACATTATGGTCATGATTATACCGAATAATCCCTGGTCATAATAATACCAAGTCCATCTATGCACGTAAGCCAAAGATGACTTTCAACATATTATAAACATGAGGATGATGACAATTCAATAAAACAAGTTCATGAATAAATTTTAAAGATTTATAAGTTAATTTATCCTGAACTTAATAACGTCCAAATTGTCAATATGATACTGCTTTGTAGAGTAAAATTCAATAATGCTCAGAAGAATATTTCCATGAAAAGATACTGGATGAAGCACAAATATCAAGGATATTCTACTAATTTCATGGAGTATAGAAGCCAAAGTTTTAACCAACAGAGTATAATAGAATATATGAAACTGCAATGGATTTTCACCCGCCATGCGGTAATCCACGTAGACAGATCATTTCCACAATTTAATAAGGAATGAATATGAAGGATCATTCACCATGCATGTGGTAATCCACATAGAGGTTATTCCAACAGAATAATAAAGAATGGAATAATAGAAGGATTCACCGTAAATGCGATAAAGCCGCACGTGATGCAAAAGTTATTCCCAACAGAATAATAAATAATGGAACCAGGTCCGACGTAAACGCACAGGCAGGATATTCCAACAGAATAATAAATAATGGAATCAGGTCTGGCGTAAACGTACAGACAGGATATTCCGACAGAATAATAAATAATAGAATATTAGAAGAATTTCACCATGTATGCGGTAGATTTCAGATAAACAAAGTTATTCAACAGTAATAATTAGAATGGAATAACAATGAAATTCACCTGCATGCGATAGACCACACGCATAAAAGTTATTCCAATAGAATAATAAATAATGGAACCGAGTCCGGTAGTAAAATTCACAGACGAGGATATTCGACGAGAATAATAATGAACGGAATAATAGAAGAATTTCACCATGTATGCGGTACTTCGCATAAACAGGTTATTCCAACATAATAATAAAGAATGGAATAACAAAATAATTTCACCATGTATTCAGTACTTCGCATAAAAAGGTTATTCCAACATAATAATAAAGAATGGAATAACAGAAGTTCTCTTCATGAATACGAAGGAAATAATACCCCTTACGAGTACAACAAATAATATCCCCTACCTTAGAAGAAACTGGATATTGGAGTACTGAAGTAGCAGAATACTTTTTTTCTTTCTCTCTATAGTTTTTCTCTAGAGTTTCAGTGAATTCGTAAGAAATAATGAAGGAATACGCTTCTATTTATAGGAGAATGAACTAAATAGTAACTAATTTATGAACGGTCTAAATTGATTTACTTTTAAACGGACGGTTCATATTGGTTTACTATTAAAACTTAAAGCAATGCTCCATACTGATTTACTATTAAAACTTTAAACCAGCGATCCATATTGATTTACTATTATAACTTTCCACCAACGGTCTGAACAATTAGCACATCTCCTCATGGAATAATATTGTACCGAAAAATAATTTGGACTGAAAAGAAATATATTTTACGGGTGAATAGTACCCCGTGAATAGTAACTCGTGAATAATAACTCATGAATAGTAACTCATGAATAGTAACTCGTGAATAGTAACTTGTGAATAGTAACTCTGACACGAAAAGTGCCCCGAATACCCGATTGAACAATATACCCTCCAGACATCAATTATTATCGAAACAAATGTCGATTTATACTAACACAAATAATTCCAACACAATGGGACTACAAAATTCATTTGAAATCAACACAAACTTATTCATCATTAATATTATAATTCATAATATTTAACAACAAAAGTCGCTCCGTGAGAGGGGCTTTCCGATAAGGATTTCTCCCTATTGGCGCGCAATTAGATTATCTAACCTCTCCTTGATAGAACTTCTAGACATTGTAAATATTGTAATTTAATAATATTAATAACTCTGTCGTCTCAATTATTGATTTAATAAAATAACATATTATACACATGATACTGTGACGCCCCCAAATCCGGGTATCTTCCAACCCGACAGATGGTGCTACACGGTGCTACAGTTCACATAAACATTCAATTGAAATACCTCAAAAGAACGGATATGTCTTATACATATAACAAAAGAATATTTACATTCCCCAGGTTCTTTACAACTAATACAGTGTCTTTGTCATAATATCAATATTATTTAATACAAAACCTATATTATTACATAAGCAATCTACGGGTTCGCCTTTGCCTTCCCTTTATCCTTGCCGGATCCATCGGTTCGTTCTGTCTTAGCTGCATTCATATGGTTCAAGAAAGAATGAGCCTAACTAGCTCAACAAGTACAACAATTCTAGTAAAATAGCATGCTTGAAACATAGGAATAGTATATCTTCAATAACTGAACAATAGTTACGAAGTACTATTGATAATTCAAAATAGCACTTCTTTTCATTCAAAACGTTTTACAACAACAATATTCTGTAAAACATCAATTCCGGTTCAAAACCGTAAGCATTTCATAAGTACTTTGAAAAGGACATCCCGGCACTAAGTCCGTAAGTCCGGTACAGCTTACGAGCACGTCTAGGTGATCAGCCTATAGTACTCTATGTTGATTAACACTACATTCATTAAATGTGTATACGTTTAAGTTTTGGCAACCTCACGTGCCTGTCGTTTGACGACAAAACATTTTAGCATACTAAATCTACTTTTGAAAACCCCAACAATATTAGTTTGGTAAATCCTTATCAACACTTGATAGAATAACATAGCATACGTCTAGCTGAAAGGATTGGCTTTGACATTCCTCAGATACTAACTCATGCGAAGAATACATAAATCACAAAGACTTGCCCAGATCAAACTGGAACAAGGGTTAGAGTACTTGCCTTTAGCGTCTGCTATAATTTATAACACGTGCACTTTACGTCTTTAAGGTCTCTACATTAGATGATAGCATAACATAGAACATTAGGTCATGAATGATCACACATGGTTCCTAAAGAATCTTACCCTACTTCTCAATCTAATTACCTATTAGATTTGTTATTATAGGTTCCGACTTTCCATTACGTCATTCGTATATTCATAAGTAATTAACTTAGTCTTAACAATGTTTCATTATAATCCTTTTTCAATTGCTTATCAATTACTAGCCATGATCTATATGTAAACATTCATTAATGTCTTGGTCTTGAGGTGGTAAATGACTGCTACGCCATTTTTACACTGATGTCGCTATGTGTGGCCACCTATTGTTGCCTAGAACAGGACTCGTGGCTGCGGTAATGAGACTCGGATGTTAATGGTCGTATTTGGCGCCACTCTCCAGAAGGTTATGGTTTTGGTCGGCCAAGTTCATTCACATGACACGGCCTAAATGGCCTTGGAAATTGGCGCCACTACTGTGCACCGTAAAATTTTTTACAGACTTTAAATTTTGTGAGATTCTCGGACTCGTAACTTCTTCGTTATAAGTCGGAATTGGCTCATTCAAGAGCCTACGGTTCACAAATCACGTACTCTATGTATTCATCCAAGAATTTTATCTATTCAACTTCGTTTGCTAAAATTTCACCCATTAGTTCAATTTTAACGAAAACGATAAACGTTTGTGAACGTTCAACGCACGTTTCTTCGTTCTAAGTCGGAATCCAGCCATTTTTGAGTCCGCAACTCTATAATGCCAAATATGACTTGCCTCCATCAAAAACCCACGTTTTCAATGTCAAACACAAAATACGACTTCCATTCCAAGAATTTCACGAATTCGACGATTATCGTCCAATCGTGTAAATTCCGGCGGAACCTCATTACAAATCATTCTAAATGGATTTTAATCAACCTATAAACATTTCAAGTTACTTATTATAACAACTTATTAGCAAAATAGGTTTTGACTTATTCTCATACGTTAATGACTTACTTAACTTAAGTCCATCAATCAATGTTCTCATACTATATTGATCATATTAACATCATATGACCAACATATGACAAATTGAATACAAGGTTATCAACTTATTTAGGTTCAAGTTGCTTATTCATCTTATTCGGCTTAAGTCCATTGCTTATCCCCTTCCCTTATGTTCTTAGTATCTAAATTCATTAGATTACATTTCTCTTATCAACCTACCATAATAGAGATAGAAGAGACAAGATCAATTACCTTTTAATGATTACTTCACTTGCTTTGGAAATCTACTAATGAAAGGTTAAGCTCAAAGTGCTTATTGACTCTAACAAATAAGTTGTTTGAGAGAGAATTGTTGGATGAAATAACAAACTCCAAATGAATGAAAAGGCTTTTTATTTATAGAGCTTTCAAGGTTAGGGTAATTAGGTCATTATATCATCCCACCTCCTTAAACTAACCTCCTTACTATTCATTGCTTGTTTCCCACAACTCTTATTCATTCCTTGGTCATTACTTAAAGTTCTTGCTCATCACTCCAAGTGCTTGGTTACCACTTCACCCATGGGTTTCCCCATGGATCTTACTTTACCCATTGGATCATCCTTTGGGCTTAGTAGTTAATTCAATTAACGTATCTTTGGGCTTGTATTAATCTACAATGGGCTTCATGTTATTAATACTTGGGCTTTAAGAATAATCCCACCTATGTTTACACCTTTGAGCTTATGGACTTGCACAAGATATAACCCACAAATTTCATTTCATTAGATTTTAATACAAATACTCTCATTCCAAATTTAAGTCTGCATGCGAATTATTGCATTTTCCATACTTAGATTATTATTACATAATCCATCTCGTCTCGATATTATAACATTACGTATTTCTCAGAAGTTCAAAAATAATTCCCGAGCGATAATCGGTGAATAGTGTTTTTTGTAAACTTTCTCGGAAAACATTTATTTTCATCTCGAAAATTCAAACACTTTAATTCATTCACGTGGTTCAAATACTACGATGTTCCGACATTTCTAGGTTATAGAACGACATACATCTTATTAATACATATAATAACAAATAATATCATTTTATTCATTATTTAATTCTTTCAAATATTTTTACAAAGGATCCGAATTTCTCGGGCGTTACATTCTTCCCCCTTTTAAAGATTCTGTCCCCAGAATCTCGCCCTATATCACTCAAACAAAAGAGGATAATTCCTTCTCATCCTTTCTTCAAGTCCCCACGTTGCTTCTTCCACATCGTGGTTCTTCCATAACACCTTTACTGATGATATTACCTTGTTTCGCAGAACTTGCTCTTTCCTATCGATGATTTGAATCGGCATCTCTTCATAAGTTAGATCCTTCTCAATTTGAATAGGCTCATATTCTATCACGTGCTTCTAATCCGGTTTGTAAGGACGTAGCACTGATACATGAAATACATTATGTATTTGTTCTAGGTCTAGAGGTAACGCTACCCTATAAGCTACCTCACCTACCCGTTCTAATACTTCAAAATGTCCTATGAACCTCGGGCTTAGTTTTCCCTTCTTTCCAAAGCGTATCTTTCCTTTCCAGGGAGATACCTTTAGAAATACGTACGAACCTACCTCAAACTCTCTATTCTCTCGATGTAAGTACGCATATTTCTTCTGTCTGTCTTGAGCTACGACGAGACGCATACGAATCAACTTCACCACTTCCGCTGTTTGCTGCACCAATTCTGGTCCTAGCATTCGGCGTTCTCCCACTTCGTCCCAATACAACGATGTTCTGCATTTCCTTCCATACAAATCTTCATACGGCAGCATACCTATACTTGCATGATAAACCGTTGTTATACATAAATTCTACTAATGGTAGATGATCATCCCAACTACCCTTGAAATCCATGACGCAAGATCTCAACATATCTTCTAACGTCTGAATTGTCCTCTCGCTCTGTCCATCGGTTTGTGGATGATATGCCATACTCAACTTCAACTGCGTTCCCAACTGCTCTTGAAGACTTCTCCAAAAATTTGATGTGAATCGTGGGTCACGATCTGACACTATCGAAACAGGTGCTCCATGTCTGGAAATAATTTCCTTAACATAGAGTGTAGCTAACTGATCTAAGTTGTACTTAATTCGAATTGGCAAAAAGTGAGCCGACTTCGTCAATCGATCCACTATTACCCAAATCACATCATATCCCTTCTAAGTCGTTGGAAGTCCCACCACAAAATCCATCGTGATATGCTCCCACTTCCACTCCGGAATCTCCAATGACTGTAACAAGCCGCTTGGTCATTGATGTTCGGCTTTAACTCTTTGACAAGTCAAACATTTACTCACATACTCGGCTATTTCTCTTTTCATGTTCGGCCACCAAAAATTCTGTCGCAGGTCTTGATACATCTTAGTGCTACCAGGATGAATCGAGTACCTCGAACTGTGAGCCTCTTGTAATACTTTCTCCTTTAATTCCGTCTCACTCGGAACCCAAATTCTTCCCTCAAATCTTAATAATCCCTCATTATCAAGACTAAACCTAATATCTTTTTCAGTGGTTAACCGCTCCTTCATCTGGTCACACTCATCGGTTTTTAGCTGCACCTCCTTAACTCTCTCTACGATGGTAGACTACATCTCCATCGTAAAAAGTCTCTGCTCTGCCTCACTTGGCAACTTCACCTCTAACTTAATCCTAGCCATCTCTGTTATTAACTCAGTTTGAGCCGTTAACAAAGACAACTTCTCCGCACCCTTTTCTACAAGGCGCTGGCCACTACATTCGCTTTTCCGGGGTGATACTGAGATTTCACAATCGTAATCCTTTATCAACTCCGACCCACCTCCTCTATCTCATATTTAACTCTTACGTGTGAAGATATATTTTAGACTCTTGTGGTCCGTGTATATCTCACACTTTTCCCCATAAAGATAATGTCGCCATATCTTTAAGGCAAACACCACCGCGGCCAGTTCCAGATCATGAGTAGGGTAAACTTTCTCATAATCCTTCAACTGCCTAGATGCATATGCAATGACTTTGCCATGCTGCATGAGCACGCAACCCAGTCCTTTATGCGAAGCATCGTTATAAACTACGAAATTTCCTGTGTCATCGGGTAATTACAAAACAGGCGCTTCACTCAACTTCTTCTTTAGTTCTTGAAAACTATTTTCGTATTTCTCAGTCCATACGTACTTCACCGTCTTCCTCATCAAGTTAGTCAGCGGAGTAGCTATCTTTGAAAAGTCCTGAATGAACCTCCGATAGTAACCCGCTAACCCTAATAAACTCCGTACCTCGGTCGGCGTTTTTCGGTTGTTCCCAATTCATCACGGCTTCCACCTTCGCTGGATCTACTAAAATCCCCTCGTGGTCAATAACATGACCTACAAATTGTACCCTCTCTAACCAAAATTCACACTTAGTGAACTTCACATATAACTTCTCCTTTCTTAGTGTGTTCAACACTATTCTTAGGTGTTCAGCATGATCTTCTGGCGTCTTAGAGTAGACTAGAATATCATCAATAAACACCACGATGAACTTGTCCAAATATTGTTTGAACACCCTGTTCATCATGTCCATAAATGCAGCAGGTGCATTAGTCAACCCAAATGACATCACCAGAAACTCGTAATGACCATAACGAGTCCTGAATGCTGTCTTTGGCACATCTTCATTCCTAACCTTCAGCTGATGATACCCCATCCTTAAATCTATTTTGGAAAAATATTTTTCCCCCTTCAACTAATCAAAAAGATCATCAATCCTGGGCAACGGATACTTATTCTTTATTGTTAACTTGTTCAACTCTCGGTAGTCGATACAAAGTCTCAACGCTCCGTCCTTCTTCTTGACAAACAACACCGGTGCTCCCCACGGCGAAACACTAGGTTAAATTTACTTCCTGTCCAATAATTCTTGCAGCTGTACCATCAATTCCTTCATCTCCACTTTGGCGCCCATACTTGCATGACGATGCCCCGGGCTGATACCGCTCCCAAGACAATATCTATTATGAACTCGGTCTCCCTATCCATGGAAGACCCCCAGAACTCACTTGGAAATACATCCACAAACTCACTCACTATAGGTATTTGTTCCATAGTCGCTCCCACTCTCTGGGTATCAACCACATGACACAAATAGCCTACACACCCCTTCCTCAATAATTTCCTAGTTTGTGTCACGGTAAGACAACACGAACGTCCCGGCAATTTATTCCCGTAAAATATTACATGAGATTGGTTTAATGTTTTAATATTAACACATTTCTTTTGACAATCTATAATTGCCCCATGATTTACCAACCAATCCATTCCGAGAATTACATTGAATTCTCCTAACTTTATCGGTATCAGATCTACCGATAATTTACAACCTTGAATATCTACGCAACAACTCCTATGAATATCTTCAAAATGAATTATCTCTTCGTTTGCTACCTTAATGTTCAAAGGTATAAGCAACTTTTCGGGAAGTAATCCTAGTCGTCTAGCAAAATCACATGCGATAAACGAACAAGTAGCACCCGAGTCAAAAAGCACTTATGCATTTAAGTTGTTGATCGAAATAATACCTGCGACTACTTCCCCTGAGACCATCGCGTCTTGGATGGTCATATTAAAGGTACGGGCCATCGGCCTACCAGGCTGCGCTGGACCCCAATAGTTAACTTACCACTATTGGCACCCTTATTCCCGTCCGTCCCCTTCTTTGGGCAGTTCTTTGCCATGTGGTCCATAGACCCACATACAAAGAACCCATGATTCTTCTTCGGGCTTGGACAGTTTGGCGCAATATGACCCACCTGTCCTCAATTATAACACACGGCCTTTCCTTTGAGACAAACTCCTAGGTAAGTCTTTCCGCAGGTCTTGCAGGCCTCCATTCTCCTCTTAGGGTCTCCTTGTTTCACTCCGGTATTCCCCGAGCTAACTACCTTCCTTTTATACCCTTCGCCACTCCTGCTGGCTCCTTCAATCTTCACTCCTCCATCCACCTTCCCCTTGCTTTTCTTGTCCTTGAGGTATTGGCTCAACGCCTCGCTACCACCTTCGGCAATTATTGCCTTCTCTAAAACAACTCCAAAGGAAGTACTTTGGAACACAAAGATATGATTATAGAGCCATGGTTTCAAGCCCTGCTCGAATCGTCGAGCTTTCCTCACTTCTGTATCCACTTGATGTGGAGCGAACCTTACCAGTTCATTAAACTTGGCGGCATACTGGGAAACCGTTATGTCCCCTTATTTTAAATCTAAAAACCGCATCTCCATCCTTCCCTGCATACTCGTGGGAAAGTAGTTCTCGTAGAATATTTTCTTGAACCTCACCCACGTTATCACATCTATTCCGGCCCTTGCCTGATTGGTCTCCCACCAAAAGTTGGCCTCTCCCATCAACATGTAGGTTGCAAAAGCAAACGTTTGGGCCTCGTCGACATTTGCTATCACAAATGCCTTCTCTATCTCCCTCACCCATGTTTGAGCTTCAATGGGGACCGTAGTTCCTTTGAATTCCGGCGGACCCACACTCTTAAAGTCTTTAAATGTAGTAGCCAGTACTACACCAAGATTTACGGGGATATTAGCCCCAGTTTGGTTAAACGTTGCGGTTAAAAGGTTCAAAAATTCCTGCATGGGGTTAACCGGACCTCCCTCCGGTTGATTTGTGTTCACACCTTGGGTACGTGGTACTCTTCTTGGTGGCATTTTGCTGTTACAATAAACACATGTTTCGTTATTATGCATTCCTGTCAGTTAGTTATTATTCCTTATTTAAACAATAACTTAAACATTCATTACTCAATATTTTTTGAAAATAAAAACTTATATTAATTCATCGTAGTATAATACTACATCTGTTACATAAAATAGCCTAAGCTGGATACATTACTTTCCCGCTATTGCTTTCCAAAAATTGGGAATTACAAAAGACTACCCTTGATTATACAAAAGAGGGCTTTACGTCACTACTATATACACAAATATGTACATATCTAACTACTCTAATCAATTACTCGATCATATCTGCCTTAAGGCATTCTCAAAATCTGCCTTGGCAAGACCAAAATAATAATATCACGGTGATAGTATGCTGGCGTCACGCCTCTCTCTCTGAGGATACCCTGACTACCTGTGAATCGGAAATCCTCATGAGAACTCCTATGAATATAGGATATTCTCTCTATCTTTTGTTTCTTGGTCTTTAGCTCGCTCCTAAGTTCAAAGACCTCTTGTTTTAGCTCATGGACCTTGTTCTTAGCCAAAACTCTCTCGTCATGTTCCTGTTCCCACATGGACTCCACGTCAAAGTCTTTTCTCTATAACCGCTTGGAGCTCCGGCTTTTAGCTCTTTGACCTCCCAGCAAGAATGTACGTTCCTATCTATCATCGACATGAGCGGTGACATCATCGACTCTCCCGGAGTTATCTCTGCTTTGCTATTGCTTTTGGGTTAAAGGAGACCGCTTCAACTTCTTTCTTCTATCATGCCGTCAAATCTGCATATGAGGTCTAAGCTTTGAGTCTCTGAGACTCCACCATAACTATCTCGGGATCTGCTGCTATGGGGTTGAGATGATTTCTATCTCGGTTTACCAAGCCCTTCTTGACTACTGTACATCTCTATTTTCACCGACATCTACAATAACACAAAAGTTGATTAGTAAATGTCAGTATAATAAAACACATAACATATATGATGCATTTTTATAAGGTTAACTTCCATCTTTTATTCTTTGACTTTTCTTAAGGTTATGACTTAAGGTTTTTATTTCCCCCTTAAGTTTTATAACCTAAAAGGCTCGATACCAACCTGTGGCGCCCCCAAATCCGGGTATCTTCCGGCTGATGAGATGGTGCTACACGGTGCTACAGTTCACATAAACGTTCAATTGAAATGCCTCAAAAGAACGGATATGTCTTATATATATAACAAAAGAATATTTACATTCCCCATGTTCTTTACAAGCAATACAGTGTCGTTGTCATAATATCAATATTATTTAATACAAAACCTATATTATTACATAAGCAATCTACGGGTTCGCCTTTCCCTTCCCTTTATCCTTGCTGGATCCATCGGTTCGTTATGTCTTAGCTGTATTCATATGGTTCAAGCAAGAATGAGCCTAACTAGCTCAGCAAGTACAACAATTCTAGTAAAATAGCATGCTTGAAACATAGGAATAGTATATCTTCAATAACTGAACAATAGTTATGAAGTACTATTGATAATTCAAAATAGCACTTCTTTTCATTCAAAACGTTTTACAACAACAATATTAAGTAAAACATCAATTCCGGTTCAAAACCGTAAGCATTTCATAAGTACTTTGAAAAGGACATCCCGGCACTAAGTCCGGTATAGCTTACAAGCACGTCTAGGTGATCAAATTATAGTACTCTATGTTGCTCAACACCACATTCATTAAGCGTGTATACATTTAAGTTGTGGCAACCTCACGTGCCTGTCGTTTGACGACAAAACATTTTAGCATACTAAATCTACTTTTAAAAACCCCAACAATATTAGTTTGGTAAATCCTTATCAACACTTGATAGAATAACATAACATACGTCTAGCCGAAAGGATTGGCGTTAACATTCCTCAGATACTAACTCATGCGAAGAATACACGAATCACAAAGACTTGCCCAGATCAAACTGGAACAAGGGTTAGAGTACTTGCCTTTAGCGTCTGCTACAATTTATAACACGTGCACTTTGCGTCTTTAAGGTCTCTACATTAGATGATAGCATAACATAGAACATTAGGTCATGAATGATCACACATGGTTCCTAAAGAATCTTACCCTACTTCTCAATCTAATTACCTATTAGATTGTCATTCGTACATTCATAAGTAATTAACTTAGTCTTAACAATGTTTCATTATAATCCTTTTTCAATTGCTTATCAATTACTAGCCATACTCTATATGTAAACATTCATTAATGTCTTGGTCTTGAAGGTTGGTATTTGCCGTATCGGCTTTTACACTTGATCTGACAACTGTGGCATCACCTATTGTTGCCTAGAACCCGGACTCGACATTGCGGCGCGAGTCTCAGTGTTAATGTTCGCGCTGCGGTGCCACTCTCCAGAAGGTTATGGTTTTGCTCGGCACAAGTTAGTACTGCTGGTATAGGCTAAATAGCCTTGAGTTAAAATATGGCTGACTTCATTACTACCGTAAAAAATTTTACAGACTTTAAATTTCGTCTTGAAAATTCAAACACTTTAATTTATTCACTTGGTTCTAATACTACGATGTTCCGACATTTCTAGGTTATAGAACGACATACATCTTATTAATACATATAATGACAAATAATATCATTGTATTCATTATTTAATTCTTTCAAATATTTTTACAAATGATCCGAATTTCTCGGGCGTTACGGATACTGTGACAATAATTGACTCAATAATATGAGAGATATGATGCAACAACTATCGCAATAATAATTGAGTATAACCTGGTGACTTCTTACGTAAGCATCAATAATCAATACTGGTATTGCTACTATGCAACCCACGTATTCATTGTACTTTTACTACCGAGTAGTTCAACGGTTTTAACGGTAGCACTTTCGCCATTATTTTTATAAAAATATTTTGTCATTTCTCAATCCGACAATAATTTTGTTGTGGGGTCCACCAATGATTATCATTCGTCGCGGATATTCCCCACAAAAGAATATTCCCCAGACCAATCGAATATTATACAACAACTTGCATACTTTGCAAAATTTATAAATATTACCCACAACTATAACATTATATCAAATCCACACCATAATATTAAAAAATATTTTGAGAAATTTAAATCTTTATTAATAAAATTTGGGGTCTCACAATCTCCCCTCCTTATAAAATTTTGCCCTCGAAATTTACGTACATACCTGGTATGCCGAAGAGATGAGGATACCTTGACTTCATTTCAGATTCTAACTCTTGAGGTATAACCTTTGAGTGTTGAATACGATCCTTCTTATCCAAGATTTTAACACGTATCTCTTCATACGTTAAATCTTCTACTATCTCGTCTAGTTTTAATTCAATAATGTGATTCGGGTCATCCACATATTTACGTAACATCGATACGTGAAAAACGTTATGAACACGCAACATACTTGGCAGTAAAACGAGTCTATAGGCCACAGTTCCTACTCGATCGAGGATTTCAAATGGGCCAATTAAAATCGAGGGTTGAGATTTCCTCTCTTCATCGATTCTTGCTTCTAGAATAACGCCCTCTTGAACCTTCTTCTTCATATTCATCAGCTCTGAGTATGTAGCTTAAGCAGCTTTAACTTTATCGATTAAAGTCTATTCTAATCGTATATTCGATATCTTCACGTGGGTCCCTAGAGTCTTTAACTCTATCTCCATCCTTTGTAAGTTATACGAAATGGGTCTTTGTGTTAACAACATCACACTCGTAAACGCATACGATCTTCTACTCAACACGTCAGCTACCATGTTCACTTTTCCCACGATGATATTGAATGGTACGATCGTAATCTTCAACAGCTCGAGCCAACGTCTTTGGCACATTACACGTTTGTTTTGGGTGAAGAAAATATTTGAGGGTTTTAGAAATGGGTTTTGTACTGGGGTCAATACAAAATTCGATTTCACGCTCTAGGGTAGGCTAAGAAGTCTTCAAGAATACGTCAGGAAATTTATTAACAATAGAATTATCATTCAAAACTGTGACTCTCATCCAAGACTTGGACAGCACATGTAATGAAGGTTTCTCCCAACGGAGTTTCAACAGATTAGTCTAATTTCTCCGGAGTCAAATTTAAACGTTGAGCGCAAGCAAGAGAGATAAAAGAATGGGTAGAACCGGTATCTAATAAGGTATAGACTTCACAAGAATTTATAATTAACTAACGATGTCTTTAACTTCGATTCGGGTCACTCGCTTTTGAGAAGTCACGAAAAATGCTCTTCCGAAACCACCGACTTTGTTTTGTCCGTATCCGCCTTTGGTGCCACCTCGTCCAAGTTGGACTTGACTTTGGTGCCGAAAAAATCGAGCTAAATTACCTTCTCTTCTTGAAATTTCCACTTCTATTATCTTGGCTATGATTACCACAAAAGTGGTTACTATTCTTGGCATGATAATTTCCCCCACGATGGTTATCATTGTTCGATGGCGTTTACACCAGTATGATTATTATCGTGTTGTTGGTCGTTACCTTTTGGTTGAGCTAACTCAAGCGGTCTCATGTGCTTCATTCCTTATCTCAATATTTTCATATGTCATTCATGAAACACCGCCACAAAACAAGGGTTAATTGACATATCACATATTATCCTATACTCGACCAACCAATTAAATACCAAATAAACTTAGGTAGGTCATACTAATGAAGGAATTCCCCATCTCTCCCCTCCTAGTTCTTGTCTCACATCTCAGCAAGGGATCATATCCCTAAGCTTTTATACCAACTGTGACCCGCATCCAGGACTTGGATAGCACCTCACAATGATACTTATCAACTTGCCACAATTACTCATGGCATCCCCTGCGAAAAATCTGGCTTCGGTGCATCCCAAGACTTGGAAGTCACGAGATAAAGGCTCGGGCCTCTTTTCTATGGCTTTGATACCAACTGTGACACCCCCAAAACAGGTATACATCACCCACCTTGAGTCACCAGATACAAGGTACTGAATATAAATACAACTTAATTATACAACAGTCGTGTAAAATACGACAAAACATAGGCTGTGAGTATTAATACAAATATTGTCATCTAGACAATATCCACACTCAATGGAGTCCTCATTACATTTATTATCACACTATTTCACAGAATAGTGATGACTACTAATGCACCATCTAGGACCATCACTCTGTTCCCCGACTAGTCCCAGCTACGTTCTCATTTCCTGAAGAGAACAGTGAAAGAAAGGGTGAGCTCAACTAGCCCAGTAAGAAATATTATGACTAAGATAATGCAAAATAAATTAACATTAGCCTTCAACAATGTTAAACTGATAGAATAAAATAGACAACAAGTTTAACTGCATCGGATCAAGCAATCCATTAGAAGAGTCAAGTAAGGTATAAAATCTACTATCTTCTATGATTTAAAAAGTTTTTCATCAACTTTATCGCTGAGACTTAGCTTAATAAATAAAATCGAATCATCTCTGCTCCACGACCAAGGATATTCCTGTAATCATTAATGGTCATGACTATACCGAATAATCATAATCATACCAACAAATGTCCACCAATGAACTACAGGCCAATGAGGACTTTAACCACATCATTCGTCACATTACAGTCATGATTATACTAAATAATCCCTGGTCATAATCATACCAAGTCCATCTATGCACGTAAGCCAAAGATGACTTTCAACATATTATAAACATGAGGATGATGATAATTCAATAAAACAAGTTCACGAATAAATTTTAAAGATTTATAAGTTAATTTATTTTGAACTTAATAACGTCCAAATTGTCAACATGATACTGCTTTATAGAGTAAAATTCAAGAATGCTCAGAAGAATATTTTCATGAAAAGATACTGGATGAAGCACAAATATCAAGGATATTCCACTAATTTCATGGAGTATTGAAGCCAAAGCTTTAACCAACTGAGTATAATAGAATATATGAAACTGCAATGGATTTTCACCCGCCATGCGGTAATCCACGTAGACAGATCATTTCCATAATTTAATAAGGAATGAATACAAAGGATCATTCACCATGAATGTGGTAATCCACATGCGAGTTATTCAATGAATAATAAAGAATGGAATAACTGAAGGATTCACCACGCGTGCGATAAACTGCACAGACAGGTTATTCCCAACAGAATAATAAATAATGGAACCAGGTCCGGCGTAAACGCATAGACAAGATATTTCGACAGAATAATAAATAATGGAAATAGGTCCGGCGTAAACGCACAAACAGGATATTCCGACAGAATAATAAATAACGAAATATTAGAAGAATTTCACCATGTATGCGGTACTTCGAATAAACAGGTTATTCCAACAGAATAATAAGAATGGAATAACAACAGAATTCACCAGGCATGCGATAGACCTTATGAGATAAAGTTATTCCAAGCGAATAATAAATAATGGAACCAGAATTCAGCGTAAAATGCACAGACAGGATATTTCGACAGAATAATAATGAACGGAATAATAGAAGAATTTCACCATGTATGCGGTTCTTCGCATAAATAGGTTATTCCAACATAATAATAAAGAATGGAATAACAAAAGAATTTCACCATGTATGCGGTATACGATAAACAAAGTTATTCAACATAATAATAAAGAATGGAATAATGAAGTTCTCTTCATGAATACGAAAGAAATAATACCCTTACGAAAGTACAACAAATAATATCCCTAACTTAGAAAGCGGATATTGGAGTAATGAAGTAGCAGAATACTTTTCTTCTTTCTCTCTATAGTTTCTCTCTCTAGAGTTTCAGTGAATTCGTAAGAAATAATGAAGGAATGAGCTTCTATTTATAGGAGAATGGGTGAATAGTAACTAATTCATGAAGCGGTCCAGATTAATTTACTTTTAAAGCGGATGGTCCATATTGGTTTACTATTAAAACTTAAAGCAAGACGGTCCATCTTGATTTACTATTAAAACTTTAAACCAGCGATCCATATTGATTTACTATTATAACTTTCCACCAACGGTCTGAAAAATTAGCACATCTCCTTATGGAATAATATTGTACCCAAAAATAATTTGTACCTAAAAGAAATATATTTTACGGGTGAATAGTCCCCCGTGAATAGTAACTCATGAATAGTAACTCATAAATAGTAACTCGTGAATAGTAACTCTGACACGAAAAGTGCCCCGAATACCCGATTGAACAAATATAACCTCCAGACATCAATTATTATTGAAACAAATGTCGATTTCCACTAACACAAATAATTCCAACACAATGGGACTATAAAATTCATCTTTAATCAACACGAACTTATTCATCATAAATATTATAATTCATAATATTTAACAACCAGGTCATTCCCAGAAAAGAGGGGGCTTTCTGATAAGGATTTCTTCCTATTGGCGCGCAATTAGATTATCTAACATCTCCTTGACAGAACTTCTAGACATTGTAAATATTGCAATTTAATAATATTAATAACTCTGTCATCTCAATTATTGATTTAATAAAATAACATATTATGCACATGATAATGTGACAATAATTAGATCAATAATATGAGAGATATGATGCAACAACTACTGCAACAATAATTGAGTATAACTAAGTGACTTCTTATGTAATCATCAATAATCAATACCGTGTGCTACTATGCAACCACGCGTATTACTGTACTTTTACTACCGAGTAGTTCAATAGTTTTAATGGTAGCACTTTCGCCGTTATTTTTATAAAAATATTTTTGTCATTTTCTCAATCCGACAATAATTCCGTTGTGGGGTCCACCAATGATTATACCGTCGTACGGATATTCCCCGACAAAAAGAATATTCTCCGACCAATCAAATATTATACAACAACTTGCATACTTTGCAAAATTTATAAATATTACCCATAACTATAACATTATATCAAATCCATACCATAATATTAAAAAATATTTCGAGAAATTTAAATCTTTATTAATAAAATTTGGGGTCTCACATCCGTGGTGATTTGGGGCCCAGATTTGGGGCTGTCACATTTGTACTTTAAATAATCCAAGTTTAAAAACACCTTATAATAATCAATTGTGAAGTAAAATTCAAGATTAAAGATCAAAACATGGATACAATCAAAGATAGTAACCATAATAGATATTTTGGACAAAGAAGAGAAAATTTCATTTTTCTGTGAATAGTGTCGTATATGTGAATAGTGTTGTATACGTGAATAGTAACCCCGACACAAAAAGGTAGAAATTCCATAATAAAATTCATATCAATATTTCGGCATAATAATATTTGTGACGCTCCCAAAATAGGTATACATCACCCATTCTAAGTCGCCAAATACATGGTACAGAAACAAATACAACTTTATTAATACAATTGTTGTGCAAAATATGACACCACATATACTGTGGATACCAACTGTGACTCTCATCCCTTTACTTGGATAACACCTCACATTGATACCTTACAATGGTATCTTACATAAAGGTACAATCAATAATTGTTTTAGAAATTAAAATCTTTGGAAAATGCTCAAGGAAACCTTCGTACATGGGAGGCCATGCATCTAAGTTATAATAGATATCATATGACTCGAGAATTATCCTTGGTTGACCCAATAGACCCCAAAGAAAAACTAGAAGATTGCTATCATGTTCTTTCCAATGGTGAGTCTTCTCTTGACATATAATTATCTCCATTGTCTCCAATTGAGAATTATATTTCAACCAAACTCCAAGATTATATAGGTAGTGCTCGTAGATATACTTAGCAAGTGGATGTGCACAACCCTGTCTTATGATAACACGAAGTCGTAGGTCATTAGACATCTTGTATGATAGTAGCAAAACACACTTCCAACGTTGGGTTCGCTTCACCCTATTTGATTCACCAAATATAACTACTAAATGATGTATAAAATACAACACACTATTCTAAAGTTCTCAATAAAATTATTTCCATACTGTTTAGGGAGAACTTCCACAACTAGAGACCACCGTTGTATTCCCCTATTACCCCTGCTCGACCCAGCTACACTCTTATTACCTGAAAAGAATTGTGAAGCAAAAAGTGAGCACAACTAGCCCAGTAAAGAATATCATGACTAAAGATAATTAAATTATAAATAGCCTTCGTCAGTAATGAATCAGAGATTTAGAACTTATGGTAGATGATAAAACTTTTCAACCATAGTTGCAACGGAATGAGCAAGCCATTAGAAGAGTCCATAAAGTCTATTATATTCTCCATGTTAAAAGTCCACCAACAATGTTTTATCCCTGTAATTTCAATTAATAGTTCCGGTCCACAATCATGTGAATAACTAATAATCATAATTGTGGTTCTAAATTCCTCTTCTCATCCAGGACGAAGATAATTTTCATCAACTGTCTTTACCTGAAACATCAAAGATCATGGTTATACCAAATCACAGTTCCTGTTCATAATCATACTAATAAATTCATCTTTGCACTACGGGCCAAAGATATTCATCAACAGTTCATCTTTGCACTACTGGCCAAAGATATTCAACAACAGGTCATCTTTGCACTACAGGCCAAAGATATTCAACAACAGATCATCTTTGCATTACAAGCCAAAGATATTAATATCCTAAAGAAATAAATAATCATTTTAGAATTTATATAAACAATAATTATAACCATGTTAATCAATTCACCTTTGTACTTAAGCTAAAGATATTCAATTATAAATTCAATGGTCATGATCATACCAGTCAACAATTCACCTTTGCATTACTGGCCAAAGAGAACCTATAGTCACGATCATACCAATAATCTACCCATCTTTACACTCAAGTGAAAGAGAAATTCCATCACCGAGGTTATAAAAATGTTATATATGATAATAAAAATAATATGATCAAAACATGTATTTAATTTCAAGAGCAATATTCATAAATCAATGATAATTTGGTCAAAAAAAGAAAGCAAGTTTATCGTGAATAGTACCCCATGAATAGTAACTCGTGAATAGTAACTCATGAATAGTAACTCAAGAATATTAACTCGTATTCGTACATAGTACCGTATACGTAAATAATGTCGTATACGTAAATAGTGCCATATACATGAATAGTGTCGCATACGTGAATAGTGTCGTATACGTGAATAGTAACCCTGACTCAAAAAGGTAGAAATTTCACAATAAAATTCATATCAATATTTTGGCATAATGATATTGAATAAAATAATATCATTTACGAAGAAAATAACATCCCTTACCTCAAAAGAACAGTACTTCTGACTAGAATGTCAGATGTAATGCTAAAGAAAACTTGCACTGAATAGCAACTCTCAAAGTATTTAAATACTTACAAGAATACGCTCGATAATATAGAGAAAGAAAAGTTCATATTCTGGTGTGATTTTCAATTCTAACTAAACACCCTATTTATAGGAAAATACTAGAACGCCAAAGGAGACTAAATTAATAAAATATTAATAAAAGTTTTTTCTACGCACACCTCTTTGAATAAAACTCAGCCACCAGAAGTGGGGCCCACCAAAAATCAGCCAACTTCCACAACAACCAAAAGTGGGGCCCACCCATATTTTTAATAAAAATATTTATTTCTGAAACTTCAATAATTCATAATAAATAGCCCTTTTATCAGAAAAATTCGAATCTCATGTCTATTCCATAGGAAATTTAATTCTCTAAAACTTTGTAGAAGAAAGTTGTTCCAAATTCCGCCTCTAACATAAAGAGAAAGGCTTATCGAAATTTCTATTAGAACGATTTCTGAATCAGTCACCTCTTAAAATTCATAACAAATCATACATTAATCTTTAACAGTTCAAAATTTGTGGACATATACTCAACTTATATATGTATAACATATCTGAAACTTACAACGATCCAACAGTCAGATTATAACTCACGCAATATAGCTTAAGAACACTGATTTTTCGGACTGTGAGTCCTTTGGACCAGTTTCATTCAAACAGTCACCACGAAATATCCACAAAGAATTTTTGGGTGATTCAAATTTCTACGTTTAGTTTACTTCTAGGGCTTTCTTTTGATATATGGCTCATCTCCTAATTTATTATACCCAAAGAGTTATGGATTTTACAAAATCAAGTAATAAACTAATTTTCTGAAAATCTTCAAATTTTGTTCTTCTTTTGATTTCTAGATTTCTCTCATTTGATTCATGCACCGTGAATTTAGTGTAAAAATATCACCATTATTATATTATTATATAACCATATTATACATTTATAATGTAATATAATAATATATTTGAATAAATTATTTTATCAGAAAAGATAAAATATCAATTTTCAACAATTATCACTTTTCTAAAAATTCCTCCATTTATATCCCCATTAAAATAAATATTTCCTTATCATATAAATCAATAATTAATTACAAAATCACACTTATGACAACCAGGTCGTTCCCAGGAAAGAGGAGGACTTTTTGATAAGGATTTCTCCTTACTGGCGCGCAATTAGATGACCAAACCCCTTTCCTAGATAGAAATTCCTTAGACATTGCCAATAATGTTATCTAACAGTATTATTCAAATAATATGAATTATTGATCTGATAATGGAAATAATGTGCAATGACAATTATTGAAACAACAATAATATAAAATATCCACGTAGCAATTATTAAATTAATAAAATAAAATATTCTCTACAAAAAAATGGGCCTTCAGCAACAACCGATTTTCGTTGCTAAAGGTGCCAAATTTCGTTGCAAAAGGGTTTTGGCAATGACTTCTTTATCATTTCGTCTTTCGTTTCTTGATGAATGGCGTTGCTAATTGTTCCAAGAACTAAGCTTTTTTTGTTGCCAAAAGTAATACATTTACAACGAAATTTGGCTTTAAATGCAGAGACATCGATCCTTTAGCAACAAAATGTATTGTTGCAGAATAATTAAAATTCCGTTGCTAAAGCCTGCTAATTGGCAATGAAATAAAAAAAATTTACAACGACCATGCATTTAAGTTGCAATTGACACCATTTTGCAACGACATTTTTCGTTGCAGTAAATTATGAAAATTGTTGCCTAAGCTTGCTTTCGTTGCGGAATGTAAACTTTTTAGCAACGATTTTGTTCTTGATTATATTATTTGCAGCGACATTATCTTTGAATCGATGTGAAAATGTTTGTTCTTTGGTTATTTTTAATAGCAACGAAAGTCGTCGATTAGCAACGACATTATATGTTGTCGTTTCTTTATATGTGCAACGAAAGTTGATATGATTTGCAACGATAAAAAATGTTGCATTTTATGTTAGTATTAGCAACAATATCCTCTCTGTTATTATTAGGTTAATTTTTCATTGCCAAATATTATATTTTTAATGCCAATAGCAACAAAAATTTATTGCTAAATGTATAAAAAATTGTTGCTATATTAAAACTTGTTCAATGCTTTGGTAACGAATTATATTGTTGCCAAATCAAAATTTGACATTTTTTTGTGTAGCTGGCTGGCTCAATATCCCCATAGCAAATAATGGCAAAAATACAAAAAAACTAAAATATTATAACTTAATAAAATCATCCACTACATAATCATTAATTATCTTTACAATTAATCATCTAAAGCTACCACAGTTCTTTAACCAAAGTATATATCTACATATATAGCGAGAGTACACTTCATAATTTCGTCCCTTGTCTTCCGTAAACGTAGCACGGCAAGGCAGGTCGTAGAAGCAGTCTTCCTGCACATATTTAAAAATAATACTCCCTCTGTCCCAGGATAAAATCCTGGTGGACTTTTCACGCATATTAAGAAGAGGAATAAAATGACAAAATTATCCATAATAATGTCATTAAATATGGAGAGAGAATTAGAATAAGAAAAGTATGAGATATTTAATGCTACGGGCATAATAGAAAAAAATGTGTAAAAATTTTGTTATTAAAAGAAAGTGGACATTTAACATGGGACAACCCAAAATAGTAATAAGGACTTTTATCCTGGGACGGAGGGAGTAGTAAAGTCAGGAAAATGAAGGGAAATTATGATCATAAAGGTGCTGGTATCTATATATTAATAAGACATTTTATCTATATTTAACACATTTCACTTACTGACTATTGCACAATTTTCCAACTATCCACACTAATCAATCCTAATATATTCAACATTAACCTTCAAATTCAAAAAACTATAAAAATTATTGGTACCTAATAATAACTGAAATTTGTATAAAGGTGTGAACACAATCAAACTCACACTGCCCACCTATGCATACTAACACTGGAGATTAGTTTATAGCATGAATATCATAAAGACCTCAAATTTTTTTAGTGCCAAAAAACATTAATCTATAAAAATTTATTGCATCAATAAGAATATATCTAAATTTGGAGCCATTTGAAGGTAAGACAATCGATTAGGCATTTGCTTCGTAATTATCATCAATCAAACAAGAAACTATCATAACCCCAAACAAACAATTCGATGTTTTTCTCAAAGTTATGAGAAATCTCCAATTGTGTAAAAGAGAACCGAAACTATAAATATATTTTTGTTGGATTATCATAAACAGTTCAAATATTGATGCAAAGAGCAAAATAAAAAAAAATAAAAAATAAGTTAAATGGAAAGCTACACACCAGAAGAGGGATAATTTACCTGTAGGATTTGAGCAAACCCAAATTGGGCCTGAAGAAATTAGTGCAGGGGATGGAACAAAAATGATTACCAATTTTGACTGTAGGTGTGGAAGAGAGGGAAGAAGGTTTGTATAACCGTATGCGATTGCAGCAAAATTGTTACTAAACTCAGTACTCGCCGAGCTCTCCCCACTGAACCTTGCTATGCTAAACTGGACTCTAGACAACTGCTGCAGAATGGTGGATATAAAAATTCTCCATCAGTTGTGCTGGCTGAAAGAAAAGAAACTGAGTTATAATCTGTTTCTACTAGTAACAGAGGACTAATGAAACAACAAAATATTGTTGAAAGGCTTGACATCAGTGCAATTACATGATACATTTCAATATACTGATCATTAGCTCTTAGTTGTTACCATATGTATATCTTTAAGGGCGGTAGATGCCATCGACTCTTCGCCTGAAGATTTTGCAAGTCTATGAACTGAATTAACATCTGTGATAAGTGAGACTTGTGCAGCACCCTGCACAGTGTTTATGAAAGAGAGTCTAGGAGAAGGACAAGATTGTGTAACATCATGCAAATTAGACTGCCCACAATATTTCGCAGCCATAAATGAGGTTAACCCAAGATGCTCAAGTGGTGAACCGAAAGTGATAGAGCCTACTGGAGATGCTGGTCCTACTTTTTCCTTGTTCATTATGCTGCACAATATGATTTAACATAAAGTAGTATGCTAATGTGAGAAGTTGCTTACAAAGTAGGAATCAATGAGACTAGTATAAAAGATTTCTAATTGCAAAATAAGGAACAAAAAAAGTAACCACCAATTTCTTGTTTTTACTCTATACACTTTAACATGCATCAATAAAAAATAGTCAACATCATACAAAAACTAGGGAACCGAATGAAAGGCCTGGGCTATTGGCAGTTAATATTATTATATTATAAATCTGAAGCACAACAACAACTAAATTCCATATTTCTAATTCATCCTATCACAGTCAAAATAACCTCCAAATTATTGCACAATTGTAACATACCACACTACTAAATTTTATATTACAAAAGCTATGGACAAGAAAATTACCTCAAACGCGATTAAATTAGTTGATTTCCCAGTGCAAGAGGATCAATTTAGACAGTATAACATTAGATAAATGAACCAATGCACAGTCAAGTATTTTTTTTTCAAACACTTTACACTCGTAACAAACTTAAAAAATGTACTTTATAAAATTGCATATCCACAAAACTCAAATCAACATTTAATAACATATCAAAACAAAAATTCAGATAAACTATATAAACTAACTTTAAAAACCTTCAAGCCAACGCATACCTCCGGTATCTGTCAGGTATAGGGCTTTCTCCTCCACTGTATCCGGGACTGTCCTGATGCTCAGGCTTTAAATCTGGGCTAGCTTCACGACGGTAATCATCAGGACTAACCCTCTCTGTTCGAGGGCTAGGGATCCGACCATGATCATACTCAGGAGTAAGCACATCTCTCGGGCTGGAGCCTCGCACAGGGTCAGGGCTAGGCCTCTCTCTTCGAGGACTCATGATGTATACAGGCCCCCCTATGCTGGCGATCTGCACTAAATTGCAAATTAGGGTTCATGAGAAATTGGGGAAAATTGCAGCAGCGCTATATTTGGTAGATTAAATAACAAACTTATCGATTATATGAAAACTTGTTGCCGATCTAAAGTACATTGCGATTAGAGATGATGAGAAGAGCATAAATCAAAGCGAAACATTGGTTATGTTGTGTTTCACCAACTGGGCTGCGTTTTATCCCAATTCGGATATCCAGCCCTTCATGTTTCTAAATTTTAATCGACGGTTAAGATGTTATATGATACTTTTTGATCCATAACAAATAATTGTTAGAGATCATTCCTATTTTATAATATATATATATATATATATATATATATATATATATATATATATTCATATAAATATTTATAAATAAATATTCATATAAATTTATCTTTAAAATTTATAAAAAATATTTATTTATAAATTTATAAATATTTCATAAAAAATTTATAAAATTTAGATATGAATATTTTTTTATAAATATTTATATGAATATTTGTTTATATATAAATATATATATATATATATATATATATATATATATATATATTTATATATATAAATATTCATAGTTACTTTATATATATTTAGTTTAATTTTGAGATTTGTTTAGTATTTTATTTAGTTTGACAAGAAATTTTGAAAAATATATATGTGTCTATATATATATACACACATATCAGTAGAATAAATTTAAAAATATTAGAGACTACAAAAATACTTTTTTTGTAAAGAGAAATATTTATATATATATGTGTGTGTGTGTGTGTGTGTGTGTGTGTGTGTGTGTGGTAGTAAAATTTATCTAATACATAAAAAATATAGCATGAAGCATGAAAAAAATTTAATAATGACTTATAAGTCAAAAAAAGTTAAAATTTAAGTTATTGTCAAACACTAAATAATAACAAATGACTTATAACTTAGTTTGACCAACTTAGAATAATATATATATGTATGTATGTATGTGTATATATATATATATATATATATATATATATATATATATATATATATATATATGATCAGATCAAGAAGCATTCTCCTTAAATAGCATTAGCTTAAATAGCATTCTTTTATTAAAACTACGTGCGTTTTGGAGGGACGCGATGGCATTGTATTTACAAAATGCCACCGCGTCCAAAACAACGTAGTTTTAATAAAAGAATGCTATTAAGAAGAATGCTATTTAAGAAAATGCTCTCGTTTTCATCATCACATCGAGATTATATATGTTTTATTTTGAAAATAATATGTATGTATATGTATATATATATATATATATATATATATATATGGTAGTAAAATTTATCTAATACATAAAAATATAGCACATGAAGCATGAAAAAATTTAATAATAACTTATAAGTCAAAAACTAAAATCTAAATCTATATATCTTTTTGGGTTTATAGCAAAAGATAAAAGTTGTGTAATTGTAACTATAAGTCTATAATAAGAATAAAAAAATAATGAATTTTAAAATAAAGTTTATTAATAAAAGAATGATAATTTTATTATTTTTAATAAATATAATGATTAATGTTTTAAATTATAATTGAGTAAGTTTTTATCATTTTGAAATATTAAATTTTAAAATGAATACTTTAATTATAACTATAGTTAAAATAAATAAAAAAAATAGAATGTTTTAAAGTATAGTATTAATGAATGAATGTTAATTTATTTATTTTTAATAAATACAATAATCAATAATCTAAATTACAATTCAAATAACTTTTCATCATTTTTTAAATTCTAAATTTTAATTTTAATTTTAAAATGAATGCTCTAATTACAATTATAAATAGAATAAGAAAAAAAATAATGAATTTTAAAATATAGTTCATTAATTCGAATTTTTTCCAAAAATTTGTCTCTCCACTAGCTTGAACTCACAACTTCAAGTTTGAAACTTTTGTTATATGACCACTGGAGCACCACAGGTCAGTTGTTAATATCTTGCAAGGATTATTCTTTATATCAAAACATTTCATTCCCCCCAAAAAAAAAAAATTAAAATACTACATTGTTACTACAATTTTGCTACATTTCACAACTTTTTCCTAATTTTAATGAGGGGGTGGGTGGGTGATCTCAATTTCTACCATCAAGATCTTAGTGGCACAACAAATGAATCAGAAGAAAAAAAAAATTTATTTCGACATTAAAATCTTACTAAATCCTTGTTCAAAGAATTAAATAGTTTAAAATATTGTTAAATTTAAACAAATAATTTAATTCTAAAAAATAAACATGGTGGTTATGTTAGGTATATAGATAGGTATTTCTTTACTCTTTAGTTTTTCTCCTTTTCTTTTTATTTATTAATTTATATATTTTTATTTTTTGGTTTCTAGTTTTCAAGTAGTATTTTGTTAGTGGTTACTTTTAGGAACAAAATCGTGGCGTGGCGGCGTGGATAATGGGAATTTGGATTTGAATATAAATTATTTTCATTATAAAATGTAATGGGAGAATTGTTATAAAAAACTCTTGTTCGTAATGATAGTCGTGTGTTTCATTTACACATCTTAAATTATTATAAATTAAAAATAATCATACATTTCAAATTTATTCTAGATAAAAATTTAATTTGAAAAAAATATTGTATGTGGTTATTATTTATTTAAAAAATATTTACTTGAAAAATATTTATTTAAGTCCATAATCATAAATTATCCATCATTTTTTTGAAAAATGTTAAAAATGCTCTTTATTTTTATATTACTATAAAATACCATAAAAATTTTAACATGTCCTTACTTTTATTATCAAGTAATTACATTTTTAATTAATATTACAAAATAATTAGGAAAAATAAAATTTTAAGTAAAGATTATCATTTTATAAAATAAACGAAACTAAAGCCTTTAAAAGTATTTGTAAAAACATGGGTATATATACGACTGGATTCATCTTATGCAATAGGTTCTGTGTTGTATTTTAAATTTTTGGGGAAAATGAAATCTTTTGATATAAAGATTAATCCTTGCAAGGTGTTAACAGTTGACTTGTGGTGCTCTAGTAGTCATATGACCAAGGTTTTAAACTTGAGTTTATGAGTTCGAACCAGTGGAGAGACAAATTTTTGGAAAAAATTCGAAAGAAGCCACGTCAGATCTGCCACGTGTAAAATTACAAATATAAAATGCCCACGTTAGATGCGCTTACGTGTGACACGTCATCAGTCAGCCGCACGCATATAACGCTTACGGGGTTCAAAGTCCAAATTTTCTAATAGAAAGGGGCTCGGTTTGCGTTGTGGGAAGAAAAGGACTCAATACCCAAAAACCACTAAAGTTCAAGTGGTCGATTTTGCATTTAACCCACTTAAACACCATTGGTGCAACTTAATTGGTCTATCTTGGGAACCATTGGCACGAATTAATCGGTGCGATTTTAGTCGATTTTTTGGTGCAATTTCGGGAGTGATTTCGATTCCTTGCCCATCCCTTCTTAAAAAGTATATATGTAAAATAACGAGTTACGAGAAAAATTCATATAAATAATTTAGAAATTAATTATATTTTTTTTTTGAAAATTATAAGTGTGTGAATATGATTATTATAAACTACATCCAATTAACTACAAACTTTAATTTTTTTAAATTAGAAAATATATCTATATGTGCTCAATTTTAATTTCAAAAATTATAACTTTAAAACAAATAAAATTGGGCATTTATTTTGAGACAGACGGAGTGAAACATTTCACTGTATAAAATAAATTAATTAATATGGAACAACTTATAAGTACAATTTATACAGCTTATATGTACAATTTATATTAGTAAATTTTAATTGATTTTTATGATCGATTATGAATGATGATGTATTTGATATGTCTCCCATTTATGATATGTATTTTTACAACTTTAAATGGTTGTAATTTGTTAGTAATTGGTCAATATTTTTTTATTTTTAATTTTTTATAAATAAATTGAATAAATTGTTTATTAGGTGATTGACATTCGAATTCGGATATTTGAATAATTTGTTTATTCGAATAAAAATTGTAAACGAATATGTTCCGCATTTGGACATAATTTTTAAATACTAAATACGAATATTTTTTGACAATTCTCCGAATACCGAATATGGTCTTACAAAAACATACGTATTGGGATTATCTTAATTTAAGGTAACATTTTAATAGTCGTTGCAAAAAGTTGTATAAAATATGCAACGAAAATAAAAATTGTTGCCAATGAATGTGATCCATATTAGGCAACAAAATATAGCAACAAAAAAACTTTCATTGCCCAGGATGAGGAAAAATCAAGTGGTTATAAATTTTGCAACGAATTTCTAACGAATTTTGTTTTCGAATTTTGCAACGACTTATAAATTTCGTTGCAAAAAGTTAAAGCCTGACACAATCTGTAACAAATGACAAGTTTCATTGCTAAACATACACTTTTAGCAACGACTGATAAAGTCGTTGCCTTGCCTGAAAAATCGTTGCTAAAGCCCCATTTTTAGCAACAAAAAAACTTTCGTTGCCCATGATGACAAGAAATCAAGTGGCCGAAAATTTTACAACGAATTTCTAACGAAATTTTTTCCTACCAATGAATTAGCAACGAAATTTTGCAACGACTTATGAATTTTGTTGCAAAAAGTGAAGGCCTGATACAATCTGCAACGAATGACAAATTTCGTTGCTACACATATACTTTTAGCAACGACTTATAAAGTCATTGCCCGAAAAATCGTTGCTAAATGCCCATTTTTGTAGTGATTGAACAGTAATTACTGTAACAATTATTGAGTAGTGCCTTCTTAAGTAAGAATCAATAATTAAAAATCTTTTGCAATAATAGTGTGTTCTCTTTGTGCAACCATGCGTATTACTTATTTTAACCACCGGGTATTCCAACAGTGTTAACGGTAACCATTACGCCGTTATTTATAAAAACTCAACTTGTCGTTTTTTTCATCCCACAATTATTACATTATGGAGCCCTAAATGTGCTTGGCTTGGTAAATGCGAATATTCCACGGCGGTAAGAATATTCCACGACCAAACGAATATTCCCCGACAACAATGAATATTTTATAACCACTTGCTTATTTAAAATTGTGACAACCCGAGAATTTGGATATTTATAAAATCTTAAAATATTGAATTAAGATTAAATAATAAACCTAGACAGAAAATAAGTGAATGGATTTGAGATTTCCGGTAAGGAATTTTGTGAATTTAAAATTTCTGTGGGGAATTATTCAGGATTAAGTATATAAGAGGATATGTTATGTGTATATGGTATTATATGTGTACAATATGTGGTTAAGGGTCAAGGGTTGACCAGATAATATATATCAGTGGCAAACCCTAATATTTTATTAAGAACGTCAACGTTAAGTTAGAAAATTCTTACGATTTATAAGAAACCCTAAAACCGGTTCTGGAAAGCCTATATTCAGTTCCACGAATTTAAAACCCTAATTCGGAATTAGGAAACCCTATTTTGGGAATTCAAATGCTAGTATAAGGTTTAAACGTTATTAATTATAATCTAATTAGGGATAACCCTAATTGGCTATTTAGAAAATCCTAATTTCTGGATTAGAAACCCTAATTTATAATTAGGTAAAACCTAATTGTTAATTTAATAATTTTAATGTTAATTAGGAAACATTAATCCTAATTTCCAAGTTATAAGTAATTAGAAAACCCTAATCTAATTAGGAAACTTAATTTCTAAATTAGAAAAATTATTTTTCTATTTAAAACCCTAATTCTTAGGTTATAAACCCTAATGTACAATTATGACCCTAATTGCTAAAATAGCAATTTTAATTAGGAAATAATAATCCTAATTAGCAAGCTTGGATTATGATTAGGAAATTTTAATATAATTATGGAAGCCTAATTATAATTTAGAAATATTAATTTTCTATTTTGAAAACCTAATTTGGAAATCTTAGAAATTAATTACAAAAACCTAATGGTTAAACCCTAAACCCTAAGGGTTAGGGCAAAAGACTAGTATGCCATTAAAATTAAATGTGAAATGACTATAATGCCCTTTTTCAATTCTTTAATGTGTTGGAGTGTAAATCTAGCCCTATTATTGGTTGTTCACCAACCCTAAGCCTAGCATGTGACTTTTATCTCACAAATCAGCAGCAATATCAGCCAACATTCATTGCATCAATAATACATATAGATTAAAAGTAAGAAATGACTTACTTTATTTTTCAAAAGCTAACAACTCTCTCTCTAACCTTCAAATTCTGAGAGTGAAATGGAGTGATAATATCATCTTATTTCATATCTTAGCTCCCTAGGATGAGAATCAAAGGATCAGATTCAAGATCAAGCATCAAAGTGGTATCAACCCTAAAAAATTTAAATCATGTGATCTTATGTTATATGCTGTAATTGGTTGATTAATATTATGTATTAGAGTGTCATTGAGTGATCTGGGTTGTAATAACTTAGATCCATATCATCTTGATGCACGAAAATAAAAATTTTGAAATTGATCTATGAACCTTAAAATATGGCCTAACAGCCGAATGTCAAGGCTCATAGATCACTACCTGTTAATTGCTTTTGTGTTTTAAGAGTTTGTACTTGTAGTATGTTGTAAGGGCTTTGATCTGGAACTTGTATCAAGTCCAGACCATGTGTAGATTGAAAGATATATACGGTTAAAAGGCTTTGACCAAGCACGAAAACTGCTTTCTGGGCAGCCCAGAAATCTCTGACAACGTTTTGTAGGCCACGGATCTCGCTGTATTTAAGTGTTTATGCCATGTTAGTGTTTTACTTGTGTAGACTGATGTATATACTATCGATCCATGCCTCTAGAATCGTTAGATCCTTCACTGAATTAAATGTGATGCCCCCAAATCCGGGTATCTTTCAACTCGACAAATGGTGCTACACGGTGCTACAGTTCACACAAACATTCAATTGAAATGCCTCAAAAGAACGAATATGTCTTATATATTTTCAAAACAATATTTACATTCCCACAGGTTCTTTATAACCGTTACATTTGTCCTTGTCATAATATCAAATATTATCATTTTAGAGTTTATGCCCTAGAGGCCAATTATTTGATATAATTGTAGCGTTTTGATATTATATTTGATTGAATAAATATATGATTTTATTATGGTTTTATTCTTTGCGTAATATAATTGTTAACATAATAAAATTCCTTAGAATAGTGATACAAATTATATAGTTTCAAGTATGTGACTTGAACATGAGATTATATATTACCATTAGTATCGGTGTTCTTAAATGTCCCTAATCGAGTATCATTGTTGATGGGACAACAATGATGCATTGAGACTAATATGTGGATGTTGATGACCAAATCTCATTGGTCGTAAATATATGAGATATTAAGTCGATGCGTAGAGTACGTATTGAAAACGATGTCTTTGGGCGGACCCACCATGAGAATTCTATATGGAGCATTATCGCGAAGTGTCATTAGCAATTCTCATAGTGATGATGATGTAATGGTCCTCAGGCACGAAATCGCTATATTCTTACTACGAGAATTTATGTACTTTGATATCATCAAATGTCACCTTTAATAGGGTGGACTATAAAGGTGATTATTGGGTTCATCATTAATCGTGTGAGAAATATGAGTGATCTAGATGGAATTTAACCATCCTATATATTATGGGTGATATCCATAGGCCTCTTGATTGAGTGGGACTATGAAATGCATGGCCATGCTCAAATAGTGATTTGTTTCATATAGTCTACTCATTGATCAAGAAAACTTCAGATTAAATTATGAAGAGTATGACACATTCCATGACTCGAGTTTAATCTAGGATATTAAGGTTAAAAGGATTAAATTACATTGAAACATTGGTCACGAAAAGGTTGCATCGAATCATCGATCTTATTATTACTTGGGTAGCGGTGATGCATTACTAGATGCAGCTCCTTTGTTTATAATTTTATAATATGATTTTAAAATTATTGCCAGCGTAATAATAACCTATAAGGTCACTACATAGAAACGTTATTTAAAAGGGAATTAATTTAAATTTTAAGGATTTAAATATATTAATATGATTAATAGTATTTAAATCACAATTTAAATTAAAAGGATAATTATATATATGTATATTAATTAAGTAAGACTTATATATATATATATATATATATATATATATATATATATATATATATAAATTAGGATTTTATAAAATTAGGTTTTGATTTGATTAATTCCTTTTAACTACTATATATATGATATATATATATAGCGACTCTTAGGGTAAGATATCATAATTGAAAAACCTGGCCAGCTCTTAGAGAGAGACTAGAGAAAAGCAGTTTGGAAAATCCATTCCTTTTGGTGGCTAGTCATGAAGTCCTTCTTATTGCGAGAATCGTTCGACGGTTAAATGCGGCGTTCGATGTGAATCTAGTAAGCCTTGATCGGTTTGTATTGCGTTGGAGATTGAGCCTTGATCGGTTTGATTCTCGTTTTTGTTTATATCTGGTATAATCTCTAAACCTCTGAATTAATTGATTTTTCGCATGGATCACATTTTTAGGGTTTGAAATTGCTTTAAAATTTTAATTTCATTTATGCGTTTAAATGTAAAGCCCTGACGGTGGTATCGAGCTACTTGCGAAAAGATTAATTGATTCGTGTTTTAATTGTATTTGATATATATGATATATGATGATGCGTATTTCTAGATATAAAATTGAATATATGATATTAGATTGTATGTGTATTACAGTAATATATATGATAATCTTTATTAATCATTATCTTTAATCGGTGGAATAACAATATAACTATTCTAATCGGATTAGAAGCATGAAGAATCGTTTTAATATGATTAATCGGCTGGAAATATATGATAAATTGCAGGGTGTCTTGTTATTCGTTTTAATATGATTAAATCGAAGCTGGACATATATGATTTGTTATTATGGGTGTTTTGGTGGATTAAAATGTATGATTAAAGCTATTTTGGAAAGATTAGTATGGAAAAATTAATTGCATCTGAGAATGTAGTTGGAAAAATTTTTTCGGTGTTTTTTTTTTGAGCCACCATTCATTGATTGTGGTCGGTAGGACCACCCCATTGATCGGAGAGACCCCCCATGGACCCATGGGTCGTGGCGCTTGCGATGGTCGTGTCCCTATATTTTATATATAGTTTTCTTTAATTATATATAAATTGTTATGTCTTTATTGTGATATGCATGGTGCCTGATTATGGCCTTTTGACCCATAGGTTAGTGGTTTTGGTTTTTGAAATACGACTTGCATATGGTGCCTTTCTATAAATTCTAATGTAATATTCTCTTCTCATCTAAATCCCCTAAGAATGTAACTTTCGAGGTTTCTTTATATCATGTAATAATCGTAATTGATGAAGATGTCGAGATGGAGAACCTGATGGAAAGATGATGATGGAGAGGGAGGCGCGTCTTTGAGAGGAAGATCGAGGAAGTTATTTATTTTAAGATCTTTTACCACCTTAGATTGACCTTGATCTTTCATTAGCTTGAAAAGATTGACGATGGATTGGGCCATAAGCATGACACATTTAATTTTGCACTTTATTTATGCTTGTATGTGATATGATATGATTAATAATGTGCATGCTTAATAAGATTAAAATTGGTGAGATCTAAATTAATAAAATCCTCATTAAATTATTAAGTCTAAATCGGATGCCTTCGATGAATAACACTCATCAAGACCTTGATCGATAGATGTAGGTTTGCCGAAGCAAAGTACCCTATTTATCTAGGTAAGATGCGATAGGATAATTGTGATATCAAACTATTAAAATCATTGGGCTGACTTAACTAAGTTATCTCGATAGGATTGTGGACTTAGAGGCATAGAGTTTGGTTGGTACCATTAGATGGACTAGAAACAAATGTTGTTTACCAAACTATCCGGGAGTTATATATGATATAATTGACAAAGGGTTGTCTACCTAAATAATTATGTTTTGAGAGAATAGCGAAAGCTAACTTAAGGCGTAATGAAATATGGATCTTGGCTCACTAGAAAGATTTAATAGAAAATGCTTTAGAATTAATGGTGAGGGCTATTAATTTGAATAAAATAGTGGGAGGTATATTTTGAATGTCTTATTATCAATTATATAATATCAACTACGTAATTTGACTTATTATTGTTGCACTTATAAATTGTAGATATCAAATGGCAAACAACAACAACAACACAAATAGTCTTTCATTACGATCGGTCCTTGAAAAGGACAAGCTAAGTGGAATTAATTTCCTTGGTGGCATAGGAACTTGAGGATTGTCCTCAAACAGAAGGCGTAAGCTATATGTCTTGATGGGCCCATTTCTGCGGCACCGGTATCCTTTGCTGCGTGCGGAGCACAATGCTTCTGAAGCATCGAAGATGATGCTCTGGATGTGAGTTGTGTCATCTTGCAACCATGAGCTTTGAGCTTGAAGCAACATGAGTTGATGGATGCTTATGAGATGATCGAGCATCTCGAGAAATTGTTCGAAGAAAGGCGTGCTTTCGGCGGGGAGAGGTATAATCTAAAGCAAGGCGTTGTATCCTTTGCAAAATGGGTGAGCGTGATCCGGTTGGTCCACATGTCTTTGAAAATGATTGGGTATATTGAGTACCTTGATAGGTTGGGTTTTCAATCACTCGGGAAGCCAAAATGACCTTGTTTTGCAATCTTTGAGCAATGACTACTCTCGATTTGTTATGAACTATCTTATGAATGAAATTGAAAACCCCTTCTTGAGTTGTTGAGCATGTTAAGAAGCTGAGAACAACATGAAAAAGCGAGGACCGCTCCCATAATGATGGTGCAAAGGGGAATGCTAAGGGAAATTGGAAAAAAGAAGAAGATAGGATCTAAATCTTTTGCCAAACCCGATTCCAAAACCAAGCAGGCTTTAAAACCTAAAGGTGGGGTGGCTAAAGAAGGTGAATGTCATACATGGAAAACACAGACCTTTGGAAAAGGAGGCTATCATGCTTATCTGGAAGAAGTGAAGAAAAGAAAAGGAAATCGACTTGATTCGGTATATATGTTATAGAAGTCGACTTATCTACTTCTACATCATGGGTATTGGATCTTTGGATGTGGTTCTCACATTTGTGTTAATGTGCGGGGACTCAGAAGGAGTAGAACTTTAAGCGAAAGGAGAGGTTGACCTCTGAGTTGGAAATAGAGCAAAAGTTCTTTTTGCCTTTTGGTAGTAGGAACTTATCATTTATCTTTGCCCTTTGGGCTAGTTTTAGAATTAGAAGATTGTTATTTTGTACTGCTATAAGCAAAAACATTATTTACATTTCTTGTTTGGACAAGAAAGGTTTTCATTTATAATAAAGAACAATCGTTGTTTGTTTTACTTAAATGATATTTGTTATGGTGTTGCACAATTGTTTATGGTCTCTATATTCTTGATTTAGAAATGCTATCTATAACATAAATACAAAAGCGATTTAAATCAAATGATTGAATCAAGCGTATCTCTCTGCCTTTGTCGTTTAGGCCATATAAATGAGAAGCATATCAAACTCCATAAAGATGGGTTCTTGGATTCATTTGATTTTGAATCATATGAAATCGAGTCTTGTTTATTAGGCGAGATGACTAAAGCCCCTTTCTTTGGACCGATTGAGCGGGCTAGCGATATATTGGGACTTATCGTAGTGATGTATGTGGACCCATGAGTTAGTTAGCAAGAGGTAGGTTTATTACTTCATTACATTTCTTGATGACTTTAGTAGATATGGATATGTGTATCTTATGAGACACAAATCCGAATCCTTTGAAAAGTTCGAGGAATTCAAGAATGAAGTTCAAAACCAATTTGGCAAAAGCATAAAAGCCCTTGATCCGTCGAGGAGGTGAATACTTAAGCCGAAGACTTTGATGACCTTCTAAAGGGTGTGGTATTATATCACGACTCACTCCACTGGAACACGCAATGGAATGGTGTATCGAGAGGAGAATCGAACCTTGTTGGACGTAGATACGATCGATGATGAGTCATACGAGATCTTCGATAAGCACGGGGTCGTGCCACAGAGGCATTTGCATTCACATAGCAGTGTTCCTACAAAGGCGGTTCGAAGAAGACACCATATGAAATGTGAATGGGAAGCGTCCTAGTATATCGTTCATGAAGATTTGGGGTTGCGAGGCGTTAAGTAAAGCGTCGAATTACGACAAGCTCGGACCCAAATCGACAAATGTAATTTTGTGGGATACCCAAAGGAAACAAAAGGGTATTATTTCTACAAACCTTACGAGAACAAAGTGGTTGTTGCTCGGCTGGTATTTTTCTAGAAAGAGAATTTGTCTACAAAAGGAAGCGAGTGGGAGGAAAGTAGAACTCGAAGAAATTCGAGAACCACAAAATATCATTGAACTGAGTTGGAACATGGCGGGAACCACAAGAAATTGTGGAAAGTGAACACTGCTCAAATTACAAGTCATTCGTAGATCTGGTAGGACCATGAGAGCACGAGAGATATTATGGATATCTTGTGACTCGAAAGCGGCGATGTGATGCTCATAGATCGAAGATGAGCACACTTCTACCAAGAAGCTATGAATGGACGGATTCGAGAAATGGCTTGAAGCCATGAAATGCGAGATGGACTCCATGTATACTAACCAAGTATGGACTCTGGTTGATCCACTTGAGAAGAAAATAAAACCAATCGGGTGCAAGTGGGTTTCAAGAAGAAAAGCAAGCATGGATGGTAATGTACAAACCTATAAAAAGTATTTGGTAGCAAAAGGTTTCAAACAAATTCAAGGTGTTGACTATGATGAAACCTTCTCTCCGGTGGCAATGGTTAAATCCATCGAGGATCTTACTTCTTATTGCGACTTTTTATGATTCTGAAATCTGGCGGATGGATGTCAATTTGCTTTCATAGCTTGAAATCTCCTTGAGGATGTGTATATGACTGACTTGAGAGGTTTTGTCACTCAAAGGATCTTTGGAAAGGTATATAAGCTGCGGCGATCCATTTATGGATTAAAAGCAAGCCTCTCGGAGTTGGAATCTTGATTTGATGAAGCGATCGAAAGAATTTGGCTTTATTAAAAATGAAGATGAACCTTGTGTATATAAGAAGGTTAGTGGGAGTCACATTGTATTCCTAGTATTATATGTTGATGACATATTAATTATTAGGAATGACATTCCTTCCTTCTACAATTTGTAAAAACATGGTTAGGAAAATGTTTCTCCATGAAAGATTTGGGCGATCTTTGCTACATTTTAGGTATCAAGATCTATAGAGATAGATCAAGAAAAATGCTCGACTAAGTCGAAAGTACATATATTGATAAAGTGTTGAAGCAGTTCGACATGCAAGAGGCGAAAAGAAACTTACCGTGACTCGTGGTGTAAAGATCTCTAAGGCCCGATGTCCTAAATCACAAGATGATGAGGAGGCGTATGAGAAAGATCCCTTATGCTTGACAATTGGATCTATTATGTATCTGATGATATGTACTCGTCCGGATGTCTCGTATGCTTTGAGCATAATGGCGGATACCGATCGAATCGGTGAAGGTCCTTTGGACGAATGATCGAGAATATCCTCGAAGTACACGAAAGGACTAAGGATTCATTCTTGGTATATGGAGAGTGAAGGCGAACTAGCGATAAAAGGTTACCGGATGCTAGTTTCGGTGACAATGATGACTATAAGTCTCGATCGGGTTTTGTGTTTTGCCTTAATGGTGGTCTTTGTTATTTGGAAAAGTTGAAGCGAGGCGATGGTGATTCTCTGACGGAGGTGAGTATATATATTCTTTGCTTCTAGATGCGACCGAGAGTTGTATGGATTAAAAAGTTCATCTTGAACTTGGTGTTGTTTCGACCATTGTTGATCCGGTTGCTCTATCTTGTGATAATAATGGAGCCATTGCGAGACTAAGGAACCCGAGATCACCTGTGATCAAGCATATACTTAGGCGGTACCATCTCATCAAGTGAAATCATTGATAGAGGAGATGTACATATAGGAAAGTGCTGACGGATGATAATGTTGCGGATCCACTAACGAGGCTTTATCGCATGATGAAGCCACAGCGGTCACACTAGTTCCATGGGTATTAGATACATGAGTGATTGGCTCTAGTCTGAGTGGGAGGCTGTTAGAGTTTATGCCTGAGGCCGATTATTTGATATAATTGCTTAACGTTTTGATATTATATTTGATTGAATAAATATATGATTTTATTATGGTTTTATTCTTTGCGTAATATAATTGTTAACATAATAAAATTCCTTAGAATAGTGATACAAATTATATAGTTTCAAGTATGTGACTTGAACATGAGATTATATATTACCATTAGTATCGGTGTTCTTAAATGTCCTAATCGAGTATCATTGTTGATGGGACAACAATGATGCATTGAGACTAGTATGTGGATGTTGATGACCAAATCTCATTGGTCATAAATATATGAGATATTAAGTCGATGCATAGGTACATATTAGAGAGCGATGTCTTTGGGCGGACCCACCATGAGAATTCTATATGGAGCATTATGCGAAGTGTCGTTAGCAATTCTCATAGTAATGATGATGTAATGGTCCTCAGGCACGAAATCAGCTATATTCTTACTACGAGAATTTATGTACTTTGATATCATCAAATGTCACCTTTAATAGGGTGGACTATAAAGGTGATTATTGGGTTCATCATTAATCGTGTGAGAAATATGAGTGATCTAGATGGAATTTAACCATCTATATATTATGGGTGATATCCATAGGCCTCTTGATTGAGTAGGACTATGAAATGCATAGCCATGCTCAAATAGTGATTTGTTTCATATAGTCTACTCATTGATCAAGAAAACTTCAGATTAAATTATGAAGAGTATGACACATTCCATGACTCGAGTTTAATCTAGGATATTAAGGTTAAAAGGATTAAATTACATTGAAACATTGGTCACGAAAAGGTTGCATCGAATCATCGATCTTATTATTACTTGGGTAGCGGTGATGCATTACTAGAATCGCAGCTCAACATTTATAATTTTATAATATGATTTTAAAATTATTGCCAGCGTAATAATAACCTATAAGTCACACATAGAGCGTTATTTAAAGGGAATTAATTTAAATTTTAAGGATTTAAATATATTAATATGATTAATAGTATTTAAATCACAATTTAAATTAAAAGGATAATTGTATATATGTATATATTAATTAAGTAAGATTAATTAAGATATATATATATATATATATATATATATAAATTGGATTTTATAAAATTAGGTTTTGATTTGATTAATTCTTTTAACTACTATATATATGATATATAGCGACTCTTAGGGTAAGATATCATAATTGAAAAAACCTGGCTAGCTCTTAGAGAGAGAGACTAGAGAAAGCAGATTTCGGAAAATCCATTCCTTTTGGTGGCTAGTCATGAGTCCTTCTTATTGCGAGAATCGTTCGACGGTTAAATGCGGCGTTAAATGTGAATCTAGTAGAAGTATGATCGGTTTGTATTGCGTTGGAGATGAGAAGTATGATCGGTTTGATTCTCGTTTTTTGTTTATATCTGGTATAATCTCTAAACCTCTGAATTAATTGATTTTTCGCATGGATCTGTTTTAGGGTTTTGAAATTGCTTTAAAATTTTAATTTATAGTTTAAATTACATAGCTTATTCTTGTGGGCTTGCATTAATTTAGTTTGGGCTTCATATTAACCATTACTTGGGCTAACCATTACTACATTTTGGGCTTGCCCCTTAATGTTTATTGGACTTGTACTTTCTACAAGATCCACCATTCCATTTCATTTTGTCTTTAATCCTTAACGTTCTTAAATTTAAGTCTGCATGCAAAATATTGCATTTTCCATACTTGAATTATTATTACATAATCCATCTCACCTTGATATTATAACGTTACGTATTTCTCAGAAATTCAAAAATAATTCTCGAGCAGAAATCGATAAATAGTATTTTTCAGAAAATTTCTCAGAAAGCTTTTATTGGATTTGATTTGATATCAAAGCATAAACTCTGATGGAATCGATAATGTTTGGTACATACATACATATATATATATATATAGAATGGATCAGGTCCGGACTCCCGGACCTGACCAAAATCCGGACACCATTTTATATTTTTTTTACTTTTTTTTTAAAATAACTAAAAAAAGTTTAATATTTTATGGAACCGGATTTTAAACCTGTCCGGGCTCCCGGACAGGATCCAGCCTCTATATATATATATATTGATACTATTTATAAACGACAGTTATATACTGACTAGGGGTTATAGGCTACTTCACTGACTTTTTTGTGTGGTAGGATGATATGCATACTCCTAGGATATGATTAGGCTGATCCCCTATGAGATATCCGAATTGAATGACTTTTAAGTCCATCTGACCTCTGGAAGGGATTACTATGTCCGGTTGAACAGATCAACTTCGGGGTTCTAAGTCTTTATGACTGTTAGAGGCCAGAATGATATGGGGTTTGACAGACAAACCTCAGTATATATATGTTGAAAATCTTTGAAATACAGTGTGAGCTTAAAGTATAACTTATTTAAAACTTGCTGAGCCTTTTGTAGCTCATCCTTACAAAATATCATTTTTCCTTTGCAGTATCTAATGATATTTTTGGTTGTTCATGTATTCACTCTTGTGGATAGAAAGACTTTACTAGTTGAAGTTTTACTATGTTGGGCTTGGTTACATCTTTACAGACTATGATGTAATAATAATTTGATTTGGAACATGTAATTAGATTTGAAAATATGTAATATATTATTAATTTTGTCAATTGCTTAGTTTTACATTCTTAGAGAAGTTAGAAAGAAGTACAGTATCTATATGAAGTATACATCTGAATGAGTGTATTGAATGATCTTGGAAGTTCTGTAAGGACTGAGGTTGCGCCCCTCAGTTCCAGGAACAATCTTATCATTAATACTGTGAATGTCAGATAGATAGGAATTATCGATATGAAAGAAATATCAGTAAGATTATAAATCTATACATCCAAGTGAGGGTATTCATATACAGTAATTGTTCTGACGAGAACTAATATATGTTATGTGATAATGTGAATTTTGGATTGATAAAAGTTATTATCTTATGGAATATTTACGTAAGCACCAAATCTGAGATACAAGGAGTGTAGAGAATTTGGGGGCATCACAAATTTTACCTTACCCTTGTTATTTAATTAGGATTTTTAGTCCACTTACTTTGAACTTTAAATAATTACTCTCATAGATTTAATTATATAACCCAATTAGACTTGCTTTAATTAGATTAAAATAATTATTAGGTTGAAATATTAAAATAAATTCCTTAGGTAGTCCCTTTGTATAAAATTTAATTACTTGGACTCTACATTAATTATAACTCTTAGTTTATTTAATTATCATACCTAATATATATAATTAGGTCACAATGCTTTTATCTCAAGCTTTGATAGTTAGTAATATAAGCTTAACTAAATAAATTTTTTTATCTCTTGGCTTTCCTTTTTGTTCTACTAATTCATTAACTTAATTAACCCTAATTGGCTTGATAAGTTATTACACATATATGTATCCATATTCGTACAAGAATTTTATATTAATAATACTAATTAATCACTTAAAGATTATAAATCTTTTTATTTAACCATTTAAGGTCAACATTCAAGCTATGTTAATTTATAAGATAAGCTTATCTTACTTTTTCCTTTCTCAACTTGATTAATTATTTATCTTGGCCTCCTTTTCATTTCTTAGTTAACTTAAAATAAATAAATTAACTAACTTACTTAATCTAAATCACATAACACAAATTCTCGGTCCTTACAGAAGAGGCGCAATCACGCCACTTCGGGACGACTTCAGGCTTGTCTCTGCTTTTGCATAATTCAGACAACATAACATAACAACCTTTGAACCTGCATACACAGATCAACACATTTCTTCCAAAACAGACTTACAACTCATATAGCACAATGATACCAATTCCCAAACTAATTACCAACTACTTCATGCCAATTTCTATGAATTTATCAAACTTATAGACATTACAATATTATACATTCTTTCATTATGATCACATAATTGACCATGCTTTGTTATTCTATACTGATTCAAGTTTAAAGAAACATAGAAGATTAAGAATTAAGTACCTTTGATGATCTCAGAATACTTCTTCTTCTTTTACTACTTTGAGGAATTGCAAGAGCCTTCTTAACACTCCCTTATCTCACAACCTCACTGGTTCTCTCTATATTGGACTTAATCAGAAAACTAACAGCTTGAACTTGTGAGGGGAGTTCTTATTAGACCTGACAATTTAGGTTGAAAATCATATAGTTAACCAAAACCACTTGTATCTATTGGGTTGGTTAACTAGTTTTTAGATTATGCATTAGTTCGGTTTTAGATCCATATTATTAATTACAAATATGGGTTGAAACTAATTTAACTAGTTTTGACCCATATTCTATAATACTGCTGGACCAGTGCTTCTGAAACTAATTTAACTAGTTTTAACTAGCGGATAAGTTTCCCTTCTTGTTATCCAAAAGTAGGTACCATTCTCCTAGGAACTGGAGTTTCATCTCAGGAATTCAAGGGGATTGTAGCAAATTTTTCCTTTCCCATAAGAAAGAATAATCTTTGACAAAAGACATCCGATCAAAATAGATTTCAACATGACCTAGGAATTAAAGTTAAAGAACTTAACCCACCACTTTTCTCTTGGTTATTAATGACCATCAATAAGACATGCTATCATTGTCATATGGTGTATGTGTAATAAATGTAATTACCAGCTACTCCTACCTCTCATCAAAATTTTAATGTCTAATAAAAATGATCTTCTGGAAACCTGCTAGTCCCGACAATTTCACGCTTTTGGAAACATAAATATCCAACAAAAATAGTTCATAAAGTGGCTTGCATTAATTATATAATCATTGGAGAATTTTAAAAACCAAGCTATTCCTGAGGACCCCTAGGTAGCATATTCTCTATAGAAAACAGAGTCACTACAGTCTACAAAGCATTATAATTCAAGCAGCTTAATGATTGCAAAATAATTCCACAATTATGCCTCAACAATTAACTAAAATTAAATCTGAAACTGAAATAAATTATTCAATACTTTCACGCCAGATGAGTAATCAGAATTGAAACATCACAATTATGCAATTAAACCAATAACAACGTTAATCAATTTCAACAGTCAAAACCAAAAACTCCAAACTAAAAAACGCATACTTCACCCACAAAACCAAGCAACGACTGAAAGTTCAATCAACAAACAGTACATTAAAATCAAAGTTTTCAGTGAAATTACCTATTCACAGACAACAATAGACCATTAAATTATCAAAAACAGCACGAGATTTAGAGACAGATAATTAAATTAATATACCTCGTGAACGAAGGTCTCCAATTCAGGTTTAGAGATGTCGGAGCGAATAGCATCGACGATCTCTTTCTCGTGATTTTCTGCAACTTTCAAAATACTTTTCAACTGAGAAACTCTCCACTCGTAACTCTTCGTTCTACCGTTAGCAAACGTTTCTCTCAGCTCCTTCACTATAGAATTGGCCGATTCTCCATCGAACACATTATTCTCCGCCATTATCTTCCGTACACTCAAAGCAATCTATGTATAAAACTATATATGTATAAATATATATTTCTGTATGTATATGTATATATATATATATATATATATATATATATATATATATATATATATATATATATATATATACACTGAAGTAGTAAACAATTAATACTCCCTAAAATCCCAAATTAATTACTTGGTTTTGAATTTTTAAAAGTCAAATTGAATTATTTTAAAACTAATCTCTTTACTATTTTTTGCTAAAAATATAGGTGAAGAGATTATAACCAAAAGAAAGTATATACAATTTATTACTAATCCCAATTTTATAATTTTAAAAATATATTTATATATATTTAATTATTAATTTTAAAAATAGTCAATTTGACTTAAAAAGTCAAAATTGAACAATTAATTTGAGACGGAAGGAGTAATAGATATAGAGAGATAATTAGAGAGAGAAAGTGAAAGTTCCGTCTTTTTGGCCGTTTGTATATAGTGTGATGCAGCCTATATATTGGCCGGAGAGAGATGCTAGTGTTTATTCAGGGCTGTCGTATTGAATGACGGAGATAATATAGGACGACTGTTTGCTATAAAAGTATATTGATAATAAAACCACAACATATTTTCACATCAACACCCTCCCTATAAATTTTGTAAGAATAGTGTTTACTATAATTATACATCTGTACTTATATTTTTATTATGAAAATATCAAAAAATATTATAAAAATATCAATTTCCTAAAAATTGATAAATATTATAGTTTTACTATAATTATACATATGTACTTATATTTTTATTATGAAAATATCAATTTCCTAAAATTGAAAAATATTACTCTCCCGTCCCCAAAGTTCCAACAAGAGTACAATTTATATGTATATTAAGAAAATTAAAGTTAAAGACGAGAAGAATAAAAAAATGTATTTTTAATGTTCTCATAAGATTATATAAAATAATAAGTACTTTTACTTATTTTATATTAATAAAATCATACTAAATGACTAAGTTACTTTGTATTTTATGTATTTTATCTGGGGACAAAAATATTTATACATTTAGTCATTCTTCTGGAAACGGAGAGAATAATAAATAGGATAAGAAAAAATTGAAAATGGTCTTTTTTTAATTTAAATTATTGATATTGTGAGATTAAAAATAATAAGCGCCATCATTAAGTTTATAAAAATATTATTAAATATATATTTGCTTAGACAACATATGTTTTCTCGGATAATATCAACCGATTTAATTTATTTTCTTCTATCTTAACACTATATATATATTTAGAGAATTGCTATTTGCACAAGTAAAAATTGATATTTTCACAAAATTTCATCCACTAAGTATGAGATTCATTTACTAGTCATATGATAACATTGTAAAATTATCACTTTTACTTGTGAAAATATTAATTTTCTATATTTATTAAGTAATGCTAGAGATCTGCTTTTTTTTATCTCATATGAAATGGTATTTAATATTTTAATAATAATTTATAATATAATTAATCACATATTATTTACCAACAAATATTATGATAACATATTATTTGTAATATTTTTTAAAATCAAAATTTTGAAACTTTTAAACATCATTCGTATTTATTTTATAGGCTTAAATATGATATACTATCCTAAACTATAGGCCATATTCCACTTCGGTGATCTACCTTTCAATTTTGTCAATTAGGTGATTGAACTATCAATTTTCGATTTTATTCAATTGGAGTGCCGCACGGGAAATTGTCGACGTGGCATCCTAATAGGCAGCAGGAGTGCTTATGTGTAAAAACATTATATATTTTTAATGAGATCAAAGGACAAAAAGGAAAAATAACAAATAAAATAACTAAAAAATTACACAAATAATATAAATTAGTTGTATTATTTATAGTTATATAAATAATATAAATTATTATATAAATAATATAATAATTTTTTATTAAAAATAATTATTTTATTAAAAAAAGCTAATTTTTTAATTTTTTTTTATTAAAAAAATTGTGTTTAATATTAATGATAATAAAAATAAAAATATTAATGATAATAAAAATAAAAAAAAATAAAAGTACAATTTTTTAATAAAAATAATAATTATTATTTTATTAAAAAAACAACTAATACATTTTTTAAAAAAATAAAGCAATTTGATTTTTTTTAATTAAAAAACATCATTTTTTTATTATTACAAAAAAATAGCGTTTTTTTTTATTACAAAAAAGCGCATTTTATTTTTATTTTATTATCATTAATATTTTTATTTTTATTGTCATTAATATTAAACAAAAAATTTTTAATAAAACAATTAATAAACGCAGCTTTTTTAATAAAAATAATTATTATATTATTTATATAATAATTTATATTATTTATATAACTATAAATAAATAATTATACAACTAATTTATATTATTTGTGTAATTTTTAGTTATTTTATTTGTTATTTTACCTTTTTGTCCTTTGATCTCATTAAAAATATATAATATTTTTACACATAAGCACTCATGTCGCTTGATTAGATGCCACGTCAAGAATTTCGACGCGGCGCACCCAATTGAATGAAATCGAAAAAAATTGATAGTTCAATCACCTAATTGACAAAATTGAAAGGTGGATCACCGAAGTGGAATATGACCTATAGTTTAGGGTAATAAATCATATTTAAGCCTATTTTATATATTCATATATGTCGGTATTTATGTATTTCGCAATAAAAGAATTGAGGATATTATTTTCACGCGCCAAATGGAGGGACCGTGTTGTTACTAAAGTATTCATTGGCAGGTGAAATATTACAAAAAAATATGTTGGATTACTGTTGATAATTGGTGTTGATAATTGGTAAGGGTGTAACGAGTCGAACCGGAGCGAACAGAGAGTTACTCAAATTTGACTCGAAATGATAATTCATTAGTACTTCGAATTAAACAATTCAATTATACTTGAAAAATCCTACTCAGATTCGACTCGATTCGAATATTTATTACTCGAATTCGATCCGACTCGACTCGAATATTTATTTAAACTACTCACAGACTTCAAATTCAAGCTCGAATTCGAGTCTCCACATAATAACTAGTTTTATAATAAATATAATTATAAATTGAATTTGATATTTTACTTAAAAATGAGAAAATATATTTATTATTACACTTTACAAATATAAAATCACAATTAAAATTTAAAACCAAACAAAATAATAACTAATTATCCTAATTTGATTTAAATTTATATATATTATAAGAGAATGTATCAAATATCTAATCGAATATGTATTAACCGAGTATGTATTGAATTACAATAAAAAATTCGATTAGTTTTAATCTTAAACGAGTTGAGTATAACCTTGCTCGGATTCTACTCATATTTTTATTCAAACTATTTTTAATGCTCAGATTTGGATCATATTATTAACGAATCCGAGTCTCGCTCGTATTTTTTCGAGTCGAGCCCGAATCAAACCCGAACTGTGTTGGCTCGTTTACAGCCTTAATAATTGGTCAACTAATTAATAATGTCAGGGGCAGACCCCTTTGACGGACAAATAGGCATCTGCCTATGCTTAATTTTTTTAGGTATAGAAGTAAGGGCAAATATATAAGTTAATAAACTTAAAGGGTCAGATTGATGAAAGAATTAAATTTGGAGAGATCAAAATAAAATTCATAAATTAATTCTAAGTCTAAATTACAAAGGAGCGGGCATATTGTTATTCGCCTCTTCACTTTTCATTATGGAGCTTCTTCTTTTATTTTTCATACTCCGAACTTCTCCAGTCCTACTCCTTCTAGTTTCTTCTCCATCGTGACTCCGTCTCCGCCCACTCCTCCTTGTCTAAGTAGTTTTCTACTACATCTCCACTACGCGCCACACCTCTTGTGCATATTAGAGTAATCAAACTTTAAAGGTAACTAAATTAGGGTTTTTTTTTTGTTTTGATAATTTAAAATTATTAGTTTGTTTGAATTTGTTGTTGGTTTGAGACTTGGTATTAAATCCAATTCAATTTATTTGATGTATTTATTATATTTTGGACTTCATAGGTTACTAATTAGGGCTTTTTTGTTTGATAGTTTAAAGTTTCACTATTACTAATTAGGGTTTTTTTCACATAATGAAATAGGTGAACACATGATTTGTGTACATAATCAGTGAAATTTCATACATTATGTCATTGTTGGTGGTTATTTGATTGTTTTATTGAGTTTGATGTTGCCTAGCAACTCATGGAGTCTAATTGTGTGTTGCGAAAATCTTAATAATTACAAAAAAAAAAATAGCCATAAAAAATAAAACCCTCTTTTCCTGGGAGTCTAATATTAAAAGGAATGGTACGCCTTTGAAGTTTATTACACATTTTCTACCAATTCCAATTGAATCTGAGGTAATTTAGCAATTATCATACATACAATTTGAGGATAGATAGATTCCTCTTAGGCCAAATTGGCAACAATGTCTAAAGACTCTTAGAATTCATTTGCTAGATTCCTCTTGGGCCAAATTGGTAAAAGTTACTCCTAGACTTCATTTGCTAGTTACCCTTTTCAACAATGAATATTATTAAAACCACTCTCCAAAATCAAATGGGTGATAAATGGTTGAGTGATTGTTTGGTTCCTTACATTGAAAATGATGAATTTGAAACAATTGATAATGAAGCTATTTTATAACATTTTCAAGCTATGGGGCCTAGGAAGATAGCATTGTAATTTGTAAACATTATTATGATTAGTTCAAATTTTCTTTATTTAAGTTTAATAAAAAAAGAAGTTAAAATCTACCCCTACTAAGGTAAATTTCTGGATTCGCACCTAAATAGCGTGTTTGTTTTATTTTCTCTTTGTATTATGAGGACTTTTTACTAAACTAGACCAAAGGTCAAAGGTCAAATTGGTAATGAAAGTTATTTTGTGAAACCAACAAATGTTCTGCACCAAATTGTATGTTAATTGCCCTTTATTAATCTTTGTCTATGCTCTCTTTTCTCTCTTTATCCATAAAATCTTAATGTTCAAAAACTTAAAAATTTAAAACTAGGGTATCTCATCAAGTTTTCTTATATTATAATAATTTTTATAATGTCATATTTTTTATATATTTACTTTCCTCTTATGTATGATATTACTTAACCCAATTTGAGGCTAGTTTTCTTTTTTATAATTCTTTTTTTATTCTTATCAAGTCTTTTTACCTCTTTTTAGGAGATTAATTATCTCAATTTGTGAATTGGCGTAATTTGTCACGAAGAATGATGGCAATTCTACTCATAATTAGATGGAGAATGAAAACGTATTCACAGTTTTTTCTCTAATCGTATCTTTTATTTTTTATTAAACTTTTACAATTTTGTAACATATTTTATTTTTGTATAGAATTGATAATCCTAAGCTCTATCTCTTTGGGCAAAGGCAAATGTAAATATTAATTCTGAAAAACTCTATCCAAAAGACTTGGATAACACATCAAAAAAAATGACAAAGAGTGATATTACCATTATTCCATTAAACTTTAAAATATGTAATTAACCAACCAAACTTTTTAAAAATTGTCGACGTCGAGAAAAATTTTACTCTTTTTTTTTACTCTTTATGTTCTCTATGTTGCTGAGTTTTGTTTTGAAAAGGCGAGTTTGAAAAGAGTCCAACATAAAAATGTCGATGATTTGAAAATTCAGAGTCGCCAGTTGGTAATTTTGAAATGGTTGTACCAACTCAACCGATTTTGAAAATGTTTACACAAAGGCCCAATGGTTGGGCTATGTTTAACATGCCTTGGAAACCGAAATTCACAAAGTTAGGGGGCTTGATTAAGCGGGGGAAGGTGTTAGGCACCCCCCAACTTCCGTGAAAACGCGGTTACCGCAACTTTTCAATTCCCTAATCTATCTAAAGTGTGTGTGTGTGTGTGTGTGTGCGCGTTTATTGGGCCTAAGTGCAGTTATTTGAAAGTAATGTTATGCCTCGTTTGCACCTATATACAAATGGTTTGATTTGTATAAAAGTTCAATTTTAGACAAGATATAGCAGTGATGTTTTGAAAATAGGTTTTTAAACCCTTATGCTCAATAGTAATTAAGGCCTTTGATACTTCCATTTTATTTCATATTCGGCTTGATTTTATTTTATTTTCGAGATGCGAAGCATCTTCGATAAAATAATATACATAGCAGTGTCGGACTCTTTATGGGCATGAAAGCCATCGAAGGATGTCCAGACACCATAAATAATTTACAAGCTGAATGTGCAGCTGAAAAAGGTCCATCGTGGGAACTATATCTAGATCCGTTAGCTGGATCTTAGATCTCATGGCTCCTAGGCTCACATGATTGATTACTATTTACAAAAACTAGAAAGAAAACTAGATTTAAATAAATCTTAGCCATTCTAGCTCAACGGTTCTAGTTTTGCAACTTTTAAACCGGTTAAAAGTTAGATATGACTAGATTTAGATAAATCTAGTCCACATGTTGGAATATTAAGGATTTACATTGAATGAGCAGTTAAAACATATATTTAAGTGTAGTAATCAGTTAATATATATATATATATAGTCCGGCTCTCTCCAGCGAACTGGAGGGAGCGAACTAAGAACGAACCGGCCATAACGACGGTTTTTTCCGTCGCTATAGCATAGAAAACCGACTTTCTCTGCTATAGCGACGAAAAAACCCGTCGCTATTGTAACTCCCCAAAATCCGGTCTATCTTCACACCCGGATTCCGTACGTCACGAGTACATCCTTCATCCAACATACATCATTATATATACAAGAAATATAACAACATACACTCTCAAATCCTGTGTTCGAAAACCTTATAACCCTTTTTTCATTACAAATAATAATAAATACATTATTCATTTCATCTTACAAGAGTGACTTTTATCCGCCACCAAGGATACATAACAGTTCCTTAAACTAGTCTAGAGTTCAATTCATCTTTCTAAATTACAAGTCTTCACTTGATCTTCTCGCTACCTTCACACTCTGAATGACAATTCATCTGGAGACCGTCAGCTTGATCTTTACAGGATCCTTAAGTTCTTCTAACCTTATTCGCTGAAAATTGTTTTTTATTTAAAGCAAGTGTGAGCATTCAATTGCCCAGCAAGTCATAACAGTTGAACAAACAACTTCAGAATTAAAACATTTCTTTAGAACTTCTATAACTGAACAAAGGTTATGAAGCAGCTTGAATAATAGGAATAGTCTTGATTCCTATCATCTTAAAACATCAATCACTTTTACTTTGAAATACTTTCATTCCTCAACCTTTTTCATACACATCTTGTCTGGCTAGAATCATTAGCACAGACTTAACAATAACGGTTCATATATAAATAGAACATACTTTTATTGAACAACTCAATCACAGAACAATTCATATCATAGAAACACCGAAGTGTTCAAATTGTGGCTCAAGGCCTCATACGTTCTACCACATTGTACAAATATCGCACATTCGCACATAGATGCGAGAACTTCTCACGCATACAACATCTCGAGAAGTTTATGAAACTAACATTCATGTAATATGAATGAAGTTAGGAAACTTGCCTTTACGCCTACGACTTATCTTTGAATCGCTTTCATTTCAATTCCTATATCACATATATGGAGAAAACATAAACACCAATTAGTCATATATTGAACTTACGCATTGGTTTACTTAACTTTACTTCTTAGGTTTTGCGTTCTTGTAATATGAGTTTACGCGACTAACTTCCTTTACCGCTTTCTGGCTTTATGACATACTGAGATGTCTTACTCAAAACGCGTTCATCATCTTGGATGATTTATATTCTTATCTTATTTAATACTTTCATTATCCATTACATGAACCCCATGTTCATTACTCATTCTTAGTTTCGAAGCCATACCAATTGTTGTATGCTAAGACCGATCGTTCATCGCAACAACGTTGCGTTCATAGCGTCTATACGCTTCACACTTATCTCTCATTATCATGATATAACATCGAAATGTTATTCATTACCCTCGTCACTCAACGTCTAAGGAATCACAACCATAGCAATTCCTCACGTTCGTTCATCCCGACTACGGTCCCCGGACATCGGTTACGTAACTCGTGATTTATATTCTTTGTTATTTAATCTCGTTTAATCTTTACGTTCAACATTTAATAAAGGTTTAAGTCATTTGCTTAAGTGTTATTTTAGGTGAACTATATGTTCATATTTCTTTCTTGCACATCCCCTAGTAATTGAGCATTTAAAATCTCATTTCTGGGCATTGCCTCGCACCTGCCGCTGGCCGTGTGCCCTTCCTTTCCTCTCCGTCATGCGGCGTGACTTACTTCTCTCCTCTCTCTCCGGAAATTTGGTCTTTGCGGCGCCAAGTCCTTTGTTATCTCTCATGGCTGGTGCTACTCTCTCCGAAGATTATTGCCGAGCTCAAGATTGCTGGCGTCACTTCATTAGCCTATCCCGTGACTGTATTACGAGACAAAACCCTAGAAATTTTTCGAAGTGTTAAATAAATTCTTTGAGACGCTCACTTCCCGATCTCATAACTCCTTCGTTATAACTCGGAACTAGGTCGTTCCAAAGCCATTCTCTTCCTTATCCGAGCATTCATGCTCACGCACTTCCTTCTCCTCTTCATCCGAGCTCTCTCTCTCTTTCTCTCAAGTGTGGGATTTTCAAAATCTCAAAACAAATGAAATAAGCTTACTATTTATAGATTTTCAAAGCCAAGGGCATTTTAGTCATTTTTCCCCCACCTCCTTACTATTCCCACCTCCTCTCACAACTTAGCCACCAAGTTTACTTGGCCACCACCCTTACTTGGTGGCCAAGTAGTCGCCCCACATGCCCATGGGTCACCCCATGGGTTGCCCCATTGGTTTTACCCATCCGTTTACCCATCGGTTCGATCCGCGGTTTCTTTTCTTGGTTTGGGCATGAACCCTAATTCTTATTGGGCCTATTTTGGGCTTGATTTCAAAAAGCGCTGGGCTTGACATAATCGAAGTCCAATTAGATTCTACAAAGTCCATGAACTCAAAGTCCATTAAGACTAATCGTATTCTACGCATCTCATTCTCATATTCTCGTATTTTTTTCGTATATAGTTCGTACGATATTCGTATTATACGTCGTACTAATATTCTTACTATACTCATATAATAACTAGTATTATTCTCTTATTTCTCACGCATAATAACCCTAATGATTATACGTGATCATAAAATTCTCGGAACTCACTTTTCCTAACCCTTAGGTTTTGAGTCCGCAGGCGAAAACTTCGTTTTTGCCATAACTGAAATATTATTGAATATTCCATCACGTCTCAAGATTATACGTAATCTATAACTTCTTGGAATTTCAAAATAAATCTCCGAGCAGAAACGGATGAATAGTGCCTATTTCGTCTTTTTCCCCGAAAATATTTTGTTCCCGAAAAACTTCTATTTTCGTCTTGAAAATTCTTATTCGCTCAATCTAGCTCGCAGCCAGAATCCTCCCGATTTATAATCATCCTAGGTTATAGAACGATTAATAAACACATAGCACATAATAGTATTAAAAAAAATTCATTTTATTAATAACTAATTCTTTAAACCTAAATTCTGAACGATCCGAATTTCCGGGTCGTCACATTCTTCCCTCCTTATAAAAATTCCGTTCTCGGAATTTCTTAAAACCACACCCTTACCCGGGTCATCACATTCACCCTTCTTCTTGCAATTTCGTCCTCGAAATTTTAGCCTACCTTTCTTCTCAACTTCACTTCAACATGAGTTCTTATCTTTCCTCATTCCTAACCCCATAACCTATCAAGAATCATGACGCAGAAGGAATAACGAGGAATATAAAATTTCCTCTTAAACCTTTCATACTTTTGTTGAGGGGTCAAATCGACCATGAACTCTTCTTTGGGTTAACTTGACATTTTCCAGTAAGCCCTTCTTTCTTGATTGGTTTACAATCACAAAGAAAGTAACTACCTCTTCCATGTTCTCCTCAGACTAAATCATTAGATTCCGCACCAAAACAATTTGGTTTGGCACAAGTTCTCAAAGAAAGCTCGATGACATACCATTTGTCTAGCCGAATCAAGTAGCTTAGACCATACCAATAAATTGGATATCAATGTGAAACATTCGTCTAGTCAACTCAATTGACGTCGACTACTTCTTTAAATTCTTTTCGCAATACATCAAAACGGTTTATGACGTCATGATACCTTACTTTTCACAGTACGTTGAGGGGCCAGGAAATTCTTCAGGGAATACGTCAGGAAATTCATTAACAATAGAAATATTATTCAAAACTGACGTATTTTTGTTTAGATCTATGACATGAGCTAAGAAAGCTTGACATCCATTTTTCAATAAAGCGAATAGCTTTATGGCTTGAGATGACAAATGATTGATTTTAATGGTTTGGTTGCTTGAATTAGCATAATAGGTTGATTAGGAATATGAAAGCTAACAACCTTACGAAAATAATCAAATTTTGCATGATGAGTAGTTAACCAATCAATCCCTAGAATTACATCAAATGCAAGTATTTTAATGCAATAAGATCGACGGGTAATGTGGGCACCAACTTGAACCAAACAAGACTTATAAACCGTGGATGTAATGAAGGTTTCTCCCAACTGAGTTTCCACAGATAAGTCAAAGTCTAATTTCTTGAGTCAAATTTAATCGTTGAGCAAGTAAGTAGGAGAAATAAAAGAATGGGTAGAGCCGGTGATCAAATAAAGTGTAGACTTAGCTAGAATGGGTAGAACCGTGATGACCTCATTTGGGTTCCTTGCTTTACGGGAGGTCACAACAAACGCTCTCCCTTGCACTACTCGGCTTTGACTTTTTCGGGATGACCTTTGGTGCCTCCATCCTAGTTTGAATTTGTTATTGAACGACAAAATCGGGCTAAATGACTTTCTCTTCCACAATTATAACATGCTTTGGATGGCATCGCGCAATAATTTGGTGATGTGTCCCTCCCCTCGCATTTGAAGCATATGATAGGTGGTCTTTCTCCTTCCTTAATAACTTGGTCTTTGGTCGACGGCGTCATCCATCATTGTTGAATCTCCTCTTCTTGAAATGTCCATTCTTATTGTTTTTTGTGCGATTACCCATCAAGTGGTTACCATTTCGCTTTGTTGATTCCCTCCACGCTTGTTGTCACGGCTCGATGATTGCTCTCACCGGTATTATCATTTTGCTTACCGCTTCTCTTTTGGTTGCGTTGACTCGTTATCGCGCTCCACCAATGAGCCCTATTTACAACATTTGAATATAAACACGCAGTTTATGAGAAATAAGATGTTGACGTATCTCCGCTTCAAACCTCTTAAAAACATTCACGCCATTCTCTTCATTATCCACCAAGTGGGACGCAAACCGGGATAACTCCGCAAATTTTACCTCGTATTGCGACACGGCCATATTGTTTTGCTCAATTTGATAAACTCCACCTCCTTCATGTGATGAATACTTTCGGGAAAGTATTTGTCGTTGAATGACTCTTGAAATTCTCCCAAGACATCTTGAGACTGGCAGAAGTTCAAGACGTTTTACCGATTCCCACCAAGAATCTGCCTCTCTCGCGCAACATAAAAGCGTGAAGGGAACCTTTTGCTCCTCGGAGCATTCCAAGACATCAAATATCTTGGTGATACGCTTTATCCATGCTTCCGCCATAAGTGGTTTGGCTCTCCTTAAACTCCGTTGGTCCCTCCTTGAAGCTGTTTAGCGGTGTGCCACCGAGAGTTTCAATGTTTCCACCTACATTTTGGACAGAGCCGCTCTGCTTTCTTTGTTGCATGAATTGCATAAAGCCTCTGAACAATCTACCATTCATCATTTGGTCAGTGTTGTTGTTTACATGAGGATTGTCTCCTTCCTGATGCACATTCTCCTGATTATTGATATGTGGAGACTCAACGGTCTCTTGTGCTCCATTGCTATTCTCAATATTTTCGGATGTCATTTTTAGACACTTCCACAAAACAAAGGTTAATTGACATGTAACATAAAATCTCTAAACTCTGACCAACCAATTTAAATACAAAATAAATTTAAGTAGGTCATACTTGAAGGAATTCCCGTCTCTCCCTCCTAGTTCTAGTCTCACATCTTAGCTGTGAGGATCATATCCTAAGCTTTGATATAACTGTTGTGACGCCCCCAAAATTAGGTATACATCACCCATCTTGGGTGCTTGAGATACATGGTATGTAATTCAAATACAACTTACTAATACAACTGTAGGTATAATAATCATTTAATCGTGTATAAATCTTACGACAAAACATAAAGCTGTGAGTTTGAATACAAATATTATCTACTAGAGATTATACAAACTCAAAAGGAGTCCTCATTACAATTATTATCACACTATTTCACAGAATAGTGAGGACTACTAATGCTATCCTCTGGACCATCACTCCGTTCTCCGACTCGTCCTAGCTATATTCTCATTTCCTGAAGAGAACATTGAAAGGAATGGTGAGCTCAACTAGCCCAGTAAGAAATATTATGACTAAGATAATGCAGAATAAATTATCATTAGTCTCCAACAATATTAAACTGATAAAATATAATAGACATCAAGTTTAACTGCAGCGGAACAAGCAATTCATTAAAAGAGTCAAGTAGAAAATAAAATCTACTATCTTTTAAAATTAAAAAGGTTTTTCATCAACATTATCGCCGAGAGACTCACTTTTAATAAATATTCCACATCATCGAATCACCCCTTGCACTACTGCCGAGGATATTCTTTAGTATCACGACCACAATTATCCATGCACTACGGGCCAAGAATATTTGTGTATTCATTAATGGTCATGATCATGCCAACAATCATCCATCAATGCACTACGGGCCAATGAGAACTTTTACCACATCATTTGTAACATTACGGTCATGATTACACCGAATAATCCACGATCATAATCATACTAAGTCCATCTATGCACCTCAAAGCCACGAGATGACTTTCAACAAAATATAAACATGAGGATGATGACAATGATATAAGAATTCAATAAAACAAGTTCAAGAATTATTTTATCCAGGAATTATTAACGTCCAAATTGTCAACATGATACTGTTTTGTAGAATAAAATTCAAGAATGCTCAGAAGAATATTTCCATGAAAAGATACTTGATGAAGCGCAAATATCAAGGATATTCCACTAATTTCATGGAGTATAGAAGTCAAAACTTTAACCAACTGAATATAATAAAGAATGGAATAACAAAAGAAATCACCATGCATGCGGTATTTAGCATGAGCGAGTTATTCACGAGAATAATAATAACGGAACCGGTCGGTGAAATTGACCGCATGGGATATTCTAACGAATAATAAATAACGGAACTGTGTGCGGCGTAAAAGCGCATACAGACGTGGATATTCCAACGTAATAATAAATAATGGAACCAGTCCCACAGTAAAATGCATGACGCAGGATATTCCAGCGAATAATAATAAAGAATGGAATATTAGAAGAATTTCACCATGTATGCGATTACTTTGCATAGACAAAGTTATTCCAACATAATAGTAAAGAATGGAATAATGAAGAATTTCACCAAGTATAGGGTAGCAGCGTATCTGAGTTATTCACGAGAATAATAAAGAATGGAATAACATAAGTTCTCTTCATAAATAAGAAAGAAAGAGTACCCCTGACGAGTACAAAAAATAATATTCCATACCTTAAGAAGAAGAGTACTGGATATATAAGTAGTGAAGTAGCAGAATACTTTCTTCTTTCTTTCTATAGTTTATCTCTCTAGAGTTTCAGTGAATTCGTAAGAAAATAATGAATGAATGAGCTTCTATTTATAAAAAAATAGAATGCATAGTAACTAACTCATGAACGGTCGAGATTGATTTACTTTAATCTGACGGTCCATATTTAAAGCAAAATCTTTTAAATAAAATATAATATATTCTATTTATAATCTAATAAAACGAATAACTTTATAAAAGATTTTACTATGCAAACACTATGCATAATAAAATATAATATATTCTAATTATTGTCTAATAAAACAGATAACTTTATAAAAGTATTCTGTTTTATATAAAAAGATTTTACTATGCAAAACACTATGCAGACACTATGCATAATAGAATATAATATATTCTATTTATAGAATAACTTTATAAAAGTATTACATTTTATATAAAAGATTTTACGTATTATTACATTAATAATACCAACAAACCGCTGAGTGACTTATCACTTAAGCATCAATAATTAATACCGTGTGCTACTATGCAACCATGCGTATTCATTGTATTTTTTAACAAGGGTGTTTCAAGCAGATTAACGGTAAAACTTCCGCGTTATTTTCATAAAGTATTTTGTCGCGTTTTCTCAATCCGACAATAATTTCGTTGTGGGGTCCACCAATGATTGTGCCGTTGTATGAATATTCCTTGTTAAAATGAATATTCCCCGACCAATCGAATATTATATAACAACTTGCGTACTTTGCAAAATTTATAAATATTACCCACAACTATTATATCAATTTCACTCCATAATATTCAAAAATAATATTTATAGAAAATTCATCTTTATTCAAAAAGTTGGGGTTTTACACAATCCATCAACTTTCCACACATTATGAGTTCAGGAACTTTCCACAATAATATGAATTTAAGAACATCCAGACAGACCATAAGCTTCCATTCGCTGAGACGTTCGAAAACATACCATATTATTATGAGTCACGAACTTACCATAAGTATGAGTTTCAAGAACTCGCACCTACCTTATCGTTCTCTACCTATCAAGTATATACATGAGAAAATATACACCTTCTCGCCATATACATATTGATAGCGCGACCAATCCAAATGATTATCACTTCCAGAAGCTAAGTGGTTGTAGAACCAAACACAATTCCCTGCCCATACAGAAAATTGGTCAACTCAGCTACTGACCGATATATGAAGCTAAGCGGTTATTACACCAAGAACAATTCTCCTCCCATACAAAGAATTGTTCAACTTAACAACTATATCGCATAAGAAGCTAAGTGGTTCTAAAACCACGTAAAATTTCCCCGCCCATACAAGGAATCATACAACTCAGCTGCTGATATGAGTCCTCAATTGAAATTTTACCACTCCTAAATCTCTCTCTACTTAATACGAATTTTGTTTAATTCATATACTATCCTTCATAACTCAATCTAAGTTCTTCTTCCCGTACTACTTCATAGTACCTTTCATTCATAGCACTAGCTATAAATCATTCATTGTTTAACAACCCATCTATTACTACGAGTCACTATGATCACGTGGTGATCTTCTTATCCTTCTCTTTACGATTATAGTCTTAGGTACTCTACCTAAGGTTTATAACCTATATCACTCGATACCAACTTATAACGCATACGAAATCCGGTCTATCTTCACACGAATTTCAGATACGTCACTGAGTACATCCTTCATCCAACATACATCATTATATACCGAAATATAACAACATACACTCTCAAATCCCAAGTTCTGAAAACCTTATAACTTTTTTCATTACAAATAATAATAAATACATTATTCATTTTATCTCACAAGAGTGACTTTTATCCGCCACCAAGGATACATAACAGTTCCTTAAACTAGTCTAGAGTTCAATTCATCTTTCTAAATTACAAGTCTTCACTTGATCTTCTCGCTACCTTCACACTCTGAATGACAATTCATCTGGAGACCGTTAGCTTGATCTTTACGGGATCCTTAAGTTCTTCTAACCTTATTCGCTGAAAATTGTTTTTCATTTAAAGCAAGTGTGAGCATTCAATTGCCCAGCAAGTCATAACAATTGAAAAAACAACTTCAGAATTAAAACATTTCTTTAGAACTTCTATAACCGAACAAAGGTTATGAAGCAGCTTGAATAATAGGAATAGTCTTGATTCCTATCATCTTAAAACATCAATCACTTTTACTTTGAAATACTTTCATTCCTCTACCTTTTTCATACACATCTTGTCTGGCTAGAATCATTAGCACAGACTTAACAATAACGGTTCATATATAAACAGAACATACTTTTATTGAACAACTCAATCACAGAACAATTCATATCATAGAAACACCGAAGTGTTCAAATTGTGGCTCAAGGCCTCATACGTTCTACCACATTGTACAAATATCGCACATTCGCACATAGATAGAATATCTCACGTACAACATCTGAGAAGTTTATGAAACTAGCATTCATGTAATATGAATGAAGTTAGGAAACTTGCCTTACGCTTGACTATGACTTATCTTTGAATCGCTCATTTCAATTCCTATATCACATATATTGAGAAAACATGAACACCAATTAGTCATATATTGAACTTACGCATTGGTTTACTTAACTTTACTTCTTAGGGTTTGCGTTCTTGTAATATGAGTTTACGCGACTAACTTCCTTTACCAGTTTACGACTTTATGACATACGGAGATGTCTTACACAAAACGTTCATCATCTTGGATGATTTATATTCTTATCTTATTTAATACTTTCATTATCCATTACATGAACCCCATGTTCATTACTCGTTCTTAGTTTGAAGCCATACCAATTGTTGTATGCTAAGGCCAGATCGTTCATCGCAATAACGTTGCGTTCAAGCGTCTATCGCACACACTTATCTCTCATTATCATGATATAACATCAAAATGTTATTCATTACCCTCGTCACTCAACGTCTAAGGAATCACAACCATAGCAATTCCTCACGTTCGTTCATCCCGACTACGGTCCCCGGACATCGGTTACGTAACTCGTGATTTATATTATTTGTTATTTAATCTCGTTTAATCTTTACGTTCAACCTTTAATAAAGGTTTAAGTTATTTGCTTAAGTGTTATTTTAGGTGAACTATATGTTCATATTTCTTTCTTGCACATCCCCTAGTAATTGAGCATTTAAAATCTCATTTACAGGCATTGCCTGTCGTATTATTTGTGCTGTACTCTTCCTTCCTCTCATGACTGTGGCCTGACCTACTTTCTCCTCTCTTCTTCAGTGGCCATTTGCGGTGCCAAGTCCTTTGTTATCTCTCGCGCTCTGACGCCCATTCTCCAGAAGATTATGGTAGAGGCTTCATAACATGTATTTCACTTCTCACAGATCTGTCCGTGACTGTGGCCGAGACAAAACCCTAGAAATTTTTCTAAGTGTAAATAAATTCTTTAAGAAGCTCACTTCCCGATCTCATAACTCCTTCGTTATAACTCGGAACTAGATCATTCTAAAGCCATTCTTTTCCTTATCTTACGTACTTCAATACCCCTCAGACAGAACTTCATTCTGAATCCGTTAACGTGCCATTCAATTGGCTTGATCTTCACCCTTTATTCATTTTTTACGCTTTTAACGATTTTCGTTTATTCGTCCGTAATTCGATCATCCGAACTCGGAACTCGTTTGTTCTTGAGTCCACGACTCATGTTTTCTAGGTTCTAATACTTTCTTATGAAACCCTACACGTTCGGGTTCATTTACTAACTTTTTAATTCTCGTTTGATTTTTACAAAATTTCTCCATAACTTCGTTATAGCTAAGTTTTAATCCGTTCTTCATGAACGTTTCTACCGTTCCTAACCAAGCAATAAGCAACTAACTTATACGCGATGGTTTTAAACTTGTCCATCAACAACAATTATCCTACGATGGTTTTAAATTTGTCCATCAACAACGTTCTTCGTGTTCTTCGCTTGTTCTTCGTGTTCTTCGTTCGTTCTTCATTTTAATCGATATTTTGGATTACGATTCCACTTTTTATTGGAATTTGATGTTATAGAACATAATTCCTTACTTATTTAACCTACTTATTCATATAATCCACTCGGATCGTTCAAATTCGCTACGAATCTTATACTTCCTTAAGAAATTTATAAACTAAACTTCTAATTTATTATTTCTTATTTTCTCATGATTTCAACCATATGAAATCATCTCTAACCTTATCTACTTCTTATCTTCATTAAGTTATGTTTTAACATAGAAAACTTAAAGAAAAATCTATTAGAAGCTAGGTTTTAGATTACCTCTTCTTCTTATTTTTCTCCCGCTAGATAAAGCCGGCGATTTGCAAACTTTTCTATTTCATGATCACTTTTGATACGAGCATTCATGCTCACGCACTTCCATCAACTCTTCATTCGAGCTCTCTCTCTCTCTCTCTCTCAAGTGTGGGATTTTCAAAATCTCAAAACAAATGAAATAAGCTTACTATTTATTGATTTTCAATGCTAAGGGCATTTTAGTCATTTCGCCCCCACCTCCTTACTATTCCCACCTCCTCCCACAACTTAGCCACCAAGTTTAGTTGGCCATCACCCTTACTTGGTGGCCAAGTAGCCGCCCCACATGCCCATGGGTCACCCCATGGGTTGCCCCATTGGTTTTACCCATCCGTTTATCCATCGGTTCGATCCGCAGTTTCTTTTCTTGGTTTGGGCCTGAACCCTAATTCTTATTGGGCCTATTTTGGGCTTGATTTCACAAAGCGTTGGGCTTGACATAATCCAAGTCCAATTAGATTCTACAAAGTCCATGAACTCAAAGTCCATTAAGACTAATCGTATTCTACGATCTCGTTCTCGTATTCTCGTATTTTCTTGTGCATTATATAGTTTGTGCGATATTCAGTATTATACGTCGTACTAATCTTCTTACTATACTCATATAATAACTAGTATTATTCTCGTATTTCTCACGCATAATAACCCTAATGATTATACGTGATCATAAAATTCTCGGAACTCACTTTCCTAACCCTTGGGTTTTGAGTCATGATAAAACTTCATTTTGCCATAAGCGAAATATTATTGAATATTCCATCACGCCTCAAGATTATACATAATCTATAACTTCGGAATTTTAAAATAAATCTCCGAAAGCGAAGCGGATGAATAAGTGCCTATTTCGTCCTTTTTTCCCAGAAAATATTTTGTTCAGGAAAACTTCTATTTTCGTCTTGAAAATTCTTATTCGCTCAATCTAGCTTCATGACCGTAATCCTCCCGATTTATAATCATCCTAGGTTATAGAACGATTAATAAACACATAGCACACAATAGTATTAATAAAAATTCATTTTATTAATAACTAATTCTTTAAACCTAAATTCTGGACGATCCTAATTTCCGGGTCATCACAGCTATAGCTGGTTCTTTCTTAGTTCATTCCCTCCAGTTCGTTGGAGAAGTTGTAATAACCTAATATTTTCGATATAAATAAATAAGAAATTTTGCATATAATTTTATTTTTTTTAATTTTAAAGGTGAGAATATGTGCCAGGTAATATGTATAATTGTGATAAATAAAAATTTATTTATTACCTGAATAATTAAAATAAATTTTAAGAATTATTAATCATTATAAACTATATTCTTATAATAATTAATTTTATAGTAGAAATGTTTTTATTAATTATTTTTCATAAAAATATGATTATATATTATTTAAATAATATATGAAATGATTATAGAATAATTATAATAATTATTTTATTATATTATATGAATTTATTTCAGATTAGTTAAGTTAAGTATTTTTAACTTAATTAATAAATGTTATATATGAAAGATAAATCGGATATGGAATCAAACCTTAATTTTGGATTTTGATCAAGGAATGAGAATAATAATATAATATTATTTTATTTCAGTGGTATAAATATGTACTGTATGTACGTATTGATAATGGTTGGTCAATTATGGTATAGATTTAGAAAACTTTAATATTAAGTTGTATAACCCTAATTTGAAACTCAAAACCGGAGTTTAAGATCGATCAAAAATTGTGTTATTATGATTAATAACAAGTGTTAGAATTATAATTGTTAATTAGGGAAACCCTAATTTTTGAAAATCCTAATTAGTAATTAAAAAATCCTAATTACTAAACTAGACACTGTAACGCCCCCAAACTCGGGTACTTGAAACCCGAACTCGGTGCTTTACGATACCATTTCTATGAGCGGAATAATACTAATAATAATAACAATAATATAAATATCAAACTTAATTACATATATCAAAGTCTAATCCCAAGTACGCAACATTTACTACAATACATTACATGATAGATAATAAATATCATTGTCTTAATATTGTCTAACTATTACAAAAGATAACATAGAATTATTCTGATTGCTTTCCTTTTCCCTAGTTCTGGCCTGAACATTCCGGTTGATCATGCTTAGCTGAAAACATTTAAATTTAAAGTAAGGATGAGCTTTTGAGTGCCCAGAAAGTAATAACAACAATAAATATAAGCTGAAAGGATTAAATGTTTTCTTTGAATAACTCTTCTACAACGAATCAACAGTTGTGAAGTAAGCTGAACCAATAATAACTACATACCAAATCTATCTCAAATTTTTGAAACTACGTCTTGATCAGAATCGGAGATTAGTCGATGAATGAACATTATTTTTCATTTTCGCTAGGGTTTAGCAGAAATTCATCCGCAAATCGTCATAACTTACGGACACGAGGGGTGATATTCCCAATGTGCCCTGTATTGATCAATACTACATGCAAGAACGATATTATCGTTCACTCTATCCACCTTAGGTGCACAAAAGTTTTCCCATATTCGAGATATTCATACTTAGTCAAAGAATCAGAACCAAAACAATACGGTTGGATACAATAACGTTTCTATCTTGTTCAACAATATTTTTATGTCTTGCTGAATCAAATAGCTTAGACGGCTTTTAAGTCAACATATACATACTCGAAATCAATAAGTATGTATCAACATATGATTAAATACAATGGTTATCCAAGTGGGGACACTTGTCTAACCTTATATACGAATTAACGAACAGAATAAATATCTGAATTATACAATAATACAATGATTGGATAATGTAAGAACTTATATGAATACAAAGATTGGATACATAATCAATAATAATAAAGTTAATAATCTGGCACAATAATAATATGATTCTGAAACTTTCTTACTCATGTCCATTGCATAAAGGAAATGCAAAGGTAGGATACTTGCATAATGTAAATAATAGATCAGATACTTGCTCAATAATAATTGGAGTAAGTTTAGGAAACTTGCATAACATGATATACCTGTTTGCACGAAATAAAAGTAGTGCATAAGGTTTAGATACTTGCCTGAGCTGCTGCTTACAATAACGCAACTTAGTTCTATCTTTTATATTAAAACCTATCATTAATAAGATCATTCGTTAGATTAGAATAATCTATCATATCACATAATCTTTGCTTAATTGCAATCAAAGACATAACCTAATCACATTGTCACATATGTTTAACAATCATTACATCATACACAAACACGTATCTAGTCAAATTATCTAAGTCCAAATTAATTTCTGAAATATTTCGGTGTACCAACGGTTTTATCAAGTAAATATCGAGTCTAAGACTCTATCGTGTAGTTCAATAGTCATTTAGATATTTTAAATATCAGTCATATTATTTTTCATAGCCTTATAATAATTTTTAAATAATTATTATAATTTATCATGAATTGTCAAACACTAAAATCATTATTAAATGATTTAAATATTAACTAATTCTATTATCATTAATATTTAATTAATATTAAACTATTAATGAAACTATTGCCAAAATATTAAAGTTATTTATAATAACTCAAAATATTTTTAAAATATTAATATTACCCTTAAATGATTTTTAAAACATTTAAAATTATTTTTAAATAATTACCATTAATATTAGAATATTAATTTATTATTTATCAAAATATAAAAAGTCATTTATTATAACTTAGAATATTTTTAATTCATTTATTTCCTTTTTAATTGATTTTTAATTCAATAAAACTATTTTAAAACTATTTATTTAATATAATTATTAAATAAAATTAATGTCATTAATATTAAATTATTAATGAAATTTACCTTTAAATATCAAAAGTTATATTTTATAACTTAAAATATTTTTAAACTATTTATTTTCATTTAAAATAATTTTATAATATTAAAATCATTTTTAATTAATTTATTTAATATAATTACTAAATAAATCTAATATCATTAATATTTAATAATTAATGAAACTTATCTTAAAATATTAAAAGTTATGTTTTATAACTTAAAATATATATTATTAATTACCTTATTATTATTTAAAATGATTGTTAATACAATAAAATCATTTTTAATTTTTTATTTAATGCATTTATTAAATAATTTAAATACCAATAATATCCAAATAAATAATAATATTTATGAAAAATATGTCAAATTATTAAAAGTTAATTTTATAACTTCAAATAATTTTTAAAACTATTTTGTAATTTTAGGAAGTTATTTACTATTTTAAATGATTTTTTAGAATTTAAATTAATTAATTATAATAAGTCTGTCATTAAAGCCCTTTGGCGGCGATGAAAGTGTCGCCTTAGGTGTTCTGAGAAACCCGTGCATTCAAAGTCGATTGTCTTTCGAGCTTCTTTGTTTGACCATCAATCATTCCTTGTGTAATGTGTTTCTGGTCGAGTTAATGATTAGATATTATAGAACGGATGTAATACTACACTGTCTAACAACAAACATGGTCAAAACATGCATCATATGCAAGATCTAAGCTCATGAACAAAAGTATCGTCAGAGTGTTCTTGACGCTTCGGGTTTGCCAGTAAAACAAAGTAAATGCTTCGGTCGGCGATTTGGATGGCCTTAAATCTATCAATCTGTTCATGTTAAGTGTTTTTTGCTCGTCGGGCTATCTAGACAAACTATCAGAGAACATGTTGCAATCCATGGTCAAGTCTAAACATAAATAATCAAAACGCGTTGGGGCTCACAAATTAGGTGTCAGGTTGCATTTCTTCATTTCAGGTTTTCCGTAATGAAGAGCGTAAAACAATATGCTACTTTGGATCCTTATATCTCGCGTTGTGTGTTTGCTCTATGTGATCAATTGATTCCAGGTTGTAGATAACATGTAATACTACATATCCATTGCATACAAACAGTATAACAATAATAGAGCATGCAGATCTAGGTCGGTCAAACCATGTCAGAAGACATGTTCTTGAATTTTCTGGAATTTCCAGAAACAGATTTCGTGAACTAGTAAGCTAGTTTGACCATCCACTGTGTTCAATACAATGATGATATAAAAGATCTAAAGGCATATATCCATAGTAAACATAAACATCTAGAACTCAGTTACCATAACAAAATCAAAATAACAACACACTAGCAGATCTAGTCGCTTGAAAAAGTTATCAGACGCTGGTAATGACCTTCTGGGTTGCCCAGAAAAGGTCAGGTCAATTTCGGTCAACGGCTTTTGACCGTTAATAACTACCAACCTATACATCAAATGACTCTGATTCTTTTTGCAGATTAAAGAACACATTACAAGATACACATAACAAGTTAAAAACAACAAAACGCATAATTGACCAAAGATCTATGAGATCTGACATTTGACTGTCAGACTAAAAAAAAATAAATTCCAGATTTAGAAAATCATCAAATCCGAGCCTCTAGATGTTATGGGTTTAACACCTAGCAACCCAGATCATTGATTAACACCCCATACAACATATTTACCACAAAAAATTTACATCTAACATAAGATCAAAAGATTTTCGAATTATAGGGTTTACACCTTTATGCTCTAATTCTGATTTCTATGCTTCTGATTTGATGTTGGTGTACGTGGGGCTTGATTTGTGACTGAACTAACAAGGCAATTTCGTGGGTTTTAGAGAGAGAAGTTCTAGGATGAGTGTTTGTGCAAAATGAGCTTGGAGGAGACTTTTTCTCTCTCTTGAATTCTATGTAAACTTGTATACAATGCATTTGGCTGTTAGTAATGGCTGAGAATTGTAGTCTTGCAGGTTCATAACTAGACAATAGGGTGGCTGGCCAGATTTGCAAAGATCTTGTCTAACCAATAATTCAAGAATGTGACAAAAAGAGCAAAATTATAATTTTGCAAATAAGTCAAAGGGTATTCTTGTCCAAGGTGCTTGAATCTAGGGTTTAATCACTAGATTTTTAACCTTAAAGTTTTCCAAATAATTGCTAGGGTTTAGACAATTAAAAATTAAAGGGTAGTAAAATTTTAAATTAAAACATACTAATTAAATTAGGGTTTTTAATAGAATTTAGGGTTTTATCTAATTAACATTAATTCTATAATACGAACATAATTCATATAACACAATTTCTGACCGATCTTAATTCCCAGTTTTAAGTTTCCAATCATGGTTTATGACAGTAATACTAGGGTTTGTCGTGATACACCATAATTGACTAACCATTAACAATCTACACATATACTGTATGTATTTATAACACCGAAAAATAATATTATACTTAATATAATATTATTATTCTCATTCATAGCTCAAAATCCAAAATTAGGGTTTGGATTTCATATCTGATTTATCTTTCATATATAACATTATTAATTAAGTTAAAAAGAATTAACTTAAATAATCTGAACTAAAATTAATATAATAAAATAGTAATTATAATAATTCTAATAATCTTCTCTTATATTATTTAAATAATATAAATCATATTTTCATAGAAAATAAATAATAAAGACATTTCTACTATAAAATTAATTATTATAAGTATATACCTTATAATTAGCAATAATTCTAAAATAAAATTATTTGAAATTATTCATGTAATAAATAAATTTTATTTATCATATATATACATACACATTACTTGGCACATATTCTCATCTTTAAAATAATAATAATAATAATAATAATAATAAATTAATATGCAAAATTTCTTATTTATTTATATAGAAAATATTCAGGTTATTACATCCACCCTCCTTTATAAGGATTCCGTCCCCGAAATCACCGTTTTAAAGCTCATACTTACCAGGGTACATAGCATACACAGTCATTTCAAATAGATCTCGATCAAATTCGATCGAACTGATCTTTAACTAATCAACATTAAGCTTGTCTCTCTGATTAAACGGAAGTTTGATTTCTAAGAGGACTCAAATTCCTCCTTCAAAATATCTTTATAAAATAATATATTATGTAAGACCCCAACTTTTTAATGAATAAAATCGAATTTCCTCTATTTATTATTGTGAATAATAAGGTGTTAATTTGATATAATACTTTGGTTATGAGTGAAATGTCCAAATTTTTCAAAATACGCAAGTGGTTATAAAATATTCATTTTTGTCGGGAAATATTCGTTTGGTCGTGGAATATTTTTTATGTCGGGGAATATTCGTATGACGGCGCAACCATTTGTGGGCCCCATAACAGAATAACTGTCGAATGAAGAAAACGACAAAATTGAGTTTTTATAAATAACGGCGTAATCGTTACCGTTAATACTGTTGGAATACCCAGTTGGTAAAGTAAAGTAATACGCGTTGTTGCACAGTAGCACACTGTATGACACATAAATTTTTTCAATTATTGATTCTTACGTGAGAAGGCACTACTCAATAATTGCTGCGTTGATATTTTATATTATTGTTGTTTCAATAATTGTCACTGCACAGTATCTCCATTATCAGATCAATAATTCATATTATTTGAATAATATTATTAGATAACATTATTGGCAATGTCTAGAAAGTTCTGTCAATGAGAGGTTTGGTCACCTAATTGCGCGCAAGTAAGGAGAAATCCTTATCGGAAAGCCCCTCTTTCCCGGAGGCGCACAGTTGTCATTATTGTGATTCTGTAATATTATTTGTGAATAATTAATTATTGATTTATATGATAAGAAAATATTTATTTGATGTGGATATAAATGATGAATTTATTTATGTGGTTATAAATGAAAGAGTTAATGTTGAGGTGTTTTATCAGTATTTTGTCGGATTGGAGGTATTAAAAGATCAAATCGGTGTTCTTATAACTTTATTGTGTGAGTTATAATATTTAATGCGACCGTTGGATCGTTGTGATTTTTGGATATGTTATACATATATAAGTTGAGTATATGTCCACAAATTTTGAACTGTTAAAAATGAACGTATAATTTGTTATGAATTTTAAGAGGTGACTGATTCGAAAATTAGGTTTATAAATGATTTTGGTGGAAAATTCTAGAAATGGATGGGCCCCACTTTTGATTATTGGGGAAGATGGCTGATTTTTGGTGGGTAGAATAGTAATGTGTAAAGCCATCGTGATTCTGTGTCAAGTCTGCTTTCACGTCTTAACATTTTCCTATAAATAGAGGGCTAAGTTAGAATTGAAAATCACACCAGAATTCATAAGTTTTCTCTCTAGATTATCGAGTGTATTTTTTGAGTATTTAGATACTTGGTGAGTTTCTATTCATCGATTGCAAGTTTTTTTCGTCGTCATATCCGATATCCGTTAGAAGTCTCGCTTTTTTGAGGTAAGGGATAGTAAGGATTTTAAGGGTTGTTATGTTTTTTCGGTTTCGTAATTTTCTGACCTTCAAAATTCTCGGAAAAATTTGAAATGATAATTTGATGAGTTTTCTTGATTGTGTCCAAAATGGCGATTTTGGATGTATAGATTAAGAGTTATGAATTTTATGAGAAAAGACTATTTTAAAAGTAATCGCTTATAACTCCTTGTGGTTAACTCTAAAATTGGTGAAATTTTTATTGGGAGTACATGTATATAATGTAAGTATACTCTGTAAATTTCAAATTTTGGATAAAAGTACGCTTTATGATAAATGTCTAAATATTCTATTGCTTTTGGCCATATGAAAAATAGTAAATGAATTTTAAAAATTCTAAGAAAAATATATGTTCAATATGGAACTATATCCTGCTAAATCCCAGAAAAGAAAATTTGTTTGTACTGATTTGGTATTTTTCATGAAAATGGACTAGTTATGAGTAAATGAATTAAATATGTTATGTGAAGTAAGAAAATTGAAAAATAGGATTTTATGGCTTGAGAATCCTATATGAGGTATATGCAGATTTTTGATGAGGGTTTTGGTTATTGGTGATGAAATCTTATGAGTTTGGAATTTTAGGATGATTAAATGCATTATTTAGTAAAGTGTAAACAATTAAAATAAATTGTTTATAAGTTTAAGAAATGTTATTCTTTCAATATCATTATCTTAGAAATATTGGTATGGATTTTATTGTGGAATTTCTACCTTTTTTGTGTCGTGGTTACTATTCATGAGTTACTATTTATGAGTTACTATTCACGAGTTACTATTCACGAGTTACTATTCACGGGTACTATTCACTACAAAATTGGTTTCTTTTTCTAATCAAATTATAGTTGAGTTATGAATATTACTCTTGAGATTAAATCTATATGTTGATTATATTATTTTTAGTATCATATATAACATTTTTATAACCTTAATGATGATATTAATTTCTCTTTGACTTGAGTATAAATATGGGTAGATTATTGGTATGATCATGACTATGGGTTCTCTTTGGCCAGTAGTGCAAAGTTGAATTGTTGATTGGTATAATCATGACCATTGAATTTATAATTGAATATCTTTAGCTTAAGTGCAAAGGTGAAATGATTAACATGGTTATAATTATTGTTTATATAAATTCTGAAATGATTATATATTTTTTGAGATATTAATATATTTGGCCAGTGAGTGCAAATATGAATCTGTTGAGGAATATCTTTGGCCCAGAGTGCAAAGATGAATTGTTGATGAATATCTTTTGGCCCGTAGTGCAAAGATGATCTGTTGTTGAATATCTTTGGCCCGTAGTGCAAAGATGAAATTGTTAGTATGATTATAAAAAGGAACTGTGATTTGGTATAACCATGATCTTTGATGTTTCAGGTAAAGACATGTGATAAAAATTATCTTCATCCCGGATGCTTGAAGAGGAATTTAGAATCACAATTATGATTATGAGTTATTCATATAATTGTGGAAAGGAACCGTTGAGTGATGTTACATGGATAAAAAAACATGCTGGTGGACTTTTAAATGGAGAATATAGTAGACTTTATGGTCTATTTGACTCTTCTAATGGATTGCTTTCGTTCACCGCAACTATGGTTGAAAAGTTTTATCATCTACCATATGTTCTAAATCTCGATTTATGACATCGATGAAGGCTATTGATAATTTAATTATCTTTAGTCATGATATTCTTTATCGATTAATTGTGCTCACCCTTTTGCTTCACAATTCCTTTTTCGTAATAAGAGTGTAAATTGGGTCGAGTTTTAGGGTAACGGGAAATAGAAGCGGTGGTCTCTAGTCGTGGAGGTTCTCCCTAAGCAAAGATAGAAAGGTGTTGTATACATCATTTAGTAGTTATATTTGGTGAATCAAATAGGGTGAGGCGAACCCAACGTTGGAAGGGTGTTTTGCCACTATCATACAAGATGTCTAATGACATACAACCTCGTGTCATCATAAGACAAGGTTGTGCTCATCCACTTGCTGAATATATCTACGAGCACTACCTATATAATCTTGGTGTTTGGTTGAAGTATAACTCTCAATTAGAGACAGTGGAGATAATGATATGTCAAGAGAAGACTCACCATTTGAAAGAATATGATAGTAATCTTCTCATGGCCAAGGATAATTCTGTGGCCATATGATATCTATCATAACCTAGACGCATGGCCTCCCATGTACGAAGGTTTCCTTGAGCACTTCCCAAAGATTTTAATTTCTAAAACAATTTTTGATTATACCTTTATGTAAGATGTCATGGTGACGTGCTACCCAAGTTGGTGTCAAGAGTCACAGTTGATATATATATTTGTATCAAAACTCACAACACATAAGTTGTTGTATTTTGCACGATAATTGTTGTAATAAAGTTGTAGTTGTTTTCTGTACCATGTATTTCGCGACTCAGAATGGGTTGGATGGAATGGACCTATTTTGGGGTTGTTACATATTATATATAGGAAAATCATATATATCAAAATATACAAGTTATAATGAATAATACACGAGTTGCATTATCAATCGCCACCGTGATAATCGGACTGGTCATATTGAAAACTCTTGCTGTTGATTCTGTTGGTTTGTTTGTTGAAGTAGGTTCCGTTGTCATTAGAGTCCCGCTGCCTTTTCCTTTACTCGGCCTGTCCCTCGTATTCCTCCCTTTTCTGGATGATTTTTCACCTTATGCTCGCTGATCCATACTTGAAACACACCCCTCTGTTCATCCTTGATTGGGGACAGTTGGGAGAGATATGTCCTCCTTCCCTTTTGTAGCACACAAACTTACCCTTAAGACACTCCCCTGAGTGATTCTTTCCACAATTCCCACACTGCGCAACCTGTTTCTTTCCACCTCCTGGCCTATTTCTGGTATTCTCGAAATTATCTCCTTTTCTTTTCCTAGTCTTACTGCCACTATTTTCTTCTCCGGCACTAGCTTGATTTACTTCCCACCAAAAATTCATCCCCCCTTTCATCTTATAGGTGACAAAAGTTGTCTTTTGCCCATCCGTTACTCTAGTCATCCACAAACATCTCTACAGGTCGATTGATCCTATAAATCTGGTCGCTCGATTGCTTTGAAGTCTTTGACGTTTGCTGATCGATTACTTGGTTGATTTCTCGCGGCTGGTATTCCGTTCTGGATAGCTTGAACGTCCATATTCGCCAAATTTTATGTTGGGTCTAGTTTTCCTCCAGCTTTGTTGACATGTTCTTCTGCCTTTTGGTTTCGTTTTCGTCTTGGCGGCATTATCTGATTAAATAAGATCATGTTCATCAACTAATTCATCGTACTTTTCATAGCATATCACATACTGCTTTAAACATCTGTTATCCCCTTTGTGACATAATAGTCGGGAATCGTTGCCATAACTTATACAAAAGTTGATAATATTACTTTACACGGACATACTTATCGTATACGCATCATAGAATCATACATATTCAAATAACACTAATACTACTCATTTCATACGTCTTCACTAAGGATCAATTACTTAGCATTCTATATATTTCTATTATCCTCAATAATCCATTCTCACATAACTATACCTAGTTCGTCAAACCTTCCACACATTATGAGTTTAGGAACTCACCACAAATATATGAGTTCAAGAACTCGAGCTTGATCTTATATTCTTTAACTACACTCTACCTATTAGTTATACTATCATTTCTGGGTCCGGTACTACACTTTCCTGTATAATCACCTCATTGAGGTAGCTTTTAATGTGAGCCTCTATTTCAACTATTGGCTTTGATATTGGCTCGGTTATGGAGGTTGACTCCTTCTTTACGACCTGAGGGTATCCTAATCCTTATCTCATATAACATCTACACACTAACTATCTTGATTAACATATAGTATATACACATAATAAATAATAGTTTTATAAAAGTTATCTTTTATTTTGTTAAACGATGAATTTATTCAATTCATCTCCTTTTAAACTCTATATGAGTTATTTGTATTTTCAACGTTTCCCCATGTCCTAAGGTTATAGCCTAAGGTATATTCCACCTAAGGTTTCTAACCCTAAAGCTTTGATACCAACTTGTAACGCCCCCAAACTCGGGTACTTGAAACCCGAACTCGGTGCTTTAAGATACCATTTCTATGAGCGAAATAATACTAATAATAATAACAATAATAATAAATATCAAACTTAATTACATATATCAAAGTCTAATCCCAAGTACGCAACCTTTACTACAATACATTACATGATAGATAATAAATATCATTGCCTTAATATTGTCTAACTATTACAAAAGATAACATAGAATTATTCTGATTGCTTTCCTTTTCCTTTATTCTGGCCTGAACATTCCGGTTGATCTGAAAACATTTAAATTTAAAGCAAGGATGAACATTTGAGTGCCCAACAAGTAATAACAACAATAAATATAAGCTGAAAGGATTAAATGTTTTCTTTGAATAACTCTTCTACAACGAATCAACAGTTGTGAAGTAAGCTGAACCAATAATAACTACATACCAAATCTATCTCAAATTTTTGAAACTACGTACTGACTATAACTGGAGATTAGTCGACAAACTATTAACATTGTTTTTCATTTTCGCTAGGGTTAGCAGAACTTCATCCGCAAACCGTCATAACTTACGGACACGAGGGTGATCTGCCCAATGTGCCCTGTATTGATCAATACTACATGCAAGAACGATATTATCGTTCACTCTATCCACCTTAGGTGCACAAAAGTTTTCCCCATATTCGAGATATTCATATTTTAGTAGGGAATCCAACCAAAACAATGCAGTTGGATACAATAACGTTTCTATCTTGTTCAACAATATTTTTATGTCTTTTTGAATCAAATAGCTTAGACGGCTTTTTAAGTCAACATATACATACTCGAAATCAATAAGTATGTATCAACATATGATTAATATAATGGTTATCCAAGTGGGGACACTTGTCTAACCTTATATCTGAATTAACTAATGTAATAAATATCTGAATTATACAATAATACAATGATTGGATAATGTAAGAACTTATATGAATACAAAGATTGGATACATAATCAATAATAATAAAGTTAATAACCGCACAATAATAATATGATTCTCAAACTTTCTTACTCATGTCCATCAGATAAAGGAAATGCAAAGGTAGGATACTTGCATAATGTAAATAATAGATCGATACTTGCTCAATAATAATTGGAGTAAGTTTAGGAAACTTCACATAACATGATATACTGTTTGCATCTAAATAAAAGTAGTGCATAAGGTTTAGATATCACTGAGTCAGCCGCCACAATAACGCAACTTAGTTCTATCTTTTATATTAAAACCTATCATTAATAAGATCATTTGTTAGATTAGAATAATCTATCATATCACATAGTACTGCTAATTGCAATCAGCACATAACCTAATCACATTGTCACATATGTTTAACAATCATTACATCATACACAAACACGTATCTAGTCAAATTATCTAAGTCCAAATTAATTTCTGAAATATTTCGGTGTACCAACGGTTTTATCGAGTAAATATCGAGTCTAAGACTCTATCGTGTAGTTTAATAGTCATTTAGATATTTTAAATATCAGTCATATTATTTTTCATAGCCTTATAATAATTTTTAAATAATTATTATAATTTATCATGAATTGTCAAACACTAAAATCATTATTAAATGATTTAAATATTAACTAATTCTATTATCATTAATATTTAATTAATATTAAACTATTAATGAAACTATTGCCAAAATATTGAAGTTATTTATAATAACTCAAAATATTTTTAAAGTATTATATTACCCAAAAAAATGATTTTTAAAACATTTAAAATCATTTTTAAATAATTACCATTAATATTAAAATATTAATTTATTATTTATCATAATATAAAAAGTCATTTATTATAACTTAGAATATTTTTAATTCATTTATTTCCTTTTAATTGATTTTTAATTCAATAAAACCATTTTAAAACTATTTATTTAATATAATTATTAAATAAACTTAATATCATTAATATTAAATTATTAATGAAATTTACCTTTAAATATCAAAAGTTATATTTTATAACTTAAAATATTTTTAAACTATTTATTTTCATTTAAAATAATTTTTATAATATTAAAATCATTTTTAATTAATTTATTTAATATAATTACTAAATAAATCTAATATCATTAATATTTAATAATTAATGAAACTTATCTTAAAATATTAAAAGTTATGTTTTATAACTTAAAATATATAATATTAATTACCTTATTATTATTTAAAATGATTGTTAATACAATAAAATCATTTTTAATTAATTTATTTAATGTATTTTTTAATAATTTAAATCCGATAATATCCAAATAAATAATAATATTTATAAAAAATATGTCAAATTATTAAAAGTTAATTTTATAACTTCAAATAATTTTTAAAACTATTTTTGTAATTTTCAGAAGTTATTTACTATTTTTAAATGATTTTTTTAGAATTTAAATTAATTAATTATAATAAGTATGTCGCTAAATCCCTTTGGCGACAGTAAGTGTCGCCTTAGGTGTTCTTGAGAAACCTGCATTCAAAGTCGCTGTTTCGAGTTGCTTGTTTGACCATCAATCATTCCTTGTGTAATGTGTTTCGGTCGAGTTAATGATTTAGATATTATAATCGGATGTATACTACTACAGCCTAACAACAAACATGGTCAAAACATGCATCATATGCAAGATCTAAGCTCATGAACAAGTCGTCCGAGTCGTTTTCGACGCTTCTGGCCGCCTGAAAAAAAAAAGTCGTACGGCCAACGATTTGGATGGCCTTAAATCATTAACTGCTCATGTTAAGTGTTTTTGCTCTCGTTGGGCCATCTAGACAAACTATCGAGAACATGTTGCAATCCATGGTCAAGTCTAAACATAAATAATCAAAACGCGTTGGGGCTCACAAATTGCAGTCAGGTTCCGTTTCTTCATTTCGGGTTTTCCGTAATGAAGAATGTAACGAGTATGCTACTTTGGATCCTTATATCTCGCACAGTGTGTTTGCTCTATGTGATCAATTGATTCCGTGTTGTAGATAACATGTAATACTACATATCCATTGCATACAAACAAAGATAACAATAATAGAGCATGCAGATCTAGGTTTGGCCAAACCATGTCGGAAGACATGTTTCTTGAAATTTTTCGGAATTTCCGTAAATGATTTCGTGAACTAGTAAGCTAGTTTGACCATCCACTGTGTTCAATACAATGATGATATAAAAGATCTAAAGGCATATATCCATAGTAAACATAAACATCTAGAACTCAGTTACCATAACAGAATCAAAATAACAACACACTAGCAGATCTAGTCGCTTGAAAAAGTTATCAGACGCTGGTAATGACCTTCTGGGTTGCCCAGAAAAGGTCAGGTCTCGATCAACGGCTTTTGACCGTTAATAACTACCAACCTATACATCAAATGACTCTGATTCTTTTTGCAGATTAAAGAACACATTACAAGATACACATAACAAGTTAAAAACAACAAAACGCATAACTGACCAAAGATCTATGAGGTCTAACATTTGACTGTCAGACTAAAAACAAAAATTTCCAAATTTGGAAAATCATCAAATCCGAGCCTCTAGATGTTATGGGTTTAACATCTAGCAACCGAGACCATTGATTAACACCCAATACAACATATTTAACACAAAAAAATTTACATCTAACATAAGATCAAAAGATTTTCGAATTTTAGGGTTTGCACCTTTATGCTTCAATTCTGATTTCTATGCTTCTGATTTGATGTTGGTGTTCGTGGGGCTTGATTTGTGACTGAACTAACAAGGCAATTTCGTGGGTTTTAGAGAGAGAAGTTCTAGGATGAGTGTTTGTGCAAAATGAGCTTGGAGGAGACTTTTTCTCTCTCTTGAATTCTATGTAAACTTGTATACAATACATGTGGCTGTTAGTAATGGCTGAGAATTGTAGTCTTGTAGGTTCATAGCTAGACAATAGGGTGGCTGGCCAGATTTGCAAAGATCTTGTCTAACCAATAATTCAAGAATGGGACAAAAAGGATAAAATTGTAATTTTGCAAATAAGTCAAAGGGTATTCTTATCCAAGGTGCTTGAATCTAGGGTTTAATCACTAGATTTTTAACCTTAAAGTTTCCCAAATAATTGCTAGGGTTTGGACAATTAAAAATTAAAGGGTAGTAAAATTTTAAATTAAAACATACTAATTAAATTAGGGTTTTATCTAATTAACATTAATTCTATAATATGCACATAATTCATATAACACAATTTCTGACCGATCTTAATTCCCAGTTTTAAGTTTCCAATCATGGTTTATGACAGTAATACTAGGGTTTGTCGTGATATACCATAATTGACTAACCATTAACAATCTACACATATACTGTATGTATTTATAACACCGAAAAATAATATTATACTTAATATAATATTATTATTCTCATTCATAGCTCAAAATCCAAAATTAGGGTTTGGATTTCATATCTGATTTATCTTTAATATATAACATTATTAATTAAGTTAAAAGAATTAACTTAAATAATTTGAACTAAAATTCATATAATAAAATAGTAATTATAATAATTCCAATAATCATCTCATATATTATTTAAATAATATAAAATCATATTTTCATAGAAAATAAATAATAAAGACATTTCTACTATAAAATTAATTATTATAAGTATATACCTTATAATTAGCAATAATTCTAAAATAAAATTATTTAAAATTATTCATGTAATAAATAAATTTTATTTATCACATATATACATACACATTACTCAGCACATATTCTCATCTTTAAAATAATAATAATAATAAAAAATTAATATTCAAAATTTCTTATTTATTTATATAGAAAATATTCAAAGTTATTCTGTAAACCCTAATTTGCTAAATTGGTAATCCTAATTATTAATTGTAAGCTCTAATACTAATTATTGGATCTTAAACCCTAAATGTTAAAGTATAATGTAATTAGAAAACTAATTATAATTAGTAAACTCTAAATTACATTCTTAGGAAACTAAATTTTTACATTTTTAACCCTAATTGCAAAAAATCCTAGAAAATAACATTGTATAACCTTATGGTTAAATCCTAAGGGTCAAACCCTAAGGGTTTGCCTAGTTACCAACATGCCATTAAATTTGTTAGACAAATGACCATATTGCCCCTCTTGCATAATTGTTAGGTAACTTGTATTTTTGGACAACACTTTAGTGGATGACCTAATCTAACAACCCCATGTAACTAAAGTCTCCAGCACATCAGCCATTTAACAACCAATTCATTGCATCCAAGACTTATATATATAGGATTGGAAAGAGAAAGTGTCACATTTAAGCTCATTTTTGCACAAACACTCAACCAATCTCTCTCAACTCAAAACCCACGAAATTCTAGTGCTAGATCACTCTCAAACAAAGCCCCACTAACACCTATAGCAAATCAGAAAGCCAGAATCAAGATTTATCAAGAAAAGTATAAAACCCTAAACCTAAAGTCTGATCTTTGATCCTTTGTTAGATGTTAGTTTTTTTGTGTTAAACATGTTGTTAGTAGTGTTTAATGATGATCTGGGTTGATAGATGTTAGATCCATAACATCTATAAGCTCAGATCTAGTGTTTTACAAAATCTGGAAATTTTTCTAATGTGTTCTGACAACAGAATGTCAGACCTTCTAGATCTCAATGTGTTTATTGTTTTGGTGTTTTAAGTGTTTGATATTGTAGTGTGCTATGCGATCTTTACTCTGGAACTTGAATCAAGGTCATAGCATGAACAGATTGTGAGATATTGATGGTCAAAAGCCGTTGACCGGCCATGACTGGGCATTTCTGGGTAACCCGGAAACTGCCCAGAAAGGGCCTGACAACTTATTCAAGTGCCCAGATCTTTCTTATGTTTATTGTTTTGTTCTTGTTCTTGTATCCAGGTTATTGTATGTTATATTAACTGTTAATTCAAGCTTTTAGATCGCCTAAAAATTTGTCAGGTAGATCACAGTGAACAGTCAAACCAAGCCGGATGACCATGAAATACGTTTTCTGGGTAACCCAGAAAACGCATGACCATGTCTTTTGACATGGTTTGACCGACATGTATCTTAAGATGGTGTTGTTGTTATGATGATGTTATGTAATAGATCTGTACACCTACATGTTGTCTACACACTGAAAGCTTAAGATCACTAAAACATCACATATATTGCAAGTTGTGGAAGCCCAAAGTAGGCCTCACGAACTTTTCTTCATTTCTGGGTTGCCCAGAAATGAAGAACAGTCTCTGACAGCCACTTTGATGGCTTAGATCTCTCGATTGTATTATGATTTGGCCATGAAAACTTGTTTAGAGTTGTAGTACTACACCAATATTACAACATTAACTAAATGTATAACCCAGAAACTTAATGATCTACGATCTATGTACGTGGTCAAACTAAGTAACCCCGCAGCGAAATTTGCATGAAGATCTGGGTTCGCTGAAGAACACGATCAGCGACAGTTTTGTCACTAAAGCTACTTTTAGCGACAGATAATTTCTGAAAATAATTATTTTATTTAATAAATAGAAAAAAATAGTTTTTAATTATTAAAAATACATAATAAATTACTAAAAATTATTTTAAAGCCTAAAAATTAGTTTTTAATATATTTCATAGATATTTAATATTTTGGAATATTAAAGGTATTTAATTTATTTAATTGTTATATTAAATAAATTATTTAAAAATGATTTTAATACTTGAAAAATAATTTAAAATTATATTAGGTATAAGAAAATATTTTAAGTTATTTTTAATAACTTTTCATATTTTGTGATAAATTTCATTAATAAATTAATATTAATAATAATTAAGTTATTTAATAAATCATATAAAAATGATTTAAATGTTATAAAAATATTTGAAGTTATAAAATATAACTTTTGATATTTTGTCATGAAAACCATTATTATTTTAATATTAATTATATTAGAGTTATTTAATAATTATATTAAATAAATTAATTAAAATTATTTTTAATATTATAAAAATCATTTAAAATAAAAATAAAGTATTTAAAAATATTTTAAGTTATAAAATATAACTTATAATATTTAAAGGATAATTTCATTAATAATTTAATATTAATGATATTAATTTAATATTAATGATATTAAATATATTTAATAATTATATTAAATAAAAAAGTTTAAAAATAGTTTTATTAATTTAAAATCATTTAAAAAGGATATATATGAATTAAAAATATTTTAAGTTATAATTAATGACTTTTAATATTTTGATAAATAATACATTAATATTTAAATATTAATGATAATTATTTAAAATGATTTTAAATATTTTAAAAATCATTTAAGGGTAATACTAATAATTTAAAATTATTTTAAGTTATTATAAATAACTTTAATATTTTGGCAATGGTTTCATAAATAGTTTAGTATTAATTAAATATTAATGATAGTAGAATTATTTAATATTAAAATCATTTAATAATGATTTCAGTGTTTGAAAAATCATGATAAATTATTATAATTGTTTAATAATTATTATAAGTCATTTAAACATAATTTGACTAATGTTTAAGTTATATTGAACTACAGTATAGAATCTTAGACTCGATAATTACCCGATAAAGCCGTCGGTACACCGACATGTTTCAGAAATTCATATGGACTTAGATAATTTGATTAGATACGTGTTTGTTTGTGATCTAATGGTTGCTAAACCTATGTAACAATGTGATTAGGTAATGTACTGACTGCAAATAGCAGTACTATATGTTATGATATACTATTCTAATCGAACGAATGATCTTATTACTGATAGGTCGCTATATAAAAGATAAAACTAAGTTGAATATTGTAAGCAGCAGACCAGACAAGTATCCTACCTTTGCATTTACTGTGAGACCCCAAATTTTATGAATAAATATTTAATTTTCTCGAAATAATTTTTTAATATTATGGTGTATGTTATAGTTGTGGGTAGTATTTATAAATTTTGAAAAGTATGCAAGTTGTTGTATAATATTCGATTGGTCGGGGAATATTTTTTTGTCGAAGAATATCCGTACGACGGTACAATCATTGGTGGACCCCACAACAGAATTATTGTCGGATTGAGTAAACGATAAAAATATTTTATGAAAATAACGGCGGAAGTTTTACCGTTAACTGTTTAAACACCCGATGTTAAAAGAAACAAAGAATAATGCTATGGTTGCATAGTAGCAATACCAGTATTAATTATTGATGCTTACGTGATAAGTAACCCAGTTTTATTGGTATTATTAATGTAATAATACAGAAAAGCTTTTTGTATAAAACAAAATAATTTTATAAAGCTATTCTATAAATAGAATATATTATATTCTATTATGCATAGTGTTTGCATAGTAAAATCTTTTACATAAAATAAAATACTTTTATAAAGTTATTCTATAAATAGAATATATTATATTTTATTATGCATAGTATTTGCATAGTGCCTACATAGTGTTTGTATAGTAAAATCTTTTATAAAGTTATTCGTTTTATTAGATTATAAATAGAATATATTATATTTTATTTAAAAGATTTTGCTTTAAATATGGACCGTCCGATTAAAGTAAATCAATCTGGACCATTCATGAGTTAGTTACTATGCGACTATTTTTCTATAAATAGAAGCTCATTCCTTCATTATTTTTTTTAATTAATTCCTTTGAAACTCTAGAGATATAAACTATAGAGAGAAAGAAGAAAGTATTCGCTACTTCACTACTTATATATCCGGTAAGATTTTTCTTAAGGTAGTGAATATTATTTGTTGTACTCGTAAGGGTGTTATTCTTTTGTATTCATGAAGAGAACTTATGTTATTCCATTCTTTATTATTACGTTGGAATAACTCAGTATACGCTGCTACCCTATACTTGGTGACATTCTTCTATTATTCCGTCTTTACTATTACATTTGGAATATCCTATTCATGCATTTTATGCCTGGGACCGATTCCGATCTTTATTATTCTGTTGGAATATCCTGTCTGTGCATTTTACACCGGACTTGGTTCCGTCTTTATTATTATTCTGTTGGAATATCCTATCTGTGCGTTTTACGCCGGACCTGATTCGGTCCTTATTAGTATTCTGTTGGAATAACCTTACATTGGCTAAGTACCGCATGCATGGTGATTTACATTGTTATTCCATTCTTTATTATTCGGTTGGAACATCCTCGCCGTCATGTAATTTCACCGACCGGGTTCTCGTTATTTAGTATTCTGTTGGAATAACCTATTTATGCGAAGTACCGCATGCATGGTGATTTCGTTTGTTATTCCATTCTTTATTATACTCAGTTGGTTAAAGTTTTGACTTCTATACTCCATGAAATTAGTGGAATATCCTTGATAATTGCGCTTCATCCAGTATCTTTTCATGGAAATATTCTTCTGAGCATTCTTGAATTTTACTCTACAAAGCAGTATCATGTTGACAATTTGGACGTTATTGGATCTTGGACAAATTAATTCTTGAACTTGTTTTATTGAATTCTTATATCATTGTCATCATCCTTATATTTATATTTTTTGAAAGTCATTTGTGGCCTGTAGTGCATAGATAGACTTGGTATGATTATGACTGTGGATTATTGATTGTAATCATGACCGCATCAGTTACAAATGATGTGGTAAAAGTCCTCATTGGCCCGTGAGTGCATTGATGGATAGTTGTTGGCATGATCATGACCATTAATGAATACACAAATATTCTTGGCCCATAGTGCATGGATAATTGTGGTCATGATATTAAAGAATATCCTTGGTCAGAAAAGTGTAGGGGGTGATTCGATGATGTAGATTATTGATTGTTTAAGTCGTCCAATGATAAAAGTGATGAAAACCTTTAAATCATAAAAGATAGTAGATTTTATTCTCTACTTGGCTCTTTTAATGGATTGCTTGTTCATTCCGCAGCTTAAACTTGATGTTTGTTATATTGTATCGGTTTAACACTGTTTAAGGCTAATGATAATTTATTCTCGCATTATCTTAGTCATAATATTTCTCATCGGGCTAGTTGAGCTCACCCTTTCTTTCACCGTTTCTCTCAGAAATGAGAATATATTTGAACGCAGTCTGGAAACGGAGTGATGGTCCTAGATGGTGCATTAGTAGTCCTCAATATTCTCGTGAAATAGTGTGATAATAATTGTAATGAGGACTCCTTTTGAGTTTGTAGACACTCTAGTAGACAATATTTGTATTCAAACTCACGGTTTATGTTTTTGTCGTATTGTACACGATAGTTGTATTATTAAGTTGTATTTGAATTATGTACCATGTATCAAGCGCCTCAAGATGGGTGATGTATACCTAATTTTGGGGGCGCCACGGTTTGGTATCAAAGCTTAGGATATGATCCCTGGCTAGATGTGAGAATAGAACTAGAGGGAGAGACGGGAATTCCTTCGCTAGTATGACCTACCTAAGTTTATTTGGTATTTAATTGGTCTGGCCGTGAGTATAGAGATAATATGTGTTATGTTAATTAACCCTTGTTTTGTGGTAGTATTTAAAAATGGCATCTGAAAATGTTGAGATAAGCAATGGAGCACAGGATACTGTTGAGTCTCCACAGATCAATAATCAGGACAATGTGTAACAGGATGGCGATAATCCTCCTTTAAATAACAACACTGATCAATTGACGAACAACGGTACATTTAAGAGCTTTTTAGAATTCATGCAACATCAGGCGAAGGCGTCTCCTATTCATAATGCAGGAGGAAACAATGGCAACCTATGGTTGGTCACCGCTAAGCAATTCAAGGAACTGGGACCACCGGTGTTTTTGGGAAAGCCAGAACCACTTAAGGCGGAGACGTGGTTAAAGCAGATCACCAAGATATTTGATGTCTTGGGATGCTCCAAGGAGCAAAAGGTTCCCTTTGCCACCTTTATGTTGCGTGAAAAGGCAGATCACTGGTGGGAGTCTATAAAACGTACCCATCCTGACGCACTCAAGATGTCTTGGGAGAAGTTCCAAGAGCTGTTCAATGACAAGTACTTTCCCGAAAGCATTCGTCACATGAAGGAGGTGGAATTTATCAAGTTGGAGCAAAACAACAAGACCGTGTCGCAGTACGAAGCCAAGTTTGCCGAGTTGTCCCGATTTGCGTCCCATTTAGTTGATAATGAGGAGAGAATGACACGAATATTTCTAAGAGGTTTGAAACCTGAGATACGTCAATATCTTATCTCTCATAAACTGTGTTTGTATTCAGATGTTGTTAATAGGGCTCAGTTATTGGAGCGCGATAATGAGTCAACCAAACCAAAAGAGAGCAGCCGGCAAAATGATAATACCGGTGATAACAGTCATCAAAGCGGTGATAATAAGCATGGAGGGAATCAATATGTCAGAAATGGTAACCACTTTGGTAGTAATCATGGCCAAAACAATAAGAATGGACATTTCAAGAAGAGAAGGTTCAACAATGACGTAAAGACGTCAGCACCAACACCCGTTTCAAAGGAAGAAGAACGACCACCGGTCGTATATTTCAAATGCGGACAGGAGGGACACATCCGTCCAAACTGTACACAGCAATCTAAAATGTGTTTTAATTACGGAAGAGAAGGTCACCTAGCTCGATTTTGTCGTATGGTGAAGTCAAGTCCAGCTGGGATAGTGATGCCAAAGGATGTCCCAGACAAGCTAAAGCCGGTAGTTTAAGAAAGAGCATTTTTTTTTCGTGACAAGGAACCTGAATAAAATTATCACGGGTATGTTAGTCATAAACTCTTGCGAAGTCTATACCGTGTTAGATACCGATTCTACTCACTCTTTTATTTCACCTAGTTGTGTTCAATGTTTGAAGTTAACTCCGGAGAAGTTAGACTTTGATATATCTATTTAAACTCAGTTCGGAGAAACCTTCGTTACCTCCACTATTTATAGATCTTGTTCAAATCAACACTTTCACGTTACGTGTTGATCTTGTCTCTTTGAAAATACTTGCCTCTGATGCGATTTTAGGAATCGATTGGTTAACTACTCATCATACTTTTTGTAAGGTTGTTAGCTTTCATATTCCTAACCAACCTGTTATTCGAATTCAAGAAACCAAACCACTAAAGTCAATCATTATCATATCAAGCCATAAGTAAAGAGCCCCGGTGTGAGACCCCAGATTTTATGAATAAAGATTTAATTTTCTCAAAATAATTTTTTTTTATATTATGGTGTTGATTTGATGTAATGTTAAAGACTCTAGGGACCCACGTGAAGATAACGAATATACGATTAGAATAGACTTGAATCGATAAAATTAAAGCCGCTCAAGCTACACACCCGAATCTGATGAATTTGAAGAAAAGGTTCAAGAGGGGGTTATTCTAGAAGCAAGAATCGATGAAGATAGGAAATCTTAACCCTCGATTTTATTGGCCCATTTGAAATCCTTGATCAAGTAGGAACTGTGGCCTATAGACTCGTTTTACCGCTAAGTATGTCGCATGTTCATAACATTTTTAACGATCGACAGTTACGTAAATATGTGGGACTAATTCAACCACATTATTAATTTAGAACCGACGAGAGATAGCGTAAGATTTAACGATGAGGAGATACGTGTTAACATCTTGGATAAGAAGGATCATATTCGACGCTCAAAGGTTATACCTCAAGAGTTAGAATTTGAAGTAAAGTCAAGGTATCCTCACCTGTTCGGCATACCAGGTACGTACGTAAATTTCGAGGGCGAAATTTCATAAGGAGGGTAGATTGTGAGACCCCAGATTTTATGAATAAAGATTTAATTTTCTCGAAATAAATTTTTTTTATATTATGGTGTTGATTTGATGTAATGTTATAGTTATGGGTAATATTTACAAATTTTTCAAAGTAAGCAAGTGGTTGTATAATATTCGATTGGTCGGGGAATATTCTTTTTGTCGGGGAATATCCGCATGCGACGGTACAATCATTGGTGGACCCTGGCAATGTAATTATTGGGATGACAGAAAAACGACAAAAATACTTTATAAAAATAATCTACGAAGGTGTTACCGTTAAAACCGTTGAACTACCGGTAAGAGTAAAACTACAAGAATATGTGAAGTTGCACAAGATACACGGTATTGATTATTGATGCTTACGTGAGAAGTCACTCAGTTATACTCAATTATTGCTACAGTAATTGCTGCATCATATCTCTCATATTATTGATTCAATTATTGTTACAATATCATCTGCATAATATGATATATTGTTCAATCGGGTATTCGGGACACTTTTCGTGTCAGAGTACTATTCATGAGTTACTATTTATGAGTTATTATTCACAAGTTACTATTCATGAGTTACTATTCATGAGTTACTATTCACGAGTTACTATTCACGAGTTACTATTCATGAGTTACTATTCACCCGGTTACTATTCACTCTAGTATTGTGCATTCGGGTATTTGGGTACAATATTATTCTATGAGGGGATGTGCTAATTTTTTAGACCGTTGATTGAAGATATAATAGTAAATCAATATGGACCGCTGGTGGAAGTTATAATAGTAAATCAATATGGATCGCTGGTTTAAAGTTTTAATAGTAAATCAGTATGGACCATTGTTTTAAGTTTTAATAGTAAACCAACTGGATCGTCCGTTTAAAGTAAATTCATCTGGACCGTTTCATAAGTTAGTTACTATGCGGTCCATTTTCTATAAATAAGCTCATTCCTTCATTATTTCTTATTTAATTCATCAAACTCTAGAAAAGAAATTATAGAAAAGCTATAGAAAAGTATTACGCTCCTTCCCTACTCTTATATTCAGTTTCTTTTACGATAAGGGATATTATTTATTGTCTCGTAAGGGGTGTTATTTCTTTTGTATTTGTGAAGAGAACTTCTGTTATTCTATTCTTTATTATTCTGTTGGAATAACCTGTATACGCGGGCTACCCTATACATGATGACATTCTTCTAATATTTCGTTCTTTATTATTCTGTCGGAGTATCATGTCTGTGCGTTTACGCCGGATCTGGTTCCATTATTTATTATTCTGTCGGAATATATCGCTCGTCATGCGTTCACGGCGCACTGGTTCCATTATTTATTATTTTGCTGAATATCCATGCTCGTGCCTTTTTACAACGGACTGGTTCCATCCTTTATTATTACATTGGAATAACTCGCATGCGTATGGCTCTATCGCATGCATGGTGATTTCTTTTGTTATTCCACTCTTTATTATACTCAGTTGGTTAAAACTTTGACTTTTATATGCATGAAATTAGTGGAATATCCTTGATATTTGCGCTTCATCCAAAGATCTTTCATGGAAATATTCTTTGAGCATTCTTGAATTTTACTCTACAAAGCAAGATCCCGTTGACAATTTGGACGTTATCGGTTCCTAGATAAATTAATTCTTGAAATTGTTTTATTGAATTCTTATATCATTGTCATCATCCTCATGCTTATATTATGTTGAAATTCATCTGTGGCCGGTAGTGCATAGATGGACTTGGTATGATTATGACCAGGGATTATTCGGTATAATCATAACCGTAATGTTTCAAATGATGTGGAAAAAGTCCTCATTGGTCCGTAGTGCATTGATGGACAGTTTTTGGTATGATTATAGTTATGGATTCTCTTTGGCCGTAGTGCAAAGATGAATTGTTTTATGGCATGATCAGGACCATTGATGAAAACATGATTATCTTAAGCCGTAGTGCATGGATAATTCGTTGTCATGATACTAAAGAATATCCTTGGCTTTAGTGCAGGGGTGATTCAATGATGTGGATTATTTATTAAGCTGAGTCACATCGATAAAAGTAATGAAAAACCTTTTAAATCATAAAAGATAGTAGATTTTATTCTCTACTTGACTCTTTTAATGGATTGCTTGTTCCGCTGCAGTTAAACTTGATAGTTATTATATTTTATCAATTGAACACTGTTAAAGGCTAACGATAAATTATTCTGCATTATCTTAGTCATAATATTTCTTCTTTGGGCTAGTTGAGCTCACCCTTTGTTTCACCTGTTCTCTTCAGAAATGAGAACGTAGTGGGACTAGTCGGGAACAGTGATGGTCCTAGATGGTGCATTAGTAGTCCTCACTATTCTGTGAAATAGTGTGATAATAATTGTAATGAGGACTCCTTTTGAGTTTGTATAATCTCTAGTAGACAATATTTGTATTCAAACTCACAGTTTATGTTTTGTCGTATTGTACACGATAGTTGTATTTGAAATCTGTACCATGTATCTGGCAACTCAAGATGGGTGATGTATACCTAATTTTGGGGGCGTCATAGTTGGTATCAAAGCTTAGGGATATGATCCCTGGCTAGGATGTGAGAATAGCACTAGGAGGGGAGAGACGGGGAATTCCTTCGCTAGTATGACGTACCTAAGTTTATTTGGTATTTAATTGGTCGGTCAAAATATAGGGATAATATGTTACATGTCAATTAACCTTTGTTTTGTGGCAGTATCTGAAAATGACATCCGAGAATGTTGAGAATAGCAATGGAGCACAGGAGACCGTTGATTCTCCACAGATCAATAATCGTGACAATGTGCAACAGATGGCGATAATCCTCCTATAAACAACAACATCGATCAATTGGACGAATGACAGATACGTTTAGGAGCTTTTAGAATTCATGTAACATCAAAGTGACGCTCTTGTTAATAATGCAGGAGGAAACAATGGCAACCCACGGTTGGTCACTGCTAAGAAATTCAAGGAGCTGGGACCACCGATGTTTTTGGGAAAGCCAGAACCACTTAAGGCGGAGACGTGGTTAAAGTAGATCACCAAGATATTTGATGTCTTGGGATGCTCAGAGGAGCAAAAGTTTCCCTTTGCCACCTTTATGTTGCGTGAAGAGGCAGATCACTGGTGGAAATCTGTAAAACGTACCAAGCCTGACGCACTCAAGATGTCTTGGGAGAAGTTCCAAGAGTTGTTCAATGACAAATACTTTCCCGAAAGCATTCGTCACATGAAGGAGGTGGAATTTATCAAGTTGGAGCAAAACAACATGACCGTGTCGCAGCGAAGCCAAGTTTGCCGAGTTGTCTCGATTTGCATCCCACTTGGTTGATAATGAAGAGAGAATGACGCGGATGTTTTTAAGAGGTTTGAAGCGGAGATACGCCAATATCTTATTTCTCAAAAAGCGTGTTTGTATTCGGATGTTGTCAATAGGGCTCGATTAGTGGGAGCGATAACGAAAGTCAACGCAACTAAAAAAAGAGAGCGTAGGAAAAATGATAATCTGGGTAATACTATCAAAGCGATGACAATAGTTCTTTATTATTCGGCTTTTATATCATGTCCAATGCGCTTACGCCGGACTGGTTCCATTATTTATTATTTTGTCGGAATATCCTGTCTGTGCGTTTACGCCGGACTTGGTTCCATTATTTATTATTTTGTCGAAATATCCTGTCTGTGCATTTACACCGGACCTAGTTCCATCCTTTATTATTCTGTTGGAATAACCTGTCTGTGCGGTCTATCGCATGCATGGTGATTTCTTTTGTTATTCCATTCTTTATTATACTCAGTTGGTTAAAACTTTGACTTCTATATGCATGAAATTAGTGGAATATCCTTAATATTTGCGCTTCATCCAGTATCTTTTCATGGAAATATTCTTTTGAGCATTCTTGAATTTTACTCTACAAAGCAGTATCATGTTGACAATTTGGACGTTATCAGTTCTTAGATAAATTAATTCTTGAAATTGTTTTATTGAATTCTTATATCATTGTCATCATCCTCATGCTTATATTATGTTGAAATTCATCTGTGGCCGGTAGTGCATAGATGGACTTGGTATGATTATGACCAGGGATTATTCCGTATAATCATAACCGTAATGTTACAAATGATGTGGAAAAAGTCCTCATTGGCCCGTAGTGCATTGATGGACAGTTTTTGGTATGATTATGGCTATGGATTCTCTTTGGCCGTAGTGCAAAGATGAATTGTTTTATGGCATGATCAGGACCGTTGATGAAAACATGATTATCTTAAGCCGTAGTGCATGGATAATTCGTGGTCGTGATACTAAAGAATATCCTTGGCCGTAGTGCAAGGGTGATTCAATGATGTGGATTATTTATTAAGCTGAGTCCCATCGATAAAAGTGATGAAAAACCTTTTAATGGATTGCTTGTTCCGCTGTAGTTAAACTTGATAGTTATTTTATTTTATCAGTTTAACACTGTTAAAGGCTAACGATAAATTATTCTGCATTATCTTAGTCATAATATTTCTTACTGGGCTAGTTGAGCTCACCCTTTCTTTCACTGTTCTCTTCAGGAAATGAGAACATAGCTGGGACTAGTCGGGGAACAGAGTGATGGTCCTAGATGGTGCATTAGTAGTCCTCACTATTCTATGAAATAGTGTGATAATAATTGTAATTAGGACTCCTTTTGAGTTTATATAATCTCTAGTAGACAATATTTGTATTCAAACTCACAGTTTATGTTTTGTCGTATTGTACACGATAGTTGTATTTGAAATCTGTACCATGTATCTGGCAACTCAAGATGGGTGATGTATACCTAATTTTGGGGCGTCCGGTTGGTATCAAAGCTTAAGGATATGATCCCTGGCTAGGATGTGAGAATAGAACTAGGAGGGGAGAGACGGGAAATTCCTTCGCTAGTATGACCTGCCTAAGTTTATTTGGTATTTATTTAGTCGATCAGAATATAGGGATAATATGTTACATGTCAATTAACCTTTGTTTTGTGGCAGTATCTGAAAATGACATCCGAGAATGTTGAGAATAGCAATGGAGCACAGGAGACCGTTGATTCTCCACAGATCAATAATCAGGACAATGTGCAACAGGATGGCGATAATCTTCCTATAAATAACAACACTGATCAATTGACGAATGACGGTACGTTTAGGAGCTTTTTAGAATTCATGCAACATCAGGCGAAGGCAGCTCTTGTTAATAATGCAGGAGGAAACAATGGCAACCCACGGTTGGTCACCGCTAAGCAATTCAAGGAGCTGGGACCACCGATGTTTTTGGGAAAGATAGAACCACTTAAGGCGGAGACGTGGTTAAAGTAGATCACCAAGATATTTGATGTCTTGGGATGCTCAGAGGAGCAAAAGTTTCCCTTTGCCACCTTTATGTTGCGTGAAGAGGCGGATCACTGGTGGGAATCTGTAAAACGTACCCAGCCTGACGCACTCAAGATGTCTTGGGAGAAGTTCTAAGAGCTATTCAATGACAAATACTTTCCCGAAAGCATTCGTCACATGAAGGAGGTGGAGTTTATCAAGTTGGAGCAAAACAACATGACCGTGTCGCAGTACGAAGCCAAGTTTGCCGAGTTGTCTCGATTTGCATCCCACTTGGTTGATAATGAAGAGAGAATGACGCGGATGTTTTTAAGAGGTTTGAAGCCGGGGATACGTCAATATCTTATTTCTCATAAACTGTGTTTGTATTCAGATGTTGTCAATAGGGCTCAGTTAGTGGAGCGCGATAACGAGTCAACGCAACCAAAAGAGAGCAGCCGGAAAAATGATAATACCGATGATAACAGTCATCAAAGCGGTGACAATAAGCATGGAGGGAATCAACATGCAAGAAATGGTTACCACTTCGGTGGTAATCATGGTCAAAACAATAAGAATGGACACATCAGTCCAAACTGCGCGATGCCGTCCAAAGCATGCTATAATTGTGGAAGAGAAGGTCACTTAGCCCAATTTTGTCGTTCACCAAAGACAAGTTCAGCTAGGATGGAGGCTCCAAAGGATGTCCCAGACAAGCCAAAGCCAGTAGTTTAAGAGAGAGCGTTTTTTTTCGTGACGAAGAACCTGAATAAAATTATCACGGGTATGTTAGTTATAAACTCTTGCGATGTCTATACCGTGTTAGATACCGGTTCTACTCACTATTTTATTGCACCTATGTGACTCCCCAAATCCAGGTTCTCTAACATCAGATTCAGTGCTCACGATCCTATCATCATCATAAGCATTCTATAACTATTTCGAAATAATAAACATACATTGTTCATTATACAAAAGTCTCAAAACATGGTCCCAAGGTCTCTCTAACCTTAACTTTAAATACACTATTTATAATACAAATAGTTTACTCAAGAAATTCCATTAGATAATAACTAATTTAACATTCATTCTAAAATTACTCTCGGATCTTGCCCTTGCCCTTGTCCTTAGATTAGATCCTTGAGCTTAATCGAAAATAGAGGTCATGATATAGCAAGAGTAAGCAACTAATTTGCTTCACAAGTTTATAAAGACAAAGGAGATATATCATGACTTAGAAAGAAATATTGCCTTCAATGTTCAACAATAATATAAGATTGTGAAGGAACATGAATTAATAATCAACAATTGAATATTCGATAATTGAATAACATGAATCGAGTGGTTTTGAATAACCATGAACATTTGCCAAGGTGCTCAATTGATTTAAACTGGACCTTTAATAAGTTTTGGTATTCAAGGATCAAATTTTTTAATACCCCGTGATTTATGCATAAACACTTAATAATCCGACATTGATATCATGCCTTAATCAAATTTGTCCATTTCTCAACCAAGAGTTCTTACCATATCAATTAATAAGAACAGTTATTTAAAACCCATTTGATTTAACAAATCTAGACACGCTTGATCTAAATGATACAATTAGCATAGATCTATCCCATAAAACAGTTCATAAATGAAGAACTTTAATTTAATTCACACAGCTCAATAACAAGAGAACAGAATTCAATTGCACAAAGTGCTAATTTCAATAATGATAAAGACGTGAATAATCATCAATAATTATTCACTAATATGCTTTTGAAAATAATAACTCAAGTTGAGTTAGGAAACTTGCCTCGATCGAGGTTACAAACTACCTAAATAAATTTCTATCCACTATGTAGTTAAATTATCTTCCTTTGAGAGACCTATATTTAGTCTCATCAATTAGTCAATGCATAACATCGATTATGTAACCACATAGATATTATACATTACAATAAGTTCTTATAAACATTATCATGCCTAGATAGTGTTATTATTAATTAACGACTACCTTTAATTCACATAATATTATTAACTTAGATAATATTAATTCACCTTCTAGTATTATTGGTTCACTAATAATACTTTAAATCATTTACTAATATTTTATTCACTTACTAATATTATTAATCATTTAATAATATTTTATTTAATCTCGAATATTATTATTTAATAATAATACTCTAATCTAATATTTTTATTTACATAACAACATCATATTATAATATTATTAATATTATAATAATATTCCAATGATTTATTAAATTAATAAACAATTTATTCTAATTGTTCATCCTTTATTAACCTCTTATTTAATATCCATAAAAGGTCATAAATAATATTTATTATTATAAATTACCAAAATGCCCTAAGATAGTCATGATATAATATATTATGAGCATTCAAGCATAAAAATCATATTTTTCTCATTAAAGACATCATTTAACTATTTATTTCCTTTTATTCACAACCTAATCATTTTAAGAAAAATAGCAAACTGATTCCAAAAATTTCACTTCGGATTTTAATGAATATGAACCAACAATGATCCTCTAATTTTTCTAGAATTTTAGAAAATGATTTACTATTTTTAAAGTGTCCAAAACACTCGGATCTTGCTCTATTTTTCATAAATTGAGTTTTACTCGAGACAAATCTGAAATGTTCAGGGTATGCTCTCTTAACATATATGAAGCTCTTGTAAAACTTTTGGAATTTTCCAGTGTATACACAGTGAGATATTCGTAGGATAATATTTATGGAGTCCTTTACGGAAATAGTCATTACGCACAATATATAACTCAAACGTGTCCGTTCTTTTTTCCTACGCGTAGAAAACTTCATAAGGTACCTCTGTAATATTTTTCCAGATTTTTACAAGACAAGGAACTGACCGAAACAGCCTCATGAAAACAAGTCAGTAGCTGATTTAGGATTTCAAAGCTTTAGCATATAAAGTGGACTGTTTTTTGTAAAAAATTCTCAAAGGTTTCAAAACTTACTAGATTTGTGATCTACCACTTGGGTTTACTAGATAACTCATGTATCTAGCACCCCTTCTTCGACGGATCATAATTCCAAGTTGTAGAACTTGAGTTACACAAGATTTAGTGGGAGAAAAACAAGAGTTTTCACCCTTGGAGAACATATGCTCATTTTCTTCCTCTAAGCCTTAGATCCAACACTCAAGATACTTAGTTCCATGCATGATGGTATGTATAACTAGTGTATCTTGAGTAGTTGTACATAACCCCATCAAAACTCAAGCTATCAAAACAAGGTAAGAGAAGAAGATGAAGGTACATTATACCTTGACTTAGTGGCTACCTTCCTTGATTTTCCAAAGTAACTAATAAACTTAGGGGCATAAACCACTAGAACTCCTATAATTCTTCTTCCTATGGCTGAAATTTCTCTTTCTTTTCTCTCTTTGAAGTTGGCTAGCTTGGGAGAAAGAGATAGAAGAAGAAGATGAAGAAGATGGAGAGAAAATGAAATGTTGGAATACGAATGAAGTGTTGGAAGAATGAGATGTGCATTCAAAATGTAATGGGCAATTCATTATTAATTTTCCCACAATCATTTTATTGCCCATTAGGTAAGACACTTTGTATTATTACTTACCTTAGGCTAAACATGATTAAATGTGCATAATGGAGTGGCAACCAATGGGAGCCTTACAACATTGTCCTTATGTTTAATCATGTCTACTAATGGACAAGCTAGATTAATTATTCCACTTAGGATCCTCATAATATCCACCATTTAGCTTTTATTTTAAATGCCAAATTTTTGATTAATCAAATGTCTAGAATACCCCCAATCAAGTGGGCTAGGTATTGGATTACATTTTATTTTCCTTGGGCTTTTCTTTTAATTGATTTGGGCTAGATAAAAACATAGTCCAACAATTTTAATAATGTTACCCAATTTGATAATTTAGGGCTTTCATCTCCAATCATATGAAGTTTAATTACTTATACATATGATTTTATCTCATAACCTAATTAGATTTACAAGAATTAGGTTTAAAATTATTAGTCACTTGAAATACTAAGTTTACCCACTTAAGTTAGTATACATATAAAATACTAACTTTTTCATGTTACCATAACCCTTAGGTTATTTAATATCCTTACCTAATGTATAATTAGGTCACAAGGCTTTCATTTTAATAAAATCCATAAATGTATGTATCCATATATAACACAAAGTTTAAAAAAAATGTACATACATACATGGTGACTTAAAATTCACTTGTTATTACATCGTCCGGAATTACATATAAGGTTACTCAAAAAGGTGTGGGTAATTTTCTCTTATCCTTTCTTCAAGTTCCCACGTAGCTTCTTCAAAGATTGTGGTTCCTCCAAAGAATTTTTTACGTAATGTATAACCTTATTTCGCAATTTCATTTCCTTTCTATCTAAAACTGAACCGAATTTCCTCAGACGACAAATCTTTTTCGACTGAATTGGCTCGCACGATATCACATGCTTGTAATCAGCTTATATGGTCGTAGTAATCGACACATGAAATACATTATGAATATGTTCCATTCAGGAGGTAGAGCTACCTCAGACGCCACTTCGCCTATCTTCTTCAAGATCTCAAAAGGTCCAATAAATCTCTTGGACTCATTTTACCTTTCTTTCCAAACCTTATCTTTCCTTTCCAAGGAGATACTTTCAAAAATGCATGGCTTCCCACCTCAAAATCTCGCTTCACGGCGATGTAAGTCTGCATACTTCTTTCGGCGATCTTGAGTCGCTACCGGTCGGCTCTAATCACCTTAATGGTCTCTACTGGCCCTGCACGCATCCGATTCTGGTCCCAACAGTTGACGTTCACCCACTTCATCCCAAAGATACAAGCGTTCTACATTTCCTCCCATACGATTGCTTCAGATGGCGGCATTACGATTTGGCGTGGTAGCTATTGTTGTATGCGAACTCTACCAATGGAAGATGATCCTCCCAACTACCCTTGAAGTCCATCACACAAGCTCGAGCATGTCTTCAAGTGTTTAAATCGTTTCTCTCACTTTGCCCATTTGGCCTGCGGATGATACGCCAGGCTCATCCGTAGTCGCGTTCCCATTCTTTCTTGAAGACCCTTCCAAAAGTTTGACGTGAAACGCGGATCCCTATCCGACACAATAGATACGGGTACGCCATGTCTCGATATAATTTCTTTGATGTATAGTTTGGCTAGCTGGTCCAGACTATACCTGATCTTGATCGGCAAAAAGTGAGCCGACTTCGTAAGACGATCTACGATCACCCATATGGCGTCGTGTCCCTTTTGCGTTGTTGGAAATCCCACCACAAAATCCATCGTAATGTGCTCCCATTTCCACTCTGGAATCTCTAAAGGCTGTAATAATCCACTTTACCGTTGATGCTCGCCTTGACTCTCGACAAGTTAGACATCCGACACATTCTCGCAACCTCTCTCTTCATGTTTGGCCACCAAAAGTGTTGACGTAAGTCTTGATACATCTTTTGTGCTTCTCGGGTGTATCGAGTACCTCAGATTGTGTGCTTCTTGCGTAATCTCTTCTCTTAGTTCGTATTAGCTGCATTCCAAATTCGTCCTTCAAATCTTAGCATCCGGTACATCAATCTTGTATTTCAATTCATCCCTTCGCCTAACTTGGCTTTTGATGTTTATGCAATCTTCGTCCTTCTCTTGAGCCTCTTTAACCTTATCTAATAAAGTAGGGCTCACGCCACGATAAATAATTTCTCATTGATCTCCATCGGATACTTAACCTCTAAGTCAAGTCGCTCAAATCCTTCACCAATTCCTCTTGAATGGTTAACTTCAATAACTTCTCTCGCGCTTTTTCGCTCAAGGCATCACCACTACATTTGCTTTGCTCGGATGGTACAGAATCTCACAATCATAATCCTTGATCAATTCTAGCCATCTACACGCCTTCATATTTAGCTCCTTCCTGGTGAAGATATACTTTAGACTCTTATGATCCAGATATATCTCACACTTCTCTCCATACAAATAGTGCCTCCAAATTTTCAAGGCAAAACTCTCATCGCTAACTCCGGTCATGAGTCGGATAACCCTTCTCATAGTCCTTTAGATGACGTGAAGCGTATTTAATGACCTTGCCATGTCGCCAGATCAAGACACGTACCAAGACCCTTGTGTGACGCATCACTATACACTACAAATCCTCCGTGTTGTCCGTAAGAAAGCCAACACAGGGTGCTTGATCGAGCCTCTTCTTCAATTCCATGAAACTCTGTTCACATTTTTCCGTCCAAACGAACTTCACTGTCTTTCTAGTAAGGTTGGTCAATGGCGATGCTACCTTTGAAAAATCTAGGATGAATCTTCGATAGTATCCTGCTAATCCCAAGAAACTCCTAATTTTTGTCGGTGTCTTTGGCTGTTCCCAGTTGATAACCGCTTTACTTTTCTTTGGATCTACCGAAACACCATCTTTGTCGATAACGTGACCTAAAAACTGCACTCTCCGCAACCAAAATTCATACTTGGAGAACTTTGCATACAACTTCTCTCTCCTTCACGTCTCCAACACTTTCCTTAGATGTTCAGCGTGATCTTCCTCTGTCTCTGAATATACCAGAATGTCGTCGATGAACACAACAACAAACTTATCCAAACATCGCTTAAACACTCTGTTCATCAAATCCATGAATGTCTTGCGGTGCATTAGTTAACCCAAAAGACATTACCGTAAACTCAAAGTGTCCATATCGAGTTCTGAATGCCGTCTTTGGAATATCCTCATGTCTCACCTTCAGTTGGTGATAACCAGTCCTCAAGTCAATTTTTGAAAAGTATTTTGCCCCCTTCAACTGATCAAACAAATCGTCGATCCTGGGCAACGGGTATTTATTCTTAATGGTGACCTTGTTTAACTCTCTGGGTAGTCGATACAAAGTCTTAATGACCCATCCTTCTTCTTTACGAATAAGACTGGTGCTCCCCATGGTGATACGCTTGGTCGAATGTATCCCTTATCTAACAACTCTTGTAGTTGAACCATCAGTTCCTTCATTTCTACCGGAGCCATGCGATACGGCGCTTTGGATACCGGTGATGTCCCTGGTGCCAAATCGATAACAAACTCTATCTCTCTATCTGGTGGCAATCCCGGAATTTCATCTGGGAAAACGTCAACGAATTCCCTTACAATAGGTATTTGACCCAGTTCACCCTCGATTCTGCGGGTATCCACAACGTGAGCCAAATAACCTATACAACCCTTCCTAAGCAACTTCCTTGCTTGCATCATCGTCAGACAACAAGATTGTCTTGGCGATTTACTGCCATGAAATACCACCTTTGACTTATTCGGAGTCTTTAGGTATACGCACTTTTTCTTACAGTCAATGACCGCTCCATGACTTGATAACCAATCCATCCCAAGGATTACATCAAACTCTCCAAGACGAATCGGTATCAAATCCACGTTAAGCTTAAACCCTCTTACATTAGCACAACAGTTCCTATAGATGTAGTCTACAGGGATAATTTCTTTGTTTGCTACTTCTACATTCATAGGGTGTTCTAATAGTTCATGAGGTAAACTTAATCTTTGAGCAAATTCATCAGATACAAAAGAACATGAAGCTCCCGAATCGAATAACACATAGGCATTTATATCATTGATCGGAATTATACCTGACACCACCTCCCTGGATGCCACAGCATCTTGCACTGTCATATTGAATGTCCGTGCTGTCGGCTTGTTTGGTCAATTTGGTCCTCCACTGTGGTTGTCTTAGTGTTATTGCCCTGTTGCCATTTCCGCCATCCGTGCTTTTCTTCTTCGGGCAATCCTTGATCCGATGTCCCACTTCACCACAATTAAAGCAACCTCCTTTCTTCACCTTAGTACAATTGGGTGAGGTATGCCCTTCTTGCCCACATGTATAACATATCATTTTTCCTTTCAAGCACTCCCCGGAGTGACCCTTTCCACAGTTCCCACACACCGACTTCTTTTGTTGCACACTTCCCTTGCCATCTCCGACATTACTACCCCACCGCTCCATTTCCACTTCTTATTGTTGCTACCGCCACTTCGCTAACATTTTGATTCCCACCTTCCGATTTCTTCTTATTCTTCTCCCGATTGTATCTTGAGACCGCCGCTTCCTCCTTCCGCTTATAAGAGATTTTTCCAACAGAGTTGAGAATGATGGGATTTGTAAAACCGCTACCTTACTATAAATCCACGGCTTTAGTCCATTTTCAAACCTTCTCGCTTTCCTCACCTCTCGTGTCACACGATGTGGAGCAAATCCGCCAATTCATTGAATTTCGCAAAGATACTCGACATCGACATATTCTCTCATTTTGGTTCTAAGAACTTGATCTCCATTCTTGCTTGAACACTCTCAGGGAAGTAGTTCTCGAAGAACAACTTCTTGAATGCTTCCCAAGTCACGATTCCAGTTCCGGCTCTGCTCGTTGGCATCCCACCAATAGTTTAGCCTCCCCTTCATTATGTAGGTAGCAAAATTGTCTTACATTTCTTTTGCTACTCTAGCAATAATGAAGGCCTTCTCAATCTCCTTTTGTTGGGCTTCGGCACAGAAACGTACAACGGAAATTAAAATTTTAAAGCAATTTCCGAAACCCTAAAGCAGGATCCATGCGAAAATCAATTAATTGAGAGGTTTAGAGATTATACGAGATATAAACAAAAAGCGAGAATCAAAACCGATCGCCTCGAATCTCCAAGCAATACAAACCGATTGCGCCTCTACAGTATCCACACTAACGCCGCATCTAACCGTCGAACGATTCTGCAATAAGAAGGACTTTGCAGTACTAGCCACCAAAAGGAATGGATTTTGAAACTGTTTTTTTCTCTAGTCTCTCTCTAAGAGCTGGCTAGGGTTTTTCAATTATGATATCTCTTACCTAAGTAGTTGCTTATATATCATATATATAGTAGTTAAAAGGAATTAATCAAATCAAAACCTAATTTTATAAAATCCGAATATATATATATATATATATATATCTCTTAATTAAGTCTTACTTAATTAATATACATATATACAAATTATCCTTTTAATTTAAATTCGTGATTTAAATACTATAAATCATATTAATATATTTAAATCCTTAAAATTTAAATTAATTCCTTTTAAATAACGTTCTATGTGTGTGACCTTATAGGTTATTATTACGTTGGCAATAATTTTAAAATCATATTATAAAATTATAAGCAAAGTGAATGACATCTAGTAATGCATCATCTGCTACCCAAGTAATAATAAGATCGATGATTCGATGCAACCTTTTCGTGACCAATGTTTCAATGTAATTTAATCCTTTTAACCTTAATATCCTAGATTAAACTCGAGTCATGGAATGTGTCATACTCTTTATAGTTTAATCTCAGTTTTCTTGATCAATGAGTAGACTATATGAAACAAATCACTATTTGAGCATGGCCATGCATTTCATAGTCCTACTCAATCAAGAGGCCTATGGATATCACCCATAATATATAGGATGGTTAAATTCCATCTAGATCACTCATATTTCTCACACGATTAATGATGAACCCAATAATCATCTTTATAGTCCACCCTATTAAAGGTGACATTTGATGATATCAAAGTACATAAATTCTCGTAGTAGTAATATAGCGATTTCGGTCGGAGGACCATTACATCATTGTCACTATGAGAATTGCTAATGACACTTCGCATAATGCTCCATATAGAATTCTCATGGTGGGATGCCCAAAGACATCGATTTTCAACATGTACCTATGCATTGACTTAATATCTCATATATTTATGACCAATGAGATTTGGTCATCAAATAATCCACATACTAGTCTCAATGCATCATTGTTGTCCCATCAACAATGATACTCGACTAGGGACATTTAAGAACACTGATACTAATGGTAATATATAATCTCATGTTCAAGTCACATACTTGAAACTATATAATTTGTATCACTATTCTAAGGAATTTTATTATGTTAACAATTATATTACGCAGTAAATAAAACCATAATAAAATCATATATTTATTCAATCAAATATAATATCCAAAACGTTAAGCAATTATATCAAATAATTGGCCTCTAGGGCATAAACTCTAACACCTTTACCCACATTTGGGCTTCTATCGGGTCTGCTGTTCCTCTGAACTCCGGCGGTCCTACTGCCTTGAAGTCTTTAAAGTTTACTATTTGGGTGCCTGCCTGATTTCCTGCAGGTTGAGCTTGATTCCTCATGGCTTCAACCATCATGTTAATAAAATCTTGCATTGGGTTTTGTTGAGATCCCGCTACATTATTAACTGACTCTTCAATCTCTTGGTTCCTCAGTCCACGTCTGCGCACCATTATCTAGTGAAACAAAATTCTAACACGTTACTCGGATTTATTATCATATGATTACTTAGCATGTAACACGCTATTTATTTAAACAATCAGATGATCATTATGTGAGAGTTTTAAGTTACTTAGAGATTTGGAAGTCTTTCTCCTCGCTTAGTGGGTTAAGTTTGTTTTTAAAGAACATTTTCCAAATCAGTCTACTGGATTCACATAACATTAAATAGAAAATTTACTATTTAAAATCTTCCAACACATATCATAATAATACTGCATTTATATTCATACACCAATCTCAAAGTGACTTACATGATTAATACATGTATATTTTATAAATGCTACTATCTCATTTTAACACAAAAGATGGGATTAACTCATAATGATACCTCCCTACAAACACAATTAGGAAAGTACCTAACCATTTACTACCTCACACTGCTTTGAGGTTTACATCAACATAAAACCTTATTACACAACAAGAAAAGTACTAATGCATCTATCTACAACTGGGCCATCACATCATCACCACTGGTGGCCCTGCCAGGTCACCTGCACAGGCTCCTAGGGAAGCAACTACTGCAGGACTCTACGTCGAACGGATCGACTAGGCTCTCCTATCTCATAGTGTGCCCTCCTAGCCCCCCTGCGCGCGCCCTCATCACTTGCATCAAGGGCCAGTCCTAAAGTTTCTACTCTGACCTTTATGGCCTGTAGTTCGATCTTTAATTGCCCCACCAGCTCATCCGACTCATGGAGTGCCTCTTCCACCCGCATCTTATCGGCAATTTCTACATCAAACTCAGCCTGCATCTCCAAATGCTTTATGCTCAGCTCTCCAAACTTTGCCTTTTCATTCTCTAGTTGCATTCTCAAAGATCTCAACTTGCAACTGAGACTCATCCAATTTTTCCTTCTGTTCGACTTTCTCCATCTGGGCTTGATGAGCCTCATCCTTGTATTGTTCTTCAGTAAATTGGAGGGTGTGGTTTTCTACTTCTAATTCCTCCACTCTGCCTTCTAATTGACTGATTCTCCTCAACAAGTCCCCTACCGGAGGACCATGAGGGACATCTTGGGTGACCTCATGCTCAATGGGTTCCTGCTCAACTGAGTAACTACCTTGGCGCTCGTCAGACATCCTACAAACACCATAAAGTCAACGTCAGTACCACAATAAAATATATTCATTGATGAAATGAAATAATATTTTATTAAGTACAACACAAACTTGATGAATTTCCATAATCCATCTCCTAACATACTCTATAAGAGTTTTCTACTAAGGTTATAACCTAGGTTTCGCATTCCTAATGTTTATAACCTACAGCTTTGATACCAACCTGTGACGCCCCCAAATCCAGGTTCTCTAACCTCAGATTCAGTGCTCACGATCCTATCATCATCATAAGCATTCTATAACTATTTCAAATAATAAACATACATTGTTCATTATACAAAAGTCTCAAAACATGGTCCCAAGGTCTCTCTAACCTTAACTTTAAATACACCATTTATAATACAAATAGTTTACTCAAGAAATTCCATTAGATAATAACTAATTTAACATTCATTCTAAAATTACTCCTCGGATCTTGCCCTTGCCCTTGTCCTTCGCATTAGATCCTTGAAGCTTAATCGAAAATAGAGGTCATGATATAGCAAGCAAGAGTAAGCAACTAATTTGCTTTCACAAGTTTATAAAGACAAAGGAGATATATCATGACTTAGAAAGAAATATTGCCTTCAATGTTCAACAATAATATAAGATTGTGAAGGAACATGAATTAATAATCAACAATTGAATATTAGATAATTGAATAACATGAACCGAGTGGTTTTGAATAACCATGAACATTTGCCAAGGTGCTCGATGATTTAAAGCTGGACCTTTTAATAAGTTTTGGTATTCAGGGGATCGACCTTTCATACCCCGTGATTTATGCATAAACACTTAATAATCCGACATTGATATCATGCCTTAATCAAATTTGTCCATTTCTCGATCAAGAGTTCTTACCATATCAATTAATAAGAACGATTATTTAAAACCCATTTGATTTAACAAATTTAGACATGCTTGATCTAGGCCGATACAATTAGCATAGATCTATCCCATAAACAGTTTCATAAATGAAGAACTTTAATTTAATTCACGATTCAATAACAGAGAAACAGAATTCAATTGCACAAAGTGCTAATTTCAATAATCAATAAAGACGTGAATAATCATCAATAATTATTCACTAATATGCTTTGAAAATAATAACTCAAGTTGAGTTAGGAAACTTGCCTCGATCGTAGGTTACATCTACGAAATAAATTTCTATCCACTATGCAATTAAATTATCTTCCTTTGAGAGACCTATAATTAGTCTTTCAATTAGTCAATGCATAACATCAGATTATGTAACCACATAGATATTATACATTACAATAAGTTCTTATAAACATTATCATGCTTAGATAGTGTTATTATTAATTAACGACTACCTTTAATTCACATAATATTATTAACTTAGATAATATTAATTCACCTTCTAGTATTATTGGTTCACTAATAATACTTTAAATCATTTACTAATATTTTATTCACTTACTAATATTATTAATCATTTAATAATATTTTATTTAATCTCGAATATTATTATTTAATAATAATACTCTAATCTAATATTTTTATTTACATAACAACATCATATTATAATATTATTAATATTATAATAATATTCCAATGATTTATTAAATTAATAAACAATTTATTCTAATTGTTCATCCTTTATTAACCTCTTATTTAATATCCATAAAAGGTCATAAATAATATTTATTATTATAAATTACCAAAATTCCCTAAGATAGTCATGATATAATATATTATGAGCATTCAAGCATAAAAATCATATTTTTCTCATTAAAGACATCATTTAACTATTTATTTCCTTTTATTCACAACCTAATCATTTTTAGGAAAAATAGCAAACTGATTCCAAAAATTCTCAGCTTCTGGATTTTAACAGAATATGAACCAACAATGATCCTCTAATTTTTCTAGAATTTTAGAAAATGATTTACTATTTTTAAAGTGTCCAAAACACTCGGATCTTGTTCTATTTTTCATAAATTGAGTTTTACTCAGACAAATCTAAATTTTTCAGGGTATGCTCTCTTAACATATATGAAGCTACTGTACAAATTTTGGAATTTTTCAGTGTATACACAGTGAGATATTCGTAGGATAATATTTATGGAGTCCTTTACGGAAATAGTCATTACGCACAATATATAACTCGAAACATGTCCGTTCTTTTTCCTACGCGTAGATAACTTCATAAGGTACCTCTGTAATATTTTTCCAGATTTTTACAAGACAAGGAACTGACCGAAACAGCCTCATGAAAAATAAGTCAGTAGCTGATTTAGGATTTCAAAGCTTTAGCATATAAAGTGGACTGTTTTTGTAAAAAAATCTCAAAGGTTTCAAAACTTACTAGATTTGTGATCTACCACTTGGGTTTACTAGATAACTCATGTATCTAGCACCCCCCTTCGACGGATCATAATTCCAAGTTGTAGAACTTGAGTTACACAAGATTTAGTGGGAGAAAAACAAGAGTTTTCACCCTTGGAGAACATATGCTCATTTTCTTCCTCTAAGCCTTAGATCCAACACTCAAGATACTTAGTTAATGCATGATGGTATGTATAACTAGTGTATCTTGAGTAGTTGTTCATAACCCCATCAAAACTCAAGCTATCAAAACAAGGTAAGAGAAGAAGATGAAGGTACATTATACCTTGACTTAGTGGCTACCTTCCTTGATTTTCCAAAGTAACTAATAAACTTAGGGGGCATAAACCAATAGAACTCCTATAATTCTTCTTCCTATGGCTGAAATTCTCTCAAGAGTTAGAATTTGAAGTGAAGTCAAGCTATCCTCACCTGTTCGGCATACCAGGTACGTACGTAAATTTCGAGGGCGAAATTTCATAAGGAGGGTAGATTGTGAGACCCCAGATTTTATGAATAAAGATTTAATTTTCTCGAAATAATTTTTTTTTATATTATGGTGTTGATTTGATGTAATGTTATAGTTGTGGGTAATATTTACAAATTTTTCAAAGTAAACAAGTGGTTGGATAATATTCGATTGGTCGGGGAATATTCTTTTTGTCGGGGAATATCCGTACGACGGTACAATCATTGGTGGACCCCACAACAGAATTATTGTTGGATAGAGAAAACGACAAAAATACTTTATAAAAATAACGGCGGAGGTGTTACCGTTAAAACTGTTGAACTACCATTAGTAAAAAAGTACAAGATGTCTGGCGTAGTTGCGATGATAGCACGGTATTGATTATTGATGCTTACGTGAGAAGTCACTCAGTTATACTCAATTATTGCTACAGTAATTGCTGCATCATATCTCTCATATTATTTATTCAATTATTGTTACAATATCATCTGCATAATATGATATATTGTTCAATCGGGTATTCGGGACACTTTTCGTGTCGGAGTACTATTCATAAGTTACCATTCATGAGTTACTATTTATGAGTTATTATTCACAAGTTACTATTCACAAGTTACTATTCACGAGTTACTATTCATGAGTTACTATTCACGAGTTACTATTCACCCGATTACTATTCACTCTAGTATTGTGCATTCGGGTATTTGGGTACAATATTATTCTATGAGGGGATGTGCTAATTTTTCAGACCGTTGGTTGAAGATATAATAGTAAATCAATATGGACCGCTGGTGGAAGTTATAATAGTAAATCAATATGGATCGTTGGTTTAAAGTTTTAATAGTAAATCAGTATGGACCATTGTTTTAAGTTTTAATAGTAAACCAATCTGGATCATCCGTTTAAAGTAAATCAATCTGGACCATTCATAAGTTAGTTACTATGCAGTCCATTTTTCTATAAATAGAAGCTCATTCCTTCATTATTTCTTACGAATTCATCGAAACTCTAGAAAAAGAAATTATAGAAAAGCTATAGAAAAGTATTCTGCTCCTTCCCTACTCTTATATTCAGTTTCTTTTACGGTGAGGGATATTATTTATTGTACTCGTAAGGGGTGTTATCTTTTGTATTCGTGAAGAGAACTTTTGTTATTCTATTCTTTATTATTCTGTTGGAATAACATGTATACGCGGGCTACCCTATACATGGTGACATTCTTCTAATATTCCGTTCTTTATTATTCTGTCGGAGTATCATGTCTGTGCGTTTACACCGGACCTGGTTCCATTATTTATTATTCCGGAATATCACATGCATGCATGCGTTCTACGCCGGACACAGTTCCATTATTTATTATTTTGTTGGAATATCACATGCGTGCATTTACACGGACTGGTTCCATCCTTTATTATTACATTGGAATAACTCGTATGCATGTGATCATCGTATGCATGGTGATTTCTTTTGTTATTCCATTCTTTATTATACTCAGTTGGTTAAAACTTTGACTTCTATATGCATGAAATTAGTGGAATATCCTTGATATTTGCGCTTCATCCAGTATCTTTTCATGGAAATATTCTTTTGAGCATTCTTGAATTTTACTCTACAAAGCAGTATCATGTTGATAATTTGGACGTTATCAGTTCCTAGATAAATTAATTCTTGAACTTGTTTTATTGAATTCTTATATCATTGTCATCATCCTCATGCTTATATTATGTTGAAAGTCATCTCGTGGCGGTAGTGCATAGATGGACTTGGTATGATTATGACCGAGGATTATTCGGTATAATAATCATAGTAGTAATGTTACAAATGATGTGAAAAAAGTCCTCATTGGCCCGTAGTGCATTGATGGACGATTTTTGTTATGATTATGGCTATGGATTCTCTTTGGCCGTCAGTGCAAAAGATGAATTGTTTTATGGCATGATCGGGACCGTTGATGAAAACATGATTATCTTAAGCCGTAGTGCATGGATAATTCGTGGTCGTGATACTAAAGAATATCCTTGGCCGTAGTGCAGGGGTGATTCAATGATGTGGATTATTTATTAAGCTGAGTCCCATCGATAAAAGTGATGAAAAACCTTTTAAATCATAAAAGATAGTAGATTTTATTCTCTACTTGACTCTTTTAATGGATTGCTTGTTCATCTATGATTAAACTTGATAGTTATTATATTTTATCAGTTTAACACTGTTAAAGGCTAACGATAAATTATTCTGCCTTATCTTAGTCATAATATTTCTTACTGGGCTAGTTGAGCTCACCCTTTCTTTCCTTTGTTCTCTTGAAATGAGAGCGTGAAATGGGACTAGTCGGGGAACAGAGTGATGGTCCTAGATGGTGCATTAGTAGTCCTCACTATTCTGTGAAATAGTGTGATAATTATTGTAATGAGGACTCCTTTTGAGTTTGTATAATCTCTAGTAGACAATATTTGTATTCAAACTCACAGTTTATGTTTTGTCGTATTGTACACGATAGTTGTATTTGAAATCTGTACCATGTATCTGGCAACTCAAGATGGGTGATGTATACCTATTTTTGGGGGCGTCACAGTTGGTATCAAAGCTTAGGGATATGATCCCTGGCTAGGATGTGAGAATGGAACTAGGAGGGGAGAGACGGGGAATTCCTTTGCTAGTATGACCTACCTAAATTTATTTGGTATTTAATTGGTCGGTCAGAATATATGGATAATATGTTACATGTCAATTAACCTTTGTTTTGTGGCAGTATCTGAAATATATCCAGTACTCTTCTTCTTAAGGTAGGGAATATTATTTGTTGTACTCGTAAGGGGTGTTATTCTTTTGTATTCATGAAGAGAACTTTTGTTATTCCATTCTTTATTATTACGTTGGAATAACTTTGTATCTGTGCAAGCTACCCTATACTTGGTGACATTCTTCTATTATTACATCTTTACTATTACGTTGGAATATCACTCGTCACTGTGAGTTTTCTGTGGGACTGATTAAAAGTCTTTATTATTCTATTGGAATATCTTGTCTACATCGTTTTCTGTGGGACTCGGGTTCCGTCATTATTATTATTTTGTTGGAATATCACGTCTGCATGCGTTTCTGTGGGACTGATTAAATCCTTATTAGTATTACGTTGGAATAACATGTCTATGTGAAATCGCATGCATGGTGATTTTGTTGTTATTCCATTCTTTATTATTACATTGGAACATCCCATCGATCTGAATTTACTTTGACACAGTTACTCGTTATTTAGTATTCTATTGGAATAACTGCATATGCAAGATACCGCATGCATGGTGATTTCTTTTGTTATTCCATTCTTTATTATACTCAGTTGGTGAAAGTTTTGACTTCTATACTCCGTGAAATTAGTGGAATATCCTTGGTAATTGCGCTTCATCCAGTATCTTTTCATGGAAATATTCTTCTGAGCATTTTTGAATTTTACTCTACAAAGCAGTATCATGTTGACAATTTGGACGTTATTGGTTCTTGGACAAATTAATTCTTGAACTTATTTTATTGAATTCTTATATCATTGTCATCATCCTCATATTTATATTTTTTGAAAGTCATACGTGGCACCGTAGTGCATAGATGGACTTGGTATGATTATGACGAGGGGATTATTGATTGTAATCATGGCCGTAATGTTACAAATGATGTGGTAAAAAGTCCTCATTGGGCCAGTAGTGCATTGATAGGCGGTTGTTGGCATGATCATGACCATTAATGAATACACAAATATTATTGGCCCGTAGTGCATGGATAATTGTGGTCGTGATACTAAAGAATATCCTTGGCCGTAGTGCAGGGGTGATTCGATGATGTGGATTATTCATTAATATGAGTCCCATCGATAAAAGTGATGAAAAACTTTTTAAATCATAAAAGATAGTAGATTTTATTCTCTACTTGACTCTTTTAATGGATTGCTTGTTCCGCTACAGTTAAACTTGATGTTTATTATATTGTATCAGTTTAACACTTTTAAGGCTAATGATAATTTATTCTGAATTATCTTAGTCATAATATTTCTTACTGGGCTAGTTGAGCTCACCCTTTCTTTCTTTATTTCTCTTCAGAAATGAGAATATAAATTTGAAGCAGTCGGAAGCGGAGTGATGGTCCTAGATGGTGCATTAATAGTCATCACTATTCTGTGAAATAGTATGATACTAATTGTAATGAGGACTTCTTTTGAGTTTGTATACTCTCTAGTAGACAATATTTGTATTCAAACTCACAGTTTATGTTTTGTCGTATTGTACACGACAGTTATATTATTAAGTTTTATTTGAATTCTGTACCATGTATCTGGCGACTCAAGATGGGTGATGTATACCTAATTTTGGGGGCGTCACATTTACTTTATGCAATGGACATAAGTAAAAAAGTTTCAGAATTATATTATCACTGTGCCAGAATATTAACTCTATTGTTATCGATTATGTATCCAATCATTATTTATCGATGATGAGTATTATTGTATAATTTAGATATTTATTACATTCGTTAATTTCTAAATATGGTTATACAAGTGTCCTCACTTGGATAATCATTGTATTTAATCACATGTTGATACATACTTATAAATTTTCGTTATGTATATGTTGACTTAAAAGCTGTGTAAGCTATTTGATCTGGCTAGACACAAACTTAAAAATATTATTGAACAAGATAGAACTTTATTATTATTCGACCAAATTGCTTTGGTTCGGATTCCCGACTAAGTATGAACATCCCACATGGGAAAACTTTTGCGTAAAGTGCGGATCGGATGAAACGATAATATCGTTCTTGTATGTAGTATTGATCAATCTGAGGCATAGCAATGGTGATCACCCCGTGCACCTGTAAGTTATGACGGTTTGCGAGATGAAGTTCTGTTTAACCTTTTTGAAAATAGAAAACAATGTTCATAGTCTGTCGACTAACCTCCAGTTATAGTCAGTACGTAGTTTTAAAAATTTGATATAGAATTAATATATTGTTATTATTGGTTCAGATTACTTCACAACTGTTGATTCATTGTAGAAGTATCGTACAAAGAAAACGTTTACTTCTTTCAGCTAATATTTATTATTGGTATTACTTGTTGGGCACTCAAATGCTCATCCTTGCTTAATTTAAATGTTTTCACATTAAGTGTGAACAAACTGGAATGTTAGAACTAAGAACAAAGGAAAAGTGGAAAAGTTCTTTGAATGAGTGTTATCTTTATATATTATGTAATAGTTTGGTTTTATTAGGATAAGGATGATACTTATTATTATCATGTGTTGTTACGAATGTATTAAAGGTTACGTACTTGGGATTAGAAAACTCTGATATGTAAATTAAGTTTGGTATCTATATTTTTATTATTATTATTCCTCTCATAGAAATGGTATCGTGAAGCACCGAGTTTGGGTTTCAAGTACTTGAATTTGGGGGTGTCACAAGTTGGTATCAGAGCTTTAGGGTTAGAAACCTTAGGTGGGTTAGACCTTAGGCTATAACCTTAGAACAGAGGGAAACGTTGAAAATACAAACAACTCATATCGAGTTAAAAGGAGATGAATTGGATAAATTCATCGTCAAACAAAATAAAAGATAACTTATATAAAACTATTATTTGTTGTGTGTATATACTATATTCTAATCAGGATAATTTATGTGTGTAGATGTCTGGTGGAAAATGCTTGTTATATGCTTATAGCATGAAGAAGGATCAAATTCATACACCCGAGCTAATATCGAAGCCAATAGCTAAAATAGAGACTCACAATAAAAACAACTCGGATGAGGTGGTTACTTTGGAAAATGTAGTACCAAATCCGAAAATGGTGGAACTAATAGATAGTGATTCAGGCACTGAAGTTGGAGTTGATCAAGCATCAACGGAGGTGCAGAATCTGAGGAACAAGGTTTCTTATCTGGAAAAACTATGGAAAATAGAAAAGCTGTTAAATAATCAATTACGAAAAGCGTTAATAGAAACAATGGAAGAACAAGATAAGCTTAAAATCCAAATTGATCAAATGGGAGCCAAAAGCAACAAAGCGTGTGCAGCTCCGAGCAAGAAGGGGAAACGAAAGATAAAAGACTGCGATATAGGAAACTCAGATAACAACCAAGGGAACCTTAACCGAATATAGAAGTGTACAAACTGTGACAAGAAACATGAAGGTGTATGCAGGAAAGGGAAAAATATATGTTACATTTGCGACTATGAGGGACATACCTCTCTTTATTGTCCCGACTATAAGCAATGTGCATGTTTTATTTGTGGGTTGGAAGGTCATCGGGCGAAAGGTTGTCCAAAATCAAGAAAGAGGTGTAGGAAATAAGTAGAATTAGTATTTAATTATGTATGTTTGGTAATGTGTATATGATATATATACGTGTGTAATGTAATATTCACAACTTTTGTATAAGTAATAGTAGCGAATCCTGACTTTTGTGGTCACAAAGGGATAACTGATGTTTAAAGCAGTATGTGCTATGCTATGTAAAATATTCGCTAAATGAATATGAATCTATGTTTTGAGTAATGAAACAAGTTTAATATATTAAACTTATATGATAAGGTTTAGAATGTAAGTTAATAAAGTATATATTATATTTTATTTAATCAGATAATGCCGCCAAGACATCAAACTCGAAATCAAAGGGCAGAAGAATTTGTCAACAACGCTGAAGGAAAACAACAAGACCCGATGCAAAACTTTGCGAACATGGTAGCTCAGGCTATGCAACATGGAATGCCAGCTGCAAGGAACCCACCAGATAATCATTTGGCGAACTTCAAAGATTTTAAGGCTGTAGGACCTCCAGAATTTAGAGGTACAACTGACCCTTTAGAAGCCCAGACTTGGGTTAAGGAAATTCAAAAGGCATTTGTAATAGCTAGGGTTGTGAAGCCCCCAAATTCAGGTACTTGAAACCCGAACTCGGTGCTTCACGATACCATTTCTATGAGCAGAATTATACTAATAATAATAACAATAATATAAATATCAAACTTAATTTACATATATCAAAGTCTAAATCCCAGGTACGCGACCTTTAAACATTCATGACATCATAGATAATAAATATCACTGTCTTAATAAACTTTAACTATTACATAGAATATTATAAAACTCATTCAAACAACTTTACTTTCCCCTTGTTCTTGCCTGAACCTTCTGGTTGATCATACTAAGATGAAAACATTTAAATTTAAAGCAAGAATGAGCATTTGAATGCCCAACAAGTAATAACAACAATATATATTAGCTGAAAGAATTAAATGTTTTCTTTGAATGACACTTTTACAACGAATCAACAGTTGTGAAGTAAGCTGAACCAATAACAACAGATCACTTTTATATGAAATTTTTGAAACCATGTACTGACTATAACTGGAGATCAGTCAACAGACTATAAACATTTTTTTTTATTTTTGAAAAGGTTAAACATAACTTCATCTGTAAACCATCATAACTTACATGCACGGGGAGTGATCAGCCCGTTATGCCCTGTATTGATCAATACTACATGCAAGAACAATATTGTCGTTCATCTTATCCACCTTAGGTGCACAAAAGTTTTCCCATGTTCGGGATGTTCATACTTAGTCGGGAATCCGAACCAAAACAATCTGGTTAGATACAATAAACTTCTATCTTGGTCAACAATATTTTTAAGTTTATGTCTAGCCAAATCAAATAGCTTAGACGACTTTTAAGTCAACGTATACATACCCGAAATCAATAATTATGTATCAACATGTGATTAAATACAATGATTATCCAAGTGGGGACACTTGTATAACCATATTTAGAAACTAACGAACAGAATAAATATCTGGATTATGCACTAATACTGTGTTGATAAACAATGATTGGATAATTTAAGAACTTATATGAATATGAACAATTGGATACATAATCAATAATAATAGAGTTAATAATCTGGCACAATAATATGATTCTGAAACTTTCTTACTCATGTCCATTGCATAAAGTAAATGCAAAGGTAGGATACTTGCCTGAGCTGCTGCTTACAATAACGCAACTTAGTTTTATCTTTTATACCGAAACCTACCATTAATAGGATCATTCGTTCGATTAGGATAATATATCATATCACATAGTACTGCTATTTGCAATCAACACATAACCTAGCTAATCATATTGTCACATAGTTGTATCAGTCATTGGATCACAAACAATTACTAATACCGTCAAACAATCTAAGTCTAGATCAATTTTCTAAAATATTTCAGTGTACCGACGGCTCTATCGGTTAATTATCGAGTTTAAAACTCTGTTCCATAGTTCAATAACTGTAAATATCAGTCATATTATTTTTAAATGACTTATAATAATTTTTAATTGATTATTATAATTTATCATGATTTTTCAAACACTGGAATCATTATAAAATGATTTAAATATTAATCAATTCTATTATCATTAATATTTTATTATTAATGAAACCATTGCCAAAATATTAAAGTTATTTATAACAACACACAAATATTTTTTAAACATTTTATTACCCTTAAATGATTTTTAAAACATTTAAAAATCATTTTTAAATGATTACCATTAATATTTAAATATTAATGTATTATTCATAAAATATTAAAAGTCATTTATTATTACTTAAAATATTTTAAATCATTTATATCCTTTTTAAATGATTTTTAATTCAATAAAACCATTTTAATTTATTTATTCAATATAATCATTAAATAAATCAAATATCATTAATTTAAAATTATTAATGAAATTTACCTTTAAATATTAAAAGTTATATTTTATAACTTCAAATATTTTAAAACTATTTAATTTCATTTAAAATGATTTTTATAATATTAAACTCATTTTAATTAATTTATTTAATATAATTTGTGATGCCCCCAAAATTAGGTATACATCACCCATCTTGGGTCGCCAGATACATGGTACAGAATACAAATACAACTTTAATATAGAACAAGAGAGCTGTGAGTTTTAATACAAATATTGTCCTCTAGACAATATCCACACTCAATGGAGTTCTCATTACATTTATTATTATCACACTATTTCACAGAATAGTGAGGACTGCTAATGCACCATCTAGGACCATCACTCTTCGTTAATGAAGCTAGTCCACTACGTTCTCATTTCACGAAGAAACGGTGAAAGAAAGGTGAGCTCAACTAGCCCGAGAAGAAATATTATGACTAAGATAATGCGAGAATAAATTATCGTTAGCCTTCTTGAGTGTTAAGCGATACAATATAACAAACATCAAGTTTAAGCTACTTGGCGGAATAAGCAATCCATTAGAAGAGTCAAGTAGAACATAATGTCTACTATCTCCTCTAGATCAAAAGTCCATCGTTGATATTTTATTCCTGTAATACTTATCAACAGTTCTTTGTTATACTCAAGACAAATAGAACTTTCATCACTTGTCTTCACCTGAACCACCAAAGATGTTAGTTAAATTCACAATTCATATTTATAATAATGTGTATTAACAGTTCCTTCTTGCCACAAAGGCTTAATAGAACGTTTACTCAATATCCTTACCCCAAAGGCTGAAGATATTCAAATGTAATAACAATGATCATACCAATAAGTTGTCTATCTTTGTACTACGGGCCAAAGATATTCAACTATAAAACCAATGGTCATGATCATACCAATCAATTGCCTATCAGTGCACTACGGCCAAAGACATTCAACTGTTAACTAATGGTCATGATCCTGCCAATCACATCATTGAATTATCTATGCACTACGGCCAACGATATTCGTTAGTATCACTAGTGGTCATGATCATGTCATACACCTGTTCATCTTCGCACTACGGGTTAAAGCTATCAAACAACATATCATCTTTGCACTACAGGCCAAAGATATTCAACAATATATCATCTTTGCACTCTCGGCCAAAAGACATACTGGCTCATATAACCAATAACCAACAATATGATAAAGAATGGAATAATAAAAGAATTTCACCATGTATGCGATTACTTCGCATAAGCGAGTTATTCAACATAATATTAAAGAATGGAATAATAAAAAATTTCACCATGTATGCGATTACTTGCATAGACAAAAGTTATTCAACATAATAATCTGAGAATGGAATAATAAAAGAATTTCACCATGTATGCGTTACTTGGCATAGGCAAAGTTATTCAACATAATAATAAAGAATGAAATGTGAAGAATTTCACCATGTATGCGTAATCCATGTGACCGAGTTATTCGAAACGAATAATAACTAATGGAACCGAGTCCGGCATAAGCCTTGAGACGGGATATTAAGCAGAAGAATAATAAATAATGGAACCCATTTCGGCGTAAGCGCACGAATGAGGATATTAAAGCGGAATAATAAAGAATGGAATAACAGAAGAATTTCACCAAGTATAGGGTATCCCGCGTATATAGGTTATTCCAACAGAATAATAAAGAATAGAATAATAGAAGTTCTCTTCATGAATAAGAAATAAAGAATACCCCTTACGAGTACAACAAATAATATCCCCTACGAGTACAACAAATAATATTCCCTACCTTTGAAAGAAGAGTATTCCGACTGGTAGGGCGAGGATATACTCGAAGAAAACTTTTACTACGCTCAAAGCTTTCTTAAACTCTAAAGAAATACGCTCAAGATTATAGAAAAAGAACTCTCTCTATAGTTTCTCTCTCTAGAGTTTCAGTGAATTCGTAAGAAATAATGAATGAATGAGCTTCTATTTATAGAAGAATGGGTACATAAGTAACTAACTCATGAAGCGGTCAGATTGATTTACTTTAATCGGCGGTCCATATTTAAAGCAAAATCTTTTAAATAAAATATAATATATTCTATTTATAATCTAATAAAAGCGAATAACTTTATAAAAGATTTTACTATACAAACACTATGCGCAGCACTATGCAAACACTATGCATAATAAAATATAATATATTCTAATTATTGTCTAATAAAAGCAGATAACTTTATAAAAGTATTACGCTTTATATAAAAAGATTTTACTATGCAAAACACTATGCCCAATAGAATATAATATATTCTATTTATAAAATAACTTTATAAAAGTATTATGTTTTATATAAAAAGATTTTACTATGCAAAATACTATGCGAGACACTATGCAACACTATACATAATAGAATATAATATATTCTATTTATAGAATAACTTTATAAAAGTATTACATTTTATTACATTAATAATACCAATAAAACAAAAGCTGAGTGACTTATCACGTAAGCATCAATAATCAATACTGGTGTGCTACTTATGCAACCACGCGTATTCATTATACTTTAACTAACAACCGTGTGTTTCAACGATTAACGGTAAAACTTCCGCCATTATTTTCATAAAGTATTTTTGTCGTTTTCTCCATCCGACAATAATTCCGTTGCGGGGTCCACCAATAATTGTACCATCGTACGGATATTCCCCGATAAAAAGAATATTCCCCGACCAATCGAATATTATATAACAACTTGCATACTTTTCAAAATTTATAAATACTACCCACAACTATAACATTATCTCAAATCCACACCATAATATTCAAAAAAATATTTCGAGAAAATAAAATCTTTATTCATAAAATCTGGGGTCTCACAATCTCCCCTCCTTATGGAATTTTGCCCTCGAAATTTACGTACGTACTTGGTATGCTGAACAGGTGAGGATACCTCGACTTCATTTCAAATTCCAACTCTTGAGGTATAACCTTTGAGTGTTGAATACGATTCTTCTTATCCAATATTTTAACACGTATCTCCTCATACGTTACATCTTCTGCTATCTCGTTAGTTCTAAATTAATAATGTGGTTCGGTCGTCCACATATTTACGTAACATCGATACGTAAAAAAAATGTTCTGAACACGCAATATACTTGGCGGTAAAACGAGTCTATAGGCCACAGTTCCTACTTCATCGAGGATTTCAAATGGGCCAATTAAATCGAGGGTTGAGATTTCCTCTCTTCATCGATTCTTGCTTCTAGAATAACGCCGTCTTGAACCTTCTTCTTCACATTCATCAACTCTGAGTATGTAGCTTGAGCGGCTTTAACTTTATTGATTAAAATCGATTCTACTCGTATATTCATTAACTTCACTTGGGTTCCTAGAGTCTTTAACTCTATCTTCATCATTTGTAAGTCGTACAAAATGGGCCTTTATGTTAACAACATCGCACTTGTAAACGCATATGATCTTCTACTCAACGCGTCAGCTACCACGTTCGCTTTCCCACGATGTTATTGAATGGTACGATCGTAATCTTCAACAGCTCGAGCCAACGTCTTTGGCGCATGTTACGTTCGCTTTAGTTGAAGAATTATTTGAGGGTTTTAGAAATGGGTTTTGTACTGGGGTAAATACAAAATTCGATTTCACGCTCTAGGGGGAAGAAGTTATTCGAGAATATGTCAAGAAATTTATTAACAATAGAAATATCATTCAAAACTGTGACTCTCATCCAAGACTTGGATAGCACGTCACATTGATACCTATCAACTTGTCACCGAAGTCATTCACGACGTTGCCTCTGAAAAGTAAAGCTTGGTGCATTCCCACAAGAAAGTCAACAACGCAAGGATCGGGGCTCTTTATTTATGGCTTAATATGACAATGATTGACTTTAGTGGTTTGGTTACTTTGAATTCGCATAACAGGTTGGTTAGGAGTATGAAAGCTAACAACCTTACGAAAAGCAAGATGAGTAGTTAACCAATCGTTTCCAAAAATCACATCAAAGGCAAGTATTTTCAAAGAGATAAGATCGACAGGTAACGTGAAAGTGTCGATTTGAATCAACAAGATTTATAAAGAGTGGAGGTAAAGAAGGTTTCTACTATCGAAGTTTCAACCAATAAGTCAAAGTCTAATCTCTCTGGAGTCAAATTTAAATGTTGAGCGCAAGCAAGAGAGATAAAAGAATAGGTAGAACCGGTATCGAATAAGGTATAGATTTCGCAAGAGCTTATGATTAACTTACTCGTAATAACCTCGTTCGGGTTCCTTGATAAACGCTCTCACTTAAACTACCGGCTTTGTTTTGTCTGTATCCGCCTTAGGTGCCACCGTTCCAGCTGGACTTGACTTCACTATATGACAAAATCGAGCTAAATGACCTTCTCTTCTTGAAATTTCCACTTCTACTATCTTGGCCATGATTACCACCGAAGTGGTTACAATTCTTGGCATGATAATTTCCCCCACGATGGTTATCATTGTTCCGATGGTCGTTGCCATCGGTATGATTATTATCGTGTTGTTGGTCGTTACCTTTTGATTGAGCTGACTCAACGGTCTCATGTGCTTCATTGCTGATCTCAACATTTTCAGATGCCATTTTCAAATACTTCCACAAAACAAGGGTTAATTAACATATCACATATTATCCTTATACTCTGTCCAACCAATTAAATACCAAATAAACTTAGGTAGGTCATACTAGTGAAGGAATTCCCCGTCTCTCCTCCTAGTTCTTGTCTCACATCTCAGCCAGGGATCATATCCCTAAGCTTTGATACCAACTGTGACGCTCCCAAAATTAGGTATACATCAACCATCTTGGGTCGCCAGATACATGGTACGAATACAGATACAACTTTAATATACAACAAGAGAGCTATGAGTTTTAATACAAATATTGTCCTCTAGATAATATCCACACTCAATGGAGTCCTCATTACATTTATTATTATCACACTATTTCACAGAATAGTGAGGACTACTAATGCACCATCTAGGACTATCACTCTATTCCCCGACTAGTCCCACTTCGTTCTCATTTCAGAGAAGAAAAAGTGAAAGAAAGGGTGAGCTCAACTAGCCCAGTAAGAAATATTATGACTAAGATAATGCAGAATAAATTATCGTTAGCCTTCAACAGTGTTAAACTGATACAATATAACAAACATCAAGTTTAACTGCAGCGGAATAAGCAATCCATTAGAAGAGTCAAGTAGAACATAATGTCTACTATCTCCTCTAGATCAAAAGTCAATCGTTGATATTTCGTTCCTGTAATACTCATCAACAGTTCTTTGTTATACTCAAAACAAATAGAACTTTCATCACTTGTCTTCACCTGAACCACCAAAGATGTTAGTTAAATTCACAATTCATATTTATAATAATGTGTATTAACAGTTCCTTCTTGCCACAAAGACTTAATAGAACGTTTACTCAATATCCTTACCCCAAAGGCTGAAGATATTCAAATGTAATAACAATGATCATACCAATAAGTTGTCTATCTTTGCACTACGGGCCAAAGATATTCAACTATAAAACCAATGGTTATGATCATACCAATCAATTGTCTGTCAGTGCACTACGGCCAAAGACATTCAACTGTTAACTAATGGTTATGATCCTGCCAATCACATCATTGAATTATCCATGCACTACGACCAAGGATATTCGTTAGTATCACTAGTGGTCATGATCATGTCATACACTGCATTCATCTTCGCACTTCTACAAGTTAAAGCTATCAAACAACATATCATCTTTTTGCACTACTGGGCCAAAGATATTCAACAATATATCATCTTTGCACTACGGGCCAAAGACATACTGGCTATAAAACCAATAACCAATGAGTATAATAAAGAATGGAATAATAAAAGAATTTCACCATGTATGCGTTATGCTTGCATAGACGAGTTATTCCAACATAATAATAAAGAATGGAATAATAAAAGAATTTCACCATGTATGCGTTACTTGCATGTAGACAAAGTTATTCCAACATAATAATAAAGAATGGAATAATGAAGAATTTCACCATGCGTCATGCGTAATCCGCAGCAGACAAAGTTATTAAAACGAGAATAATAAATAATGGAACCCGGTCGAATTAAGCGCATAGACGAGGATATTAAGCGAGAATAATAAATAATGGAATCGGTCGGCATAAGCGCCACAAAGCGGGATATTTCGACAGAATAATAAATAATGGAACCAGGTCCGGCGTAAACGCACAGACATGATATTTCGACAGAATAATAAAGAATGGAATAACAGAAGAATTTCACCAAGTATAGGGTATCCCGCGTATACAGGTTATTCCAACGAAATAATAAAGAATGAAATAACAGAAGTTCTCTTCATGAATAAGAAAGAAAGAATACCCCTTACGAGTACAACAAATAATATCCCCTACGAGTACAACAAATATTATTCCCTACCTTTGAAAGAAGAGTATTCCGACTGGTAGGGCGATGATATACTCGAAGAAAACTTGTACTACGCTCAAAGCTTTCTTAAACTCTAAAGAAATACGCTCAAGATTATAGAAAAATAACTCTCTCTATAGTTTCTCTCTCTAGAGTTTCAGTGAATTAGTAAGAAATAATGAATGAATGAGCTTCTATTTATAGAAGAATGGACTGCATAGTAACTAACTCATGAACGGTCCAGATTGATTTACTTTAATCGAAGGTCCATATTTAAAGCAAAATCTTTTAAATAAAATATAATATATTCTATTTATAATCTAATAAAATGAATAACTTTATAAAAGATTTTACTATGCAAACACTATGCATAATAAAATATAATATATTCTAATTATTGTCTAATAAAGCAGATAACTTTATAAAAGTATTCTATTTTATATAAAAAGATTTTACTATGTAAAATACTATGCACAATAGAATATAATATATTCTATTTATAGAATAACTTTATAAAAGTTTTCAGTTTTATATAAAAAGATTTTACTATGCAAAACACTATGCAGACACTATGCAACACTATGCATAATAGAATATAATATATTCTATTTATAGAATAACTTTATAAAAGTATTCTGTTTTATTACATTAATAATACCAATAAAATAAATTGAGTGACTTATCACGTAAGCATCAATAATCAATACCGTGTGCTACTATGCAACCACGCGTATTACTGTACTTTTAACACCGGGTATTTCAACAGTTAACGATAAAACTTCCGCCGTTATTTTCATAAAGTATTTTTGTCGTTTTCTCCATCCGACAATAATTCCATTGCGGGGTCCACCAATAATTATACCGTCGTACGGATATTCCCCGACAAAAAGAATATTCCCCGACCAATCGAATATTATATAACAACTTGCATACTTTTCAAAATTTATAAATACTACCCACAACTATAACATTATCTCAAATCCACACCATAATATTCAAAAAAATATTTCGAAAAAATAAAATCTTTATTCATAAAATATGGGGTCTCACATAATTACTAAATAAATCTAATATCATTAATATTAAATAATTAATGAAACTTATCTCAAAATATTAAAAGTTATGTTTTATAACTTAAAATATTATTAAATACCTTATTATCGAGTTAAAATGATTTTTAATACAATAAAATCTATTTTAATTAATTTATTTAATGCATTTATTAAATAAATTAAATACCAATAATATCCGAATAAATATTAAATTTATGAAAAATATGTCAAATTATTAAAAGTAAATTTTTATAACTTCAAATAATTTTAAAAATTATTTTCTATTTTTAAATGATTTTTAGAAATTAAATTAATTAAAATTATTAAATTTGTTGCTAAAGCCTTTGGCGACAGTAAGTGTCGCCTTAGGTGTTCTTGAGAAACCTAGAAACTTCATAGACAATTTCGAGTGGGTAGGTTTGACCATTGATTAATCACTGACCATGATGTTTCTCGGTATTTTGTTGGTTAAATCTTGTTGTGCTAGTGCAAGACTACACGATCCAACAACAAACATGGTCATAACATGCATCAAATGAAAGATCTAAAGGCCTAAAGTGGCTGAGAGCTGTTCTTCAAGTTTTTGGGCTGCCCAAAAAATTAAGTCATGGCCGGTCAACGCTTTTCATGGTCTTATATTATGAAATCTGTTCATGGTAAAGGTGTTCTAGACGTCGGGCTGTGTAGAGTAACTATCAGGGTACATGAATCAAGCACGTATCAGGTTTAAAAATCATCAAGCTAGAAGATCTAGGCCTCAAAATTGTGTTATAGGCTGTTCTTTATTTCTGGGTTTTCCAGAAATGAAGAACAGAATGAGGGTGCTACTTTGGATCCTTATATCTCGCGTTATGAGTTTGTTCTATGCATGTAATACTACAGATCTATTATATAAAACACATATAACAACAACAGGTCAAGTAGATCTAAGCCGGTCAAAGGCTGTCAGAGATCATGGTCATAGGTTTTCTGGAATTTCCAGAAACAGATTTCGTGAATGAGTAGGCTAGTTTGACCTTCCACTGTGTTCAATATATTGATGATTTAAGGGATCTAAAGAATGTATCCATAGTACACATAACAAGCTACAACTTAGTTACAATAACAGAATCAAAACAAACACACTGGCAGATCTAGTCGTTTGAAAAAGTTGTCAGGCCCTTTCTGGGTAAATCTGGGTTACCCAGAAATGTCCGGTCAATGTCGGTCAACATGGTTTGACCACGAATAACTTGAAATCTGATCATGTTCTGACCTTGGTTCAAGTTTCAGTTCAAAGAGCTCATAGCATACTACAATATCAAAGCTTTAAACAACAAATTACATAAACAGGGTGAGATCTAGATGGTCTGACATTCATTGTCAGACGTCATAAACAAAAATTTCCAATTTTTGTAAAACATCAAATCTGAGCCTCTAGATGTTATGGATCTAACATCTAGAAACCTAGATCATCATTATATACTACATACTACATGTTTTAACACAAAATCATAACATTTAACATGACCTTAAAGATCAAATTATAAATTAGGGTTTTGTACCTCTCTTTACAAAATCTTGATTCTTAGCTTCTGATCTGTTATTGGAAGTCGTGTGGCTTGATTTAGGAACTGATATGCCTTATATTTTTGGAGGTTTGGGAGAGAGAAAAGTTGTTTGAGAGTTAGATGACCAAATGAGCAATTTTAGTAGCTTTCTCTCTCTTAATCTATATGTACAATATGTATGCAATGTATTTGGAGGAATAAGGGCTGATGGCTAGTGTTTCTTAGCCCCTAGCTTAGACTAGGTTGATGACTTGCCAAGATTTGGCAAGATTTAGTTAGCAATAATTTAAGAATGGGACAAAAAGAGTATAATGGTCATTTGGTTAGCAATTTTAATGGTATTCTTGTCCATGGTACTTGAATCTAGGGTTTAATCACTAGATTTTAAACCTTAAGGTTTTCCAAATAATTTCTAGGGTTTGAAAAATTAAAATTAAAGTGTAATAAAATTTTAATTAGAACTTACTAGTTAAAATTAGGGTTTTTAATCGAAATTAGGGTTTTAAATAATTAGGGTTCGTTAATATCATTAGGGTTTCCAAATTAACAATTCAATTTACTAAAATAGCAATTAGGGTTTCTAATTTGAGCAATTAGGGTTCCTAATTAGCAAATTAGGGTTTTTAAATATTAATTAAGGTTTTCCTAATTAACAGAAATTCTATAATATGCAACATAATTCATATAACACAATTTCTGACCAATCTTGAACTCATAATTGAGTTTAAGAAATAGGGTTTAACAAATCAATATTATGGTTATGACAGTATATCCACCATAATTGACCAACACATACAGTATATATTTATAACACTGAAAAATTTAATATTATATTTAATATAATATTATTATTCTCATTCATAGCTCAAAATCCAAAATTAGGATTTGGATTCCATATCTGATTTATCTTTCATATATAACATTATTAATTAAGTTAAAATAAGTACTTAACTAGTAGAAATAAATTCATATAATAAAATAATTATTATTATAAATCTATAATCATCTCTATATTATTTAAATAATATATAATCATATTTTCATGGAAAATAAATAATAGAAACATTTCTACTACAACAATTAATTACTAAAAAGAATGTAATTTATAATGATTAAAATTCTTAAAAATTTATTTATAATTTTTTAGATGTAATAAATATATTTTCATTTATTACAAATATACATACACATTACCTGACACATATTCTCATCTTTAAAATATATATAAAAATATTATATGTAAAAATTTCTTATTTATTTATATAGAAAATATCGGGTTATTACATTAACCCTCCCTTATAAGGATTCCATCCCCGGAATCACCGTTTTAAAACTTATACATACAAGGGTACATAGCATACACAATCATTGTAAGTAGATCTCAATCATATTTGATTGAACTGTCCTTTAACTATTCGACATAAAGCTTGTCTATTTGATTAAACGAAAATTTGATTTCTAAAAGAACTCAAATTCCCCTTCAAAATTTCTTTATAAAATAATTTTCTATATATAGGAAAATCATATATATACACAAAAAAATAAAAGCTATTCGAATAATACTTGGAGTTCCATTCCCAGCTGCCACAATATCCTGGACCGTCATGTTGAAGACTCTCGCGGTTGCTTTTGTTGATTTTTTGGTTGAAGTCGGTCCTATGATCGCCAGAGTCCCGCTGCCTTTTCCCGTGGTTACACTCCCCGCCTCCATTTTCCTCTTTGGACATTCCTTCACCTTATGCTCCATAGAACCACATAGAAAACACCCACTGTTCATCCTTGGGTTGGGGCAGTTGGGAGAAATATGGCACTCCTGCCCGCACTTGTAACATACAAACTTACCCTTGAGACACTCACCGTGAGTGATTCTTCCCACTGATTCCCACACTTTGAACTACACGCTTCTTCACACCTTCCTGTTTCACCTGGACATTTCCAAAATAATTCCCTTTTCTCTTTTCACCCCTATTCCCACTATTAGTTTCCACCTTCACAGCTCCTACGGCCTTGCCTTTATTCCTTTTCTCCTTGTTGTAGAGGCTCATGACCTCACTCCCCTCCTCAGCTATGATAGCCTTTTCCATGAGTGCTGCAAGAGTATTAATCTGCAACACCGCCACCTTGTTGTAGAGCCAGGGTTTTAAGCCCAGCTTAAACCTCCTTGCCTTCCTAGCCTCCGTATCAACTTGACGCGGAGCGAACCTAGCTAACTCATTAAACTTTGCGGCATACTCCGCAACAATCATGTTCTCCTACTTTAATTCTAGAAATTTCACCTCCATCCTAGCCTACATACTAATTGAGAGATAGTTTTCGAAAAATAGAGTTTTAAACCTAACCCAAGTAACTATTCCTTCTCCTGCCCTAGTTTGATTTTCCTCCCACCAAAAGTTAGCCTCCCCTTTCATCATATAAGTGACAAAAGTGGTCTTTTGCCCTTCATCTACCCTAGCAATTACGAACGCCTTTTTTATCTCGTTAACCCATGTCGGGGCTTCTATAGGGTCAGCTGTTCCCCTGAATTCTGGTGGTCCTATTGCCTTGAAGTCTTTAAATTTTGCCAAGCGATTGTCTGGCAGGTTCCCTGCGGCTGGTATTCCCTGCTGCATAGCCTGAGATACCATGTTTGCAAAGTTTTGCATCGGGTCTTGCTGTTGTCCCCCAGCGTTGTTGACAGATTCTTCTGCCCTTTGATTTGGTATTCGACGTCTTGGCGACATTATCTGATTACATAAAATCATGAATTTAACTTACATTCTAAACCTTATTGTATAAGTTTAACATGTAACATGAAGTTTTATACAAAACTTATTCCATTAATCAAACATAGATTCGTATTCATCAATTCAAAGTACTGTGCATAACATAACACATACTGTTATCCCTTTGTGACCACAAGAGTTGGGAATTACTGCAATAACTTACACAAAAGTTGGAAATATTACATTATACACGTACATTATCAAACATACATAATCAACTACTACTCCTACTTATTTCTTAAGTCACGGTCTTTCATCTTTTTTTCCCCTTCTTGCTCGGAGCTGCGCACAATTTGTTGCTTCTGGCTCCAATTTGATCAATTTTGATTTTAAGCTTATCTTTTTCTTCCATAGTTTCCATTAACGCCTTTCACAATTGGTTATTTAGTAGCTTTTCTATTTCCCATAACTTTTCTAGAGAAGAAACCTTGTTCTTCAAATTCTGCACCTTCGTTGATGATTGATCATCTCTAACTTTAGTGTCTGAATCACTATCTGCCAGTTCTATTGTTTTTGGATTTGGTACTACGTTTTCCAATACCACCACCTCATCAAGGTTGCTTGCACTGTGAGCCTCTATTTCAACTATTGGCTTTGATATTGGCTCCTTCTTTACGATATGAGGGTATCCTAATTCTTTTCCACCTGACATCTACACACAATTTATCCTGATTAGCATATAGTATATACACACAACAAATAATAGTTTTATAAAAATTATCTTTTATTTTGTTTAACGATGAATTTATTCAATTCATCTTCTTTAAAACTCTATATGAGTTATTTGTATTTTCAACATTTCCCTCTATTCTAAGGTTATAGCCTAAGGTCTATTCCAATTAAGGTTTTTAACCCTAAAGCTTTGATACCAACCTGTGATGCCCCCAAATTCAGGTACTTGAAACCTGAACTCGGTGCTTCACGATACCATTTCTATGAGTAGAATTATACTAATAATAATAACAATAATATAAATATCAAACTTAATTTACATATATCAAAGTCTAAATCCTAGGTACGCGACCTTTAAACATTCATGACATCATAGATAATAAATATCATTGTCTTAATAAACTTTAACTATTACATAGAATATTATAAAACTCATTCAAACATCTTTCCTTTCCCATTGTTCTTGCCTGAACCTTCTGGTTGATCATACTAAGATGAAAACATTTAAATTTAAAGCAAGAATGAGCATTTGAATGCCCAACAAGTAATAACAACAATATATATTAGCTGAAAGAATTAAATATTTTCTTTGAATGACACTTTTACAACGAATCAACAGTTGTGAAGTAAGCTGAACCAATAATAACAACATATCACTTTTATATGAAATTTTTGAAACTACGTACTGACTATAACTAGAGATCAGTCAACAGACTATAAACATTTTTTTCTATTTTTGAAAAGGTTAAACATAACTTCATCTGTAAACCGTCATAACTTACATGCACGGGGAGTGATCAGCCCGTTATGCCCTGTATTGATCAATACTACATGCAAGAACGATATTGTCGTTCATCTTATCCACCTTAGGTGCACAAAAGTTTTCCCATGTTCGGGATGTTCATACTTAGTCGGGAATCCGAACCAAAACAATCTGGTTAGATACAATAAAATTTTATCTTGTCAACAATATTTTTAAGTTTATGTCTAGCCAAATCAAATAGCTTAGACGACTTTTAAGTCAACGTATATATACCCGAAATCAATAATTATGTATCAACATGTGATTAAATACAATGATTATCCAAGTGGGGACACTTGTATAACCATATTTAGAAACTAACGAACAGAATAAATATCTGGATTATGCACTAATACTGTGTTGATAAACAATGATCGGATAATTTAAGAACTTATATGAATATGAACAATTGGATACATAATCAATAACAATAGAGTTAATAATCTGGCACAATAATATGATTCTGAAACTTTCTTACTCATGTCCATTGCATAAAGTAAATGCAAAGGTAGGATACGTGCCTGAGCTGCTGCTTACAATAACGCAACTTAGTTTTATCTTTTATACCGAAACCTACCATTAATAGGATCATTCGTTCGATTAGAATAATATATCATATCGCATAGTACTGCTATTTGCAATCAACACATAACCTAGCTAATCATATTGTCACATAGTTGTATCAGTCATTGGATCACAAACAATTACTAATACCGTCAAACAATCTAAGTCTAAATCAATTTTCTAAAATATTTTGATTAATAATTTGACTCTATCGGTTAATTATCGAGTTTAAAACTCTGTTCCATAGTTCAATAACTGTAAATATCAGTCATATTATTTTTAAATGACTTATAATAATTTTTAATTAATTATTATAATTTATCATGTTTTTTCAAACACTGGAATCATTATAAAATGATTTAAATATTAATCAATTCTATTATCATTAATATTTAATTATTAATGAAACCATTGCTAAAATATTAAAGTTATTTATAACAACTTAAAATATTTTTAAAACATTTTTATTACCCTTAAATTATTTTTAAAACATTTAAAAATCATTTTAAATGATTACCATTAATATTTAAATATTAATGTATTATTCACCAAAATATTAAAAGTCATTTATTATTACTTAAAATATTTTTAAATCATTTATATCCTTTTTAAATGATTTTTAATTCAATAAAACCATTTTTAATTTATTTATTCAATATAATCATTAAATAAATCAAATATCATTAATATAAAATTATTAATGAAATTCACCTTTAAATATTAAAAGTTATATTTTATAACTTAAAATATTTTTAAACTATTTATTTTCATTTAAAATGATTTTTATAATATTAAAATCATTTTAATTAATTTATTTAATATAAATACTAAATAAATCTAATATCATTAATATTAAGTAATTAATGAAACTTATCTCAAAATATTAAAAGTTATGTTTTATAACTTAAAATATTATTAAATACCTTATTATCATTTAAAATGATTTTTAATACAAGAAAATCATTTTTAATTAATTTATTTAATGCATTTATTAAATAAATTAAATACCAATAATATCCGAATAAATATTAAATTTATGAAAAATATGTCAAATTATTAAAAGTAAATTTTTATAACTTCAAATAATTTTAAAAATTATTTTTGTAATTTTCAGAAATTATTTTCTATTTTTAAATGATTTTTAGAAATTAAATTAATTAAAATTATTAAATTTGTCGCTAAAGCCTTTGGCGACAGTAAGTGTCGCCTTAGGTGTTCTTGAGAAACCTAGAAACTTCATAGACAATTTCGAGTGGGTAGGTTTGACCATTGATTAATCACTGACCATGATGTTTCTGGGTATTTTTTTGGTTAAATCTTGTAGTGCTAGTGCAAGACTACATGATCCAACAACAAACATGGTCATAACATGCATCAAATGAAAGATCTAAAGGCCTAAAGTGGCTGAGAGATGTTCTTCAAGTTTTTGGGCTGCCCAAAAAATTAAGTCATGGCCGGTCAACGCTTTTCATGGTCTTATATTATGAAATCTGTTCATGGTAAAGGTGTTCTAGACGTCCGGCTGTGTAGAGTAACTATCAGGGTACATGAATCAAGCACGTATCAGGTTTAAAAATCATCAAGCTAAAAGATCTAGGCCTCAAAATCGTGTTAGAGGTTGTTCTTCATTTCTGGGTTTTTCATAAATGAAGAACAGAACGAGGGTGCTACTTTGGATCCTTATATCTCGCGTTCTGAGTTTGCTCTATGTGATCTATTGGTTCCAGGTTTTAGCCAACATGTAATATTACAGATCTATTATATAAAGCACATATAACAAAAATAGGTCAAGTAGATCTAAGCCGGTCAAAGGCTGTCAGAGATCATGGTCATAGGTTTTCTGGAATTTCCAGAAACAGATTTCGTGAATGAGTATGCTAGTTTGTGTAAAACCCCAACTTTTTGAATAACGATGAATTTTCTATAAATATTATTTTTGAATATTATGGAGTGAAATTGATATAATGTTATAGTTGTGGGTAATATTTATAAATTTTGCAAAGTACGCAAGTTGTTATATAATATTCGATTGGTGGGGAATATTCGTTTTAACGGGGAATATTCGTGCAAACAGCACAATCATTGGTGGACCCTAGCGGAATTATTGCCGGATTGAGAAAACGACAAAAATACTTTTATGAAAATAACGGTGGAAGTTTTACAGTTAAGCTGTTGAAACACCCGGTGTTAAAAGTACGATAAGAATATGCATGGTTGCATAGTAGTAGCACGATATTAATTATTGATGCTTACGTGATAAGTCACTCACGATTTTGTTGGTATTATTAATGTAATAATCTGGAAAATCTTTTATATAAAAGCAGAATACTTTTATAAAGTTATTCTATAAATAGAATATATTATATTCTATTATGCATAGTGTTGCATAATGTCGCATAGTATTTTGCATAGTACAATCTTTTTATATAAAACAGAATACTTTTATAAAGTAATCTGTTTTATTAGATAATAATTAGAATATATTATATTTTATTATGCATAGTGTTTGCATAGTGCCTGCATAGTGTTTGCATAGTAAAATCTTTTATAAAGTTATTCGTTTTATTATATTATAAATAGAATATATTATATTTTATTTAAAAGATTTTGCTTTATATATAGACCGTCAGATTAAAGTAAATCAATCTAGACCGTTCATGAGTTAGTTACTATGCAGTCCATTTTTCTATAAATAGAAGCTCATTCCTTCATTATTTTCTTACGAATTCACTGAAACTCTAGAGAGATAAACTATAGAGAGAAAGAAGAAAGTATTCTGCTACTTCACTACTTATATATCCAATACTCTTCTTAAGGTAGGAAATATTATTTTTTGTACTCGTAAGGGTGTTATTCTTTTGTATTCATGAAGAGAACTTATGTTATTCCATTCTTTATTATTACATTGGAATAACTCGTATATCTGATCTACCCTATACTTGGTGACATTCTTCTATTATTCCGTCTTTACTATTACATTTGGAATATCACATGCATGCGTTTTTACGTGGGACCGATTCTATCTTTATTATTGCATTGGAATATATATCACATGCATGCGTTTTACACCGGGACTGGTTACATCTTTATTATTATTACATTGGAATATCTTTATGCATGCGTTTTCTGGCCGGACTGGTTACATCTTATTAGTATTACATTGGAATAACACCGCATCATGCAAGTACCGCATGCATGGTGATTTCGTTGTTATTCCATTCTTTATTATTACATTCGAACATCCCGCCATCGGTGCAATTTACTTTGACCTAGTTCCGTTATTTAGTATTCTGTTGGAATAACCTGTCTATGAGAAGTACCGCATGCATGGTGATTTCTTTTGTTATTCCATTCTACATTATACTCAGTTGGTTAATGTTTTGACTTCTATACTCCATGAAATTAGTGGAATATCCTTGATAATTGCGCTTCATCCAGTATCTTTTCATTGAAATATCTTCTGAGCATTCTTGAATTTTAGTCTACAAAGAAGTATCATGTTGACAATTTAGACGTTATTGGTTCTTGGACAAATTAATTCTTGAACTTGTTTTATTGAATTCTTATATCATTGTCATCATCCTCATATTTATATTTTTTGAAAGTCATTTGTGGCCTGTAGTGCATAGATGGACTTGGAATGATTATGACCAGGGATTATTTGGTGTAATCATGACCGTAATGTTACAAATAATGTGGTAAAAGTCCTCATTGGCCCGCAGTGCATTGATGGACAGTTGTTGGCATGATCATGACCATTAATGAATACACAAATATTCTTGGCCCGCAGTGCATGGATAATTGTGGTCGTGATACTAAAGAATATCCTTGGCCGTAGTGCAGGGGTGATTCGATGATGTGGATTATTTATTAAGCTGAGTCTCATCGATAAAAGTCATGAAAAACCTTTAAATCATAGAAGATAGTAGATTTTATTCTCTACTTGACTCTTCTAATGGATTGCTTGTTTCATTCTGATTAAACTTGATGTTTGTTATATTGTATCGGTTTAACAATCGTTTAAGGCTAATGATAATTTATTACGCATTATCTTAGTCATAATATTTCTTCTTGGGCTAGTTGAGCTCACCTTTTCTTTAACTGTTCTCTTCGTGAAATGAGAAGCGTGGTTGGGACGAGTCGGGGAGCGGAGTGATGGTGGGATGATAGTATTAGCTAGTAGTCCTCACTATTCTGTTAAATAGTGTGACAATAAATGTAATGAGGACTCATTCTGAGAGTGGATATTGTGTAGAAGACAGTATTTGTATTTAAACTCACAGTTGTCTTGTTGTATAATTAAGATTGTATTTATGTTCTGTACCATGTATTTGGCGACTCAGAATAGGTGATGTATACCTATTTTGGGGGCGTCACGATTAGTATCAAAGCTTAGGGATATGATCCTGGCTAAGATGTGAGACTAGAACTAGGAGGGAGAGCGGGGAATTCTTTTCGCTAGTATGACCTACTTAAATTTATTTTGTATTTAAATTGATTGGTCAGAGTTTAGAGATAATATGTTACATGTCAACTAACCCTTGTTTTGTGGCAGTATCTGAAAATGACATCCGAGAATGTTGAGAATAGCAATGGAGCACAAGAGACCGTTGAGTCTCCACATATCAATAATCAGGATAATGTGCATCAGGAAGGCGACAATCCTCATGCAAACAACAACACGGACCAAATGATGAATGATGGATTGTTCAGAGGCTTTATAAAATTCATGCAACATCAGGCGAGAGCGGCTCCTGTCCAAAATGTAGGTGGAAACACTGGAAACTCTCGGACGGTCACCGCTAAACAATTTAAGGAGCTGAGACCACCAGAGTTTATTGGAGAGCCAAAACCACATAAGGCGGAAGCATGGATAAAGCAGATCACCAAGATATTTGATGTCTTGGGATGCTCCGAGGAGTAAAAGGTTCCCTTCGCCACCTTCATGTTGCGTGAAGAGGCAGATTACTGGTGGGAATCGTAAAAAGCGTACTCGACTGGCGCACTCAAGATGTCTTGGGAGAAGTTCCAAGAGCTATTCAACGACAAGTATTTTCCCGAGAGTATTCGTCACATGAAAGAAGTGGAGTTTATTAAATTGGAACAAAACAATATGATCGTGTCGCAATACGAGGCTAAATTTGCCGAGTTGTCCCGGTTTGCGTCCCACTTGGTGGATAATGAAGAGAGAATGATGCGGATGTTTTTAGGAGGTTTAAAGCTGGAGATACGTCAACATCTTATTTCTCATAAACTGTGTTTGTATTCAGATGTTGTAAATAGAGCTCAGTTAGTGGAGCGCGATAACGAGTCAACGCAACCAAGAGAAAGCAGCCAACAAAATGATAATACCAGTGAGAGCAGTCATCGAAGCGGTGACAACAAGCGTGGAGGGAATCAACAGGCCACAAATGGTAACCACTTCGGTGGTAAGCAAGGCCAAAACAATAAGAATGGACATATCAAGAAGAGGAGATTCAAAAATGATGGAAAGATGTCAGCACCAGCACCTATTACTAAGGAAGGAGAACGACCACCTATAATATGCTTCAAATATGGAGGGGAGGGATACATCAGTCCAAACTGCGCGATGCCATCCAAAGCATGTTATAATTATGGAAGAAAAGGTCACTTAGCCCGATTTTGTCGTTCACTGAAGACAAGTTCAGCTAGGATGGAGGCACCAAAGGCCAGTCCCACGAAAAGTCAAAGCCAGTAGTGCAAGAGGAGAGCGTTTGTTGTGACCTCCAGAAAGTAAAGGAACCCGAATGAGGTCATCACGGGTAAGCTTATCATAAACTCTAGCGAAGTCTATACTTTATTTGATACCGGTTCTACCCATTCTTTTATTTCTCCTACTTGAGCTCAACGATTAAATTTGACTCCGAAGAAATTAGACTTTGACTTATCTGTGGAAACTCTGTTGGGATAAACCTTCATTACATCCATTGTTTATAAGTCTTGTTTGGTTCAAATCGGTACCCTCACATTACTTGTCGATCTTATTTCATTGAAAATACTTGAATTTGACGTGATTCTAGGGATTGATTGGTTAACTACTCATCATGCTAAAATTGATTGTTTTTGTAAGGTTGTTAGCTTTCATATTCCTAATCAACCTATTATGCATATTCAAGCGACCAAACCATTAAAATCAATCACAATCATCTCAAGCCATAATGCTATTCGTTTATTAAAAACGGATGTCAAGCTTTCTTAGCCCACATCACAGATCTAAACAAAAATACGTCAGTTTTGAATGATATTTCTATTGTTAATGAATTTCATGACGTATTCCCTGAAGAACTTCCTGCCCTACCCCAGAGTGTGAAATTGAATTTTGTATCGACCTTAAACCTGGTACAAAACCTATTTCCAAAGCCCCATATCGAATGGCTCCTATTGAACTTCAGGAGTTAAAGACCCAACTGCAGGAATTGTTAGACATTGGCTTTATTCGTCCTAGTACTTCTCCTTGGGGTGCTCCTGTTCTATTCGTGAAAAAGAAAGATGGGAGTATACGACTTTGTATTGATTATCGGGAGTTGAATCATGTCACAATCAAAAATAGGTACCCATTACCGCGTATTGATGACTGTTTGACCCGATTACAAGGAGCCAAATTCTTTTCAAAGATTGATCTTCGTTAGGATATCACCAATTCAAGATTAGAACCAGATGACATTCCAAAGCGGCTTTCGAACTCGATGACGGGCATTATGAATTCCTAGTCATGTCCTTTGGATTAACTAATGCTCTCTTTGCCTTCATGGATATGATGAACCGAGTATTCAAGGAATATTTGGATCACTTTGTGGTCGTCTTTATTGATGACATCCTTATTTATTCAAAAGCCGTGAAGATCATGAGCAACACTTGAGGCTGATACTCCAAAAGCTTCGTGAATACAAGCTTTATGTCAAGTTGAAGAAATGCAAGTTCTGGCTTGAGGAAGTAGCATTCCTTGGGCACGTGGTATCAAGTCATGGAATATCTGTTGACCCAGCAAAGATTGAAGCTATTCAAAGCTGGGAGCAACCTAAATTAGTGACCGAAGTACATAGCTTTCTCGGTTTAGCTGGTTATTATCGGAGATTCGTAGAAGGGTTTTCTCGACTCGCTACTCCACTAACTCAGCTAACTCAGAAAGATACAAAGTTCGGTTGGAGCGAGGAATGTGAGAAGAGTTTTCAAGAACTCAAGAGGAGACTCATTTCAGCACCTGTTCTGACAATACCATCTGGTTCGGAAGGATTTGTCATCTACAGTGATGTTTCGGGCAAAGGGTTAGGATGTGTTCTCATACAACATGGGAAAGTCATAGCCTATGCCTCACGACAACTCAAAGAATATTAGAGGAATTATCCTACTTATGATCTAGAGTTGGCAGCTGTTGTCTTCGCACTAAAGATTTGGAGGCATTACTTGTATGGGGAGAAAGTGGAGATCTTTACGGATCATAAAAGCCTCAAATATTTCTTCACTCAAAAGGAACTCAACATGCGACAACGACGTTGGCTTGAACTGTTGAAAGATTATGATCATACCATCCAATACCATCCTGGAATAGCGAACGTGGTAGCTAACGCATTGAGTAGAAGATCATATACAAGTGTGAATGTGATATTGTCAACGCAAAGGCCCATTTTGTGTGACTTGCAAAGGATGGAGATAGAGTTAAAGACTCCAGGGACCCATGTGATGATGGCAAATATACGAGTAGAAACGACTTTAATTGATAAAGTTAAAGCTACTCAAGCTACAGACTAGGAGCTGATACGTATGAGGAAGAAAGTGTAAGAAGGTTCTATGCCGGAAGCAAGAATCGATGAAGAAGGAATACTTCTAGTCAACTCCAAACTTTGTGTTCCTAACGACCCTGATTTAAAGTATAAAATCATAATGGAGGCGCATAACACACCGTTTGCAATCCATCCTGGGAGTACCAAAAATGTGTCATGATATTCGTCATACATTTTGGTGGAGCAATATGAAGAGAGAGAGAGAGATCACTGTTTATCTCAAGGTGTCTAACGTGTCAACGAGTCAAGACGGAGCATCAAGTACCAAAAGGTCCATTGCAACCACTTGAAATTCCAGAATGGAAGTGGGAGCACATTACCATGGATTTCGTTACCGGTCTTCCCAAAGTTTCTCAAGGCATAGATGCGATTTGGGTCATTGTCGGTAGATTGATCAAGTCTGCTCATTTCTTACTGATACGAGAAACTTATACACTTGAACGTCTTGCTCGTATGTACATAAACGAGGTTGTAAGATTGCATGGTATGCCAGTATCCATAGTTTCTGATCGAGACCCAATATTCACTTCAAGATTTTGGGTTAGTTTGCAAAAAGCTATGGGCACGGATTTACGATTTAGCTCGGCATATCATCCTCAGACGGACGGGCAGTCAGAGAGAACGATTCAAACTCTTGAAGATCTATTAAGACTCTGTGTCCTTGACTTCAAGGGAAGTTGAGACAAGTTCTTACCATTGGTGGAGTTTTCCTACAACAACAGTTATCAAGCAAGTATTGGCATGGCTCCATTCGAAGCGTTGTATGGAAGAAAGTGTCATTCTCCAGTATGCTGGGATGAGGTGGGTGAAGCAACGTTGTTGGGACCAGAGTTGGTACATATGACTACGGAAAAGATTTAAACGATCCGACAACGTATAAAAACCTCACAAGATCGACAAAAGAGTTATGTTGATCTTCATCGAAAAGATGTGGAATTCGATATAGGAGATCATGTGTTGTTACGTGTTGCTCCATGGAAAGGAGTTACGAGATTTGGAAAGAGAGAAAAGCTCAATCCTCGATTCATCGGCCCATTTTTAATCCTCGATCGAGTAGGAACTGTGGCCTATAGACTCGCTTTACCTCCAAGTATGTCTCGTGTTCATAACGTTTTTCACATATCCATGTTACGTAAATATGTGGAAGACCCAAACCACATTATTGAGTTAGAAGCAGGACGAAATAGCGAAAAGATTTGACGATGAAGAGGTTCTGTTCAAATCTTGGATAAGAAGGAACATATTCTACGCTCCAAGGTTATACCTCAAGTCAAAGTTTTGTGGAGAAACCACGATGTTGAGGAAATGACTTGGGAGTTAGAATCTGAAATGAAATCAAGGTATCCTTACCTCTTCAATATACCAGGTACGTACCCTAATTTCGAGAGCGAAATTTCATAAGAAGGGGAGATTGTAAATGTAAGACTCCGAAATTTATGAAATAAAAGTATTCAATTTTTCTTATAATTAGTATTCAGTAAATGGTTAAATTGATAAAAGTTAAAGTTAAGGGTAATATATGAATTTTTTTTCAAAATACACAAGTGGTTATAAAATATTCATTGTTGTCGAGGAATATTCGTTTGGTCGTGGAATATTCTTTCTGTCTGGGAATATTCGTACGATGGCGTAGCCATTTGTGGGCCCATAACAGAATAACTATCGAATGAAGAAAATGACAAAATTAAGTTTTTATTAATAATGGCGTAATCGTTATCGTTAACACTGTTGGAATACCGGGTTGGTAAAAAAATAAAATGTCTGGCGTTGTTGCACAAATAGCACACGGTATTACGGTATTTTGAATTATTGATTCTTACGTAAGAAGCCTTTACTTAATAATTGTTACGGTAATTCTTTGTTCAATATTTTATTTTATTGATTCAATAATTCTTTGCGTTGATATTTTATATTATTGTTGTTTCAATAATTATCACTCACAATATTTCTCATTATCGGATCAATAATTCATATTATTTGAATAATATTATTAGATAGCATTATTGGCAATGTCTAGAAAGTTACATCGAGGAGAGGTTTGGTCACCTAATTGCGGCGCCGATGAGGAGAAATTCTTATTGGAAAGCCCCTCTTTCTGAGGAGCGGCTTTGGTTGTCATAATTGTGATTACGTAATATTATTTGTGAATAATTAATTATAGATTTATATGATAAGGAAATATTTATTTGATGTGGATATAAATGATGGATTTATTTATGTGGTTATAAATGAAGGAATTAATGTTGAGGTATTTTATCAGTATTTTTGTCGGAATAAAGGTATTAAAAATTAAACCATTATTTTTGAGATATATTGCGTGAGTTATAATTTTTAATCAAATAGTTGGATCGTTGTAATTTTTGGATATGTTATACATATATAAGTTGAGCATATGTCCACAAATTTTGAACCGTTAAAAAATGAACGTATGATTTGTTATGAATTTTAATAGGTGAATGGTTCAGAAATTATTGAAGTATCCGAATTTAGCATTTTGATGGAAAATTCTAGAATTGAGTGGGCCCCACTTGTGGTTGGTGAAAAAATGTGCTGAATTTTATTTCAAATGTGGTGGGTGGGAATAGTAGCAGGTAAAGCCATCAGGTTGCAGGTCAAGTCTGCTAAAATTTTTCTATAAATAGAGGGCTAAGTTAAAATTGAAAATCACACCAGAAACATAAGCTTTCTCTCTCTAGATTATTGAGTGTATTTTATGAGTATTGAGATACTTGGTGAGTTGATATTCATCAGTGTAAATTTCCTTGACGTCATGCTCGATATCCGATTGAGTCCGCTTTCTTTTGGACGTAAAGGGATAGTAAGGGATTTTAAGGGTTATTATGTTTTTCAATTCGTACTTCTTCGACCTTCAAAAAATTTGGAAATATTTGAAATGATATGTTGATGAGTTTTATTGATTGTGTCCAAAAATGGTGATTTTGGATGTATAGATTAAGAGTTATGAATTTTATGAGAAAAGACTATTTTAAAAGTAGTAGCTTATAATTCCTTGTGGTTAACTCCAAAATTGATGAAATTTTTATTGGGAGTACATCTATATAATATCAGTGTACTCTGTGAATTTCGAATTTTGGATAAAAGTACAATTTATGATAAATGTCTAAATATTGACGGTTTTGGCTATATGAAAAATAGTAAATGAATTTTAAAATTTTAAGAAAATATATGTTCAATATAGGACTATATTCTCGCTAAATCCCAAAAAGAAATATTTTTGGAACTAATTTGGTATTTTTTATGAAAATGGACTAGTTATGAATAAATGAGTTAAATATGTTATGTGAAGGAAGAAAATTGAAAAATATGATTTTATGGCTTGAGAATCATATATGTGGTATATCAGATTTTTGATGAGGGTTTTGGTTATTGGTGATGAAATCTTATAAGTTTGGCATTTTATGATGATTAAATGCATTATTTAGTAAAGTGTAAACAATTAAAATAAATTGTTTATAAGTTTAAGAAATGTTATTCTTTCGATATCATTATCTTTGAAATATTGGTATGGATTTTATTGTGGAATTTTTACCTTTTTGTGTCAGGGTTACTATTCATGAGTTACTATTCACGAGTTACTATTCACGAGTTACTATTCACGGGTACTATTCACTACAAACTTGATTTCTTTTTCTAACCAAATTATAGTTGATTTATGAATATTACTCTGGAGATTAAAACTATATATTGATTATATTGATTTTATTATCATATATAACATTTTATAACCCGATGTTGAAATTTCTCTTTCACTTGGGTATAAAGATGGGTAGATTATTGGTATGATCATGACTAGGGTTCTCTTTGGCCGATAGTAAAAGTTGAATTGTATTTGGTATGATCATGACCATTGAATTTATAATTGAATATCTTTAGCTTAAGTGCAAAGGTGAATTGATCAACATGGTTATAATTATTGTTTATATAAATTCGAAATGATTATATATTTCTTTGAGATATTAATATATTTGCTGTAGTGCAAATATGAAGCATTGAGGAATATCTTTGGTTTGTAGTGCAAAGATGAAGCTGTTAATGAATATCTTTGGCCCGTAGTGCAAAAGATGACTTTTGTTGTTGAATATCTTTGGCGATTGGTGCGAAGATGAAGCGTGGATGAATATCTTTGGTAGTAGTGCGAAGATGAATTTATTAGTATGATTATGAGCAGGCTGTGATTTGGTATAACCATGATCTTTGATGTTTGAGGGTAAAGACATGTGATGAAAATTATATTAAATCACAGGTAAGAAGAGGAATTTAGAATTATAATTATGATTATGAGATATTCATATAATTGTGGAAAGGAGGCTGTTGATTGATGTTACGAGGATAATACATTGTTGGTGGATTTTTAACATGGAGAAGATAATAGACTGTATTGTCTATTTGACTCTTCTAATGGATTGTTCGTTCCACTGCAACTATGGTTGAAATTTTTATCATCTACCATATGTTCTAAATCTCTGATTTGTTATTGATGAAGGCTATTGATAATTTAATTATCTTTAGTCATGATATTCTTTTCTTGAGCTAGTTGTGCTCACCCTTTTTGCTTCACAATTCCTTCGTGTAATAAAAGTGTATTTGGGTCGAAGCCCGGGGGGTAACAAGGAATAAGCGGTGGTCTCTAGGCGTGGAGTTCTCCCTAAGCAGTATGAACAAGTGTGTTGTATACATCTTTTAGTAGTTATATTTGGTGAATCAAATAGGGAGGCGAACCCAACGTTGGAAGGGTGTTTTGCCACTATCATACAAGATGTCTAATGACATACAACCTCGTGTCATCATAAGACAGGGGTTGTGCTCATCCACTTCTTGAGTATATTCTGAGCACTACCTATATAATCTTGGTGTTTGTTTGAAGTATAATTCTCAATTTAAGGCAGGTGGAGATAATGATAAATCAAGAGAAGACTCACCATTGGGAATATGATAGTAATCTTCTCGTTTTTTCTTTGGGGTATATTGGGTCAACCAAGGATAATTACGTGGCCATATGATATCTATCATAACCTAGAAGCATGGCCTCCCATATACGAAAGGTTTCCTTGAGAACTTCCCAAAGATTTTAGTTTCTAAAGCAGTTTTTGACTATACATTTATGTAAGGTGTCCTTTGTGAGGTGTTGTTCACGGTTGGGACATATGTCACATTTGGTATATATTTGTATCCAAACTCACAAAGTATATGTGTTGTTGTATTTTGCACAACAATTGTTGTAATAAAGTTGTAGTTGTTTTCGTACCATGTATTTGGCGACTCAGAATGGGTTGGATGGAATGGACCTATTTTGGGGTTGTCACATTTGGTATCAGAGCTTAGGGATATGATCTCTGGCGGAGATGGGGAATATAACTAGAAGGGAGAGATGAGTAAATCTTTAGCTAGTGTGTCCTACCTAAAGCTTATTTGTTGGTGGTCATGTAATATCGAGGGATATTATGTGATATGTTAATTTGTTTAACTAACCCTTGTTTTATGGCGTTATTTGAGAATGGCTGCACGAGAATGTTAACAATGGAGTAAATGAGACCGTGGGGATACCTCTAATCACTAACCATGATAATGTGATGTTAGACGAAGAAGGAATTAGAGATATCCATGTGGTGAGTGAAGAATTGATAGTTTCACCCGAGATAGTCACAGAGGTAACAACTGAGAGTGAGGAAGAAGTGGTACCTGAGGAGAGTTTATTAGAGGTATTATATGATCAAAATGTAGAATTTCAAAATCATATTCATGAGTTAGAAGAGTAGACTGAAGAACGACAGGCGGTCGTGGAACAAAAGGATGCAACAATTCAAGCTTGTGTTACCCGATATGTGATGCTTGAACAGAAGCATTCTTTGGCAGAGTATAAGATGATAAAGATGGAATCGAAATTTGAAAGAAGAAAAAAGCGAGCAGTAAGAATGAGTGATGCATGGGTAAAAGCCACACGACATGTGGATATTGCGGAAAGAGATATCCGATCTAAGAAGGCTAAAATAGATGACATGAATTTCTCTTTTGGAAAGCAATTGGGAGAACCCAACATCGAGTTTTGAATTACCACATATATAGTGGTCAACTGAATTCGATATGGATCGAAGATTGATGATTCAGATCATGAAGCAGAAGTGCTGACGAGGTAGTTGAGGGAGGAATATGTCCTATAGAAAAATATATTCCAACGGTAGTGATAACGCCAAATGCTGTCCCAGACAAGTCAAAACCGGGTAGTTCGAGGGATGGCGGTTGTCATGACTTCCCAACAAATGAGGAACCCAAATGAAGTTATCACGGGAGATGGAGAAATCATGATGACCGGGGAGATAGAATCTGAAATGGAAGCAAGGTATTCTCAACTTTTCGAAATACCAGGTACGTAATTTTCGGGACAAAATTTCATAAGGAGGGGAGATTGTAAGACCCCAAAATTTATGAAATAAAAGTATTCAATTTTTCTTATAATTACTATTCAGTAAATGGTTAAATTGATAAAAGTTAAAGTTAAGGGTAATATATGAAATTTTTTTCAAAATACACAAGTGGTTATAAAATATTCATTGTTGTCGGGGAATATTCGTTTGGTCGTGGAATATTCTTTCTATCCAGGAATATTAAATGCACGGTAGCTTGACCATTTGTGGGCCCCCGTAATGGAATAACTATCGGATGAAGAAAACGACAAAATTAAGTTTTTATTAATAGCAGGCGTAATCGTTCATCAATTAACATTGTTGGAATACCCGGTTGGTAAAATAAAGTAATACGGCGTTGTTGCACAAAAGAAGTATTACCGGTATTACGATATTTTGAATTATTGATTCTTACGTAAGAAGGCACTACTCAATAATTATTTACGATAATTCTTGCTCAATATTTTATTTTATTGATTCAATAATTGCTGCGTTGATATTTTATATTATTGTTGTTTCAATAATTATCACTGCACAATATTTCTCATTATCAGATCAATAATTCATATTATTTGAATAATATTATTAGATAGCATTATTGGCAATGTCTAGAAAGTTTCATCGAGGAGAGGTTTGGTCACCTAGTTAAGCGCTTGATGAGGAGAAATTCTTATTGGAAAGCCCCCTCTTTCTTGAGGACGACCTGGTTGTCATAATTGTGATTCTGTAATATTATTTGTGAATAATTAATTATTGATTTATATGATAAGGAAATATTTATTTGATGTGGATATAAATGATGGATTTATTTATGTGGTTATAAATGAAGGAATTAATGTTGAGGTATTTTATCTGTATTTTTGTCGGACTAAAGGTATTAAAAATTAAACCAGTATTTTTGAGATATATTGCGTGAGTTATAATTTTTAATCCGACCGTTGGATCGTTGTAATTTTTGGATATGTTATACATATATAAGTTGAGCATATGTCCACAATAATTAGAATATATTATATTTTATTATGCATAGTATTTGCATAGTGCCTGCATAGTGTTTGCATAATAAAATCTTTTATAAAGTTATTCGTTTTATTAGATTATAAATAGAATATATTATATTTTATTTAAAAGATTTTGCTTTATATATGGACCATCAGATTAAAGTAAATCAATCTAGACCGTTCATGAGTTAGTTACTATGCAGTCCATTTTTCTATAAATAGAAGCTCATTCCTTCATTATTTTCTTACGAATTCACCGAAACTCTAGAGAGATAAACTATAGAGAGAAAGAAGAAAGTATTCTGCTACTTCACTACTTATATATCCAATACTCTTCTTCTTAAGGTAGGGAATCTTATTTGTTGTACTCGTAAGGGGTGTTATTCTTTTGTATTCATGAAGAGAACTTATGTTATTCCATTCTTTATTATTCTGTTGGAATAACTTTTGTATCCTTGATCTACCCTATACTTGGTGACATTCTTCTCTTATTCGTCTTTACTATTACATTGGGAATATCACATGCATGCGCTTTTTCTGTGGGACTGGGTTAAAATCTTTATTATTATTACATTTGGAATATCACATGCATGCGTTTTCTTACGCCGGACTGATTACATCCTTATTTGTATTCTATTGGAATAACCTTTTTATGAGAAGTACCGCATGCATGGTGATTTCTGTTATTATTCCATTCTTTATTATTACATTCGAACATCCGATTCGGTGCGTAATTTACTTTGACTTTGGTTCCGTTATTTAGTATTCTGTTGGAATAACCTGTCTATGAGAAGTACCGCATGCATGGTGATTTCTTTTGTTATTCCATTCTTTATTATACTCAGTTGGTTAAAGTTTTGACTTCTATACTCTATGAAATTAGTGGAAAATCCTTGATAATTGCGCTTCATCCAGTATCTTTTCATGGAAATATTCTTCTGAGCATTCTTGAATTTTACTCTACAAAGCAGTATCATGTTGACAATTTAGACGTTATTGGTTCTTGGACAAATTAATTCTTGAACTTGTTTTATTGAATTCTTATATCATTGTCATCATCCTCATATTTATATTTTTTGAAAGTCATTTGTGGCCTGTAGTGCATAGATGGACTTGGTATGATTATGACCAGGGATTATTCGATGTAATCATGATCGTAATGTTATAAATGATGTGGTAAAAGCCCTCATTGGCCCATAGTGCATTGATGGACAGTTGTTGGCAAGATCATGACCATTAATGAATACACAAATATTCTTGGCCCGCAGTGCATGGATAATTGTGGTCGTGATACTAAAGAATATCCTTGGCCGTAGTGTAGGGGTGATTCGATGATGTGGATTATTTATTAAGGTGAGTCTCATCGATAAAAGTCATGAAAAACCTTTTAAATCATAAAAGATAGTAGATTTTATTCTCTACTTGACTCTTCTAATGGATTGCTTGTTTCCGCTACAGTTAAACTTGATGTTTGTTATATTGTATTAGTTTAACACTGTTTAAGGCTAATGATAATTTATTCTGCATTATCTTAGTCATAATATTTCTTACTGGGCTAGTTGAGCTAACCCTTTCTTTCACTGTTCTCTTCAGAAAATGAGAACGTAGTTGGGACTAGTTGGGGAACGGAGTGATGGTCCGGATGATAGTATTAGCTAGTAGTCCTCACTATTCTGTTAAATAGTGTAACAATAAATGTAATGAGGACTCATTCTGAGAGTGGATATTATCTAGAAGACATTATTTGTATTTAAACTCACAGCTGTCTTGTTGTATAATTAAGATTGTATTTATGTTCTGTACCATGTATTTGGCGACTCAGAATAGGTGATGTATACCTATTTTGGGGGCGTCACAGTTTGACCTTCCACTGTGTTCAATATATTGATGATTTAAGGGATCTAAAAGCATGTATCCATAGTACACATAACAAGCTACAACTTAGTTACAATAACAGAATCAAAAGAACAACACACAAATAGGGGTGGTGAAGTAAAAGGGTGAGCACAACTTAGTTATATCGCCACTTTATACCCATGTTCTCTCTGCTAGTCCCATCTACACTTTTATTACCTGAAAGGGGTGGTGAAGTAAAAGGGTGAGCACAAATAGCCCAGTAAAGAATGTCATGACTTGAGATAATTAAATTATCAAAAGAATTCAGATATTTAGAACATATGGTAGAAGATAAAAGTTTTCAACCATAATAGCAGTGGAATTAACAATCCATTAGAAGAGTCAAGTAGAACATAATGTCTACTATCTCCTCTAGATTAAAAGTTCATCGTTAATATTTAATTCCTGTAATACTCATCAACAGTTCTTTGTTATACCTAAGACAAAGAGAACTCTCACCACCTGTCTTCACCTGAACCACCACAGATTATAATTAAATCACAATTCATATTTATAATCAAGTAAATCAACAGTCCAACTTTGCACTACATGCCAAAGATATACAACTGTAAAACCAATAAACAACAGTCCATCTTTGCACTACAGGCCAAAGATATACAACTGTAAAACCAATATCATTGAGACTCGACTTAATAGTATCACGACCACGAATTATCCATGCACTACGGGCCGAGGATATTCGTGTTTTCAAATCTGATCATGATTATACTTAAGAATAATCACTGGTCATAATCATACCAAGTCCATCTATGCACTACGGGCCAAAGATGACTTTTACCACATCATTTGTAACATTACGGTCATGATTATACCGAATAATCCCTGGTCATAATCATACCAAGTCCATCTATGCACTACTGGCCATAGATGACTTTCAACACAATATAAGCATGAGAATGATGACAATAATATATAATGAATAAACATAAATCATCATAATAATAAGATAACATAGATCTTAATGATTTTCAACTTAATTATCCAGAGTCTAAATTGATAACATAATAATAAATGAAGCACAAACTATTAAGGATATTTTAATCCTTTCAGGACTTTTCACCATTTAAAGATAAACTGAATAAATGAATAATAATATCTTATCAAAATATGGAGTATGAAAGCAAATGATATTCTTTTTACCATAAAAATGATAACCCCTTACCACAATAATGAAATCCCTTTACTTAGCATGTGACTTGATTCTGCTTACTATGAAATTGATCAACTTAAACAATGCTTGCATTCCTTATCTACACTTGGAGTAACATTACACTCAATAGAAATACTCACAATATTATACTCATAATATTGTATTAAAAGAATTCTATATTTTTAGTGTAGTGATGGTGTGTGTTTAGTTGCTCAACCGGGCAACCTATTTATACTGAAAATTTAGTAAACAACTGGCACACCTGTTTTGACAAAATAATCAAATGAGGTATATAATAATGGTAGTTGAATTTATGGTCCCACAAACAAAATTAAACCAACTTATACACGTTTTAACAACATTTGTTCAATAATAGAGTTGTGGTCCATACTACTTTAGAAAACGTAAAGTGTCGGCAAGTCCCGTCAAACATACTTTTGTAAAAAAATAATAATTGAACAAACGTTTGTATATCATACTTATCTTTAATCAACACCTTTTAATCTTTGAACCATTATTCACAATTATTAACATAGACTCTCAATACTGCCAACTGTGTTAATTATATCATATCAAATAATATGAGTCACTGTGTAATAACTACTGTGGCAATTATTAAAATAAATACCGAGTGACTTCTTACGTGAGAATCAAATCAATACCTTACTTATAAACGGATCAACATCAAATCATATTTATCTCCAATAACATATATATAAACCAACTAATAATTCATTATTCATTCAAGTTGTCTTTATTTATCGCATAAAATCATTATTCATATTCCAAAACTTTAGACGTGAATAATAAAACTTGAGAAATCTAAAACCTCATATATGACAATCCACTATTATGGTATTATCACCATTTTTACTTTAACAAAAATATTATTTTTATTTTTATCATAATTCATTCGTTACTAGTGCGTTTACATCCTCACACCTCAAGAGCTTACTAACACTTATAAAATATTTAAAAATAGTATTCTGAACTTTCTAAATAATTTTCACATTTTTCGGATTATCCAACAATTTTTTATAATTATTTCTAGTTATAAAAACTATCATTTAATAGCTTCAAAATAGAAATACTAACTCCTATACTTTTATATCTTGAAAACATCATCAATATTAATCTTACATTATTATAATATTTTTCAGCAAAAATCATAATTTTCCACCATTCATAGAATTTTCTATGAATTTCTTCTATTTTTAAACTAACCATAAATAGTTTAAAAATATAATAAATATTTCTGTTATTCAATAATTTTCGAAAACTCTCCAGAAATTATAAAATAACATTATATGATTTTGGCTTAAATATAAATTACTACCCAAAACTATGGGTCATATTCCACTTCGATGATCCACATTTTAATTTTGTCAATTAGATGATTAAACTATTAATTTTTTTCACTTCCATTCAATTGAGCATGCCACGTCACCAATTGATGACGTGGCTCTCTAAGTAGGGCATAATGCAGCTGGTGTGTTAAAAAAAAAATTATTTTAATATTTATTTACACATTTATTAAACATCAAAGGACAAATTCGTCAAACTGTCCCAAGATTTCACCCAAAATAAAATCAATTCTTCATCCAAATCTGATTCTAATTCTTCATCATTCACGGAAAAAAAATTCATTCTCTCCCAACAATTATCTCTCATCTTTCTACTATAAAATATAATTTCCAAACACTTCTATATTTTGAAAGAATCCCGTTATTATATCCTTAAACTCTCCCCAAATCAATCAACAAAGACACGCCTCAAATTCTCCCCCCATCGTTAGCAACCATCTTCATGTCGTCTTCTCAGATGGAGTAGCAGCGATGACGACGGTGGTGGCGGCCTTGACGTTCACGACAACGCATTTTATTTGCCTTTGTTCATGACAACGACGACGGTTGCGGCTGCCTTATTCGCTGCGACTTCGTTCTTCTATTTTTTGCTCTATTTTTTACATTCCAATTTGGTCGGGTCTTGCAATGAAGTTTGACAGCACTTAATGAGGTTTGGTATAAAAGCCCCAACTTCGTTCAAATTGATTAAATCCCAAAAAAACCTAGGTCTCAAAATCAAAAAAATTTCCAGAGTTGCAATAAATTGCAGAGTCTTGTTTGGTTTTGGAAAAGCGAGTTGTTCTTTGGCCCGAAAAGGCCGAGCGCATGACGACCGTGGTGGCCCGAACTAGGTTGCGTAGGAGAGATATCATTGATGCACTTCAAGCTCGAGTTGGAGAGTTGTTTCCGTGAATGATGAAGAAGAATTGGAATAGGATTTAGATGAAAAATTAATTTCAATTTGGGTGAAATCTTAGGGGGGGTTGATGAATTTGCTCTCTGATAGTATAATAAATATGTAAATAAATATTAAAATATTTTTTTTTTGAACACATCAGCTGCACTATGGCCTACTTAGAGAGCCACGTCATTAATTGGTGACGTGGCAGACTCAATTGAATAGAAGTGAAACAAATTAATAGTTTAATCATCTAATTGACAAAATTGAAAGGTGAATCATCAAAGTGGAATATGACCCATAGTTTAGTGTAGTAATTTATATTTAAGCCTAAGATTTTTTACCAAATTTCATAATTTTTCATCATTCAAAGAATTTTCTATGAATTTCCTCAATTTTTAAACTAACCATAAATAGTTTAAAAATATAATAAATAATTCTGCTTTTCAATAATTCATCAAAATTTTACAAAAATTCTAAGATGATATTATAAGTATTCTGTAAAAATATTTCAACCCAAATAATTTTTCTGATAAATTAATCATAAACTCTAATATTCAGAAATTTCAATAATTCATAATAATTATCCTTTTATCAGAAAAATAAGGGTCCTAAGCCCTTTCCATGTAAAATTTAATTCTCTACAACTTTGTAGAAGAAAGTTTTCCCAAATTCTAACTCTATCATAGAGAAATAGTCTTACCGAAATTTCTGCTCAAAGATTTTCGAACCAGCCACCTCACAAAATATTTAACAAATTATATGTTAATCTTTAACGGTTCAAAATTTGTGGACATGTACTCAACTTATATATGTATAACATATCCAAAAATCACAACGATCCAACGGTCAGATTAAAAATTATAACTCACACAACAGAGCTTAATAAAACAGATTTTTTTGGACTATAAGTCCTTCGGACCAGTTCCACTCAAACTGTCACGACGAAAAATCTACAAAGAAATTTTGGGTGATTCAAATTTTTGCATTTAGCTTACTTCCAGGGCTTTCTTTTGATATATATCTCATCTCCTAACTCATTATACACAAAGAGGTATGGATTTTACAAAATCAAGTAGTAAACTAATTTTTATGAAAATTTCCAAATTTTTCTTTTCATTTGATTTCTTGATTTCTCTCACTTGATTCATGCTTATACAAGTTTAAATCATCAAATACACACCTAAGTACGTACCCTTTACATAAAATCTACAAACTAAAATTATCAAGATTTTGAAAAATACATTTTTCATTCATTTCTTCATCTTCTTATTTCTCTTCCTTCTTCTTCTTCTTTCTTCCTTTCTCTCTTTTCTCTCTTCCTTCTCTTCCCACACTTTCTAATTTTTCGATAACTATCCGTGAGTGCAAAAATGGGTGAGAATGGAAGAAGTCTCCCATTTTGTTTCTTTCATTTCATTTTCCCCCTATTTCCCTATTTCCCTCTTTTCTTCCTTCTTTCCTTTCTTTTTACCTTGTCCCCCACTTTGTCTCCCACCCTCAATTCCCTCTTCCATAAATTAGCACTTAATTAGCCGACTCTCCCTTCTAGAAGATTTAATACCCCTCTCTATTTGTTCATTTATCCAATTAATTGCTCATTTGACCATTTATCAATTTAACATTTTAAAATTTTAAACATAATAGTCATAAATTAAATTAGACTTTTATTTTATAAAAGTCGGGGTTTTACAATCACCCCACCTTATGAAATTTTGCCCTCGAAATTTACGAACGTACCTGAAATTCCGAAGAAATAAGAATTTCAAATTCTAGTATCCAGGCTACTTCCTCTGTCTCATGGTTCATCCATTGCTCAATTCCTGTAATTCAGATATCATTCTAGATTACAGTTTCAAAACAAGGGTTAATTGACATGTCACATATTATCCCTATACTCTGACCGACCAATTAAATACCAAATAAACTTAGGTAGGTCTTACTAGCGAAGGAATTCCCCGTCTCTCCCCTCCTAGTTCTTGTCTCACATCTCATCCAGGGATCATATCCATAAGCTTTGATACCAACTGTGACGCCCCCAAAATAGGTATACATCACCCATCTTGGGTCGCCAGAAAATACACTACTTACAACTCCATTTATACAATTGTCGTGCAAAATACTACGACTCATATACTGTGAGTTTCAATACAAATATTGTTACGTATATAATACGACAATATTCTTATTTAAATCATAACAATGCCATATAAAGTACATCAACAAATATATCAAGTCCCCAAAGGGACACGAGAAGATTTATGTTCTCCTCATTCTATTGGAGTGCACCTTTGACGTTTCCAAATTCTGATTCGCCTCACCCTATTATAGTTCGCTAAAATTAAATATCAAATGATGTATAAAACATGTCACAGACATTTTAAGTTCTTAGTACACTTATTATGCAACACCGTTTTATAATTTGATTAGGCTTGTGACTAATTTATATCGCCACTTTATACCCATGTTCTCTCTGCTAGTCCCATCTACACTTTTATTACCTGAAAGGGGTGGTGAAGTAAAAGGGTGAGCACAAATAGCCCAGTAAAGAATGTCATGACTTGAGATAATTAAATTATCAAAAGAATTCAGATATTTAGAACATATGGTAGAAGATAAAAGTTTTCAACCATAATAGCAGCGGAATCAACAATCCATTAGAAGAGTCAAGTAGAACATAATGTCTACTATCTCCTCTAGATTAAAAGTCCATCGTTAATATTTCATTAATGTAATACTCATCAACAGTTCTTTGTTATACCCAAGACAAAGAGTCATCACCTGTCTTCACCTAAACCACCACAGATTATAATTAAATCACAATTCATATTTATAATCAAGTAAATCAACAGTCCAACTTTGCACCACATGCCAAAGATATACAACTGTAAAACCAATAAACAACATTCCATCTTTGCACTACAGGCCAAAGATATACAACTGTAAAACCAATACTGCTAAGACTCAGCTTAATAGTATCACGACCACGAATTATCCATGCACTACGGGCCAAGGATATTCGTGCTTTTAATTACGGTCATGATTATACCGAATAATCATACCAAGTCCATCTATGCACTACGGGCCAAAGATGACTTTTACCACATCATTTGTAATATTACGATCATGATTATACCGAATAATCCCTGGTCATAATCATACTAAGTCCATCTATGCACTACTGGCCATAGATGACTTTCAACACAATATAAGCATGAGAATGATGACAATAATATATAATGAATAAACATAAATCATCATAATAATAAGATAACATAGATCTTAATGATTTTCAACTTAATTATCCAAAGTCCAAATTGATAACATAATAATAAATGAAGCACAAACTATTAAGGATATTCTAATCCTTTCAGGACTTTTCACCATTTAAAGATAAACTGAATAAACGAATAATAATATCTTATCAAAATATGGAGTATGAAAGCAAATGATATTCTTTTTACCATAAAAATGATACCCCCTTACCACAAAAATGAAATCCCTTACCTTAGCATGTGACTTGATTCTGCTTACTATGAAATTGATTAACTTAAACAATGCTTGCATTCCTTATCTACACTTGGAGTAACATTACGCTCAATAGAAGTACTCACAATATTATACTCACAATATTGTAGTAAAAGAATTCTATATTTTTAGTGTAGTGATGGTGTGTGTTTAGTTGCTCAACCGGGCAACCTATTTATACTGAAAATTTTGTAAACAACTGGCACACCTGTTTTGACAAAATAATCAAATGAGGTATATAATAATGGTAGTAGAATTTATGGTCCCACAGACAAAATTAAACTAACTTATACACATTTTAACAACAGTTGTTCAATAATAGAGTTGTGGTCCATACTACTTTAGAAAACGTAATGTGTCGGCAAGTCCTGCCAAACTTACTTTTGTAAAAGGAAAATAATTGAACAAACGTCTGTATATCATACTTATCTTTACATCCTCACACCTCAAGAGCTTACTAACACTTATAAAATATTTAAAAAATAGTATTCTGAACTTTCTAAATAATTTTCATATTTTTTGGATTATTCAAAAATTTTCTATAATTATTTCTAGTTATAAAATCTATCATTTAATAGCTTCAAAATAGAAATACTAACTCCATATACTTTTATATCTTGAAAACATCATCAATATTAATCTTACATTATTATAATATTTTTCAGCAAAAATCATAATTTTCCACCATTCATAGAATTTCCTATGAATTTCTTCTATTTTTAAACTAACCATAAATAGTTTTAAAATATAAAAAATATTTTTGTTATTCAATAATTTTTGAAAACTGTCCAGAAATTATAAAATAACATTATAAGATTTTCACCAAATTTCATAAATTTTCATCATTTAAAGAATTTTCTATGAAATTCCTCCATTTTTAAACTAACCATAAATAGTTTAAAAATATAATAAATATTTCTTCTTTTTAGTAATTCATCAAAATTTTACAGAAATTTTTAGATGATATTATAAGAATTCTGTAAAAATATTTCAACCCAAATAATTTTTTTGATAAATTAATCATAAACTCTAATATTCAGAAATTTCAATAATTCATAATAATTATCCTTTTATCAGAAAAATAAGGGTCCTAAGCCCTTTTCATGTAAAATTTAATTCTCTACAACTTTGTAGAAGAAAGTTTTCCCAAATTCTAACTCTATCATAGAGAAATAGTCTTACCGAAATTTCTGCACAAAGATTTTCGAACCATCCACCTCACAAAATTCATAACAAATTATATGTTAATCTTTAACGGTTCAAAATATGTGGAAATGTACTCAACTTATATATGTATAACATATCCAAAAATCACAACGATCCAACGGTCAGATTAAAAATTATAACTCACACAACATAGCTTAATAAAACTGATTTTTTCGGACTATAAGTCCTACGGACCAGTTCCACTCAAACTGTCACGACGAAAAATCTACAAAGAATTTTTGGGTGATTCAAATTTCTGCATTTATCTTACTTCCAGGGCTTTCTTTTGATATATAGCTCATCTCCTAACTCATTATACACAAAGAGTTATGGATTTTACAAAATCAAGTAGTAAACTAATTTTTATGAAAATTTCCAAATTTTTCTTTTCATTTGATTTCTTGATTTCTCTCACTTGATTCATGCTTATACAAGTTTAAATCATCAAATACATACCTAAGTATGTACCATTTACATAAAATCTATAAACTAAAATTATCAAGATTTTGAAAAATACCTTTTTCATTCATTTCTTCATCTTCTTATCTCTCTTCCTTCTTCTTCTTCTTCTTTCTTCCTTTCTCTCTTTTCTCTCTTCCTTCTCTTCCCACTCTTTCTAATTTTCAGTGTGACGCCCCAAAAATTAGGTATACATCACCCATTCTGTGTCGCCAGATACATGGTACAAAATTCAAATACAATTAACTTCATTTATACAACTGTTGAGCTGTCGTATAGAATACGACCACAGTTAACTATGAGTTTTAATACAAATGTATGTAACTCTCATGGTACCTCGACCACAACCTTACAATGATACTTTACATAAAAGTATAGTCAAAGACTGTTTTAGAAATTAAAATCTTTGGGAAGTGATCAGGGAAACCTTCGTACATGGGAGACCATGCGTCTAGGTTATAATAGATATCATATGGCCACAGAATTATCCTTGGTTGACCCAATAGACCCCAAAGAAAAATGAGAAGATTACTATCATCTTCTTTCTAATTGTGAGTCTTCTCTTGACATATAACTATCTCCACTGTCTCTAAGTGAATATTATATTTCAAATAAACTCCAAGATCATATAGGTAGTGCTCGTAGATATACTCAGCAAGTGGATGCGCACAACCTTTCCTTATGATAACACGAGGTTGTATGTCATTAGACATCTTGTATGATAGTGGCAAAACACCCTTCCAAAGTTGGGTTCACCTCACCCTATTTGATTCACCAAATATAACTACTAAATGTTGTATAGAATACAACACACTTTTCTATCTTGTTTAGGAGAACCTTCACACTAGAGACCCTTTGTTCTATTCCTGTTATCCCTCAGCTTCGACCCGAACACTCTTATTACGAAAGGAATTGTGAAGCGAAAGGGTAAGCATAACTAGTGATAAAGAATATTATGACTAAAGATAATTAAATTATCAATAGCTTTCATCAATAATAAATCAGAGATTTAGAACATATGGTAGATGATAAAACTTTTCAACCATAGTTGCAGCGGAACGAGCAATCCATTAGAAGAGTCAAATAGACCATTAGGTCTATTATCTTCTCCATGTTAAAAGTCCACCAATAATGTTTTAACCCTGAAACACCAATCAACAATTCCTATCCACAATCATATGAATAACTCATAATCATAATTATGATTCTGAATTCCTTTTCGCACCCAGGACGAAAATAATTTTCATCACATATCTTCACCTGAAACATCAAAAATCATGGTTATACCAAATCACAATTCATGCTCATAATCATTAAATCATCTTTGCACTACGACCAAAGATATTCATTATTATTACATCCATAAATTAATATTTCATTGATGAGACTCAGCTCAATAAATAATCCACATCATCGAATCATCCCTGCACTACAGGCCAATGATATTCTTTAGTATCACGACCACGAATTATCCATGCACTATGGGCCAAAGATAATTGTGTTTTCATCAATGGTCCTGATCATGCCATAAAATAATTCATCTTTGCAGCCTTGGCCGAAGAGAATCCATAGCCATAATCATACCAAAAACTGTCCAACAATGCACTACGGGACAATGAGGACTTTTTCATTAGTATCACAACCACAAATTATCCATGCATTACGGTCTAAAGATAATCGTGTTTTTATCAACGGTCCTGATCATGCTATAAAACAATTCATCTTTGCAGCCTTGGCCGAAGAGAATCCATAGCCATAATCATACCAAAAATTGTACATCAATGCACTACGGGCCAATGAGGACTTTTTTCACATCATTTGCATCATTACGGTCATGATTATACCGAATAATCCCTGGTCATAATCATACCAAGTCCATCTATGCACTACAGGCCACAGATGACTTTCAACATAATATAAATATGAGGATGATGACAATATTATAAGCATTAATCAAACTAAATCAAGGATAAATATTAAAGACTTTAAATTTATCCAGACATTATCAATCACTTAATAAAATCATACTCTAATACTCTTAATACTATAACAATATTTTCATCACTTCTTAAACTTATAAACAATTACATTTAATTATTTACACTTTTCCAAATAATGCATTTAATCATTCAAAAATGTCATACTCATAAGATTTCATCACCAATAATCAAATTACTCATCAAAAATCTGCATATACCTTATATAGGATTTTCAAGCCATAAAATCCTATTTACCAATTCTTCAACTCCACATAACAAATTTAACTCATATGTTCGTAGCTAAATTATTTTCATAAAAAATACCAAATCAGTCCCAAAAATTATTCTTTTCGTGAATTTAGCATAATATAGTCCCATATTGAACATATATTTTTCTTGACATTTTTAAATTCATTTACTATTTTTCAAAAATCAATTTCTAATTAATTCTTTAAGAAATTAGCTACCTCACGGTTAACTCCAGAATTTCCCAAATCTTGGCAGGCTCTTACACATGTTGACGTGAGCTTCCAGTTTAAATTTCATGGTCATCAGAGTTATAGAACTCCAGTTATAGTTTTTTTCATCGAAAAAACCTAAATATTGAAATGGTCATAACTTGCTCATTTTAAGTCGGAATGAGCTCATTTTTGGACAGGAGGTACTTTATACCATATACTATCATGTCCGAAAAGGCCAAAATTTTTCTCACAAATTAAGTGGCCGAAACAGTCCTTTTAAAATCATGGCATCAACCTTTTTCATATTTTGCAGTTTTTCGTACTTTGCTAAAATCAGTCCACACGAAAATCTACAACACCTTTTTCAGTGATTCCACTTGGATAAATTACAAAACTCATAGACCTAACTCTAGAACTTGACCACACTTTAAAATTCGAAAATATAATAGGAGATATGGTCAATTGAATTTCATATTCCATTTTCACCAAAATCTTATTTTTAAACCCTTTGTGATTTCTAAGAAACTTTCATGTTTTCACATAATAACCAACATAACTCATCATAACACTTACTAATACCACATATACCCATGATTTTCATTAGTCCAATGCTTTTATTATGACTTTCATTATAATCCACGTAAACAGATCATTTCCATAATTTAACAAGGAATGAAATACAAAGGATCGTTCACCATGTATGTGGTAATCCACATAGACAGGTTATTCTAATAGAATAATAAATAATGGAATAACAGAAGGATTCACAATGCATGCGATAGTGACCGCACATACATGTTATTCCCAACAGAATAATAAATACGGAACCAGAATCGGCGTAAAGCGCATGCGCACGAGGATATTCCAAATGAGAATAGTAAAAGGCGGAACCAGTGCAGCGTAAAAAGCAGCGTGAACGAGGATATTCAAAGAAAATAGTAAAGATAGAACCCGGTCGGCGTAAAAGCGCGCACGCAGATGAGGATGTTCCAACGAGAGTAATAAAAAAAATGGAATAATGGAAGAATTTTACCAAGTATAGGGTAGCAGCGTATCTGAGTTATTCAGCGAGAATAATAAAGAATGGAATAACAGAAGTTCTCTTCATGAACACAAAAGAAATAATACCCCTTACGAGTACAACAAATAATATCCCCTACCTTAGAAAGAAGAGTACTGGATATAGAAGTAGTGAAGTAGCAGAACACTTTTTTTCTTTCTCTATAGTTTCTCTCTCTAGAGTTTTAGTGAATTCGTAAGAAATAATGAAGGAATGAGCTTCTATTTATAGAAAAATGGAATGCATAGTAACTAACTCATGAATGATCCAGATTAATTTACTTTAATCTGACGGTCCATATTTAAAGCAAAATCTTTTAAATAAAATAAAATATATTCTATTTATAATCTAATAAAATGAATAACTTTATAAAAAATTTTACTATGCAAACACTATGCAGGCACTATGCAAACACTATGCATAATAAAATATAATATATTCTAATTATTATCTAATAAAACAGATAACTTTATAAAAGAATTCTGTTTTATATAAAAAGATTTTACTATTCAAAACACTATGAAGACACAATGCAACACTATGCATAATAGAATATAATATATTCTATTTATAGAATAACTTTATAAAAGTATTCTGTTTTATATAAAAATATTTTTTGTATTATTACATTAATAATACCAATAAAACAAAACTGGGTGACTTATCACGTAAGCATCAATAATCAATACTGTGTGCTACTTTGCAACCACGCGTATTACTGTACTTTTAACACCGCGTGTTTCAATAGTTAAAGGTAAAACTTCAGCCGTTATTTTCATAAAGAATTTTGTCATTTTCTCAATCAAAAACAATAATTGCGTTGTGGGGTCCACCAATGATGATTGTACCTTAAATGCGGATATTCCCTGATAAAAAGAATATTCCCCGATTAATCGAATATTCCCCGACACAATTAATATTTTATATCAACTTGTTTACTTTGCAAAAAAAATTTCACATATTACCCTTAACTTTAAACTTTTATCAATTTAACTATTTACCAAAATAGAAAAATTGAATACTTTTATTTCATAAAATTCGAAGTCTCACAATCACCCCTACTTACGTACGTACCTGATATTTGAAGAGATGAGAATACCTTGCTTTCTTTTCGGATTGTACCTTCCCGGTTATATCCTCTGTATCATGATTTTTCCATTGCTCATCTCCTGTATTTCAGATATCATTCTAGAATATATCTTCAAAACAAAGGTTAATTGACATATCTAATTTGTCAACTTATCAAGTAAACAATTTCAACTTAGGTAAGTCACACATTAGCGAAGTATATAACAAATCTCTCCCTCCTAGTTCTAGACTCTTATCTCTCATGGTGACCATATCCCTAAGCTCGATACCAATTTGTGATGCCCCCAAAATTAGGTATACATCACCCATTACGAGTGCCGGATACATGGTACAAAATTAAAATACAACTTCATTTATACAAGCTGTTGGTACGTCGTATAGAATCGACCACGATTAACTATGAGTTTTAATACAAATATATGTAACTCTCATGGTACCTCGACCACAACCTTACAATGATACTTTACATAAAAGTATAGTCAAAAACATTTTAGAAATTAAAATCTTTGGGAAGTGATCGAGGAAACCTTCGTACATGGGAGACCATGCGTGCAGGTTATAATAGATATCATATGGCCACGAAATTATCCTTGGTTGACCTAATAGACCCTAAAGAAAAATGAGAAGATTACTATCATCTTCTTTCCAATTGTGAGTCTTCTCTTGACATATAACTATCTCCACTGTCTCTAAGTGAATATTATATTTCAAATAAACTCCAAGATCATATAGGTAGTGCTCGTAGATATACTCAGCAAGTGGATGCGCACAACCTTTCCTTATGATAACACGAGGTTGTATGTCATTAGACATCTTGTATGATAGTGGCAAAACACCCTTCCAAAGTTGGGTTCACCTCACCCTATTTGATTCACCAAATATAACTAAATGTTGTATAGAATACAACACACTTTTCTATACTGTTTAGGGAGAACCTTCACACCTAGAGACCACTGTTCTATTCCTGTATATCCCTTTCGACGTGAACACTCTTATTACCTGAAAGGAATTGTGAAGCAGAAAGGGTAAGCACAACTAGCCCAATAAAAAATATTATGACTAAAGATAATTAAATTATCAATAGCTTTCATCAATAATAAATCAGAGATTTAGATCATACGGTAGATGATAAAAACTTTTCAACCATAGTTGCAGCGGAACGAGCAATCCATTAGAAGAGTCAAATAGACCATCAGGTCTATTATCTTCTCCATGTTAAAAGTCCACCAAAAATATTTTAACCCTGAAACACCAATCAACAATTCCTATCCACAATCATATGAATAACTCATAATCATAATTGTGATTCTGAATTCCTTTTCGCACCCAGGACGAAGATAATTTTCATCACATATCTTCACCTGAAACATCAAAAATCATGGTTATACCAAATCACAATTCATGCTTGTAATCATTAAATCATCTTTGCACTACGACCAAAGATATTCATTATTATCACATCCATGAATTAATATTTCATTGCTGAGACTCAGCTCAATAAATAATCTACATCATCGAATCATCCCACACTTTTCTGGCCGAGGATATTCTTTAGTATCATGACCACGAATTATCCATGCACTCACGGGCCAAAGATAATCGTGTTTTCATCAACGGTCCTGATCATGCCATAAAATAATTCATCTTTGCACCCTTGGCCGAAGAGAATCCATAGCCATAATCATACCAAAAACTGTCCATCAATGCACTTCGCGCCAATGATGACTTTTTTATTAGTATCACAACCATAAATTATCCATGCACTACGGGCTAAAGATAATCATGTTTTTATCAACGGTCGTGATCATGCTATAAAATAATTCATCTTTGCACCCTTGGCCGAAGAGAATCCATTGCCATAATCATACCAAAAATTGTCCATCAATGCACTACGGGCCAATGAGGACTTTTTTCACATCATTTGCAACATTACGGTCATGATTATACCGAATAATCCCTGGTCATAATCATACCAAGTCCATCTATACACTACAGGCCACAGATGACTTTCAACATAATATAAATATGAGGATGATGACAATATTATAAGCATTAATCAAACTAAATCAAGGATAAATATTAAAGACTTTAAATTTATCCAGACATTATCAATCACTTAATAAAATTATACTCTAATACTGATAATACTATAACAATATTTTACTCACTTCTTAAACTTATAAACAATTACATTTAATTGTTTACACTTTTCCAAATAATGCATTTAATCATTCAAAAATGTCATACTCATAAGAATTCATCACCAATAATCAAATTATTCATCAAAAATCTGCATATACCTTATATAGGATTTTCAAGCCATAAAATCCTATTTACCAATTCTTCAACTCCACATAACAAATTTAACTCATATGTTCGTAGCTAAATTATTTTCATAAAAAATACCAAATCAGTCCCAAAAATTATTTCTGGGATTTAGCATAATATAGTCCCATATTGAACATATATTTTTCTTGACATTTTTAGAATTCATTTACTATTTTTCAAAAATCAATTTCTAATTAATTCCTTAAGAAATTAGCTACCTCACGGTTAACTCCAGAATTTCCCAAATCTTGGAAGGATCTTACACATGTTAACGTGAGCTTCCAGTTTAAATTTCATGGTCATCAGAGTTATAGAACTCCAGTTATAATTTTTCTCACAAATTAAGTGGCCGAAATAGTCCTTTTAAAATCATGGCATCAGCCTTTTTCATATTTTGTAGTTTTTCGTACTTTGCTAAAATCAGTCCACACGAAAATCTACAACACCTTTTCAGTGATTCCACTTGGATAAATTACAAAACTCATAGACCTAACTCTAGAACTTGACCACACTCAAAATTCAAAAATATAATAGGAGATATAATTGATTGAATTTCATATTCCATTTTCACCAAAATCTTATTTTTAAACCCTTTGTGATTTCTAAGAAACTTTCATGTTTTCACATAATAACCAACATAACTCATCATAACACTTACTAATACCACATATACCCATGATTTTCATTAGTCCAATGCTTTTATTATGACTTTCATCATAATCCACGTAAACAGATCATTTTCACAATTTAACAAGGAATGAAATACAAAGAATTGTTCACCATGCATGTGGTAATCCACATAGACAGGTTATTCCAAAGGAATAATAAAGAATGGAATAACATAAGGACTCACCATGCATGCGATAGTGACCGCACAGACAGGTTATTCCCAACAGAATAATAAATACGGAACTAGGACAGGCTTAAAACGGACAGACAGGATATTCTAGCAGAATAGTAAAGACGGAATCAGGTCCGGCGTAAAACGTACAGACAGGATATTCCAGCAGAATAGTAAAGACGAAACTAGGTCCGACATTAAACGCATAGACAGGATGTTCCAACAGAGTAATAAATAAAATGGAATAACAGAAGAACTTTACCAAGTATAGGGTAGCCCGCGTATACAGGTTATTCCAACAGAATAATAAAGAATTGAATAACAGAAGTTCTCTTCATGAACACAAAAGAAATAATACCCCTTACGAGTACAACAAATAATATCCCCTACCTTAGAAAAAAGAGTACTGAATATAGAAGTAGTGAAGTAGCAGAACACTTTTTTTCTTTCTCTCTATAGTTTCTCTCTCTAGAGTTTTAGTGAATTAAGTAAGAAATAATGAAGGAATGAGCTTCTATTTATAGAAAAATGGAGTGCATAGTAACTAACTCATGAGCGGTCAGATTGATTTACTTTAATCTCGACGGTCCATATTTAAAGCAAAATCTTTTAAATAAAATAAAATATATTCTATTTATAATCTAATAAAATGAATAACTTTATAAAAGATTTTACTATCTGCAAACACTATGCGAGCACTTATACAAACACTATGCATAATAAAATATAATATATTCTAATTATTGTCTAATAAAAGCAGATAACTTTATAAAAGTATTACATTTTATATAAAAAAGATTTTACTATGCAAAATATTATACGGAGACCTATGCATAATAAAATATAATATATTCTATTTATAGAATAACTTTATAAAAGTATTATGTTTTATATAAAAAAAATTTCTGTATTATTACATTAATAATACCAATAAAACAAAACTAAGTGACTTATCACGTAAGCATCAATAATCAATACTGGTGCTACTATACAACCACAGCGTATTCATTTGTACTTTTTTAACAAGGGTGTTTCAGATTAACGGTAAATCTTTCGCCGTTATTTTCATAAAGTATTTTTGTCATTTTCTCAATCCGACAATAATTCCGTTGCGGGGTCCACCAATGATTGTACCGTCGTACGGATATTCCCCGACAAAAAGAATATTCCCCGATTAATCGAATATTCCCCGACACAACGAATATTTTATATCAACTTGCTTACTTTGCAAAAAAAAATTTCACATATTACCCTTAACTCTAAACTTTTATCAATTTAACTATTTACTAAAATAGAAAAAATTGAATACTTTTATTTTATAAAATTCGGAGTCTCACAATCACCCCTCCTTATGAAATTTCGTCCTCAAAATTTATGTACGTAACTGATATTCGAAGAAATGAGAATTCCTTGCTTTCTTTTCGGATTGTACCTTCCCGTTTATATCCTCTGTATCATGATTTTTCCATTGCTCATCTCACATGTATTTGGATATCATTCTAGAATATATCTTCAAAACAAAGGTTAATTGACATATCATAATTTGTCGACTTATCAAGTAAACAATTTGACTTAGGTAAGTCACACACTTAGCGAAGTATATAACTTTCGTCTCTCCCTCCTAGTTCTAGACTCTTATCTCGCCGGTGACCATATCCCTAAGCTCGATACCAAATGTGGCGCGCCCTAAAATTAGGTATACATCATCCATTACGAGTGCGGATACATGGTACAAAATTCAAATACAACTTCATTTATACATTTGTTGGTACGTAAGTATAGAATACGACCACAGTTAACTATGAGTTTTAATACAAATGTATGTAACTCTCATGGTACCTCGACCACAACCTTGCAATGATACTTTACATAAAAGTATAGTCAAAGACTGTTTTAGAAATTAAAATCTTTGGGAAGTGATCAGGGAAACCTTCGTACATGGGAGACTATGCGTCTAGGTTATAATAGATATTATATGGCCACAAAATTAACCTTGGTTGATTGATAGACCCAAAAGAAAAAGCGAGAAGATTACTATCATCTTCTTTCCGATGGTGAGTCTTCTCTTGACATATAACTATCTCCACTTGTCTCTCTAAGTGAATATTATATTTCAAATAAAGTCCAAGATCATATAGTTAGTGCCCGTAGATATACTCAGCAAGTGGATACGCACAACCCTGCCTTATGATAACACGAGGTTGTATGTCATTAGACATCTTGTATAATAGTGGCAAAACACCCTTCAAAGTTGGGTTCACCTCACCTATTTTATTCACCAAATATAACTACTAAATGTTGTATAGAATACAACACACTTTTCTATCTTGTTTAGGAGAATCTCCACGACTAGAGACCATTGTTCTATTCCCTTGTTATCCCATTTCTACCCCGTGACACTCTTAAGACAACACTCTTATTACACAGAAAGGAATTTGTGAAGCGAGAAAGGGTGAGCACAACTAGCCCGATAAAGAATATTATGACTAAAGATAATTAAATTATCAATAGCTTTCATCGATAATAAATCGAAATTTAGAACATATGGTAGATGATAAAACTTTTCAACCATAGTTGCTTGGTGAACAAGCAATCCATTAGAAGAGTCGAATAGACCATCGGTCTATTATCTTTTCCATGTTAAAAGTCCACCAATAATGTTTTATCCTCGTAACACCAATCCACAATTCACATCACAATCATATGAATAACTCATAATCATAATTGTGATTCGAATTCCTTTTCGCACCGGGACGAAGATAATTTTCATCACATATCTTCACTGAAACATCAAAAATCATGGTTATACCAAATCGTAATTCATTCTCGTAATCATTAAATCATCTTTTTACTTCGACCAAAGATATTCATTATTATCACATCCATGAATTAATATTTCATTCTTTGAGACTCAACTCGATAAATAATCCACATCATCGAATCATCCACGCACTACTGGGCCGATGATATTCTTTAGTATCACGACCACGAATTATCCATGCACTCTTGGCCAAAGATAATCGTGTTTTCATCAACAGTCTGATCATGCCATAAAACAATTCATCTTTGCACCCTTGGCGAAAGAATCACGACCATAATCATACCAAAAAGCGTCCATCAATGCACTACGGGCCAATTAGGAATTTTTCATTAGTATCACAACCACAAATTATCCATGCAATACGGGCCAAAGATAATCGTGTTTTTATCAACGGTCTTGATAATGCTATAAAATAATTCATCTTTGCACCCTTGGCCGAAGAGAATCCATTGCCATAATCATACCAAAAATTGTCCATGATGCCTACAGCCGATGAGGACTTTTTCCACATCATTTGCAACATTACGGTCATGATTGATTATCCGAATAATAAAACCAAGTCCATCTATGCACTCTGAGGCCACAGATGACTTTCAACATAATATAAATATGAGGATGATGACAATATTATAAGCATTAATTAAACTAAATCAAGGATAAATATTAAAGACTTTAAATTTATCCAGACATTATCAATCACTTAATAAAATCATACTCTAATACTGTTAATACTATAACAATATTTTAGTTTCTTCTTAAACTTATAAACAATTACATTTAATTGTTTACACTTTTCCAAATAATGCATTAAATCATTCAAAAATGTCATACTCATAAGAATTCATCACCAATAATCAAATTACTCATCAAAAATCTGCATATACCTTATATAGGATTTTCAAGCCATAAAATCCTATTTACCAATTCTTCAACTCCACATAACATATTTAACTCATATATTCGTAGCTAAATTATTTTCATGAAAAATACCAAATCAGTCCCAAAAATTATTCTTTTCGTGGATTTAGAAAAATATAGTCCCATATTGAACATATATTTTTCTTGACATTTTTAAAATTCATTTACTATTTTTCAAAAATCAATTTCTAATTAATTCCTTAAGAAATTAGCTACCTCACGGTTAACTCCAGAATTTCCCAAATCTTGGCAGGCTCTTACACATGTTAACGTGAGCTTCCAGTTTAAATTTCATGGTCATCAGAGTTATAGAACTTAGATTATAGCGTTTTTCATCGGAAAAACATAAATATTGAAATGGTCATAACTTGCTCATTTTAAGTCGGAATGAGCTCATTTTTGGACAGGAGGTACTTTATACCATATACTATCATGTCCGAAAAGGCGAAATTTTCTCACAAATTAAGTGGTAAAACAGCCCTTTTAAAATCATGGCATCGACCTTTTTAATATTTTTTTGCGTTTTTCGTACTTTCTTTAAAAAGCAGTCCACACGAAAATCTCAACACCTTTTCCAGTGATTCCACTTGGATAAGTTACAAAACTCATAGACCTAACTCTAGAACTTGACCACACTTAAAAAATTCGAAATATAATAGGAGATATGGTTAATTGAATTTTATGTTCCATTTTCACCAAAATCTTATTTTTAAACCCTTTGTGATTTCTAAGAAACTTTCATGTTTTCACATAATAACCAACACAACTCATCATAACACTTACTAATACCACATGACCATGATTTTCATTAGTTCAATGCTTTTATTATGACTTTCATCATAATCCACGTAAACAGATCATTTCCACAATTTAACAAGGAATGAAATACAAAGGATCGTTCACCATGCATGTGGTAATCCACATAGACAGGTTATTCTAACAGAATAATAAAGAATGAAATAACAGAAGGATTCACCATGCATGCGATAGTGACCACACAGACAGGTTATTCCAAATAGAATAATAAATACAGAACCAGGTCCGGCGTAAAACGCACAGACAGGATATTCCAGCAAAATAGTAAAGATAGAACCAGGTCCGGCATAAAACGCACATACAGGATGTTCCAACAGAGTAATAAAAAAAATGGAATAACAGAAGAATTTTACCAAGTATAGGGTATATTCAGCGTATCTGAGTTATTCCAATGAATAATAAAGAATGGAATAATGAAGTTCTCTTATGAACACAAAAGAAATAATACCCTTTACGAAGTACAACAAATAATATCCCTACCTTAGAAAGAAAAGTCTTTGGATATAGAAGTAGTGAAGTAGCAGAACACTTTTTTTCTTTCTCTCTATAGTTTCTCTCTCTAGAGTTTTAGTGAATTCGTAAGAAATAATGAAGGAATGAGCTTCTATTTATAGAAAAATGGAGTGCATAGTAACTAACTCATGAATGTTCCAGATTGATTTACTTTAATCTGACGGTCCATATTTAAAGCAAAATCTTTTAAATAAAATAAAATATATTCTATTTATAATCTAATAAAATGAATAACTTTATAAAAGATTTTATTATGCAAACACTATCAGAGCACTATATCTGAAACACTATGCATAATAAAATATAATATATTCTAATTATTGTCTAACAAAATAGATAACTTTATAAAAGTATTACATTTTATATAAAAAGATTTTACTATGCAAAATATTATCGCAGACTATGCGACACTATGCGTAATAGAATATAATATATTCTATTTATAGAATAACTTTATAAAAGTATTATTTTTTATATAAAAGATTTTACGTATTATTACATTAATAATACCAATAAAACAAAAGCGAGTGATTTATCACGTAAGCATCAATAATCAATACAAGGTGTCTTCTTATGCAACCACATGTATTCTTTGTACTTTTAACCTTTAGGTGTTTCAATGATTAACGGTAAAACAGCCGTTATTTTCATAAAGTATTTTTGTCATTTTCTCAATCCGACAATAATTCCATTTGAGTCCACCAATGATTGTATGTCAATAAATGCGGATATTCTCTGACAAAAAGAATATTCCCCGATTAATCGAATATTCCCCGACACAACAAATATTTTATATCAACTTGCTTACTTTCCAATTTTTTTTTCACATATTACCCTTAACTTTAAACTTTTATCAATTTAACTATTTACCAAAATAGAAAAATTGAATACTTTTATTTCATAAAATTCGTGGTCTCACATTCAGATAACTATTCGTGAGTGCAAAAATGGGTGAGAATGGAGGAAGTCTCCCATTTTGTTTCTTTCATTTCATTTTCCCCCTATTTCCCTCTTTTCTTCCTTCTTTCCTTTCTTTCTTTTTCCTTGTCCCCCACTTTATCTCCCACCCTCAATTCCCTGTTCCATAAATTAGCTCTTAATTAGCCGCCTCTCCCTTCTAGAAGATTTAATACCCCTCTTTATTTGTTCATTTATCCAATTAATTGCTCATTTGACCATTTATCAATTTAACATTTTAAAATCTTAAACATAATAGTCATACATTAAATTAGACTTTTATTTTATAAAAGTCGGGGTTTTACAGTGTATGCTATGTACCCTTATATGTATGAGTTTTAAAACGGTGATTCCGGGGACGGAATCTTTATAAGGGAGTGTGGATGTAATAACCCGATATTTTTGATATAAATAAATAAGAAATTTTGCATATAATTTTTATTGTGATAAATAAAAATTTATTTATTACCTGAATAATTACAAATAAATTTTTAAGAATTATTAATCATTATAAACTATATTCTTATAATAATTAATTTTATAGTAGAAAAATATTTTTATTAATTATTTTTCATAAAAATATGATTATATATTATTTAAATAATATATGAAATGATTACGAGAATAATTATATATTATTTTATTATATGAATTTATTTGATTAGTTAAGTTAAGTATTTTAACTTAATTAATAAGTGTTATATATGAAAGATAAATCATATATGAAATTCAAACCCCAATTTTGAATTTTGATCAAGGAATGAGAATAATAATATAATATTATTTTATTTCAGTGCTATAAATATGTACTGTATGTACGTATTGATAATGGATGGTCAATTATGGTATAGATTTAGAAAAATTTAATATTAAGTTGTATAACCCTAATTTTAAACTCAAAATCGGAGTTTAAGATCGGTCAAAAATTATGTTATTGCGATTAATAACAAGTGTTATAATTATAATTGTTAATTAGGGAAACCCTAAATTTTGAAAACCCTAATTAGTAATTAAAAAACCCTAATTACTAAACTAGAAACCCTAATTTGCTAAATTAATAACCCTAATTATTAATTATAAGCCCTAATGCTAATTATTGTATCTTAAACCCTAAATGTTCAAGTATAATGTAATTAGAAAACTAATTATAATTATTGTAAACTCTAAATTACATTCTTAGGAAACTAAAATTTTACATTTTTAACCCTAATTGCAAAAATACTAGAAAATAACATTGTAGAACCTTAGGGTTAAACCCTAAGGGTCAAACCCTAAGGGTTTGCCAAGTTACCAACATGTCATTAAATTTGTTAGACAAATGACCATATTGCCCCTCTTGCATAATTGTTAGGTAACTTGTATTTTTGGACAACTCTTTAGTGGGTGACCTAATCTAACAACCCCATGTGACTAAAGTCTCCAGTACATCAGCCATTTAACAACCAATTCATTACATCCAAGACTTATATATATAGGATTGGAAAGAGAAAGTGTCACATTTAAGCTCATTTTTGCACAAACACTCAACCAATCTCTCTCAACTCAAAAACTACGAAATTCTAGTGCTAGATCAGTCTCAAATAAAGCCCCATTAACACCTATAGCAAATCAGAAAGCCAGAATCAAGATTTATCAAGAAAGGTATAAAATCCTAAACCTAAAATCTGATCTTTGATCCTTTGTTAGATGTTAGTTTTTTGTGTTAAACATGTTGTTAGTAGTGTTTAATGATGATCTGGGTTGATAGATGTTAGATCCATATCATCTATAGGCTCAAATCTAGTGTTTTACAAAATATGTAAAATTTTCTAATGTGGTCTGACAACCGATTGTCAGACCTTCTAGATCTCAGTGTGTTTATTGTTTTGGTGTTTTAAGTGTTTGATATTGTAGTGTGTTATGCGATCTTTACTCTGGAACTTGAATCAAGATCATAGCATGAACAGATTGTGAGATATTGATGGTCAAAAGCCGTTGACCGGCCATGACTGGGCGTTTCTGGGTAACCTAAAAACTGCCCAGAAAGGGCCTGACAACTTATTCAAGCGCTCGGATCTTTCTTGTGTTTATTATTTTGTTCTTGTTCTTGTATCCAGGTTGTTGTATGTTATATTAACTGTTAATTCAAGCTTTTTGATCGCCTAAAAATTTGTCAGGTAGATCATAATGAACGGTCAAACCAAGCCGGAAGACCATGAAATACGTTTTCTAGGTAACCAAGAAAACACATGACCGGGTCTTCTGACATGGTTTGACCGGCATGTATCTTAAGATGTTGTTGTTGTTATGATGATGTTATGTAATAGATCTGTACACCTACATATTGTCTACACACTGAAAGCTTAAGATCATTAAAACATCACATATATTGCAAGTTGTGGAAGCTCAAAGTAGGCCTCACGAACTGTTCTTCATTTCTGGGCAACCTAGAAATGAAGAACAGTGTCTGACAGCCACTTTGATGGCTTAGATCTCTCGGTTGTATTATGATTTGGCCATGAAAACTTGTTTAGTGTTGTAGTACTACACCAGTACTAGAACATTAACTAAATGTATAACCCAGAAACTTAATGATCTAAGATCTATGCATGGTCAAACTAGTAACCCTGCAAACCGACTATGAAGATCTGGGTTCGCTAAAGAACACGATCAGCGACAGTTTTGTCACTAAAGCCACTTTTAGCGACAGAAATTTTTTGAAAATAATTATTTTATTTAATAAATAGAAAAAAAATAGTTTTTAATTATTAAAAATACATAATAAATTACTAAAAATAATTTTAAAGCCTAAAAAAGTAGTTTTTAATATATTTCATAGATATTTAATATTTTTGAAATATTAAAGGTATTTAATTTATTTAATTATTATATGAAATAAATTATTTAAAAATGATTTTAATACTTGAAAAATCATTTAAAATTATATTAGGGTATAAGAAAATATTTTAAATTATTTTAATAACTTTTCATATTTTGTGATAAATTTCATTAATAAATTAATATTAATGATAATTAAGTTATTTAATAAATGTATTAAATAAATTATGAAAAATAGGATTAATGATTTAAAAATCATTTAAAAATAATTTAAAGGTTATAAAAATATTTAAAGTTATAAAATATAACTTTTGATATTTTGTTATGAAAAACATTAATATTTTAATATTAATGATATTAGAGTTATTTAATAATTATATTAAATAAATTAATTAAAATTATTTTAATATTATAAAAATCATTTAAAATAAAAATAAAGTATTTAAAAATATTTGAAGTTATAAAATATAACTTTTAATATTTAAAGGATAATTTCATTAATAATTTAATATTAATGATATTAAATTTATTTAATAATGATATTAAATAAAAAGTTTAAAAATGGTTTTATTAATTTAAAAATTATTTAAAAGGATATAAATGAATTAAAAATATTTTAAGTTATAATTAATGACTTTTAATATTTTGATAAATAATACATTAATATTTAAATATTAATGGTAATTATTTAAAAATGATTTAAAAATTATTTAAGGGTAATATTAATAATTTAAAAATATTTGAAGTTATTATAGATAACTTTAATATTTTGGCAATGATTTCATTAATAGTTTAATATTAATTAAATATTAATAATAATAGAATTATTTAATATTTAAATCATTTAATAATGATTTCAATGTTTGAAAAATCATGATAAATTGTAATAATTGTTTAATAATTATTATAAGTCATTTAAACATAATTTGACCAATGTTTAAGTTATATTGAACTTTGGTATAGAGTCTTAGACTCGATAATTACCCGATAAAGGCGACGGTACATCGACATATTTCAGAAATTGATCTGGACTTAGATAATTTGATTAGATACGTGTTTGTTTATGATCCAATGGCTGCTAAACCTATGTAACAATGTGATTAGGTAATGTGCTGACTGCAAATAGCAGTACTATATGTTATGATACACTATTCTAATCGAACGAATGATCTTATTACTGATAGGTCGCTATATAAAAGATAAAACTAAGTTGTGTATTATAAGCAGCAGACCAGACAAGTATCCTACCTTTGCATTTACTTTATGCAATGGACATAAGTAAGAAAGTTTCAGAATTATATTATCATTATGCCAAAAAATTAACTCTATTGTTATCGATTATGTATCCAATCATTATTTATCAGTACAGTATTATTATATAATTAATATATTTATTCTGTTCGTTAATTTCTAAATATGGTTATACAAGTGTCCTCACTTGGATAATCATTGTATTTAATCACATGTTGATACATATAAATTTTCGTTATGTATATGTTGACTTAAAAGTTGTGTAAGCTATTTGATCCGGCTAGACACAAACTTAAAAATATTATTGAACAAGATAGAACTTTGTTATTATTCGACCAAATTGCTTTGGTTTGGATTCAAACTAATATGAACATCCCGTACATGGGAAAACTTTTTAGCATGCAAAAGAGATAAGATGAACGATAATATCGTTCTTGCATGTAGTATTGATCAACACAGGCATAAGGGCATATCATTTGATCACCCCGTGCGTAAGTTATGACGGTTTTTGAGATGAAGTTCATTTAACCTTTTACCGAAAATAGAAAATAATGTTCATAGTCGTGGACTAACCTCTAGTTATAGTCGAAGACGTAGTTTCAAAAATTTGATATAGAATTAATATATTGTTATTATTGGTTGATTACTTCATGCAATTGTTGATTCGTTGTAGAAGTGTCGTATAAAAGAAAACATTTACTTTTTCGAGATATTTATTACATTACGTTAATTTCTAAATATGGTTATATAAGTGTCCTCACTTGGATAATCATTGTATTTAATCACATGTCGATACATACTTATAAATTTCCGTTATGTATATGTTGACTTAAAAGCTGTGTAAGCTATTTGATCCGGCTAGACACAAACTTAAAAATATTATTGAACAAGATAGAACTTTATTATTATTCGACCAAATTGCTTTGGTTGATTCTTTACTAAATATGAACATCCCGTATATGGAAAAAACTTTTGTCAATGGCGGATCGGATGAATGATAATATCGTTCTTGCATGTAGTATTGATCAATACAGGCATAAATAAATTTGATCACCCCGTGCACTCGTAAGTTATGATGGTTTGCAGATGAAGTTCTGTTTAACCTTTTCGAAAATAGAAAATAATGTTCATAGTCTGTGGACTAACCTCTAGTTATAGTCAGTACGTAGTTTCAAAAATTTGATATAGAATTAATATATTGTTATTATTGGTTCAGATTACTTCATAACTGTTGATTCGTTGTAGAAGTGTCGTACAAAGAAAACATTTACTTCTTTCAGATATTTATTCTGTTCGTTAATTTCTAAATATGGTTATATAAGTGTCCTCACTTGGATAATCATTGTATTTAATCACATGTCGATACATACTTATAAATTTCCGTTATGTATATGTTGACTTAAAAGTTGTGTAAGCTATTTGATCCGGCTAGACACAAACTTAAAAATATTATTGAACAAGATAGAACTTTATTATTATTCGACCAAATTGCTTTGGTTCGGATTCCCGACTAAGTATGAACATCCCGTATATGGGAAAACTTTTGTGCGCCAAAGGCGGATCAGATGAATGATAATATCGTTCTTGCATGTAGTATTGATCAATACAGGGCATAATGGGCTGATCACCCCCGTGCCTGTAAGTTATGATGGTTTACAGATGAAGTTCTGTTTAACCTTTTCGAAAATAGAAAACAATGTTCATAGTCTGTCGACTATCCTCTAGTTATAGTCAGTACGTAGTTTTAAAAATTTGATATAAAATTAATATATTGTTATTATGGTTCATATTACTTCAGAACTGTTGATTCGTTATAGAAGTGTCGTACAAAGAAAACATTTACTTATTTCAGCTAATATTTATTATTGCTATTACTTGTTGGGCACTCAAATGCTCATCCGTGCTTAATTTAAATATTTTCAACTAAGTGTGAACAACCAGAAGGTTCGGCTAAGAACAAAGGAAAAGGTAAAGTTGTTGAATGAGTGTTATGCTATATATTATGTAATAGTTTGGTTTTATTAGGATAAGGATGATACTTATTATTATCATGTGTTGTAACGAATGTATTAAAAGTTACGTACTTGGGATTAGAAAACTCTGATATGTAAATTAAGTTTGGTATCTATATTATTGTTATTATTATTAGTATTATTCCGCTCATAGAAATGGTATCGTGAAGCACCGAGTTTGGGTTTCATGTACCTGATTTTGGGGGCGTCACATAAGCGAACTGTGGAATGTAAATATATATATATATATATATATTTAATTATATATATAGTGTTATATATATAAATATATTTATATATATATAAGAGAAAAAACCATGGATGAACGATCCAGGCATAACTAATCGGTAAGAGTTCACACACACACACACATATTTATATATATATATATATATATATATATATATATATATATATATTAAAGCAGTAGAAAGCTTTAAATCTGAAATAATCTTACGGTGAAACGCCAAGAAGACTTAAGACCGCTTCTGGAGCTTGAAAACTCGGTTTCCATTGGTTAAAATTTGATATGTTGTAGAATATTTATCTACAAGTTTTTATGTAGAACAATATCAAAGTTTGGAACACTTTAGAAGAGGTTAAAGGCTAAAATAGACAAAGTTTTCTCTCTTTTTCTTTTTTTTTCTTTTTAGTTGATGGGGGGGGGGGTCTATTTATAGACCAAGGTGGCATGAGTCAGCTTACGACATTCTTGGGTCAACTGAGGCTCCACAGGTTGCCTCGTGCCTCGTGGGTCCCGTTGTCTCAAAGTACGTGCACTCGGGCCAACGCGTTGTCTGCTCGAACCTTCATAACTTTCAATCTGGGTATCCGATGCAGGCGTGCTATACCTTTCTGGAAAGCCCTTGACGTGAGCTACACAATTACATGGGATTTAAAATTTTCTTAATCTGGGAAGATGGGTCCATGACCAGATCTCCATGTCTTCGTAGTCTATCCGTTGAGCTGTCTTGTGCTGTTTTCACTAGTGATTGAAGTTATGGTTCTGCATGATTTCTTTTGCAGTGATTTGGGTTGAATTAATGTTGAGTTAGAAAAATTACTATTTTTCCCTTCCCAGATTGATTTTGGACTGCTGTTGACTTCTGCCAGTCCTCAGGGTTGTCTTTGAGGTTGGTTTGATCTCCTGGGGTTGTCTCCGGGCTTTGAACTTTACCTCCTGGGGTTGGATCTGGGGCTTGGATTTTGATCTCCCGGGGTTGTTACTGGGGTTTGGATTTGATCTCCTAGGGTTGTCTTCGGGGCTGGATCTTTATCTCCTGGGTTGTTGTCGGGGCTTAGATTTGATCTCCCGAGGTTTTTGCCGAGGCTAAATCTTGATCTCCAGGGGTTGTCACCGAGGCTTGAATTTGATGATTTTCCAAGGTTGTCTCTGGAAGATGAATGATGATTCTGCCCTCCTGCATGGTTAATAATAGGAATGTAAAATTTGAGTGTCTACAGAGGCCCCTCTTTATCATGTTTATGCAATGTAATGGCATGAAAGTGATAAAGATTACTAGACACTTAAAATATGACAAGATTAAATGATATGCAATACAACATGATATGATGTTATGGATGCTGGATGTTTTTGGTCGGAATTATTTCCAACGGGATTTTATAACTGCCTGCTCCTGCCGCTTCTGTTGGGGATGGAGTTGTCAATGATGGTTTCTCTTGAACCGCTTTGATGTCTACTTGAACGGTACTTTACAAAGCTTTCATCACCAGATCTTTCCCGATGCTACGTTGGGGTTGTCGCCAACGATTTAAAATGTCCATCAATGCTATTTGAGACTAATTTGATGATAAGTTTGTAGAGGTGTTTTCAAAGTTCTTGCTGTGAAGGTTTTCCCATGCCTGAGACATTGGGTTTTGACATTGGGGTTGTCACCAACGTTCTTTATCTTTTGGATGTGCTTTCCACCGAAGATGTTCTTCTCTTTTGCGAGTAACTCTTGGGGGATTGTTGATGTTTATCCTGATGATAGCTTGGCTTGGTTACCATCATTGGATTTTTCCTACCATTACGTTGGCATTATCACTATCACCCTGGCTTTCTACCAGGTTGATGCTGGTAGCTCCGCTGGAGATAAGATTTTACTGCTTGCTTTCACAGCATCTTCACAATACTTTCTCGAATGGTAGTGTTGTGAAGGTTGACCATCACCGACTTTCCTCGGTGCCTACTTGAACAGATCACTGAACCTTCTCGATGTCTCGGCTGGGGATTTTTATAACAAATTCCATCATCGATCCTCTCCGATGAAGATGGTTTTCCATGGTTTTCATCATCAGATCTTTCCTAATGCTACGTTGGAGTTGTCGCTAATGGTTTGCAATATCAGATACTCTGACCTTCGTTGAAGTGGCTTTCAACGACTTACACTGCCAAATAATTCTCGATATTATGTTGGAGTTGTCGCCAACGGTTTGCACTGTCAGGGATGTCTGACTTTGTTGAAATAGTCTTCAACGACTTACATCACTGGACCATTCTCGATGCTATGCTAGAGTTGTCGCCAATAGTTTGCAGTGTCAGGGATGCCTGATATCTCTACTGGGGATATCTCTCTGATGAATTACACCCCTGAACAAGTTTGGATGTTTTGATTGCAATCAAGACCCACCGTTTATGACACCAGACCTTCCCGATGTTTTGTCAAGGGCTGCTTTCAATAACCTCTATCATTGGCTTTCTAAACCCCATATCCAGGTTAATACCAATGACTTATATGTAGATCAGAAGTTTGGTATCTGAATTCAGGATTTTAGGCCCTTTCCGCTTAATCGTGTAACACCTTTTTCCCTGATTTGACTTTTCAGCTTCCGGGAACTCCGTTGCAACTCAAATTGGATCAAGACAGAGGGGGTGGGGACGACCCTAGGTAGCCGCAGGTAGACCCATGACTGCCGCGGGTTGACCCGTGGCTCCCCATAGGTATATTTACTCCCTCATTTCTCTTTTAGAAGTCATTTTCAAGTTGAACCACACAAGAAATTTGAAATTTTTTCTTCAGATGTACTGAGTTCGACCTACTTTTTGCAAAATCCGTCACCGTACAAACGTTCTGTACTATGCGGGTAACGTTTATATTTTTTCTTTTCAAGTTTTGACCGTTAGAACGTTAGATTTCATATATAATGCTTCTAAACACAAAGCAGTGAATATGCATGCTCATATAACTTGATAAAAATTATTTAATATAGTAAATGTTAATTTTTTACCATGCTAAACATATTGATGTGGAAACAATTGACTTTTGAGAGTTATTTGACACCCTTTTTGCTATTCTTTTCATCCTATTTGAGGACAAATGAGCAACAGTTTTCAAATAAAGCACACCTGGCAATTTGGCTGCCATGGTGGATATAATTTTGATGTTTTTATGCATATGAGATGTTCATGACTTTGAATTGGTGTGCTGCTGAATGGCCACCTAGTCATGCCTATGTGCATGTTGATAGTCTATTTTACAAAGGAGAGTTTGGCAAAAATTTTCACGAGTCTAGGCATTTAATGAACATGCAATTTTAACTCTACTGTGGATGTATGTTAAATCAATTCATGTATGAGGACTTAGATTATGCATGAAACAATGATTTGAATTTAATAAGCTTCAAGTTTAGAATTTTACCCTACCCTTTTTGATGTGATTTGGAGACTTTTGTCCAGATTATGGATTCAGAACAGCCGAGTAACTCTCGCAAGGCCTCTGCAGGTGTGAGGAGGAGAGCTTCTGATGTTCCTCAACCTCGTCTAGCCCGACAACCTCGTTAGTTGACTGAGTCAGTTATTTGTCCTATCCGGGTTGAGAGACCGGATGTCGTGGACGAGGAGGATGTTCGTTTTACGGATCATGCTCCTTCTTCTTCCATTCCGCGTCGGGAGCTTCCATCTATTAGCGTGATGATTCCAAATCTTCTTGATGATTTGAGTCGTCACCCTTCGATCTATCTTCATTCGAACGAGGTAATATCCGTTTCCATCTTTCTTTTCCCACTTTTAGGGAAATGGTTTTGATCTTTATTTTGAAATTTGATGCAGGTTCTTGGCTTTACTCATCTTAGGGGGAACTGTTTTAGCATTCATTCTCTGTACCAGACCCTCCATTTAGAGTACCGGGAGATTGTTTATTCATGGGACTTTGAGGCTTTCTTTTCCATCCCTCCCCGTCGTTGCCCCTAGGGTTATTTGATGGCTTTGTCTGAGCGCTGGTTCCACCAGATCCAATCTCTCCATTTGCTGGATTGCGAGGTGATGATGACACCGATGGATTGGCGATTCATCACTTAGTTGGAGTTTACAGGGGCTGTGACGAATAAATTGTTTGAGTTATGATTCTGGGGACATAATCCTTGTAAGGAGGGAAAGATGTAGCAATCCAGATTTTTTATGTGTAATTTCAAATATTTATTGAATTAAATAAATATTTTAGTTAATGTGTTTATGGCTATATAAATATTTGTTTAATTTGATTATTTATTAGTTAAATAAATAATTCATGAGTTGTGGGAATTAACTTAATTAAGGTAATATGTTAATTAAGTTGATAATTGGTAATTTGGCATTTTAAAGTTAAATAAAATAAAAGAGTGATGAATTAATTATTATGTGGTAATATTCTAATTTAATTTAATAATTAAATTAGAGAGTTGATAAGGATTAAATGAATTGTTATAATGTTATTTTAATTTAATTTAGTAATGAAAGTGATGTATTAATTTATTAAATAAAATTATAAGGAAATTATAATTTTGTGATAATTGGGTTATGTGGCAAATTGATTTAATAAGTTGTTGTTAGCTTTATTTAATTAAATTTGAATATGGAAATTTATTTAGATAAAGTGTGACAATAAACTATATTATAAATGAGTTATTAAAATAAATTAAAAGAGTTTTAAATGGGTTTTACCAAACAAGGCTTAATGAATGTGAAGTCTTTATTTTAAAAGTGTTTTGCTAAACAAGGCTTTATGGCCTTTGAATTTAAAATAAAAATAACTGATACATATTTAGTAGAGTAATTAGTATATGTCAGTTTTTACACGTTAGCATCTGTTTTTATTTTTACATTAAGTTTTAGTTTAAGCCTAATACTACAGAAAGAAGAAAAATAGAGAAGAGAAAGAAGAGAGAAAAGAGAGAAAAGAGAAGAAAGTGAGAGCTCTAGAGAAATTTAGAGAAACGTTGGAAGTTTGGAAGTCAAGAGGGGATTAACAAAGTATCCTTCATCATCTAAACAAGAAAACAAAGGTATAATTCTATCTTTTAAAGTTTTGTTTTTATTTTATCAAAAGTTCTTTGTAATTGATAATTTTTGAATAATTGTTGAAAATATTAGTTTGTTATGTGTTAATGGATTGTTATAAACTATTTTATATCATTCATTCATGATTTAGAATAATCAATTTCATGAAAATATGTTTAAAAAGAAAAGAGATTTGTTTACAGTGAGCATATGTATGAATATGGCTTGTTGGAGTCCAAAATTTATATTTGATTCATGGATTAAATTGTAAATTGATTCTTGAATGTGTTAATTCACAAAGAAACAAAAAGAATGCAGTTTGAATGAACTGTTTTGGTTGAGAAATGAAGTCATAGTGATTGAATTCACTCAACATGTTAAAATTTGAGTTTTAAGCATGCACATGGTTTTAATTCTTTTGGTTTAATTTTTTAGTTGTTTAGTTGTTTTAAATCAGTGTATATATGTTGGGTAATGTTTATATGAAACCTATATGATTTGGGTGTGTTTAATTTGCTGCTTAAATGGTGAAATTTGTGTGTTTTGGGTTTGAGCAAGAGCAAGCTTGATCTGCGGTTTTTTGTCACAAGACTTTAGCAATATAAATTGCTACTGATGTCAAAGCGAAAAGAAAATGGCATAGTCATACCGATTATAGAGCTTTAAGCAGGTGCAATCAAGCGCTCTAGCGAAACAGAGACAGTTATGTCTTGTTGATTGTTCAGTCTTTAAAACTCAATATAACCTAGTCTAATGAAAATGATAATGTGGTGAACATGAAACAAAGACACTATAACAGATTGTAATATGTATTTGATAATTCCAAATTTGTAAAATTAGTAAGTTGTGAAAACTTCATGTTATTATTGGTTAAAGTCTAGAGATGGTGATTAAGTGTTGTAATCTTATGATTTCAGAATTGTGTATGGTGCTAGTGATTGGAACTTGTACTAAGATAACGAGTTCAACTAAAATGGGATTTAACTTGTAAGGTTAATGTTGGTATACCTAATAGATGTTGTGATTCTAATAATATGTGTAGGTGAACTTGGGTTGTAATTTAATAGCTTACGCACAAGGCAAGTTTCTGATCCTTACTTTTATATTGAGCAAGTTCCTAATCCTTCTTATATAACTTGATTATGTTCATGCATGTTCTTTAACCTAACTCTTACTTTGAGAATGTTTCCTATCTTTATTTTGTTTACGATTACGCAAGTTCCTAAATTCTATTATTCTTACGTTGAGCAAGTTTTATTTCTCAACTTGTTATTAATCATGCAAGTTCATTAACTCAATTCTTTTATTGAGTAAGATTATAGTCTTAACTTATTATTGTTCAAGCAATGTTTGTTATAATATCCAATGCCTATACTTTCTAGTTCATTTCAAAAGCATGACTTCGATGTATAATACTGTTTCACTTATGATTCATGACTATTCCATGTCATATTGTTATCAAACACTTGAAATGTTATCAAACTTTATTGATTCAATTAATCCTTAGTTAATGTTTGTTAAACCCTAAATTATCCTTGAAACCTATCCAAACCAAACTTCCCTTGGTGCAGACTCATATGTTAAAACTGAGATGAACAACCCTATTATAGTGGATTTATTACACATAAGTGTTTAGATGTTTGTGCACAATACATAGTACGAAGGGCTGATCACCCTAAGTATGGGGAGTCCCTACAGTCTTATGACTGTTTAGGTTTAAGTTGAAAGAATACTTATAACCTTGGACATAGTTCATGGTCTTGTGACCCTCAGATAAATTTCACATTTTGATTTCAGTTCTTGATTATCAATGATAGAGAATGTTATTTAGTTCAATTGAGCTTATTCATTGGCAGTTATTATGTTGTTATTATTCATTGTCATTTGAAGTGAGCATTTGTTTTGCTCACTCTTGAATATATAACCATTGCAGCTAAAGTTGTGAAGGTTGATGAACCTACCACTAGCAAAGGAAAAGGAAAAATGAACAAGTGTTGAAGACTTGTAAATTTATCGACTTTTATGTTATCAGACGTTGTTTTAATTATTGTGATGTAATTATTTAATTTTTTGCATTTGATTAATGTTTTAAAGGTTAGATAACCTGAGAGATTTATTGATTAAGTTATGTAACCCTTTAATGGGATGATTTAATGTTTAATTTTTATTATATTTAGGTAGTTAGAAATGAATGTTTAGATAGTGAATACCAAATTAGGTGGAAATGAAGTACCCAGATTTTGGGGTGTCACAAGTTGGTGTTAAAGCCTTTGGTCACTGACATTTTTGCGACTGCCGTTCAATCCCTATTGGGGGTTCCGATCGCAATGCTCAAGGGTCGGACTGTCCTTTTTGGTCCTTTGAGTGTAGATGATATGAGTGGGGCTCTGACTGAGCCTTTGCCTGATGATCCGAGGGTTAGAGATTGCATCCATCGACAATTGTTCATGATCATCATCAGAGGTTGTTTCCTAACGGAAAACTCCTCGACGATTTCTTTCACTTTAGTTAGCGCCACTCGGGAGGTGGACCGTATCAGAGGCTTTGATTGGGGCTCATACACCTTTTCTTACTTTCTTAGAGGGGTGCGCCTACGCTCAAAGGGCGTGATGGAGGCTTGGCTAGGCTTTTATCCATTTTTACTGGTGAGTATTTTCTCTTGATTTTCCCCCGCTCGAGTTGTCAGTTTTCCTGACTGAAGAAATTTGATCTTTGCATTTTTAGTTTTGGCCGTATGAGAGGCTCCCTTGTCTTCGTCCCGTTACCACATTAGGTCTGGAGACCTATCCACGGGGACGACAATGGCATTACTCCACTCTTGTAGTGGTTTCTCTAGCCAAGGGATTTACCCATTCACATTTATAGTTAGAGTTATTGACAGTCGACGACATCACATGGGTTCCCTACTCTGAAGACCATTTGATAGTAGGCTTTGAGGGTGGCTTGTCGACTAGTATCGAGTATATACTATCCACCCGCTGGATTCCTCTCCTGACTGACGAAGGCTGGGAGCTCTATTTAGGAGAGCGTGATATCAAGAGCACCATAAGGGAGATACGTATTTCATTCTTTCCTCCTACCAAGCTACAATGGCATTTATCTCAGCTAATCACTGAGATTCCCTTGATGGGTTTAGATGGCTTCACTTTGTCAGAGGGCCCCTTTACTCAAGAGGCTTTCTACCGCTGGTGGTTCCCTTGCACCACTGGAGTTCAGTCCCGCGCCACACAATTTATGGGGGATATAGTTCCTGGGTCTGTTATGATGACAGAATGGATTGCTTGCATCCGAGAACCCATTCATTTGACGCAGATTGACAGTTTGACCTATAGGTTGGATCGAACACATTTTTTCATCTGGCATTTATGTAGAGATCCATCAGAGGCATATTCTTTTGATCCATCCAGGTTTGGCGCATATTCTGATATCTTTACCGGTACATATCCTCATTTGTATCGACTTGACATCCCTTCTGGAAGAGATTCAGTGACTCAAGAGGAGTTACATCAGATGGATCGATTGGATGATGTGGAGATCATTGATTTCTCTTGATGTATTTCTCGTTATTTCTTTTGATAGGCCTCTATTAGATATCGGGTGGTTGTGCCCCATTTCTCGTTATATCTTTTGATAGGCCTCTGTTAGATATCGAGCGGTTGTGCCTCATTTCCTTGTACTTTTTATTTTCAGTTGTATAAATAGATGATGTATTAGATGATGATGTATTTAGGAATGTATGTATAATGCTTCATCATATTGTCATTTATCATTGTCATTTATCACGACACATGCATTATGTCATGGATATGCATTCCCAGAGGTGAGTTTAGCATTGACCCCTGGATGGTCTTATGATACGGCTCTACAGATGTCTTCATCCACCGTTAGCCGAATTGATCATACCCTACACATATTGGTGGCCTCTTCTTTGAGATCCTGGTATGATAGTTTGTTTTCCCCAGATCGGGTAACAGTTGATCAATTATTGAGGCACTCTATGACCCACCTGACATTCTAGGTACTGTTGGGCTTTGTAGAGGGTGTGATATCTTATTGGATACCAGAGAGACATGTCTTTAGATTCGACATCCATGAGCTGACTCCTACGTTGGAGGAGTATGAGCATCTCACTGATTTGCCTTTGGATCGGCCTTGTGCTAGGATGTCTGTCAGTGATACGAGCCGACAGTTTATGACCTTGACAGGCTTACAACGCAAAGTTTTCCTGGACGAGATTACCTCGGGGCATGTGGTGTCCATGGATTTCTTGATATACGCAAGAAATCTTTGCTTTTGAGTTTTAATTCTCTTTCCGTTCAAAAGTTCTCTGTAAAACTTATATGGAAGATTACTTGTTGATTATATGGTTTGTATATACTAATTTTTTGACATAAACTATTTTTATATGTTTTGTATATGATATAGAGTAGATTAACCCATGAAAATATGATATATGTGAAGAAATTATGTTTATAGAGAAATACAGTGATGTATATATGATATGGCCTATTTTGGAATCAAAATTTATGTTCAATTCATGTTATAGTGAGTATATTGATTTCTAATTGTGAAAATACATGAAGAAACGAAAGAAAAGTGATTTAAATGGATAGTTTTTGTTAAAAAATGGATTTACAATAATTTGTTTCGCTAAGAACGTTCAAAAGTGAAGAAATAGCAAGAACGATGAAATTTAAAGGTTTTAAATTGTTGTTTATGATGTTTATATGGTTAGAAACATGTTAGAAACATTAGTTTATGTTTCTGTAAAGTTTATGTGTATTATATGTGCTAAATTTGTTGTTAGAAAGAAGTTTTTAGGACAATTTGGCTTTTTTTTGTGTTCTTCGCGAACACTGTCTACGCAAAACTGTGTCGCGACGCCGCAACGCTTGTTCTATGAAGAAACAGGGCGTTGCAACGCCACTCATTAATTCATTGATGAGTACAGTCTTTGGGCCGCCGATTTTGTGAAAAGCAGAAACCACTTGTAGCCGAGACCAAGTCAGTAAGACCGATTTCAAGTATTTATCTCGCGCGACAATGCCAAACCATCGCCGGTCCTCACTATAAACTGGCGCTGCAGCGCTAGTTAGCAGCTTGGCATAGAAATTTGATTTTTAATAAAAATTCTGTAATTGTTAATATAGTGTAATCTTATGACTATAAAAGTGATTAATCATGTTGTGGTGTTGTTATAATACCAAATATAATAATTATTATTTATAAGTAATGAGTTATGTGATAATTGAGATTGGTGTTAATAAATTAGAAGTGTGGTTTAATCATGTGGTTAAACCTAAGACTAAAGGTTGTAAATAAAATAGATATTTAATTATGTAACATGATCATGTGGTAACTAATTATGTTACAATGACATGTGTATATGATATTTGGGAACGTAAGTTATAACTGTTTAGCTTACACGCAAGGCGAGTTTTTGAATCCTACTCTTGTTTAAACAAGTTCTCTAACCCTAATCTCTATTTGAGTTTATCTTACCTTGTTTATAATTATGCAAGTTTGTTATTTTGTCTTGTTTATAAATTACGCAAGTTCTTGAATTCTATTGAGCAAAGTTCTTAATTCTGTTTCCTTATTGGAAAGTGTAAACTTAGCTTACCATTTTTGTTCAAGCAATGTTTATTATATCTTTTCAATGCTTTGAACTTTATTCTTAAAGCATAACTTTGATGAAGTACATTATTCATTTATGGTTCATAACTACTATGTAATACATCGTTGTTGAACCCTTGCATTGTTATTACACTTTTGATTCAACTAATTCTTAGTTGATGTACGTTGAACTCTATATTACCCTTGAAACTTATCCAAACCAAACTTCTTTTGGTGCAGACTTGTATTTTAAAACTGAGATGAACAACCCTAATATAGGGGATTATTTGCACTGAAGCATTTAGATGTTTGTGCACAATACATGGTACGAAGGGCTGATCACCCTAAGTACGGGAAAGAAAGGTCCCTATAGTCTAATGACTGCTAAAGTTTAAATTGAAAAATACTTATAACATATGCCATAGTTCATGGTCTTGTGACCCTCAGATGATTTTCCAGTATCAGTTCTTGATTATCGATATTAGAAAATGTTATTCAATTCAATTGAGTTTATTCATTGCCAGATATTATGTCCTTTCAAGTGAGCATTTATTTTGCTTACTCTTGCATATATATAACCATTGCAGCTAAAGTTGAGAAGGTTGACGAGCCAACCACTAGCAAAGGAAAAGGCAAGATGAACAAGCGTTGAAAACTTGTTAATTTGTTGAGACTTATGTTTTCAGACTTAATTTTAAATATGAGATGTAATTAATTATTTTTCCGCATTTGATGAATATCTTAAGGTTAGACAACCTGTGATTTATTGGTTTAAGTTATGTAACCCTTTAATGGGAAGATTTATTGATTAAATTTTATTAAATTTAGGTAATTAGAAATGAATGTTTGGACATTGAGCACCAAATCCCCTGGGAATAGAGTACCTAGATTTGGGGGTGTCACAAGTTGGTATCAGAGCTTTAGGTGGGGGAAAAACCTTAGGAAGTAACCTTATAGGAGATTGTAAAGATAAAGATAATGGTGATAAACTCTTATCGAGTTTTAAGGAATGAATAATAAAACACTCTATGTGCTTATATGGTTGCAACCTATGTGATCGTGAGTGTCGAGTAGTGACGGTTAGTAATTAAAAACTTAAAATTTTGTTGTCAAGATGGCTAATTTGGGAGAATCTAGTCAGGCTAGGGAGGAGGGACTTCAGATGCTTAGAGAGGAGGAGCCTCGAGATGTTCAAGTAGTGTGGGAACAAGCTAGTGCCAAGGGAGCCGTCTCCGTTGGTTGCAGTTGTTGGGTCCCCAGAGTTTGAGCAGGAGGGATTATTAAATGATGAGGATGGGGTAGAGACGGATGAGAAGGACCCTGTAAAGCTACCACAGACAGATGAGGAGGAGGAGGAAGGGGAAGAGTTTCCACCAAACTCCATTACAGCTCAAATGTATGACGAAGTGTATGACTGTAACATTGGGCTTTAGGATAGAGTCAGGGAGTTGGAGGAGCTAGTAGATGAACATTAGACTTCGATGGCATAATAGGACGATGAGATCCAAGATCTTAATGAACGTCTTTGTAATGTGGAATGGAAACTGGTTCACATAGAGGGGCAAAAGGAGCAGCTGATGGAGGAGGTTGCGAAACTAAAGGATAACCTGAAAGAAGAGTCTTCCAAGAGAGTAAGAGCTGAAGATGCTTATGAGAAGGCTACCCAGCGTGCTGATGTAGCAAAGGGAGAGGTACAAGCAAAGAAGGTCAAGAAGGAAGAGATGGATTGTGTTTTCCACACTATGATAAATAGAGCTCAAGACAGAGTCATGTACTATCCGACTCAGTTTGAGGAATTGCCATGGTATATGTTATATCGTAGAACGATGTTCCGTATCATGGAAGAGGAGTGCCGTAAGGCTATGCAACGTCTTAGTAGACCTTAATAGAAAGTGTAATTATTGAATGAATAATTATATAATAAATAAGATGTAAATCCCAATTGTTGTGTGATCAATGGGATATGATGGTGTTATCCTAAAATTTTATTAGTTAAGGAAATTGATGTAAATAGTAGTGATGCTATCGTTTCTATGTCCCTAAAAGATGATGAATGAATTAAATGTTAATATTTATTCAAAATGTTATGTGTTACGTGATGATCATTTATGTGTAGGGTTTCGGCACAGAAACACACAACAGAATATAAAAAATTTATAAAGCAATATCCGAAACCCAACACAGGATCCATGCAAAACTAAATTAATTCTGAGGTTTAGAATTTATACCGATTATGGAATTCTCTGAAACCGCTTCGAATCTCTAACGCAATCCAACCGAACAATGTCTCTATGGTATCCACACGAATGCTCGTGAATCGTCGTACGATTCTACAATTGAAGGGAGCTGCGATACTAGCCACCAAAGGAATGGATTTTCGAAATTTCTCTCTAGTCTCTCTCTAAGAGCGACTAGGGTTTTTAGGTTATGATTCATTACCTAAAATGGCTGCTATATATCATATATATATTAGTTAATAGGAATTAATCAAAACCATAATCTAATTAAAATAAAATCCAAATTTATATATATATATATTATATCTTAATTAAGTCTTACTTGATTAATATATATATATATATATATATATGTTAGTTTCCAGAGGCACAATAGTTATCTAGAAGGGAAGGGGGGGGGGGGGGTTGAATAGATATTAAAAATCTTTTTTCGTTTTAACTTGTTAGTTGATAATAATTAAAACACAGCGGTATTAATAATTTTTTTAATCTCCCCTAAGATAGTGAGTTAATGAGAGTGAGGCAGTTATAGAAGTTATAGCAAGAATGTAATAGACACAGTCGTTTTAAGTGGTTCAGAGCACTTAAAGCTCCTAGTCCACTCTTTTACTCCTCATGTAGGAAATCCACTAAGGATGTCTTTTACACTTTCTGAATCCCACAGATTCCTTCTAGACCAACAGTCTAGGAACTTCTTAGTTCACTCTTGAACTCTTCAAGTCCAGCAGACTTGGTTCTTCACAGTTTACTTAGAACTCTTCAAGTCCTTCTGACTTGGAACTCTTACTTCAGTTGATTAGTCGTTGTTGAGTTCTGGGTTGTTGCTACTCAGTTGCTATTAAGCACTTGTTCGAAAGAACTGAGTAGCTGAGCAAACTTTCTCTTTTTCTCAAATCGTAGAGTTGAGCGTTGAGTGTTCTTGTGTGTTTTGTTCAATGCTTGCTTGATTCCTCTCATCTGCATATGTTTTGCATATATGTGATCCTTGAAATCTATCCGTTGAAGCCTTTTGTTGAAGCATTAAATGCGTTTGACATTTCTGATCTTTGATGGAGACTTTTCTGCACATCTCCTAACTTGCATTCTGGCCCACTGACACAACAGACTGCTTTCTCACCTAACACCTGAAAAGGTGTTTTCCTCTGTCCTATGGTCCTTTCCTTAGCTTCTTGAATACATTTCTTTTGTTATGTACTAAGGATATCTTTTTTACCGTTGGGACTGGTGAGGACTTCAACGTTTAAAACCCATTCCACATTTGTTGCAATTTGTCTCTCATTAAAATGGTAGGGCTCGATGCTTCTGACACAAGGCAGATGATACTCTACGATCCAGATCTTGGTTTCTTGTTACCTTGGTGCTTGGTTTGATGCTATCAAATAAGAGCACTACGATTTCTCTTAAAGACTTGCACACTACGATCTTCGAGTTGCTTATCTTGCATACTCTACATTTTTTAAAGCACACTACGATCTCTGAGTTGGCTCGACAAACGTTGGGACCACACTACGATCTCTGAGTTGGTCGTTCAAGGCAGACACACTACGATCCTCGAAGCTCTACGTTCCTGCCTTGGCTTCTGTAATCTTGATCAGCTTCATAAATTATGATTCTTATAGAAGCCTACCTATTACACTTCAAAATGTAGATCAACCTAACAAATTTGATCTATCACTAAGTCCTTGTACATATATTTCTTTAAGGACTTTATATATAATCATGAGCTTTTACATTTAAACATCAAATCAAAATATGCATTATCCCAACAATCTCCCCCTATTTGATGTTGACATAACTAAGGAGATTTGTTGTCATGATTATTAGTTTCTAGATGCATTTGCAAGAAAATAAATATGACTTAATATTTCAGTGAACAGCTAAAATTTCTAGAGAATAAGCATGAGTTTATTGATGTTCTAAGAATATTACAATCAAGCATTACATCAATAACAATTTAATTTTCACTTATCTCTATTTCTCTGATCTTTTGCGTGGAGGATTGGCATATACCTCATTTCTTCTTTCTCCCGGCTTCTTCATCTCTCGGGCTATATCTTCCAGCTCACTTGGGCTTAGCCTAAGATTGTGATCATGCCTATTCGTGAATGCAGGATCTCCAATTGGCATTCTCAGGCCTATTGTGGTCACATTCTGTGAGCTTGAAGTTGGCCCTAGACTCCTTATAGGCTGAGCCATTAAAACTTCCTGCTGATCAGATCGTTGAGTCTGATGGCCGGGGCCGAATCGTGGAGTCTATTAGAATTGCCTTGTAAGAGGACTCCTTGAAGCTTGAGTTTGGAATTGGCCTCTGCCCCTGCCCTTGCCTCTTTGAACTCCTTTCCCTTTATTCTCGCCCTTTATGTCAGCATCAAGTGTTCGAATGTCTTCGGATAGTAGAGTCACTCCTTGGACGAGCTCGTTGAGTTGGCTTTGTGTTTGAGAAATGTCCTCTCGATTTTCCTTGATCAGAGCGTCAGATCGGGCTTCCCTGTTTTGGAGGACAGTGAGAACATTGTCAGTCTGCTGTCCTTGGTTGACGTAGAATTGCTGGAATTCTTTTACGGCAGTTTGCAGATTGATGATGATTTCCAACATAAGTTTATTCTGAGCATTTTGAGCTGTTTGTAAGGCAAGAACTGCATCTTTGTGTCTTTTAGCTGCTAGGAAGTGAATATCATCCCTGTCCTTTATGCTCTTAACCATTTCCTTGATGATCTCCCTCAGCTTCTTTGTAAGTTCAGAGTTTAGGTGCTTATCAGACTATTTGCAACATTGATCATTTTTTTCAGTCTGAGATGAATGAGTTCTGTGTGTGCTTCAAGGCTATCTTCGATGTCCTTGATTACTTTCTTGACATACATTAAGTCGACTTTGGTAAACCGTCGGTGGAGGAGTTATTGAGTTATGGATTGTTTAAAGGAGGGGATGTTTTCTTGTATTGATCTTGCAAGGAGTAGAGGGCAAGATCAAGATTGAAGTATTCATTGGTTGACGAAGAGGGAATATCTGATGGAGGTGCCTGTTTTTGGGTGTCTGGAGTGGGTGGCTCTATAATTTGAGCTTGGGACTCTACGATGGGGCTAGAGTCATCAATCGTAGAGTTGATGGAAGTTGGGATCAATATGAAGTTTGGCACATTTAGTTCATCAGTTATAGAATTTTGGGATTCTGTAACTGGGGATTGACTTGGTGGATTTAAAACTATTTCCAACCAGCTTGGAAATTCATAAAATTGGCTGAAGAAAGATAGTGGATAATGATTAACTCTGAACAGGATTGGGATAGATAATACCTCATGCACCATCCTTAAGGAGGGACCATTTGTTATCAGCTTCTTGGCAAAGTTGAAGTTTCTTGGGAATCCATGAGCTAGTACAGAAATGGATGGATATTCTTTGAAGCTCCAAAACATGTGATTCCAGGAGTTTAGAATTTGAGCTTGATGAAAAGGCATCATTGGGAGATAGGAGAACTGCTGATTGCAGAGATAACTCCTATACCCATCACGGCCCACGCCTGTGATCTCAAGTTCATCATCATCTTTGTCTTCCTCTTCTTCTCCTTCTCCTTTTGAGGATTCCACTATTTCAATGACTTCCTTTTGACTTTCTTGCTCAGGCTCTCCCTTATTTTCCGCAGGAGCAGCCTCTTCTGTAATGGGGATATCATGAGGCTCCCCCTCAACATGATCATCCATCTGCAAGACTAATAGCTCCCCCTCAGCTGGAGCATTTTCTATAATGAGAACTTCAGGTATTTCCCCCTCAGCTTGAGTATTTTCTAAGGTGTGAACTTCAGGTGTCTCCCCCTCAGCTTGAGCTATGTCCTTTTGGCTTTCTTTGGATAGTTCCTTTTTAGCAGCCATCCTCTTATCTCCCTCCTGGAGCACTCCTTCATTGACAAGGATATACTTCTTAACCAATTTTAGTCTTGGTTTTTCTAAAGTGAGCCACGACCTCGTGGACTCTTTTCTTGACTTTTCATCCTTCCATTGATCAGTCAGACCATCTGGTGCAGCAACTTCCTTGCTTGAGGTGTTCAGTCTGGTCTCTACGATCGGTAGAGACTCGACGATGGAAGAGACAGATGGTCTCTTGGACCTGTGACTGGTTTTGTTCTTCTTCAGCAGTTGTGATATGGTGGCTCTATCTTCATCTGCCTCAGCCAGCTGTTCTTTTCTCCTTAGGATTCTCAGAGTCTCAATATCAGAGGATTTTATAGGTATATCAGTGGTAGACCCTTGAGGTTCTTCTACCATCCTAGTCCTTAGCTCTCTCTTGCCCTTGCTTTTTCTAATAAGGGCAGTGGGTTCTCCCTTGTTAATCTCTTCCTCTTCTTCTTCAGTCTCTTTGAAGACTGACATGTTTCCTGAAATCCCTGATTCCTTTAGATCACCAGTTCTACCACTGGACTCAGACATCATATGAACATTTTCTGCTGGATTCCTTTTCCAAATTTCAAATAGTTGTTGGGCCATCCATCTGTTTGGGTTGATGGACTCTCCTTCATTGTCACCAATTTTGTCACTCGGAGCAGACTGTAGGATGATGCTTATAAATTGCTCGTAGAGCATCGTTTGAGAGCCCTTTGTCTTCTTCGAGCTAAGGATTCATTTTCTTATCCATTCAAGTAGTAGAGCTCCATAGTTAAACTGTATTCCACAGCTTATGACAGCCGTGAGTTTTAGCTGTACCTCATTTATAGAATCGTGGCCGGAGCTTTTGCAGCATATACACTTCCCAACAATATAGGCCAAAAATTCATACATTTGAGGAAACTCCTTCTTCTTGTATCCTCTGACAGTGGGGAGTTTTTTGTGATGCATCTTCTTAAGTCCTACATGGAAGTCGATGCCATCTAAAAACCAGAAACCTTCGGATTTGAAGCCTAGGGCTAAGTTAATGTTCTTAGCCTTTAGCTTGATTTCCACGTCCTTGACTCTCGTCGTGAGGACTTCATTTTTGTATGCCCCATTTCTATAAAACTCCTTTATTAACTTCGAGTAGATCCAGGTGCTTGTACCCAGAGCGTCTTCGAGACCTGCCTTCTTTATCAATGACAGAGTCTTCTGAAATTTGGGTTCAGTGGTTTTGAACTCATCGAAGCATAGTCTATAGCCAGAGATGACGTTGGAGGCTACCATTGATTTCTTTGCACGGAGTATGGTTTTCTGAACTTTCATAAGGGTTAGGGTTTCAGTTTTGTAGAGAGAGAAGAGAGAGATAAGCTTTTTGAACTTCTGATTTTAAAAATAGGCATTTTCAAATTGTACTTGTAACTTCCCTCTCTCCATTTTGTGTTTAGTGGGGCAGGTGTCAAATTCTGCTTGGCTCTACGAATTTAACTGAGGAGGATTGTACTAATTTTCCCTTAGCTACTTTTGAGCTAAAGTGTCCTTAGGGAGGACTATGATCGTTGAGGTAACCTTTGTGATTGTTGAGTCTGATTTTCATTCATCGTGTCTACTCAGTAGTCGTCGAGTTTGAACTACGATCGTCGAGTCTGCTCAACAATCGTCGTGTCTGAACTACGATCGTTGAGTCTGTCCGGATCCTTGTGATGAGTTTTTTGACTTAACATTGTTTTAAGGTAACTTAGGAAGTGCCAACCTCTTAAGAGTGAATTAAGGGTTAGGTTTGTTCCCGAGGCGCTTATCAGAGGAATTGCTTTGTTTTGAACTTTTTCATCACAGGATGCTCCCTTGTTTTGTTGATGGGGCTTCTGCCATCGTTGAGTTTGCACTACGATCGTTGGGTCTGAGCTACGATCGTTGAGTCTTAAGTTACTGCAGCTCTACGATCGTGGACTTCCCTTGATCATGTCTATGATTTCGACCATAGCCTTTATATCTGTATGGTTAGCACACACTAGAGCATATATTTCATGGTTATAAATTAAGCATTCCTAGCTCACTTATTAACTTGTTAAACCTGGATTCATCTAGAGGTTTTGTAAAGACATCAGCAAGTTGATTTTCAGTAGGGATATATTGTAAAGATATAGTTCCATTTTGCACATGATCCCTAATGAAGTGATACCTTATTTCTATATGCTTAGTCCTAGAATGCATGACATGATTATGACTTATTGCTATGGCACTTGTGTTATCACAGTGGATAGGTATGGATTTGAATTCAAACCCATAGTCGGTTCTAATGATTTTTCATCCATAGGATCTCGAGACAAGAATGTTTGCACGAAGAATGTATTCAGCCTGCGTGTTGAGGTAGATACTGAGTTTTGCTTCTTGCTAAACCAAGACACAAGTCTATTTCCTAGCAATTGACAGGTTCCACTGGTACTCTTTTTATCTATTTTACAGCCTATAAAATCAGCATCTGTGTATCCTGTTAGTTCAAATGAGGAATCCTTGAGATACCAAAGCCCCAAGTGAGGTGTACCCTTGAGATACCTAAAAATCCTCTTTACAGCAGTTAAATGTGATTCTTTAGGGTTAGCTTAAAATCTAGCACAAATGCATGTTACAAACATTATATCTAGTCTACTGGCAGTTAGATATAAAAGAGAGCCTATCATACCTCTGTATTGAGTTATATCAATACTTTTACCTTTTTCATCTTTGTCAAGCTTGGTTGCAGGAGCAGTTGAGGTTTTCATGGGAGAGGCTGATTCCATGCCATACTTCTTAAGTAAGTCTTTAATGTATTTGGCTTGGTTTATGAATATTCCTTCATCAGTCTGCTTTACTTGCAGTCCAAGGAAGAAGTTCAGCTCACCCATCATGCTCATTTCAAACTTGCTCTGCATAAGCTTGGAGAATCTCTTACATAGCTTTTCATCAGTGGAACCAAAAATAATATCATCAACATATATTTGAACCAATAAGACTTTGTCTTTATGCTTTCTAAGGAATAATGTGGTATCTACTTTACCTCAAGTGAACCCATTTTCAATAAGAAAGTTAGTTAGTGTTTCATACCATACTCTAGGTGCTTGTTTAAGACCGTATAAGGCTTTGTCTAATCTATAAACATAATTAGAAAGAGATGGATTGATGAAACCTGGAGGTTTCTCTACATAGACTTCTTCTTGAAGTTCTCCATTCAGGAATGCACTTTTAACATCCATCTGGAAGACCTTGAATTTCATGTGAGCAACAAAGGCAAGGAATATTCTGATGGCTTCTAGTCTAGCAACAGGTGCAAATGTCTCATCATAGTCAATACCTTATTCTTGAGAGTAACCCTTGGCCACTAGTCTTTCCTTATTCCTGGTTATTACTCCATCTTCATCCATCTTGTTTTTGAAGACCCACTTGGTTCCAATGACAGGATGACTCTTTGGTCTTGGTACCAATCTCCATACTTTGCTTCTTTCAAATTGGTTAAGTTCTTCCTGCATGGATTCTATCCAGCTGGAGTCTTCCATAGCATCCTCTATCTTCTTAGGTTCCATCTGTGACAGGAAGCTTAGATAAAAACATTCATTTTGGGTGGAAACTCCTGTTTTGACTCTTGCACTCGGATCTCCAATGATTAAATCTTGAGTGTGATCTCTTGCCCATCTGTTTCCTATTGGGACATCTGTCCTGATGCCTTCTTGTCTTAGGTATTTAAGATCTATTTCTTCTTCTTGGTGTGGAGGTTCGTTGTCTTGCATAGGCCTCTCTACGATCTCGTTTCCTTGCTCAACGATTTCACTATCTGGCACTACGATCATAGTGTTGAGCTTGACGACCTCGTTCGTAGTGTCTAAACTGTCGGTTGAAGTGTCTTGGAGCACTGTTTTGTCTAAGTCTGTCTCATAAAAGATGATGTGAATCGAGACTTCAACACTCAGTGTCTTCTTGTTGAACACTCTGTAGGCCTTACTGTATGTGGCATATCTAAGAAAGATTCCTTTATCTAACTTGGGTTGAAACTTTGTCAAGTACTGCTTTCCATTGTTGAGAATGTAGTATGCACAACCGAATACATGAAAGTAGCTGACACTTGGCTTTTTTCCTTTCCACAGTTCGTAGGGTGTCTTTTTGATTGTAGAGTGTATGAGTGATCTGTTCTGAGTGTAGCATACAGTGTTGACAGCTTCTTCCCAGAAGTATTCAGGCAGATGGGCTGCTGTTAGTAGAGTTCTTCTAGCCTCTATCAAAGTTCTGTTCTTTCTCTCAGCTACTCCATTTTGTTGAGGAGTTCGTGAGTCGAGAAGGCGATCGATGCCATTGTGCATGCAGTAATCTGGTCCATCTCTGAGAAGTCAAATTCTCTACCATGATCACTCCTTATAGCCTTGATTTTCTCTCCTTTCTCGTTCATCACCAGCCTGAACATCTTGATCAGTTGGGGGCTTGTTTCATCTTTAGAGGTTATGAAGAACACCCATGTGAACCTGGTGTAGTCATTGACTATGACCAGTGAGTATCTCTTCCCTCCGAGACTCGTTGTTGGAATTGGCCCGAATAGATCCATGTGGAACAACTACAGGGGCTTGTCAATTGAGTTGGCAGTTTTGTTCTTGAATGAGCTTTTGGTCTGCTTTCCAAGCTGAACTTGGGTAGGCCTTTAACAAGATTTTTAGAGGCCAGTTTGGACATGCTTTTGAAGTTGAGATGAGACAATCTTCTATGCCATAACCAGCTCATTTCTTCAGATGCTTTAACCAGAAAGAATATTGTCTCGTCTGAGCTCATCTGTCCAAGATTTACTATATAAACATTTCCTTCTCTTATCTCGGTTAGCTTTACAACAGATGTCTTCAAATCTCTGACTTGACACTGGTTGTTGAGGAATGTTACTTGATGACCCTTGTCGCAGAGTTGGCTAATGCTTAGAAGATTGTGTTGTAGTCCTTCCACATAGGCTACTCTGCTGAAGGACACTGCACCATTTCCAGTTGAGCCATATCCTCTTGTCTTGCCAGAGCCGTTGTCTCCAAAGATGACTGACGGACCCTCCTTCTCTATGTAGTTAGACAGAAGGGCTTTATTTCCAGTCATGTGCCTTGAGCATCCACTGTCCAGATAGTACCTTTGAGAACCCAAATTTACTTTATTTTGGGTCTCACATACATTGATTTATAATAGCATTTTGCAGCCTTGTGACCAACTCTATTTCACACAAAACACCTAGTATGATGCATGCCTGTGTGTGTGTGTGAGTTCATTCTCCATTTGGACTTTTGTGGTTCTCCATTTGGACTTTTGTGGTTCTTTAGTCATCCTCTTGTTAAACTGATTTTCCTTTTTCCATATGTCCTTGGGTTTCATAAATTGTGAGGAGTGTACCTTACCTCTAGTGTACCTTCCCAGTTGATTCGTAGAGTTGGTCTTACTTAACTCTACGATCCTTCGAGGTTGGTGAGTAGAGGATGTGTTACTCTTCTCTTTCTGAAACCCAGGCCAGTGTGAGATCCTTTACTCCTTGGAGTATGGATTGATTCAGTAGAGCAGGGTTGGGCTGGTTCTTCCTTCTGTGAGGATTTCACAAATGTAATGCCTCTATTAAAACTTGAAGCATTACTAGTGCTAGTTTCCTTTAATTTTTCCACACATGGCTATGAGGTGGATTCCCCAAAGCCTAAGCCTGTTCTGTCAAATGTACTTCTTTGACTAGAGAGCAGGGAGTCCATGGATGATGAAGATTTATTCCATGTAGAGATAGTCTTTTCTAGTTCCTCAATTTTGGAGGTTAGACTCGACTCTCTTTGTGTATTGAGCTCATTGGCCTGTTTCAAGAGCTCATTCTCAGCTTCAAGCTTGGAGAGAAAGTTAGTACTTAGAAGGACTGTTTCCAGTTCTTCTTGAAATTCCTTTTTCTCCTCTTGAAGAAGTGAATAATCCTTTGACAGAACTCTGAACCATTTCATGTATTGATGCGAGATCGATGTTATGCCATGCAAAGGCGATTCTTAAATCATCAATGTCTACATCGGAGAGTTAAAGTCAAATACCTCATCAATTTTACTTTATGTATGTTGTAGCCTGCATTTGTCCTTCAGCATGTTTGGCCATTAGGCACATATTTGCCATTTGAGGATCTTCATCATCTCCGAGACCTGGAGTCGAGTTATTATTCGAAGTCACTCCACGATCCTTCAGCTACAAGGCCTTTTTCTCTCTTCTAAGGCCTTTTTTTGCCTTTGTATTCCTTCTTTGTATGTGATTTCTTCTTTAGTTCTTCTCTGAGAGGTTTGTTGCAGTTGGCAATAAAATGGACAGGCTTCTTGCAGTTTTAGCATAGGTCTTTCATTTGCTCCTGGCTGCTGTAGTTGCTGACCTTCGTTGGCTTGCTGGTTTTGCCTTGTCGCATGAATCTTCTTAGTCTTTTTACCAACATTGCAAAGTCCTCATCACCATCTTCATCGTAGTTAGAGTCAATTTCAGTGTTGACCTTGGAGGTACTTTCAGTTGCTTTGAGAGAAACACCCTTATCCTTATTTCTTCCTTCTGATAGGGTTTCTGCTCGTTGAGTCAGCTCCAATTCGTATGTAAGAATGTTGCCATATAACTGTTGAACAATCGTCTCATGGAGATTCTTTGACTCTCTGATAGTAGTGGTTTTGGCATCCCACCTGCTTGGTAAGGCTCTCATGAATTTTATGATCAGATCTTTGTTTGGATAGATCTTTCCATAGGCTCGCAGAGAGTTGAGCAAAACGTTGAATCTCTCATAGGTGGCAGTGACGTTCTCTCCTTGAACGTATGCGAACATTTCATATTGCTGTTTTAGGAGAGATTGTTTGTTTTCTCTGACTTTCTCCGTTCCTTCATGCATGATGAGTAGTGCTTCCCAAACCTCCTTTACTGTTTTGTTGTTGACCACATTTTCGAATAGATCATCTTCTAATGATTGAAATAAAATGTTCTTGGCCTTCTTGTCGAGTTGAACAACTCTCTTCTCATTGTATGTCCACTCCTCTTTAACTTTGATTTGTATTCTGTTTGGATCGTATGTAGTTGGTGCAAGATGTGTTGGAACATAGGGCCCATTCTGAACAGTCTCAAATAGATCTTCATCTATTGAGTCCATGTATGCTTGCATCCGAACTTTCCAATTTGCGAATTTATCTTTGTTGCACATTGGTGGCTTGCTACCTCCTCTAGTCCTTGATTTGCTTGGTAAGTGTGCCATTGGATCTACTAGAGCATTGTAGGCTATATAATAGAACCTGTTCTAATACCAATTGTTAGTTCCCGGAGGCACAATAGTTATCTAAAGGGGGGGTTGAATAGATATTAAAAAATCTTTTCGTTTTAACTTGTTAGTTGATAATGATTAAAACACAGCGAAATTAATATTTGTTTTAATCTCCCTTAAGATAGTGAGTTAATGAGAGTGAGGCAGTTATAGCAGTTATGGCAGATATAGCAGTTATAGTAAGAATGTAATAGACACAGTTGTTTTAAGTGGTTTAGAGCACTTAAAGCTCCTAGTCCACTCTTCTACTCCTCGAGTAGGAAATCCACTAAGGATGTCTTTTACACTTTCTGAATCCCACAGATTCCTTCTAGACCAACAGTCTAGGAACTTCATAGTTCACTCTTGAACTCTTCAAGTCCAGCAGACTTGGTTCTTCACAGTTTACTTAGAACTCTTCAAGTCCTTCTGACTTGGAACTCTTACTTCAGTTGATTAGTCGTTGTTGAGTTCTGGGTTGTTGCTACTCAGTTACTGTTAAGCACTTGTTCGAAAGAACTGAGTAGCTGAGCAAACTTTCTCTTTTTCTCAAATCGTAGAGTTGAGCGTTGAGTGTTCTTGTGTGTTTTGTTTAATGCTTGCTTGATTCCTTTCATCTGCATATGTTTTGCATATATGTGATCCCTGAAATCTATCCGTTGAAGCCTTTTGTTGAAGCATTAAATGCGTTTGACATTTCTGATCTTTGATGGAGACTTTTCTGCACATCTCCTAACTTGCATTCTGGCCCACTGACACAACAGACTGCTTTCTCACCTAACACCTGAAAAGGTGTTTTCCTCTGTCCTATGGTCCTTTCCTTAGCTTCTTGAATACATTTCTTTTGTTATGTACTAAGGATATCTTTTTTACCGTTGGGACTGGTGAGGACTTCAACGTTTAAAACCCATTCCACATTTGCTGCAATTTGTCTCTCATTAAAATGGTAGGGCTCGATGCTTCTGACACAAGGCAGATGATACTCTACGATCCAGATCTTGGTTTCTTGTTACCTTGGTGCTTGGTTTGATGCTATCAAATAAGAGCACTACGATTTCTCTTAAAGACTTGCACACTACGATCTTCGAGTTGCTTATCTTGCATACTCTACATTTTTAGAGCACACTACGATCTCTGAGTTGGCTCGACAAACGTTGGGACCACTCTACGATCTCTGAGTTGGTCGTTTAAGGTAGACACACTACGATCCTCGAAGCTCTACGTTCCTGCCTTGGCTTCTGTAATCTTGATCAGCTTCATAAATTATGATTCTTGTAGAAGCCTATCTATTACACTTCAAGATGTAGATCAACCTAACAAATTTGATCTATCACTAAGTAATTGTACATATATTTCTTTAAGGACTTTATATATAATCATGAGCATTTACATTTAAACATCAAATCAAAATATGCACTATCCCAACAATATATATATATATATATATATATATATATACAAATCATCCTTTTAATTTAAATTCGTGATTTAAATACTATCAATCATATTGATATATTTAAATCCTTACAATTTAAATTAATTTCCTTTTAATTACGTTCTATGTGTGTGACCCTATATGTTATTTTTACGTTGGCAATAATTTTAAAATTATATTATAAAATTATAAACAACGAGCGACAACTAGTAATGCATCACTGCTACCCAAGTAATAATAAGATCGATGATTCGATGCAACCTTTTCGTGACCAATGTTTCAATGTAATTTAATCCTTTTAACCTTAATATCCTAGATTATACTCGAGTCATGGAATGTGTCATACTCTTCATAATTTAATCTGAGTTTTTCTTGATCAATGAGTAGTATATATGAAACAAATCACTATTTGAGCATGACCATGCATTTCATAGTCCTACTCAATCAAGAGGCCTATGTATATGACCCCTAATAAATAGGAGGGTTAAATTCCATCTAGATCACTCATATTCCTCACACGATTCATCATGTACCCAATAATCACCTTTATAGTCCACCCTATTAAAGGTGACCTTTGATGATATCAAAGTACATAAATTCTCGTGTAGAAATATAATGATTTTAGGTCGGAGGACCATTACATCATTGTCACTATGAGAATCGCTAATGACACTTCGCATATTGCTCCACATAGAATTCTCATGGTGGGTCCATCCAAAGACATCGCTTCTCTAACACGCACCTACGCATTGACTTAATATCTCATATATTTATGACCAATGAGATTTAGTCATCAACGATCCACATACTAGTCTCAATGCATCATTATTGTCCTATCAACAATGATACTCGACTAGGGACATTTAAGAGCAATGATACTTTTTGTAATTATATAATCTCATGTTCAAGTCACATACTTGAAACTATATAATTTGTATCACTATTCTAAGGAATTTTATTATGTTAACATTTATATAACGTAGTAAATAAAACCATAATAAAATCATTCATTTATTCAATCAAATATAATATCAAAATGATAAGCAATTATATCAAATAATTGGCCTCTAGGGCATAAACTCTAACATTATGATGTGCAAGTTAAGAAGAAAATACTTAAGAAATTAAGTAATGATCTAATAAGTGTATTTTTAAATAGAAAATGCCTCCAAGAAGACATCTACCACGACAACGAACCCCTGAGTGCTCTACTAATAACAACAACGCCGATGCTAACCTACTTCAGCAGTTGGTGACGTTACTGATGGGTGCATTACAGAATCAGCCGCAGAATCAAGCTGCGACCTTTAAAGATTTTAAGGCGGTTGGACCACTAGAATTTCGTGGGTCCATGAATCCAGTAGAGGCATAGACATGGATCATGGAAATAGAGAAGGTATTTGACATTACTAGAGTCGGTGAAGACCAAAAGACTGCTTTTGCAACATTCATGTTGAAAGCAGAAGCCAACTACTGGTGGTAGGCAAACAAAAGCTGAGGGGGATAGGGAGTAATGGCCTGGAATAGGTTTAAGGAATTATTTTTCGAAACCTATTTTCTGGAAAGCTCACAGAATCAGATGGAAGTCCAATTTTTAGACCTGAAGCAGGGTGCGATGACGGTGTCAGAATATGCATCAAAATTTAATATGAGTTAGTGAGGTTTGCACCGTATCAGGTTAACACAATCGAGCGCAAAGAAATAAGGTTTGAACAGGGACTGAAGCCCTAGTTGTACAACAGTCTCTATATTTCAGTTAAAGACATTTGCGGCAGTTCTTGAAAAGGCAATTATCGCAGAGGATGGAAGCGATGCCTTAACAAAATATAATCAAAAATAAAGAAAGAAGAAGAATGAGAACGAAGGCAAAACTGGTGGTAGCAGTGGCAGAAATAATAACCCAAAGGGGAAGTGGAATGAAGGTACAGGTGCTGGAAGTCAGCAGAGTAGCCATCAATAGAGGAAATTTGAAGCATGTGATACTTGTTGAAGAAATGACACTGATGTGTGGTTGAGGGGTAAACGAGTGTGGTTTAACTGTGTCCAGGAGGGTCACATTGCTCCAAATTTCCATCAATCGAAGAAGAAAGCTTGTTACACATGCAGGTCGAAGGATCATTTAGCTCATGAGTGTCCCAAAAAGAAAGCTGGAGATGCAACTAGAAGCATGGGAGGTGGCAGTGGAGGTACTTTGGCTATTACCGGACAAACGTCGACGAGCAGACCTACAACATGACTGTGTAGGATGCAGTGTAGTAAAAAGATGTGGTGTCAGGTATCATTCCAATCAATGATATAAATGCATATGTATTATTTGATTCGGGTGTTACTTGTTCATTTATATCTGATGATTTTGCTAAGAGTTTGGGGTTGCCTAGTGAAGAATTAAATTTCCATTTGAACATAGAAATTGCGAATAGGAAGGTGATTCCTGTTAGATCCGTATATAAGAATTGTAGGGTGAATATTAAGGAAAATAATATGATAGTAGACTTAATCACGATTAAACTTGGGGAATTTGATGTTATATTAGGAATGGATTGGCTATTCAATTATGAAGCGATAATTTATTGCCAAAAGAAATGTGTAAACCTTATGAGTCCGTCAAAGGTAGTTTTCTATGGTAGCAAATTGCCTAGACAAGCGAGTTGTTTGACGATTATGCAAGCCAAGAAATTATTAAGATAAGACTGTGTAGGATCATAGTCGATACTCAGAAGAAGGGTGTGAAACTAGAGGAGATACCAGTTGTTAGGGATTTTGTGGATGTATTTCTGAATGATTTTTCAGGACTTCCACCTGACAGAGAGATTGAGTTCATTATCGATTTAGCACCAGGGACTGCTCCGATATCAAAGGCTCCGTACAAGATGGCTCCGGTAGAGATGAAGGAATTGATGGTACAACTGCAAGAGCTACTAGACAAGAAATACATTCAGCCGAGTGTATCTCTGTGGGGGGCACCAATGTTATTTGTGAAAAAGAAGGATGGGTCAATGCATTTTTGCATTGATTATAGAGAGTTAAAAAAAGTCACTATTAATAATAAGTATCCGTTGCCAAGAATAGATGACTTGTTTGATCAGCTGAAAGGAGCTAGATACTTCTCGAAGATAGATATGAGAAGTGGGTATCATCAACTAAAGGTAAGAAAGGAGGATATAGCGAAGATGGCATTCAGAACTCGGTATGGACATTATGAGTTTGTGGTAATGTCTTTTGGTTTGACCAATGCCCCTGTAACATTCATGGATTTGATGAACAGGGTGTTTAAACTATTCTTAGATAAGTTTGTGGTGGTGTTCATTGATGATATCCAGGTGTACTCCAAATCTCAAGAGGAACACATGGAAAATTTATGTTTGGCATTGGAGACGCTAATACAAGAAAAGTTGTACGCGAAATTCTCTAATTCTGGCTAGAACGCGTGCAATTTCTTGGTCATGTGATTGACGAAGATGGAATTTCAGTGGATCCATCAAAGGTTGAAGCTGTAATAAATTGGGAAGAACCAAGGACACCATCAGAGGTGAGGAGTTTCTTGGGACTAGTAGGTTACTACAGACGGTTTACTCAAGACTTTTCTAAAATTGCCACTCCATTGACAATTTTGACAAGGAAAACCGTAAAATTTGTTTGGACGGAGAAGTGCGAAGAGAGTTTTTAGGAGTTGAAAATGAAGCTTAGTATGACACATGTGTTATCATTACAAGATAATATAGGAAACTTTGTGGTGTATAGTGATGCATCGCATAAAGGACTGGGCTGTGTGCTTATGCAAAACGGCAAAGTCATTGCGTATGCCTCAAGGAAACTGAAGGACTATGAGAAAGGATATCCGACTCATAATTTAGAGTTGGTTGCGATGGTTTTTTCTTTGAAGATACGGAGACACTATCTCTATGGGGAGAAATGTGAGATATATACGAACCATAAAAGTTTGAAGTATATTTTCACACAGAAGGATCTGAACATGAGTCAGAGAAGATGGTTAAATTTGATCAAAGATTATGATTGCGAAATCTTTTATCATCCGGGTAAAGAAAATGTGGTTGTCGATGCCTTGAATAAAAAGGGTCGGGAGAAGTTGATGTTGTTAACTGCCCAAGAGGAGCTCATTTCAGCAATGACGAAACTAGAATTGGAAGTAAAATTTTTAAAGGAATCGGATGAAAGATTTTTCCAAGTGGAAGCTAGTCCAACTTTAGTGGACATGGTAAAGAACGCTCAACTACAAGATGAAGGATGCGAGAAAATCAAAGAAAAAGTGTCTGAGGGTAGTGAGGTGAAATTCAAGATCGATACCGAAGGATTATTGAGGTTCGAGGGAAGAATTTGGGTTTCATTAGTACTTAAAATTAAAGACAATTTTTTTTCTAAAGCTCATAATTCAAGATATTCAATTCACTTGGGGAGCACGAAGATGTATCAAGATTTACGACAACATTTCTGGTGGCCAAATATGAAAAGAGATGTTGTAGAATGTGTCGCGAAAGGCTTGACATGCCAAAAAGTCAAAGCCGAGCATCAGAGACCAATCGGATTACTTTAGCCATTGGAAATACCAGAATAGAAGTGGGAGCATATCACAATGGATTTTGTGGTAGGTCTTCCAACTACTCAGAAAGGGTACGACGTAATTTGGGTGATAGTGGACAGACTGACAAAATTAGCACACATTTTGTCGATAAAGATTAGATTCAATCTTGATCAGTTGGCAAAGTTGTACGTCAAGGAGTTCGTTTCGAGACATAGAGTTCCATTGTCAATTATGTCAAATAGAGATATGTGATTTACGTCAAACTTTTGGAAGAAACTACAAGAATGCATGGGAACACAGTTGAGAATGAGTACGGCATACCATCCTCAAACAGACGGCCAAATCGAACGAACAATCTAAACTATAGAGGATATGTTGAGAGTGTGCATTATGGATTTCAAGGGAAACTGGAATGATCATTTACTGTTGGCTGAATTCGCCTATAATAATAGTTACTACACGAGCATTGGCATGCCACCTTACAAAGCATTGTACGATAGAAACTGCGAAACTCCACTATGCTGGGATGAAGTTGATGAACGTCAACTGTTAGGGCTGGAACTGGTACAAAAGACCGCTGAGGTTGTCAAAATCATCAGGACAAGATTGGTAGTTGCTCAAGACAGGAAGAAGAAATATGCTGATCAACACGGACAAAATCGCGAATTTAACGTTAGAAATTTTGTTTTCCTAAAAGTTTCTCTTTGAAAGGGGAGTATTCGATTTGGTAAGAAAGGTAAGCTAAGCCTAAGGTTTATTGGACCCTTTGAGGTGTTGCAAAGAGTAGGTGAAGTGGCTTATGAGGTAGCTCTACCTCCAGGATTGGAACATGTTCACAATGTTTTTCATGTTTTGGTGTTACGACCGTATAAACCCGATTACAAGCATGTGATTGAGTATGAACCATTACAATTTGATAAAGATTTGTCTTATGAGGAAATTCCTATCCAGATAGTTGACATGAAAGAACAAGTGCTCAGGAATAAAGTGATACCTTCTGTGGAGGTGATATGGAGGTACCACAATGCCGAGGAAGCTATGTGGGAACTTGAAGATAAGATGATGAAAAGCTATCCTAAGTTATTCTTTTGATCTGTGTCTTCGATTCTTGGGACATAATCCTTGTAAGGAGGGCAAAATGTGACGAATGATATATTTGAGTGGTAATTCTGGAGACAGAATCCTTGTAAGGAGGGAAGGATGTAACAATCCAGAAATTTTATATGTAATTTCAAATATTTATTGACTTGAAAAAATATTTTAGTTGGTGTGTTTATTGTTAAATAAATATTTGTTTAATTTGATTATTTATTAGTTAAATAAATAATTCATGGGTTATAGGGAATTAACTTGATTAAGTGTAATATGTTAATTAAGTTGATATTCGATAATTTTGTATGTTGAAGTTAATTAAATTAAAAGAGTGATGAATTAATTATTATGTGATAATATTCTAATTTAATTTAATAATTAAATTAGAGAGTTGATAAGGATTAAATGAATTGTTATAATGTTGTTTTTAATTTAATTTAGTAATTAAAAGTGATGTAATAATTTATTTAATAAAATTATAATTTTGTGGCAAATTGATTATGTGTCGTTTTGATTTAGTAAGTTGATATGACTTTCATTTAATTGAATTAGAGTATTTGAATTTAATTAAATAAAGTGTGACTATAAACTATATAGTTAGTGAGATATTAAAATAAGCTAAAATGAGTTTTAATTTAGTTTTACCAAATAAGGCTTAAGGCTTTTAAGTCTTTATTTTAAATTAGTTTTTCTAAACAAGTCTTAGTGGCTTTTGAACTTTAAAATATATATAACTGATATCAATTAAGTAAGAGTAAAATTGTGTCGTCAGTTTTTATATGCATAATAATAATTATATTATCAGTTATATTGTTGTTTTACGTTAAGTTGGAAGAGAGAAAGAAACAGAGAAGAGAAAAAAGAAAAATACAGAGAAAAACTTTAGAGAAAGTGAGGAGTCTTAGAAGTTGGGGAGGAATTGGAGAATTAGAGAAGGAAGAAGAGAGTTGAAAAAGCATTCTTATCTTCTAATAAAGTTAAAGCAAGTAATCAAAGGTATAATCTTGGCTTTTGAGTTTTAGTTCTCTTTCTGTTCAAAATTTCTCTATAAAACTTATATGGAAGATTAATTGTTGATTATATGGGTTGTATATACTAATTTGTTGACATAAACTATTTTTAAATGTTTTGTATATGATAGACTAGATTAACCCATGAAAATATGATATATGTTAAGAAATTATGTTTATAGAGAAATACAGTGATGTATATATGATATGACTTATTTTGTAATCAAAATTTATGTTCAATTCATGTTATAATGAGTAAATTGATTTCTGATTGTGAAATACATGAAGAAACGAAAGAAAAGTGATTTAAACGGATAATTTTGGTTAAAAAATGAATTTACAGTAATTTGTTTCGCTAAGAACATTTAAAAGTGAAGAAATAGCAATACCAATGAAATTTAAAGGTTTTAAATTGTTGTTTATGATGTTTATATGGTTAGAAACATGTTAGAAACATTAGTTTATGTAAAGTTTATGTGTATTGTATGTGCTAAATTTGATGTTAGAAAGAAGTTTTTCGGCCAATTTGACTTTGTTTTGTGTTCCTCGAACACCGCCTCTGTAAGGAAACTATGTCATGGCAAGACCGCATAACGCTTTGTTCTATGAAGAAACAAGGCACTACAAATAGCCACTCGATTAATCATTGATCAAAGCGCCTACAACGCCGATTCTGTGAGTAAACAGAGCTACTGTAGAGGTTGCCGAGACCGAAGCCGTTAACGCTTGATTTCAAGTCTTTATCTCGTGCGGCATTACGATCTCTCGATAAACCGAGGCGTTGTATGCTTAGTTAGCAGTTTGGCCCAAAAATTTTATTTTTAATATACGATTATGTAATTGTTAATATAGTGTAATCTTATGACTTTAAAAAGTGATTAATCATGTCGTGGTGTTGTTATAATACCAAATATAACAATTATTATTTGTAACTAACGAGTTATGTGATAATTGAGATTGATGTTAATAAGTTAAAAGTGTAGTTTAATCATGTGGTTAAACCTATGACCAAAGGTTGTAAATGAAATAGATATTTAATTATGTCACATGATCATGTGGTAACTGATTATGTTACAATGACATGTGTATAGGATATTTGGGAACGTGAGTTTCTAAACACTACTCCTATTTAAATAAGTTCTCTAACCCTAATCTCTATTTGAGCTTATCCTACCTTGTTTATAATTATGCAAGTTTGTTATTCTGTCTTGTTTATAAATTACGTAAGTTCTTGAATTCTGTTGAGCAAAGTTCTTAATTTTGTTTCGTTATTGGAAAGTGTAACCTTAGCTTACCATTTTTGTTCAAGCAAGGTTTATTATATCTTTTCAATGTTTTGAACTTTATTCTTAAAGCATGACTTTGATGCAGTACATTATTCATTTATGGTTCATAACTACTCTGTAATATGTCGTTGTTGAACCCTTGCATTGCTATTACACTTTTGATTTAACTAATCCTTAGTTGATGTACGTTGAACTCTAAGTTACCCTTAAAACTTATCCAAACCAAACTTCCTTAGGCGCGGACTTGTATGTTAAAACTGAGTTGAACAACCCTATTATAGGAGATTATTTACGCGGAAGCGTTTAGATGTTTGTGCACAATACATGGTACGAAGGGCTGATCACCCTAAGTACGGGAAAGAAAGGTCCCTATAGTCTAATGACTGTTAAGGTTTAAGTTAAAAAATACTTATAACCTAGGACATAGTTCATAGTCTTGTGACCCTCAGATGATTTCCAGTATCAGGTCTTGATTATCAATATTAGAAAATGTTATTCAATTCAATTGAGTTTATTCATTGCTAGATATTATGTCCTTTCAAGTAAGCATTTATTTTGCTCACTCTTGCATATATATAACCATTGTAGCTAAAGTTGAGAAGGTTGACGAGCCAACCACTAGCAAAGGAAAATGCAAGATGAACAAGTATTGAAAACTTGTTAATTTGTTGACTTGTATTTTCAGACTTAATTTTAATTATGGGATGTAATTAATTATTTTTCCGCATTTGATGAATGTTTTAAGGTTTGACAACTTGGGATTTATTGGTTTAAGTTATGTAACCCTTTAATGGGAAGATTTATTGATTAAATTTTATTAAATTTGGGTAGTTAGAAATGATTGTTTGGACAGTGAACACCAAATCCTGTGGGAATAGAGTACCCAGATTTGGGGGTGTCACAATTGCAGAGGAACAACAAGGGAGAACACGAGGGAAGATTGCAAGGGTTGAAGATCAAGATGAAGATTAGGAGAAAATCTACATTTTCTTCTACTCCTTTCTCTACTCTTTAATTTTTATAATTATCTGGAATGTTTGAATTTATGATTTGGATGATGTTTTCCTTTATCGCTATGAACTAAATTTCAATTAAGATTCCAAAGGAACTTGATATGTAGTTTAAATTGATGCTTCCTATTTAATGCAAGTTAGTTATCATTGAATTGTTTATTATATCTTATGCATGATTGATTAATTGTTTGTCCAACAATTACTGTGATAATCTATATAAAATTGGAAAATTGAGTATAGATTGAGATCTGGATATGATAACAACTGCTCATATAATCTAAATAAGGTTAATATGATTAACATGTATGATAAGAATATACCTATGTGTTTTTTTTACCATTAAAAGAATTTGTGCTTAAAACCTTAATTAACTTAATTCACATAAGAATATATCGAGTTAATTGAATAGGGTGTTACTTATAATTATGTTCCTTAGAGATCGGATTTAGGAGGATTTGTTTGCGTGTCTTTCGGAAGAAGTTTGTGAATATTATAAAGAATTCTTGGTTAACGATTCATGCTAATTAACTAAATTAAATATAAAGTTTATTGATTTAGATGAAATACTAAGGGAAGTTGTAATCTTAACTTATTAAATCTGCTTTTACTCTTGTGAACTCATATTTTTAGTAATTAATTTTGTTAATCTTTATTTTCATCTTGCAAATATTATTTCGTAGTTTAAAATAGTATTAATTGAATTAAAATTTGTAATTGATAAATATTAATCTATTTCCTCGTGGAATTTATATCCTTGCTTGCTAAATATTGCAAACGAGTGCGTATACTTGTGTGTTAAGTACTAGTAAGAAATTAGGCAACAAGTTTTTGGCGTTGTTGTCGGGGATTTATTTTAATATTTTTTCTTTATTGATTTTGATAAAGTTAATCTTAATTTAAAGTTTTCTTTTTTGTTCTTCTCAGGTGCTTTTGGCTAATGTATGCAAAGTCGATTGAAGAAGCTAGAGTTGTTGCCTTACGAGGACAACATCAACAAACGATTTCAGCAGTTGCGTAAGTGGGTCAAAGAAACATAAGAGGCACTAGAGAAGTAAGATAAAATGGTTGAAGAGGATCAAAAGGCATTGCGATATTATGTCATTCCGTGAGTTACTGAATTTAGTCAATTATTACGAGTCATCTTGTGACGCCCCGAAATTCGGTCTATCTTCACACCCGTATTCCGTACATCATGATTCCATCTCATTCCAAACATACATCATTATATAAGAAAATATAAAAATATCATTCTCAAATCCAAGGTTCTATTACCTTAAAACCTTGTTCATTACAAATAATGATAATTACATTATTCTTTACATCTTACAAGAGTGACTTTCATCTACCACAAAAGATTCATCACAGTTTATTAAACTACTTTACAGCTTAATAATTATTCTACATTACAAGTCTTGGCTTGATTTTCACGCTCATTCATATACTGAATAGAACTCCGTTAGGATACCGGTCAGCTTGATCTTTACGGGAACCTTAAGTTCGTTCTATCATTGTTTACTAAAAATGTTTTATTTAAAGCAAGAGTGAACATTCAATTGCTCAGTAAGTTATAACAGTTGAATAAACAACATAAAGAATTTAAATATTCTTTTAAAACTCTAATAACCGAGCAAAGGTTATGAAGCAACTCGAATAAACAAGAATAAATCTAATTCCTATCATTTGAAAACATTAATCACATTCACTTTGACATATTTTCGTTCTTCTACTCTTTTATTAACATTATGTCTGGTTAAAATCATTAGCACAAACTTAACAATAACGGTTCATGAATAAACAGAACCTATTCACGTTGTACAATTCAATCACAGAACAATTCATTTCACATAAACACCGAAGTGTTAAAATTGTGGCACAAGGCCTCATACATTCTACCACCTTGTACAAACATAACACATTTGCACATAGGTAAAACTTCTCAAGTTAAACATCTGAGAAAGTTTAAAAAACTAAAATTAATATTAAACATGAATGAATTAGGAAACTTTCCTTAAGCACAACTACATCTTATAGTTTTTACTGAACTGTTTACCGCAATCCCTATATATCACATAAGGAATAACACATACCCATTAGTCATATATTTGACTTACACATTGGTTTAAATTTAACCTTAGTTATTATGGTTTGCGTTCTTGCAATCTAAGTTTACGCTACTAACCTCTAGCTTCATTCCTTCGGTTGTTATGACATACAGAGATGCCACAACCTTACAATCATCTCTACTATAGATTTATATTATCTTATCTTTCCTTCTTCTTAACTCAACTTATCCGAAGCATTACAACTGTAATGTTCATTAAGTCAATTATCATTCCTTATGTCTTTTTGACAATTAAATGTCATACCTCAAGCTATTCATTAATGTCTAGGTTATACAGTCATTTGTATACCGAGAATAATCATTCAATGTTAATACTATGCGTTTATATTGTTAAGTATTTTACATTACCTTATTCATATCTTACAATGGTCCAATTCATTTAACTCGGAACATTATTCTAGTTATTTTCACTAACTCGGCTGCTTAATGATAAGTAGGTTTTATACCTACTTATCCGGTATCTATAACTTAAATTAGTTGCTTAAACCTATGTTTCATAGTTACTTTGTATACATTGTGTGTTCATTCATACATTTTATGTTATTTTGTAGGCTATGACACGACCTTGGCATGAAGAAGCAAGGAAAAACAATTTAGACATCTTTTGGACTAAAATATGCAAGCAAATGCAAGAACAGACGATTTCAGGAATTTTAACACCAAGGTGGATGCATGTTCTTAGCTTGGAACATGGATTTTATTGTAGATCTACTTCTTAGCTTTCCAAAACATCTTTAATCATGCCAATCGGAGCTCAGATGCTAGAGTTATGGCCTTTTTATCAACAAAGATCAAAGCTAAGAGTTGTCATGCTTGCCATTACATAACATCTACTTCAAGCCTGATTTCGATCTTGATCTGGCCAGAATTTGTCGATTCTCAAAAATTAAAAGTTATAGATCTCGTCGATATCTTCAATTTGATAAAAAGAAGGCCCCATAACTCCTAGTGGACCAAAAGTTATGCATGTTTTACCAAAGGACGTCACAGTAGAAAATAGAGCGACGCGGGGCGCGCCATAAATGAACTATAAGCGGCGCGAGGCATGCCGAACTAGCAGATTATCTACTACAGTAGCGCGGGGCATGCCCAAATTGGCCTAGGAGCGTCGCTAGGCGCGCCGGTCGGCGGGGAGAGAGTTAATTTGGGTGTTATGTTGTCCAATTTGGGCTAGAATAGGATTGTTAGTTGCCTAACTTGATAGGGTTTCCATTAGAACTATAAATTCATGATTATAACTTTGATTGAGGAGTATTCCATTAGATTAGATGAGAGTATATTAGAACCAAAACCCTAATTCTTATTAGATTTGGAGATTGAAGCAACTTGGAGACCATTGAAGATTCAAAGTAAGAGCAAGGAGGGAGCATCAAATCTGCAGACAACAGATTCTATCTTTTTCTCTTCTTCTATCTTTGTCTTTTAATGACTATTCAATTGTGGATTCTTAGTTTTATTTCATTAATCATGAACTAAATTTTTTGTTTAAGATTACAATGGATCGTATTGCATAGTTTATTTTAGTATGCTTCTATATTAAATATTGTGATTATTCTTGGATTGTCTATTATGATTTGTGATGAATTGCTTAATTTCCTAGCTAACAATTACCGTGATAATCTATATGAACTCGAGAGATGAATTATAGAATTAGATCTGATCATAATAGCATGTGATTGTGTTTTCTGCATGGCGTTGGAATACATAATTTATGTCTAGGATAGAGATATACCTATACATCGCATGAAATTAGATAAAGAACTTGTGCTTAAAATCCTTTTTAATTATAATTCACGCAGAGATATAGTGAATTAGTTAATTAGGGTGTTCTTCTTAATTCTATCATCTGTGGATTTAAGTTTATTTGAGTATGATGCATTGAGAGATGGTCATATTTACTTATGTGTTCTTGATTAACAATTCAGAATAGTCAGCATAATTGATAAGAAATGTATTAATTTAAGTGAAACAATAAGTGAAGTTGTGATATTAAATATCCATAATATGATTTTTAATTAGTGGTAATTAGAATTAGTGTAATTAAATAATTTAATTCATAATCTTAAATTGATTGTTTAAATAAAATTAGTTTGATTAAGAGTTAGTATCTGGTAATTTGTATTAATAATTCCTCGTGAGAACGATACTTTACTTACACTTTATTACTTGTTGACCACATATACTTGCGTGTTGTGTGTAATTAGATTTTACCCAACAAATTTTTGGAGCCGTTGCCGGGGAATTAGTTTAATAATTTTTGCTAATATTAGCTTCAACCAAATCAGTCTTACTTTAAACAAAATTTCTTTCTTTCTTTTTATTTTTTCTTTAATTCTCTTCTTATTTTATCTCTCCTTTTCAGGTACCATGGCGGAATTTAATTATCAATTGCCGTATATGAGAATGACTCAACCAAGGGGAGCAAAGATTGATGGACTCACGACACTTTCTGCATTGTCAGCACAGATTGAGACACTTTCGAGGAGGTTGGACGCTTTTGCAGTACAACGTCATCAAAGTGTGGAGGTTACTTGTGATTTGTGACACCCCCAAAATTAGGTATACATCACCCATCTTGAGTCGCCAAATACATGGTACAGAATTCAAATACAACTTAATAATACAACTGTCGTGTACAATACGACAAAACATAAACTGTGAGTTTGAATACAAATATTGTCTACTAGAGAGTATACAAACTCAAAAGGAGTCCTCATTACAATTATTATCACACTATTTCACGAATAGCGAGGACTACTAATTCAAACATCTAGGATCATCACTCCGTTTCTTCGACTAGTCCCAAACCACGTTCTCATTTCAAGAGAACAAAGTGAAAGAAAGGGTGAGCTCAACTAGCCCAAATAAAAATATTATGACTAAGATAATGCGTATAATTTATCGTTAGTTTTTCAACAAAGGTTAAACCGATAAAATATAATAACTATCAAGTTTAATCTGCGTTTGAACAAGTAATCCATTAGAAGAGTCAAGTAGAGAATAAAATCTACTATCTTTTATGATTTAAAAGGTTTTTCATCACTTTTATCATTTGGGACACGACTTAATAAATAATCCATATCATCGAATCACCCCGCACTACTTCTGACCAAGGATATTTTTAGTATCACGATCAAGAATTATCCATGCACTACTACTTAAAGATAATCCTGTTGTTTTCATCAACGGTCCCCGATCATGCCATAAAACAATTCATCTTTGCACACCTCGGGCCGAAGAGAATCCATAGCCATAATCATACAAAAACTCATCTATCAATGCATTATACGCCAATGAGAACTTTACTACATCATTTGTAACATTACGGTTATGATTATACCCGAATAATCCACGGTCATAATCATACCAAGTCCATCTATGCACTACAGGCCATAAATGACTTTCAACATAATATAAACATGAGGATGATGACAATGATATAAGAATTCAATAAAACAAGTTTAAGAATTAATTTATCCAGGAACTGATAACGTTCAAATTGTCAACATGATACTGCTTTGTAGAGTAAAATTCAAGAATGCTCAGAAGAATATTTCTATGAAAAGATACTGGATGAAACGCAAATATCAAGGATATTCCTCTAATTTCATGGAGTATAGAAATCAAAGTTTTAACAAACTGGGTATAATAAAGAATGGAAAAACAAAAGAAATCACCACGCATGCGGTACTTCTCATAGACAAAGTTATTCAATGAATAATAATTAACGGAATTCAGGTCATGCAAAAGCATGCATGTGATGTTCCAATAGAATAATAAAGAACGAATAATAATGTAAATCACCATGCATGCAAGATTGCGATGTAAAAGTCATTCCAATGTAATACCAATAAAGACGGAACCAGTCCAGCGTGAAACGCGATGCATGTGAGGATATTCCAATAGAATAATAATAAAGATTTTAATTCAGACCCACAGAAAAGCGCATGCATGTGATATTCCAATGTAATAATAAAGAATGAAATAATGTAAGAATTTTACCAAGTATAGGGTATCCCAGATATACAAAGTTATTCCAATGTAATAATAAAGAATGGAATAATGTAAGTTCTCTTCATAAATAAGAAAGAAAGAGTACCCCTTAAGAGTACAACAAATTATATACCCTATGAGTACAATAAATAATATTCCTACCTTAAGAAGAAGAGTAATCGGATATATGAGTAGTGAAGTAGCGTAATACTTTTTTCTTCTTTCTCTCTATAGTTTATCTCTAGAGTTTCAAAGTGAATTCGTAAGAAAAAATGAATGAATGAGCTTCTATTTATAGAAAAATGGGACCGAGATAGTAACTAACTCATGAACGGTCCTGATTGATTTACTTTAATCGATTTATCCATATTTAAAACAAAATCTTTTAAATAAAATATAATATACTCTAATTATTGTCTAATAAAACAAATAACTTTATAAAAGTATTTTATTTTATATAAAAAGATTTTACTATGCAAAACACTATGCAACACTATGCATAATAAAATATAATATATTCTATTTATAGAATAACTCTATAAAAGTATTTAATTTTATATAAAAGATTTTACTATACAAAACACTATGCGATACTATGCATAATAGAATATAATATATTCTATTTATAGAATAACTTTATAAAAGTATTTTGTTTTATTACATTAATAATACCAATAAAACAAAACTGAGTGACTTATCACATAAGCATCAATAATCAATACCGTGTGCTACTATGCAACCACACGACATCGCATTTTTACTACCAAAGTAGTTCAACATTATTAACTGTAAAACTTCCATCATTATTTTAATAAAATATTTTTGTCATTTTCTCATTCCGACAATAATTCCGCTATGGGTCCACTAATGATTGTGCTTGCTGTTACTCAATTCCCCGATAAAACAAATATTCCCCAACCAATCGAATATAATATGACAACTTGCATACTTTGCAAAATTTATAAATACTACCCACAACTATAACATTATATCAAATCCACACCATAATATTCAAAAAAAATATTTCGAGAAAAAAAAAATCTTTATTCATAAAATCTGGGGTCTCACAATCTCCCCTCCTTATGGAATTTCGCCCTCAAAATTTACGTACGTACCTGGTATGCCAAATAGGTGAGGATACCTTGTCTTCACTTCAAATTCTAACTCTTGAGGTATAACCTTTAAGTGTTGAATACGATCCTTGTTATCCAAGATTTTAACACGTAGCTTTTCATACGTTAAATCTTCTGCTCTCTCGTCTAGTTTTAATTCAATAATGTGGTTCGGGTCGTCCACATATTTACATAACATCGATACGTGAAAAATGTTATGAACACGCGACATACTGGCACAAAACCATCAGAGGGCCACGCTTCTACTCGATCGAGGATTTCAAATGGGCCAATTAAATCAAGGGTTGAGATTTCCTCTCTTCGTCGATTCTTACTTCTAGAATAACGCCCTCTTGAACCTTCTTCTTCACATTCATCAGCCCCGAGTGTGTAGCTTGAGCGACTTTAACTTTATCGATTAAAGTCGATTCTACTCGTATATTCGTTATCTTCACGTGGGTTCATATATTCGCACTTGTAACCGCATACGATCTTCTACTCAACGCATTAGCTACCATGTTCGCACTTCCACGATGATATTGCATGGTACGATCGTAATCTTCAACAGCTCGAGCCAATGTCTTTGGCGCATGTTACGTTTATTTTAGTTGAAGAAATATTTGAGGGTTTAAGAAATGGGTTTTGTACTGGGGTCAATACAAAATTCGATTTCATGCTCTAGGGTAGGCTAAGAAGTCTTCAGGAATACGTCAAGAAATTTATTAACGATAAAAATATCATTCAAAACTGTGACTCTCATCCAAGACTTGGATAACACGTCACATTGATACCTATAAACTTGTCATCGTCATTCACAACGTCTCATACGAAAAGTCTGGCTTCGGTGTATTCCACACAAGGAAGTCAACAACGAAAGGACCGGGGCTCTTTACTTATGGCTTTATATGACAATGATTGACTTTAGTGGTTTGGTTGCTTGAATTCGCATAATAGGTTGGTTAGGAATATGAAAGCTAACAACCTTACAAAAAGCTTGATGAGTAGTTAACCAATCGATTTTTAAAATCACATCAAAGGCAAGTATTTTCAAAGAGATAAGATCTACAAGTAACGTTAAAGTGTCGATTTGAATTAAACAAGATTTAAAATTATTGGAGGTAACGAAGGTTTCTACTATCGAAGTTTCAACCAATAAGTCAAAGTCTAATTTCTCCAAAGTCAAATTTAAACGTTGAGCACAAGCAAGAGAGATAAAAGAATGGGTAGAACCCAGATCTAATAAGGTATAGACTTCGCAAGAATTTATAATTAACTAACCTGCATAACTAACCCGTTCGGTTTACTCATTTTTTTGAGAAGTCACGAAAAACGCGCTTCCCCGAAACCACCGACTTTGTTTTTTGTGCGATCCGCCTTTGGTGCCATTGCCCAAATTTAGACTTGACTTCACTATACGACAAAATCGAGCTAAATGATCTTCTCTTCTTGAAATTTCCACTTCTATTATCTTGGCCATGATTACCACCGAAGTGGTTACCATTCTTGGCATGATAATTTGCCCCACAATGGTTATCATTGTTCCGATGGCAATTACCACCGGTATGATTATTATCGTGTTGTTGATTGTTACCTTTTGGTGGAGCTAACTCAACGGTCTCATGTGCTTCATTGCTTATCTCAGCATTTTCAGATGCCATTTTTAAATACTGCCACAAAACAAGGATTAATTAACATGTCACATATTATCCCTACACTCTGACCGACCAATTAATTACCAAATAAACTTAGGTAGGTCATACTAGCGAAGGAATTCTCCGTCTCTCCCATCCTAGTTTTTGTCTCACATCTCAGCTAGGGATCATATCCCTAAGCTTTGATACCAACTGTGACGCCCCCAAAATTAGGTATACATCACCCATCTTGAGTCGCCAGATACATGGTATGTAATTCAAATACAACTTAATAATACAATTGTCGGTACAATACGATAAAACATAAACCGTGAGTTTGAATACAAATATTGTCACTGAGAGTATACAAACTCAAAAGGAGTCCTCATTACAATTATTATCACACAATTTCACGTAATAGTGAGGACTACTAATGCAAACATCTAGGATCATCACCGTTCTCTCGACTAGTCCCACCACGTTCTCATTTCTCAAGAGAACAAGTGAAAGAAAGGGTGAGCTCAACTAGCCCAAAGAAGAAATATTATGACTAAGATAATGCAGAATAATTTATCGTTAGCCTTCAATAGTGTTAAACTGATAAAATATAATAACTATCAAGTTTAACTACAGCGGAACAAGCAATCTATTATAAGAGTCAAGTAGAGAATAAAATCTACTATCTTTTATGATTTAAAAAGTTTTTCATCACTTTTATCGCTGGGACACAACTTAATAAATAATCCACATCATCGAATCACCCCTGCACTACGGCCAAGGATATTCTTTAGTATCGCGACCACGAATTATCCATGTATTACGGCTAAAGATAATCATGTTTTCATCAATCTGATTACGATCATGCCATAAAACAATTCATCTTTGCATCCTCAAGTAAGAGAATCCATAGCCATAATCATACCAAAATCGTCCATAAATGCACTACACAGCCAATGAGGACTTTTACCACATCATTTGTAACATTACGGTTATGATTATCTTTGAATAATCCTCGGTCATAATCATACCAAGTCCATCTATGCACCACATGTGCCACAGATGACCTTCAACATAATATAAAAACATGAGGATGATGACAATGATATAAGAATTCAATAAAACAAGTTCAAGAATTAATTTATCCAAGAACCGATAACGTTCAAATTGTCAACATGATACATCGCTTTGTAGAGTAAAATTCAAGAATGCTCGTAAGAATATTTCTATGAAAAGATATCGATGAAGCGCAAATATCAAGGATATTCCACTAATTTCATGGAGTATAGAAGTTAAAGTTTTAACCAACTGAGTATAATAAAGAATGGAATAACAAAAGAAATCACCATGCATGCATGTACTTCACATGTATGTGTTATTCAACAAAATAATAATTAACGGAACCATGTCATGCGAAAAAAGCACGCATGGATGTTCCAATGTAATAATAAAGAACGGAATAATAACAGAAATCACCATGCATGCGGTAGATGCAGACAACAGTCATTCCAATGTATCACCAATAAAGACGGAACCAAGTCCCACAGAAACGCACAAACAGGATATTCCAACGTAATAATAATAAAGAGCGGAACCAGTCCGACATGAAAACGCATGCACAAGATAATCCAATGTAATAATAAAGAATGAAATAATGTAAGAATTTCACCAAGTATAGGGTAGCCCACGACACAAAAGTTATTCCAAAAGAATAATAAAGAATGGAATAACAGAAGTTCTCTTCATAAATAAGAAAGAAAGAGTACCCCTTACGAGTACAACAAATAATATTCCCTACCTTAAGAAAAAGAGTACTTGATATATGAGTAGTGAAGTAGCAGAATACTTTTCTTGTTTCTCTCTATAGTTTTCTCTCTAGAGTTTCAATTGAATTCGTAAGAAATAATGAATGAATGAGCTTCTATTTATAGAAAATGGATCATGTATAGTAACTAACTCATGAAACGGTCCAGATTGATTTACTTTAATCTTACGGTCCATATTTAAAGCAAAATCTTTAAATAAAATATAATATATTCTATTTATAATCTAATAAAATGAATAACTTTATAAAAGATTTTACTATGCAAACACTATAAAGGCACTATGCAAACACTATGCATAATAAAATATAATATATTCTAATTATTGTCTAATAAAACAAATAACTTTATAAAAGTATTTTATTTTATATAAAAAGATTTTACTATGCAAAACACTATACAACACTATGCATAATAAAATATAATATATTCTATTTATAATAACTTCATAAAAGTATTCATTTTATATAAAAGATTTTACTATGCAAAATACTATGCACAGACACTATGCATAATAGAATATAATATATTCTATTTATAGAATAACTTTATAAAAGTATTCTGTTTTATTACATTAATAATACCAATAAAACAAAACTGAGTGACTTATCACATAAGCATCAATAATCAATACCGTGTGCTATTATGCAACCACACGATTCATGTATTTTTTACTACTGAAAGTAGTTCAACATTATTAACGGTAAAACTTTCGCCGTTATTTTTAATAAAATATTTTTGTCGTTTTCTCATTCCAACAATAATTCCGTTGCGGGGTCCACCAATGATTGTGCCGTAGCACGAATATTCCCTGATAAAACAAATATTCCCCGACCAATCGAATATAATATGACAACTTGCATACTTTGCAAAATTTATAAATACTACCCACAACTATAACATTATATCAAATCCACACCATAGTATTCAAAAAAATATTTTGAGAAAATAAAATCTTTATTCATAAAATCTGGGGTCTCACATGATTATTGTGATGGAAATCATCTGAGTCGTCAATGCGCTATCAGTTTCTAGCTGGTACAGTATGGTGGTGATTACCCTAACAATTATATCTATCCCAACAACAATCATCAGGATTATGGGTATCACCCAGATTCTTCATGGAGTTGCAATTATGAAGATCAATACTCTGCTCCAAATCCAACACACACTCCAAAATTCTCATGTCAACTTCCATTGCAAGAAGAAAAGTCAAACTTGGAGGAATTCATATCGAAGCTCATAGAAAATGTAACGATCCCAAAATTCATATAATTCAACTATCGACTTCGGTCATTAATAATAAGTCTAATTTCTGATTTATATCATTATTCAATGTTAAACTTAATAAAATGCAGAAAAATTAAAACTTTTATGTCTTCTAACTTTAATTCCCTGAATCAAAACCATTATCATTTACAAATCTCTGAATCAATTTTATTTTATGATTCGCTTCATCAAGTTATTATATAGAATCTTACATTTCAATCTGATAACCTTTACATATCAGATAACTCAAACTTTACAGTTTATTATTACATAATTATTGTGATTTATCAAGTATATTTCTCAAAACCTTTATGTTTACCTACCTTTGAACCATACTTAGCTTATTACTCACCTTATCAAAGTTAATAAATAAAACTTACATCCAGGTTCAATACCCTTTCATACAACAAACAAAACTTAAACTTTATAACTCTACATCTATTAAACATCATACATTATTCGGAACCTTAAATATGGTTCAAATAATAATAACTCAGCCAAAGTGTATAAATCTTCAAATATCACATTTGATTCATGTCTTTTAAGTAGCACATAACTTTACCTTGAATCTTTAACCTGCAAAAGTGGTTATTTGCAAAGTTGAGCTCGACAACCTAACAAAATCTAAATGTTTTCATGCATCACATATTACATAATAACATGCTTAACATACATCTCATAAACATTGGACTAACATAACATACATGTTGCAGTTCATATAACAAGTATAAAGATTGAGTTCTTTACTCAATCAACATTCATTATTCAATCAACGTAGTCATAAATTGACTTTAACGTTTCATACTTTCAATATATATATAACACATCATGCTCTTTTCAACAAAGATTTAAAATAGTTCATCATCAAGTTCACATAGCAAATAGGAACTGAAAGACTTGTTTTGATCGTTGTTTACCAATAATAGTTTAACAACTTACATCAATCTGCACTTCACGTGCCCTACACAATTTATATAATCATACACATCAACTATTAGTCACATAGCAATTCATAGTAGTTGTAATGTAAACTTTACTCTATAACTAATAACCCTTCCTATTATTAATACACAATGTTCAATTTGATTGTGTTAACTTTTGACTTACATCTCACTATATTACATACTCGAAGTTCAGTCAAGTGTTTAAGTCTTGCTAGGAATACTTATTGGTTTTATATAAACCCCATTTCATATCTTATAATGTTCATTTTATTTGACTTAAAACACCTTTTACATTCATTAACACTTGTTACGACGTTTCGACGATCATTCGTCACACGCTCAATTTGCCTCTCTTGTGTATGCTTAGTATGCTTATACAACTTATTTAATACTTCATTTATTAATGTTAAGCATCATTATACTTCATAATATTCATGTTTTATAACTTAGGACTACATCTTTTATCGTCAGAAGTACGACACTTGCATACGTGCATGTCCGACGCCCTCCGATTTCCTCCTAATACATATTAGTGCCAAATATAACCATTTTTACCCCTATTCCCGACCTCAAATTCAAACACTTAAATAACAAAAGGTGTAGGTCTACTCTTCCTCGTTCCGGATCATCTTGAATCACTTCCATCGGAGTCCGTATGAAACAGTTATGGCCGTTTTACTACATGAGGTCAAAACAGTCACACCGGACAAACCTAGAGTGCAACTGCGCCCAATTAAGCCTTGGACACAGCATAGCTGTGCCCCAAAAGGCTTAGCACATAGCGCAGCTACGCCCGATAGAAGAATCGAGATTTACAGTTTACTTTTCTTGCAATTTTTAACCCTTTTTCTCTTTCAAATCTTTATAACTTGAGTTATATATATCCAAATTAGTCCGTTTTCGATTCTATGGATTCGTAATTCATAGAACTACAACATACTAGAATTATAACAATTTATAGAAACACTAACTAGTCTAAATCTTGACCCAAAACACATGTTCATACTATATTTTCATGTTTTAACATGTTTAGCGAATTCATTCACTACGAATTCGTTTTACAACCAAAACAGTTAGTTTCAATTACTCTGTTTTCGTTTCTTCATGTATTTTCACAATCAATAGCCAATTTATACATTATAATATGAATTAAACATCAATTTTGACTTCAAAATAAGCCATATTCATACTCATGTTCACTATAAATGGTTTCTTTTCTTTTTGAACGTAATTCATCTAAATTAATATCCCAAATCCTTGTCTAGATGTTAGTTACAACATCACAATTATATGTACACACAATCGAGCATTGTATATACTAACAATTCATCAAAATTGCATTTACAGAGAGTTTGAAAGTCAAGAACATAAAACTTTCATATACAAAACATTAAGGTTTTAAAAATATCCCTTCAATTACTTGAATAACCCTTGATAGAACACAGAGAATTGCTTTGGAATTCACAAGAAACCATTCTCCTCTCTCAAACTCTCTCTATTTTTCTTTTCCATGTATTCTTCCTCTCCTATACTCTCAAGCCAAGGCCAAACCTTACGTAAAATAAATCAAACGCAATAAACCAAACCAAAACATATACAACTGACGTACTATTAAATACACTAATTACATATCAGTTATAAAATATTTATTATATTTATTATTTTTTAAAATTCAAAAGCCATAAGGCTTTATTTGGCAAAACCAATTAAAATAATAACTTAATCATTCCTTAAGCCTTGTTTGGCAAAACAAGATTAAAATAAGAGTTTCAAAAGCTGAAAGGCTTTGTTTGGTAAATCCAAATTAAAACTCTTTTAATCTATTTTCATAAGTCATTTATAATATAGTTTATTGTCACACTTTATTTAAATAAATTTCCATATTCAAATTAAATTAAATCTAATAACAATTTATTAAATCAATTTACCACATAAACCAATACAATAAAATTATAATTTTTCATTATAATTATATTTTTATTTAATAAAGTAACACATCACTTTAATTACAAAATCAAATTAAAATAACATTATAATAATTCATTTAATCATAATATAGTTTCAACTTAATTTAAATTATCCAATATTTGTAGGGTTAATTTCCTTGCCACCAAATTCCTTATCGTGACTAATTTCTTTTATTTCCTTTAATAGTTTAATCAACTATTAAATCTCATAAAAATTTAAATTTTTCACACCAAAACACATGATTCAAAATATATACACCTCATAATAAGAATTTTAATTATTAAATTCTTATTTTAATAATTTATGAAAATTCGGGTTGTCACAACAAACTAAGAAGAGATGAGGATTAACCAAGAGGAGAGAATGATGAGTCAAGAAATATCGAGCCATATTTTTTAGAACCAGATGGAACAACTCATCACTACTTCCACACATGGTCCTCATTACGTAGATTACAAAACTGAGGCATATAATTCAGGGTTGGTAGAATTGTTGTCCAAGTTCATAGCATCAAATGAGGAGAGGATGATTAATTAAGAGAGGTCCATCCAAAATTTTCAAAATCAGTTAGATCTAATGTTCAAAGCCTTGAACAATTGTCCTCAAAATAATTGGTGTTATGACATGGATTCCGAGATTGACGAAGAGCCCGAACCAAATCTACAACTAGATGAGATAATAGATGATGAAATAGAGGAGACAAGTGGGGATAATGAAAACAAGGTCAGTGAAGACCTAACTAAGAATACCAACAATGATGAGCCAATGTTATTAGTTCCGCAAGTGCCTTCACCGCCAAAAATCAAGGATCCAGTTAGATTTGCAAAACCATGCCCGCTTGGTAGTCATGTCATCGGCAAAACTAGTTATAACATGAATGCTAACGCATTGTTAGAGCCTTGGTTGAATGAAAAGAAGTGGGTAGAGAAAGAGACTATTATGTTTAACATGCCTCAATGCCCCATTCAATTTACAGACATAATGGAGAAAACACCTAGCTGCTGGATGTCATAAATTGGATCCTATCTACAAAAAGCAAGCTGGGTGGGGTTGATTTCAGGCCTATCACTTTGGGGAACCTCCCGGATATTGCATTGCTTCTAATGGATGGACAGTTCCTCAACTTTCGTAGAGGAATTGGATAGCATTGACCAGACAAAGTCAGGCTGAACGACTCTAAAACAAGCGCTTATTGGGAGGCAACCCAAGTTTAAATTTTAATTTTTAGTAGTTAATAAATTTGCATTTATTATGATTTAATAAACTTTCTTCTATTGTGTTCACATGTTAGTCAAATCCAATTCAAGTGTGGTACCCGATTCATTCTAATGTGCCTAGCCTATTATCCAAACTTAGTGGACAAGTGGTTTTTTCAGGGAAGTCCTCTGCTTTACTTTTTCCTATTTCAGCCATTGAGGACAATGTCTAGTTTAAGTTTGGGGTATTGTTCATATTGTTTAGGACTGCATATTTAGTATAATCATTTTGATTGCATATAGTTAGTATTATTGGGTTAAATACATTTTTGTCCACTTTACTCAACCTCGGTTTACAAATACATCACTAGACTGAATTTTTTTACGGTCAACTCATTAAACTATAATTTTTTTACAAAAATTGAATTTTTCGTCTAAAAGTGTTAAAAATTAACGGAAAGTCTACATGGCAATACTTATGTGTAATATAAGACCCACCGTGATTTTTTTTAATAATAATAACAAAATAACTTTAGTTTAAATTTTTTTGATTTTCAAACTTGAATTCTGTCTTTTTTTAAATAACAAATAATTAAATTAATAAAATATATATATTAATTAATAAAAATATATTAATATATAATTTTTACAAATGTATTTATATAAAATTAATGAATACATATTATTTTTTTTAATTTTTAAATATTTGAAGTTAACTTTAAAGATACAAAATTATCTAATATAATTCATCATCTTCTTCATCACAAATCAAAATTCAAATCTAATTCATATTAAAAAAATAAACAGACAACCAACACAAGACAAACAAATATATAAACCACTTCCAATCACAAAAACATAATCTTTCCCCAAAAACACATATCGTCTCTATTCTCTCTCTCTTCATTTATGATGTCTTGTAGTACTAAGAAATCTTCACTTCCGTGCCAGAATTTATACAATTCCCTCTATCTCAATCCCCTCACCGACCTCAAACACAACCTAAGTTACAACGAAGCTTCGCCGTGGCACCACCCAAAGTGTTGCCCTCGGAGTTCACATGTGCCGGATTTCTGACAACAAAGAGAATGAAGTACCTAATAAGGCCAAAAATTCAGTCCATGCTGATAAAGAAAATACAGAACCTAATAATGGGACTTTTGTTGTGGCCAAACTGGTCCCTAATAGGAAGTCAGAATTGTTGGCAAAATCCAAATCTACTTCATCTTCTTTACCACAACCCAGATCCGTCCATTGATGAGTGTGATTGCTTGAACACCATTGATGAACCCGATTGCTTGAACACCATTGATAAACCCAATTGCTTTGAAGAGTGGATTTTAGAAGAATGATTTGAAGAGGGAGAGGCTTTTTTTAATTAGGTATATTCAGATCTAGATCTGAACAAATCCAGATCTGAACTTTTGATTTCCACCGATTTCTCCACTGATTGTTTTTCTCCTCTATTTTGATCTTCTGTTTTGAAGAAATGGATTCTGGGCTCCTGTAATGATTCTCTGTTTTGAATAACACGATCTTCTGTAATTGCTTAACTATATAAATATGATCCTCTGTTTTAAAAAATATGAATTCATTAATTTTGTATAAACATATTTGTAAAAATTACACATTAATATATTTTATTATTAATTACTTTAATTAATATATTTTATTTAATTACTTAACTTATTTGTTAATATATTTTTAATTAATTTAATTATTTGTTAATATATTTAATATTTATTTAATGATTTCATTATATAAATAATAATTATATTAGTTTTGAAAAATAAAAATAGTAATTAATTTTCAAAATTTTAATTATATTTTGAAGTTTGAATTTATTTTATAAATTTTAATTTTAATTTGTGCTTATTATAAAATACTTATGAATAATGTTAAAGACATTACTCAAATTCAAAATTTACCCAAAATTTTCTTATTTTAATAATATATGTAATATATCTTAATACAATAACATGTTAAACATTTATATGTTATATACTAATTTTAGTTTTATTTGAAGAGAGGTTAATTAAATTAATGAATTTAATGAGTTATTTAAATTAAAAGAAAATTATATAATTATATGTAATTTATATAATTTATTTAAAATTGTACAAATATTAATTGATTAAAATAAAATTTTAAAAATAGAAGTAGGATTAATCTTAATGATTTTTACATTAAGAAATAAGATTAATGATTTTTACATCAAGATTAATCCTACTTCTATTTTTAAAATAAAATTTTAAATTCTTCAAAACTAGACGAGTAATTTTAAAAACAAAACAAAATTTGACATGTACGATTTTTATTTTGAATGCATTATTTTAAACTGTATGTAATTTTAAAAATATTAATGGATTTTAGAATAATGATTATTTTTCCATCTAGGCATGCCACAAAGAAAATTATATGACATGTATGATTTCTCTCTCTCACATGGCACCTCGTGTAATTTTTCCGCCCAAAGTCAAACACTTTAACAGAATTTGTAATGGTTTGTAAAAAAATTGTAGTTCAGTGAGTCGAATGAAAAAAAATTCAGTTCAATGATTCATTTGTAAACCGAGGTCGAGTAGAGTGGGAAAAAGTGTATTTAACCATAGTATTATTATTTTATTTTAGTGTTTATTGCATATGTTAGCATGTTATTTAGCTTATATTTGAAAAAAAAATTATTTTAAATTGTTGCATTTAGTGTAGATAGGTTACATTGCATGAACCCAAGTTTTCAACCTGTTTGAAATTCTTTTGGACTATGATGAGATTGGAATTACATGATTTTTAAACAGTTTTGATGACTTAGGCTTGGTTCTATTGTTATATCATGATGTAAATCTTTATCTGTTTGAATATGATGTAACCGGATTGCACTTTAGAGTAACCATTATGATTTGCACAATGTGAATGGTCACATAATTGTCTTCTAGTGGGAAATGTATGTTTTAATGAAAGAGATTTAGTAATGACTAGGATTACGCAAAATCTTAATTTTGGTGGAATTCATTGGGTATGTGTGCTAAAAAAAATAGAAAAAAATAGAAAATCCAGAAAAAAAAAAAATATTATATGAATAAACACTTTGGCTAGTTTAGTTCTATGGCCTTTGATACTTGACTAAGTACGCTCGAGGGGATGTCTCTACACCTAGCGCCCTAAAGCCTGACGGTTTGGGAGTCGTTGGTTGAAAGCTCGCTAAGGGGTATCATTGAAAAGCCTAAGAGGAATAGACATTGCATAGTCGGGTGTAACCACGGGAATGTGGGAAAATCGCCCTCATGAGTGAATAAAAGCAGAATAAACCCCTTGTTGAGTCTTATCTTAGTTGTTACGTAGTCTTGTTAGAACTTAATTTGTTTGCTACTTTTCTTGTGTTGAAACTGTATTTTCCCTTAAAGAAGCATACTATGTGAGGTATTTCTTCTATAGTGAGTTTAATGGTTGTTAAGCACACACACACGCAACATTAATGATGACAAGTTTTGATTTGCAAAATAATATGCATTATGTCCTTGTTCTTGGTTGGATTCTCTGTGTGAAAATTCTGTAGTTTCTCTGAGGCAATTCTTGTGAATTTCAATCTGGCTGATATTTGGATTCGTTATCATGTTAGATTAGATGGATTTTTTTAGTTTATTGCATTTAATTTTGTTGTGTTGCTTGGGGACAAGAAATTGTTTAAGTTTGGGGGTATTTGATAAGTAAGTTTTATACCTACTTATCCGGTATCTATTACTTAAATTAGTTGCTTCAACCTATATTTCGTAGTTACTTTGCATGCATAGTGTGTTCATTTCTTAAATTTTATGTTATTTTGTAGGCTATGACATGACATTGGCATGAAGAAGCAAGGAAAAACAATTTAGACATCTTTTGGACTAAAATATACAAGTAAATGCAATAAGGGAATATTTCAGGGATTTTAACACCAAGTTGGATGCGTGTTCTTGGCTTGGAACTTAAATTTTATTGTAGATCTACTTCTTAGCTTTCCGGAACATCTTGAATCATCCCAATCGGAGCTAAGATGCGAGAGTTATGGACTTTTTTTATCAACAAAGATCAAAGCTTAGAGTTGTCATGCTTGCCATTTACATAACATCTACTTCAAGCCCGATTTTGATCTTGATCCGGCCGTAATATGTCAATTATCAAGGAATGAAAGTTGTATATCTCGTTGATATCTTCGATTTGATAGGGAGAAGGCCCCGTAAATCCTAGCGGATCAAAGGTTATGCCTGTTTTACCAAAGGACATCGCAGCAGAAAATAGAGCGGCGCGGGGCGCGCCAGACCAACAGATTCTTTGCTACAGTAGCACGGGGCGTGCCTAAATTGGCCTAGGAGCAACACTGGGCGCGTTAGTCGACGGGGAGAGAGTTAATTTGGGTGTTATGTTGTCCAATTTGAGCTAGAATAGGATTGTTAGTTGCCTAACTTGATAGGGTTTCCATTAGAATTATAAATACATGATTATAACTTGGATTGAGGAGGATCCCATTAGATTAGATGAGAGTAGATTAGAGCCAAAACCCTAGGTCTTATTAGATTTGGAGATTGAAGCAACTTGGAGACCATTGAAGATTCAAAGTAGGAGCAAGGAGGGAGCATCAAATCTGCAGACAATAGATTCTATCTTTTTCTCTTCTTCTATCTTTGTCTTTTAATGGTTATTTAATTGTGGATTCTTAGTATTAATTTATTAATTTGGGTGTTATATTGTCCAATTTGAGCTAGAGTAGGATTGTTAGTTGCCTAACTTGATAGGGTTTCCATTAGAATTATAAATACATGATTATAACTTGGATTGAGGAGGATTCTATTAGATTAGTTGAGAATAGATTAGAACCAAAACCCTAGATCTTATTAGATTTGGAGATTGAAGCAACTTGGAGACCATTGAAGATTCAAAGTAGGAGCAAGGAGGGAGCATCAAATCTGCAGACAATAGATTCTATCTTTTTCTCTTCTTCTATCTTTGTCTTTAAATGATTATTCAAATGTGGATTCTTAGTTTTAATTCATTAATCATGAACTAAATCTTTTTTTTAAGATTATAATGGATCGTATTACATAGTTTATTTTAGTATGCTTCTCTATTAATTATTGTGATTTTTATTGGATTGTCTATTATGATTTGTGATGAATTGCTTAATTTCCTAGCTAACAATTACCGTGATAATCTATATGAACTCGAGAGATGAATTATAGATTTAGATCTGATCATAATAACATGTGATTGTGTTTTCTGCATGGCATTGGAATACATAATTTATGTTTAGGATAGAGATATACCTATACATCGCATGTAATTAGATAAAGATCTTGTGCTTAAATTCCTTTTAATTGTAATTCACGTAGAGATATAGTGAATTAGTTAATTACGGTGTTCTTCTTAATTCTATCATCTGTGGATTTAAGTTGATTTGAGTATGATGCATTGAGAGATGGTCATATTTACTTATGTGTTCTTGATTAACAATTCAGAATAGTGAGCATAATTGATAAGAAGTGTATTAATTTAAGTGAAGCAATAAATGAAGTTGTGATCTTAAATGTCTTTTTGCAATATATTATAAAGATTAATGATTATGGAAATCCATAATTACATGAATCAATGGTTGGATTAATTAATATGGGTGTTAATTAATTAAGGAAGTGCATGATTTAATTATTTAACATAAATAAGTAAGTTAGTAATATAATAATATTATATTGACAGTTATGTGCACATGAGCAATAATACAACTATACTATATAGCGTAGTGTGACATTGTGTGACTATATAATAAGTCTTATAAAATTTTATTGTATGAGGCAATGTGATTAAATATATTGGAACTATATGTTATAAATACGTTATGGAATATCCATGTGACAATATGTATGTGGGTATATATTAAAATAAAATACCATGAGCATATTGTAAATTATTATTTTAATAAAGTGTACCAGGGTGATAAAATGTACATGGATTATATGTATGTTGCATAACATCTACTACCTTGAAATATTAAATCTTATTGTGACATTTAGTTATAATGTATGGTTGATATGTGTAACATAAGAGTGGGAATATGTAGAAGTGGGCAAGAGTGCTGAGTTGATTTATTTGTCCCAAAATGAGTGTCCAATTATCTCATTCCTCAATTACATATAAACCAAAAAGGCTAAGCCTATTTCTTCCAAGCTTCTAGCTAATGATCATGGGGGGGGGGGGGAGTGGTGTTCATGATGCAAACCAACCACTAATTACCAACTCCTCCATAACCTTCATGAAATCCTACAATCCATGGGTTTGATTCAATGGGAAAATGCAATGTCTGGTTTTGTGCTCCTCTATAAATAGCAGTTATACTTCTTCATTTCTTGTTGCTGAGAATTTTCTGATAAATTGCTAAGTAGTAGAGTGAGAGCATTCTAAGAGCTTGAGAGTTCAGTTAGAGCAAGTTCATTGCACATTACGAATGTATAATTCCATTCCTTGCTTTCCATTTCCATTTTTGTAAACAAAGTTTTAAGTTATTGAAATTCAAATGTTTGATTATGTGGAATTGGATATTATTGAGGGTGGGTAATGTTCATATAGTTGTTATATGGCCTTATGAGCATGTTTAAATTGATACCTGAGTGTTTAGGAATGAATTCGTGAGTAATTAATGTGTTTGGACTGAATAGTTGCCGAGGTTTATTGTTCTTGGCTCGAAACATTTTAATTAGTGGTAATTAGAATTAGTGTAATTAAATAATTTAATTCGTAATCTTAAATTGATTGTTTAAATAAAATTAGTTTGATTAAGAGTTAGTATTTGGTAATTTGTATTTAAAATTCCTCGTGGGAACGATACTCTACTTACACTTTATTACTTGTTGACCACGTATACTTGCGTGTTGGTGTTGCCTCCTTTTTAGTCTTAACAAAAGGACTCTAACTCATGCAAGTATACACGGGTCAACAAGTAGTACAGAGTGAGAACAATATCGATCCACAGAGAAAGGTTTTAAATATAAATTATCATACACCAATCGTATCACTATTTTTATGTGCTTAAACGAATAATTCACAATTGTAATTAATTCTAAACTCAATTAATAATTAAAAACACAATACTAATTTAATTTAATGAAATTTGGAAAGAATGAGATTATAACTTCATTTCATACTTCATCTAAATATTACCATCATGCAAGATTATACATTTATCATGGAAAATTAGCCAAGAGCACAAAAGTAGACATAACCATTTTTCAATGAATTATGACCAGTTTGCATAATCTCCACATGTGATAGAAATCATGTAATCGACAATATTACCAAAATCACTATATTTCTATGTGAAATTGCAGAAATAATGAATTAAAGCACATGCTCTTATATTACTACACACGGTGAAACAATATATTTCTATCTGATTCACGAAGTATAAAGCTAAACATCTCAGCCTCATAAACGCATGTTATTATGATTATAACCATACTCATATTTCATTTTTCAATTCCATATAAGTATACAAGGTGAATGGTGATCAAACATTCAATCAATACACTCAATCATAATAGAGAATCTGATGATAAGCATACAATCAAAAAATCAGGAAAATAATTATAGACTACATATCAAAATCCGTTAGAATCCCATAATGAAGTTTAGTTTATTTATGAACCGAAAACCATTATGGGATTGTAATAATACATGGAAATTAAATAGCACAATTGAGAGAGAAGAGAGAATTGATTAAACCCAATTACAGAATTTGTTCCAAAGTGCTGTTCCAAATCACCACTAATCTCCAGAAAATAAAATGATTATTTATTCAAAAACTAAATGTAAGAGAAGATATAGAATAATCTCAAGTTTTATCAAAATCTCTCTAGCACTAGTTCAAAAGCTAATAACCCTAATTACTTAGATGAAAACTGATAAAAAAACCAACCATCCACGTCTGGTGCCAACCAGAATAGTTTTAGATAAGACCACGCGCTCACATTTCAAATTTAAAAATTAAGTTAACAAACAACATCCGGATGATCACCTGGTAGCGTGATCTCAATATAAAGCGGCAAGCAAATTGCGATGTAAATGTGCGCGAATCTCAGTATTAGGCATACGATGTGCCTTCTTATTTTAGGCGCGGCCTCATGTGTTTGGGATTTTAATTTACAGAGGGATATGAACGGAATGGCGAGAATTGGCTTGTTTAGCAAAGACGGCCATACGCTCGTGCCCTGACTCGATGTTCTGCTGCTGCTGCTTGTTGTTCTTTTGTTTGTCCTTCATTTTGCCTTTCTACATAATGCTCATCCACTGCTTTAATTCATCATCTACCCATGTCCATCATGCGTAGTCCTTGTCAGCTCGTGTCACCATGCCAATCCACGTCTTTCTTTGCTTTAGGAGTTCAACTATAAGAAATGCTAAACAAACATAAAATGCATAAAAACATACTAAAATCTACTTGAGATGAGCATAATTCTCGTGAATTGATATCCAATAAGTAAGTATAAAACCTACTTATCAAATACCCCCAAAGTTGAACTATTGCGCCCTCATGAAATGTATACGACATTAAACAATGAAATGTAACTACATGCTATGCAACTAAATTACGATGCAAATGCGTCCCAAGTCTTTCCAGCTAAGTTGAAATTCTAATCCAATGTGCCTCAGTGAATTATCTAGATTCAAGAATAAAATGTCAAACTAAACTATAAACATAAAATCATACAATCAAATAACCCATATTTGCTATAAAGATGATGTGTGTGTGTGTGTTGTGTTCACCAAAAACTTGACTAAGGCAAAGAATACACATGTTAAACTGCTCAAAATAGAAAATTGCAGTCTAAATCAAGATCCATGTATACTAATGCAACATAAACTAATCTAACACATCAATATAAACCAAGGTTCAACAATGAGTTTAAACTGCTTTATTTTTACTCACGAGGGCAATTTTTGCTCTTTTCCGCGGTGTTTATTGCTATTTGTATTTATTTTATCACATGGCTGTGCAATGCCTCATTCCATTAGGCTAATAATGTTACCCCTTAGCGAGCTTTCAACCAACGACTCCCAGACCATAATAGACCTTAGGGCGATAGTTGTAAAGACAATCCCCTCGGGCGTACTTGCTCAAGTAACAAAGGTCCCGAAACAAGACTAGCCACGGTAGTTTTATTTTATTTTTATTATTTTTTTATTTTTTACAATAAGCATACCCATGTGTTCCCAAAGCTTGATTATCAATGCTTTTATAGCCTAAGTCCATTTTCCACACTTATATATATATATATATATATATATATAAAACACATAACTCTTATACCTGCAAGCATTTGTGAACACGTAAGTGCGAACCAAAAGCATCAAAACAGCATCTATGGATTACATCATGTAAAACTTTATAGCTAAGTTCATGTTATCCATTAAATTCAACAATCCTTCAAAATTCAGTTTCATCATTGGCTAGACTCAAACTCCACAAAGCTAGAAATTCGGGACATGCAACTAAACATATAACGAACACATATAATAATGACTAAAAACATAAAATTTATCTGCAATTATTAACTAACACATAAACATGCAAAATTTAAACTACATGCAACTACCCTACTACCCAATACCCCCAAACTTAATATATTCATTGTCCCAATGAATGAAGGTATCGGGTTAGAAGAACTCCCCTACAGATCAGCTGCACCGCCCTCTTCAGGTGGTAAATCCGGTAATGGAAATGGCACAACTGTCCCAAATTGTGGCCAATCGAGCATAGTACCCTGCTGTGCAAACGCTTCTGCTAGAGACCTTGTCAAACTATTAGCAAATGCTGCAAAGTTGTCGTACATAGCGTCAACCTTCCTCTCCAACCTTCGGAGATGTCGATCGTAAGTAGTAGCAGTGGCTTGAGTTGACGTGCCTGCTTCATTTGTCCCTGATGGCTGCTATAATGGCATAGATGATGCGAGACAAAGGATGAAACCCTTACCCCTTGGGTGTGGGGTACCTCATGCCCAATCTTTGAATTTTGCTATCGTGGCATGAGTGATATCCTGACTTGGGAATTACAGCTGTTCATCAGACCTCCTAACTCCTACTCTAGAACATAAATGAGCCACAATCGAGGCATGTGGTATACTTCCTGTAGTGCTCCCTCGCATATAAAGTAACATGTTCAGATTAATGAGATGACCAATATCAATGTATTTCCCTTTAACAATTCCCCAAAGAATGATTTCTCTCTCAATTGTAATCTCATGCTGATGAGATGATGTCATGAGTTTTGCACAAATAAAGAGATTCCAAGCCTTGGCATAATGGTTGAGAGTTGAAGCTGGGAATGTCTTAGGCTGATTAGTGCCAGGCGTGCAAGTCCATTGTGTACCCGGTATACACAAATCAGTGATAACCTCATCTAAGTCTGTCACCATTCGTTTCGCCTCAACCCAATTTATACGTCCAGTTGGAGGGTCGGGTAAATTGAAGACGCCACGAATTTCCCTTGGTCGATAGTTCACTTGAGCCCCTCAGACGAAAGAAAATCCATTCATTGTCTCCTTTGTATTTGCATAAACTCCCTTACAATGGCCATAGGTGCAGCCATTGGTGTAGAGCAAACTCTATGCCAACATTTTTCCTTGATCATCTGCACCAATTGCCCATCTTGTGTCGGTGACAGCCCCAAATCCGGGTCCCAAATCACCACGGATCTGGTATAATCATTCTATAACTATTGCGAAAGATATAAACATAAATTGTTTATACAATAAACTTTACACACTATTCCCCAAGGTCGAGTAACCTTAACTTATATACAATTCATAACTTGTCTAACACATAACATTATTATCATACAATACTATTACAAATCTAATCACACACATTAACTTTAAGCTGTAACTGTCTTTAACCTTTCCTTGTATCCGATGCAATCATCTTAATCTGCAATGTTTATCATGATATAGCAAGAGTGAGCATAAGTTTGCCCATCAAGTATAATTTATTTGAGGATATATCATGATTGAAAGAGTTTGAATAATAAGCTGGCTATAATTCAACAATATAGTTGTGAATTAACACTACAAAAAAATGGGCCTTTAGCAACAACCGATTTTCGTTGCTAAAGGTGTCAAATTTCGTTGCTAAAGGGTTTTGGCAATGACTTTACTGTCGTTGCGTCTTTCGTTGCGCAATGAGCGTTGCTAATTGCTCCGCAATGAACGTATTTTTTTCGTTGCCAAAAGTAATACATTTTGCAACGAAATTTGACTTTCGTTCAAAGACATCGATCCTTTAGAAACAAAATGTATTGTTGCAGAATAATTAAAATGTCGTTGCTAAAAACCCCATTTCATTGCAAAAGCCTGTTAATTGGCAACGAAATGAACTCTTTTTTTTTTGCAACGACCATGCATTTTCGTTGCCATTGACACCATTTTGCAACGACATTTTTCGTTGCAGTAAATTATGAAAATTGTTGCCTAAGCTTGCTTTTCGTTATGGAATATAAACTTTTTTAGCAACGATTTTCATTCTTGATTATATTATTTGGCAACAACATTATCTTTGAATCAAGAACGAAAATATTTATTCTTGGTTATTTTTCAATAGCGAACGTAAATCGATTATTAACGACATTATATGTTGCCATTTCTTTATATATGCAACGAAAGTTGATATAATTTGCAACGATAAAAATGTTACCTTTTATTTTAGTATTAGCAACAATATCCTCTCCGTTATTATTAGGTTAATTTTTTGTTGCCAAATATTATATTTTTAATGTCATTAGCAACAAAAATTTGTTGCTAAATGTATAAAAATTGTTGCTATATTAAAACTTGTTCAATGCTTTGGTAGCAATTATAGTGTATTGCTTAAATCAAATTTGACATTCTTTTTTTGTGTACGTGGTACGGCTCACCGTCCCCATAGCAAATAATGACAAAATACAAAAAACTAAAATATTATTAACTTAATAAAATCATCCACTACATAATCATTCATTATCTTTACAATTAACCATCTAAAGCTACCACAGTTCTTCAATCAAAGTATATATCTACATATAGAGAGTACACTTCATAATTAGGTGCCTTGTCTTCCGTAAGCGTAGTACGAAAATTTGATACCCCAAAGATTGTAAGGCTGGTCGTAGAAGCAGTCTTCGCACATTTAAAAATAATAGCAAGTCAAGAAAATGAAGCAAATAGGTCACCAGAGGCACTTAGTGCCAAAATCAATACACAAAGACAATAGAGTTGCTTACATTGGTACAATGTCGAGGCTTGGCTCCTATTTCATACTACTTAGAAGAATCGCCAATTTCTTGTTCAATTTGAGTGACTAAACAATAAATATGGTTGGCACATCAATGCATAATCACTCTCCAACATGGTTATAGCACTATTTGATACTTCATAACAAAGAATCAAAGAGAACACTGAAAACATACTAAGAGCATTATTTACGGCACAACCAAGAAAATTAGTTTTTCATGTAATTATTTATTAGGCAATTTAGTTAGATCACAAAATAGCTCAGTTGAGTTGTTCAACAAGCTGACTCAAAGACATCTGAGTTAAATGCAAGAGAATATACTTACTTTTTTGATATTGTTGAGGTAGAAAGTAAATCCCTGATTTGTTCATTGTAAACTTCAAGGACGATAACAGATATGTGGAACGTAAAAGTCTCTTTCCGTTCCTCGACCACTTTAAATAAATTCTCCAAATAAAGTTCTATAATTGACTCCTCGATTCTGTTCAGTGCCCTCCATGGTAAAAGTCTTTCCCGCCCTTGTTTTCCCATATGCAAATATGCAAACATTGTAGCCATCTAACACTGAGACCACCATGGGTGAAGCATCCGCAAAAACATCAACTAGTACAGAAAATAAAAATAAAAAAACTCTAAATTTTGTGATCTATATAGTACAGCAGTAAATTAGTAGTATAGTACTGCTTATAGTCATTCTCAAACTAATACACATCTACATTCTCAAACTAATACACATCCACTACTAGAAAATATACCTTAATGATATTGGTAACTAACTAACTAACTAACTAATCGGTCTCTTTAACTTGGTAAGTTTACCTTTGTAAAAGGTAGTTGATCAATAAGATAATCTACTAATCTAGTCTGTCTATATTAATGGAACCCTACTATAAGGGTGGTTATAGAACTTAGTAAAAAATAGTGCAAGAATGGATATTTTTTTTAAGAGAAATTTAATATACCTCATCCTCACTGAATCTACCAGTATTGCATATCCTCTCGAAAAGTTCTCCTCCAGTTGGCATATTCCATGACAATGGCTAGATCACGTTAGCGTTAGCAACACACCGCACAAACCATTAGTACCGTTATGATTTAACGGTTTATGCATTGCTTTTTTGTGAGGCAAAATACCAAATGGAACATAGTACTACTCTTTTCTCGTAACAAGCGAGGAGATTAATGACTAGAGGTATCTGAGATTATAATTTTTTTACAAGAAGTGACACCACTCAAATGATATAAAAAGTGAGCCATCCATTTCTTTACTTGATGGCACTATTTAAATGTAATCTGAATAAAATCATAAGGTTTAAAATTATATTAGTAGTCATGAAATAGAAAATGTTATCTTTTCTTCTTTACAATCGGACTAACTTTTGATATTGCCTCGTCATGCTACTTTAGAAAGCATATATATCATATGAAGAAAACTCAAGCAATCAAATTGCAAATTTGGCATCTTCTTCATGGAATCCAATTGATCATCAAAGTGAGAAAGACACAAAAGGTTAAAAGATGCTATGTTCATTAATAGTAGATATACTACCTCTTTAAACCTAATTATATTGGGGTGCTTCAATAACCTGTGATTCATGATCTCCTCTCTGTATATGATTGACAATCTTTGGGAGAAATCTCTTACAAGGTTACCATTAGTATTGGTGAGAAATCAAAATCGACAACCACAAGGAACATGGTTTCAATGCGCAAAATATAAAATGTTAATTGCGTGTGATGTCCCATGGAGATCAAATAAATGTGTTTGCCACCATCACATGCTCTTTTTTTTCCTAGTTGATGCCTGTAAGTTGTCATAACATGAGCTCAATTTATCCCTTCAAAAGAATAAAAATAGAGGCCACAATTTGTATCCTGGATATCATATGACTTTACTTGATTGCCCCGTAAATGATAAAGAGTTATCAACTTACTTCGATTACAAACTAACAAAGGAAGTTGCTAATTTCTTTAGTTGATAACAGTTGCAGGGGGTTGGCATCAATGGACAGAAGATTTCAAAGGCATGTTTAGTCAAATGGAGTTATATAAACCCTCCAAATGGCTTTCTTGAATATATGCACCATGGTATGAGCAAGAAGATTATTTAAAGCTTTCCCATTCTAAAAAATAACTCAATACAAGTTATCATCATCTCAAGTTCACAACAGATAATTATTGTGTTTTTATTATTTATTTATTTTGATAATTTTACTTTACCAGGCAACCAAACAGAGAAACAGATTCTACGAGCAACAAACAGCCATCACATGCACAGAAAATAAACAAAACTGAAAATTTATTGAGCAAGAAGTAGGAGCAGATAAAAGAGAGCAGGTGTGGTGTTAGTGGCTCACGTTATGGTCTCTCCTTTATCCAGCACCACAAAATTGTTCCGAGTAAAGAAAGAAAGAATTTCCCCTGCCACCTGATTAGGCGCTTTCTTCCCTTCCCCTTCTCCTATAAACGTCTTCTGCACAACCTGAATTCACACACCACAAAGCACAAAATCCCCATATTACTATTTCAACCGTCTAAAAAATCCTTAAATTAAAACATAAATATAATTCCAAATTTCAGTATACACTACTACAAAACAGTAAATAGACAACGCGGAAAAAACGTTGTGGTTTCAGTCAGAAAAACTTATTGGTTAAGGGTGTTGTCTATTTGACACCCTTACACAACATTTTAAAAATGTTGTAGTTAAGCACGATACACAACATTTTTTAGGAAAAAAACGTTGTAGACTTTTTTTTCAAAAATTAGCAGATGCTTAAAAACGTTGTAAAAGGTATGATTCCACAACGGTTTTTGGATAAAAATGTTGTTGTTTAGTATATCAGACAACGTTTTGGCACATTTACACAACGTTTTAAAAATGTTGTAGATTAAAAAAAAGGAAAAAAAGGTTGTAGTTCACCTACATTACCAATGCACCTGCAATATGCTAATGCCATGAAATTTATATCTGCTCCGTATATTAAGAACAATGAATACCATGAAGTACATTTAAATACTAGCGTAGTGCTCATATTGACAATGTCCAAACTACATAGTATTCAACCTCTAATATAGTGGACCTCAAGGTACCTAGCTGAGTAATACCTTCTGCATGTCAGTAAGCCTTTTTTTCAATAATTTCACAATACACCAAAATTCACTGCAGTAGTCAGAAGATAACATGAGCCTTTACATCCAACAACCCAAGAAATTCTCACACAATCCTATGCTCTATATATAAATTCAGCACCTGCAAGAGTTTTGAGTAAAAACACTGTTACCATCTTGAGAAAAAAGATGAAACTGACTGAAATGCTTAAAGTTTCAATCTTTATTCAATAATCCTTGAAATTTTGAATCAAATGATAAGCTTGTGAATGTGAAAAGAATAAACCACAACGAACAAGGAAAACAAACCAGAAGACCCAATTTATGCTCTAACTTCTAAACCAGTATAAAATATCACTACAGTGTATAAGAATCATAAACTATAGACTTCAAATAAAAATACAACTGACCTCATCATCACTGTCATAGAGACAGCATCTCAACAAAATAAAAATGCAAGGCTGCATGGGAGAAATGGACAAAGTCAACACGAAATATATTTATTTCTCACCATTTATACTACTAATTGAAGTTAAAGATGACATTTTTTTGATTGGGAAATCGCATTAGTAATACTAAAACTATCATTACTGAATTCAAACTACCTGTGGTAAATCTTTTCTTCTGGCCACCAGAGATGCCTCTTTTCATTACGTCTCCAACAAGTACGTCAGCGCATATGTCAAGACCAAGAATCTGCAAAGACATGTGAACAATGGCAATATCTTACAGGCTAGAACTCACAACTAGAACTCAAAGGTTATCAATGGATAATGCATTGTCAAAATAAGAAATTAAGCTCGAGATCAGCTGAAAAGAATTACTTTTAAAATGTAATCAGTCTGAAGAGTTTCCTTTTGTCCTTCAATAGAAATTGCCTGAAAATGTTAGCAGAGTTAAAGCATCTTTAGACTTGAGCTTCCCAACAGCATAGAGATGATCAATAATCTTTTTTTTTGGTGATAAGTCAGAGCTTATCAACGATCCTGTGAATAAGCTATTGCATTAGCAAAACCCTGCAGAGACCTATTGAAGTCAACATTGTGCTAGATAAAGGTATCTAGCATTATCATTGAGTATCTAAATCTCTGGTACATGAAGTCTTACTTCAAAGTTAAGGTTGCCTTCCAATTTGGGTATCAGATTAAGCTTTACCGCATTTCCTGACCAGATTGACTAATAAATCATAACTATTGATTAATCATTTTAAAGGCAGAAGAAGTATTATGTAATTTTACTGATGGCCAAGTAGTTATAGTTTTAAGATTATTCTTTCTTCAAGTCTGTACCATGGTCATTCAAAGAAGCACATGGGATGCTAATTTCTTAGTTTTGGTTGGGTCTGTGTTTGATAGAATTATTATCTCGCAAGAAATACTTTCACATATGTTTCAATTTTGCAAGTTACATGTTCCCAACAATAATTTCTTGAGACTATTTCCAACAATCAAGTAATAATTCTACTTGAAACAACCACGGTAGAAGTCCTTGAGGATATCCGTAAGGAAACAAAGGCTACATAGTAGTAATTCATACTAGATTTGGATTGTTTAAAGACTGACAGATTCTATCCATCGTGAGAGGCAGGTCTCATAACTCCGAAGTTTGGACGGGAAGAGCAAGAGAGAGATGATAATACCTTCATGTAAGTATCTATATACGGATGCGGAACAACTCATGCCTCTTTCTCCCTTCTTCCGACCTCAATCATCGTCTCTATGAAAGTAAAAAAAAATTACGTCAATTACGGTACTAGAATATAATAATAAAGATTCCAAACAAATTATAGTTTCTTCTGTGATCAAAGCAGAATACTTTCGACTTCCAATACTACGACAGCGGGCTAAAAATCAAGTGTTTCTCTAATGGACTTCTCAGGGATATGTTGATCATTTTGGCTTATATAAGCGAGATGTTTTTCGGGGTACAAACTCTTCAAGTTTGTATCCATTGTAAGAAATTTCCCCAATAACTTGTCGAGAGAAGGGCAGACAGACAAACTTATGAAAAGAAGTTGGATTTTATTAAAATCATACCTGCATTATAATCAAATTAGAACTCAAAACTCCAGTAGGAAGTTTACAATATACTTAAAGTATAATATACTTAATGTTGAGGTGAGATTCGATTAAAAAGGTAAATATGCATGTATTTGGAATGCTTTTGTGTGGGAGAAAGGACGGTGTGCACAATTGCAAAGTTAACAACAAATAACTATCTATTTAGCCAAGAGAGCCTGACTCTTTCTAGGCTAAAATTGTAAGTTAATTAATCGGTTTTTTAATTGCTCGAGCACTTCCGATTTGCACTTCTGATTTAAACTAGTGTGCTCATGATACCTTTGCAACAAGATGGTGGCATTTTCACATTTGATATTTATGTTTCTTTGAAACAAGTAACCAATTAGTAATGGTAGGCAAGCTCAAGTAAGCCATATCTCTATATTGGAAATGCTATTGACATAATGAATACTCTCAACAAACTGATGTCTCACTAAATCAATCAGATTTAAGAAGATTCCACACAAAAAAAGAATTAAAGAAATATATACATCAAATAAACAAACCACCAACAAAATAAACAAATCATCAACAAAAAAGTCCTAAACAAGTAAACAATAAACAACCATATAAATCGACATAAATAGAGATAAATGAATTGACTAAATCTCAAAATAAACTTAAAATTACCTAAGAAAATTTTTGATTCTGGAGTTGGAGACTTGGAGTCGGTGACTTACGAATGGAGATTGAAGACTTACGAATGGAGATCGGTAACTTACGAAGGGAGATTGAAAGACAAAGCTTTGAGATGGATGGAGTCAAAGGTTCGAGATGAAGAGATGGAGAGATCGGCGACTTACTGAGTCACAAAGGTTCGAGATGGAGAGATTTCAGTCAGATTTGGGAATAGAGAAGGTACGATCTGGCAGGCGTGAAGCTTAAAGCAAAAGAGTAAAGCAAAGATAAAGACTTGAAGCGAGAAAAGCGAAAAGTAATATATGAATAATATTATTAAATAAAGCACAGTACAGGATTCGGTTGATTACTATACCAATGAAACCAAATCTCCTAAAATTTAATCTTAGAAAATCCGGTATGAGATGGAGTTCTGAAGCCGGTAATCCCAGAATCGTTAACTTTTATCTTACCGAACCGATCGGATTAAACAAGTTCAATTTCCTAAAATTGAAAATACCATTTTTTTTTAACACCCCTAATAGAAACCCTCTTGCATTTAATTTTATTCATATTAATATTAGATCCACAATAATAATTTCATTTGGATCGCCATAGAGCCAAAGCCCAACATGGTATCATCAAATTTTGATGTATATTTATTTAATATTAATGATATAATTATTATAAATAAAATTATTAATTATAAGTTTTATTTTATTTTAATCCAATCCACGATCCTCCTCCGTGTCTTAAGCAAACATTAAGAAGAAGAAGATCTAGATCTAGATATCTTTTCGGGTTTATAGCAAAAGATAAAAGTTGTGTAATTGTAACTATAAGTCTATAACGAGAAAAAAAAATGAATTTTAAAGTAAAGTTTATTAATAAATGAATGTTAATTTTATTATTTTAATAAATATAATGATTAATGTTTTAAATTATAATTCAAGTTTTTAGGTTTTGAAATATTAAATTTTAAAAGCGAATACTATAATTACAACTATAGCTAGAATAAGAAAAAAATGAGTTTTAAAGTATAGTATTAATGAATGAATATTAATTTATTTATTTTAATAAATACAATAATCAATAATCTAAATTAAAATTCAAATAACTTTTCATCATTTTGAAATTCTAAATTTTAATTTTAAAATAAATGCTCTAATTTATTTGTATAGTCCGCCAAAACTATGTCATTTTGGCGATTTTTTTATTTATTAAAAAAAGCGACTTGTCTCCTCCCAAATCGGAAATCAAAACAAATATGCCAAAGCAACTTGATTTTGAAAGATCATGCACAAATAGAATATACACGGCTATATATATATATATGGGCCCCCATTCTTGGCAATCGGTTGTCACAGGTACTATTTCAACAACCAAAATCTATACCATTGATCGCAACATTGGATAACACAAATTGAAATAGATTTCCCCTTGCCACTACAGGTTGTAGCGACACGAGAAATTACTCGTTTGTCCCTCATTTGCTCATGTGCTACACTGTCTACCGCTACAAGTTATGACGGTAGTTTAGTTAACTAATAAATTAGAATGACTTAGTGGTAGCTTAATGGCCCAATAACCCATAGGTTTTATGTTCGAAACATAGTTGTGATATTTTTACTTCTTATGTTATATTTTTTGTGTATTATATAAATTCTATTACCATCTATATATATATACTCATCTTAAATCTCCACATTAAACTAAATATATATAAAGTAACTATGAATATTTATATAACGTAACTATGAATATTTTAATATATGAGCAAGGATCAAGAGCATTCCAAAACGACGTATTTTTAATAAAGGAGTGCTATTTAAGGAGGAATGCTAGATAAGAGGAATGCTCTTGATCCTTCTCTCTCTCTCTCTCTCTCTCTCTCTCTATATATATATATATATATATATATATATATATTTATAAATTTATCTCTAAATATTCATATAAATTTATCTTTAAAATTTATAAACAAATATTTATTTATAAATATTTCATTTAAAATTTATAAAATTTAGGTATGAATATTTAGAGATAAATTTATAAATATTTATATGAATATTTGTTTACATATATATATTTATATATAAAAATATTCATAGTTACTTTATATATATTTAGTTTAATGTTGAGATTTGTTTAGTATTTTATTTAATTTGACAAGAAATTTTGAAAAGAATGTGTGTGTGTGTGTGTGTGTGTGTGTATATATATATATATATATATATATACATATCGAAGAGAATAAATTTAAAAATATTGGAGACTACAAGCTATAGCGTTAGTTTAGTTAACTAATAAATTAGAATGACTCAGTGTTAGCTTAAGACCCAATAACCCATAGGTCTTAGGTTCAAAACTTAGTTGTGATATTTTTTCTTCTTATGTTATATTTTTTGTGTATTAGATAAATTCTATTACCATCTATATATATAGATACCTATCTTAAATCTCCACATTAAACTAAATATATATAAAGTAACTATGAATATTTATATAACGTAACTATAAATATTTTAATATATATATATATATATATATATATATATATATTTATCTTTAAATATTCATATAAATATTTATAAACAAATATTCATATAAATTTATCTTTAAAATTTATAAACAAATATTTATTTATAAATTTATAAATATTTCATCTAAACTTTAGATATGAATATTTTTTATAAATATTTATATGAATATTTGTTTACATATATATATATATATATATATATTTGATCAGTATTTTTTTAATTAGTATTTTTAGTATTTGATGTAAATATGTAATTAGTATTTTTAGTATTTTAGTGTCGGGTAACTAATTTTATAATAAAAATTCCTTATAACTTAGTTGGTTTGAACATTTGTTTAAGGAGATTGAGAGGTCTAGAGTTCAATTCTCAGGGAGAGCATTATTTTATTTTATTTTTTAAAAAGCCCACGGGTCGGCCCAGGCTTTTTTATTATTAGTACTATTATAATTATATTTATAATTATAATTATAATAATAATAATAATTAATAATAATAATAATAGTAATAGGAATAATAATAGTAATTATAATAATGATTAATAATAACAATAATAATAGTAGTAGTTATAATAATAGTAATAATTATTATAATTAATACTACCAATTATAATTATAATTATAATTATTATTATTATTATTATAGTAATAATAATAACAACAATAATAATAGTAACAATAATAATTATTATAATAATAGTAAACAACAACAACAACAACAACAACAATAACAATAACAATAATAATAATAATAATAATAGAAATTATAATAATAGTAATAATTATAATTATTATAATAATAAAATTAATAATTATAAGATTAGTAATAATTATTCTAATAATAATAATAAAAAAATTAATAATAATAGTAATAATAATAATAATAGTAAATATAATAATAATTATAATAATAGTAATAGTAATAATAAAAAAAAGATAGCACATGAAGCATGAATTTTTTTTTAATAATGACTTATAAGTAAAAAAAAGTTAAAATTTAAGTTATTGTCAAACACTAAATAATAACAAATGACTTATAACTTAGTTTAACCAACTTATATGTCATTGCCAAACACCCTCTAATACAAGATATAAAGAGAAATTAATATTTGATTATAAAAAAAATACAAGTCAAGAAAAAGGAGAATTTGAAAAATGGGAGTTAAAAAAAACTTACACACCATTGGTGCAACTTTATTATTATTGTTATTGTTATTATTATTATTATTATTATTATTATTATTATTATTATTATTATTATTATTATTATTATTATTATATAACTTCTTGAGATTATATTAATGGTTTGTAGGGAAGGAGAAGAAAGAAATATATGGGGGAAATCTCATGTTTTGATATAAATATTAATCATTGCAAGATATTAATAGATAACTTGTGTTGCTCCAGTGGTCAAATGACCAAAGTTCCAAATGATAGATCACATGTTCGAATATGTTTCGCATTTGGATATAATTTTTAAATACTAAATATGAATATTTTTTCACAATTCTCTGAATACCGAATATGGTCTTACAAAAACATGCTTATTGGGATTATCTTAATTTAAGGCAACATTTTAATAGTCGTTGCAAAAAGTTGTATAAGATATGCAGCAAAAAAAATTTCGTTGCCCATGTGGCCCCTAATGAATCTCGGTTCCACCGACCCGTTTAAGAGTGTCACATCACTGGGTCAATGTGCAAACCTTTTCTCGGTTGTGTTGGTACAACCATTTAAAAAACCAACTGGAGACTCTTAACAGTCCATCGTCGACATTATACATGTCGGACCTTTTTCACTTGTTTTTTCAAACAAATCTCACCTAACATGAGAACACCAAAGAACAAGTAACGAAAAGGGACATCTAAAAATCCCGACGTCGACAAGTAATACCAGGGTTTGTCGTGATACACCAAAATTGACTAACCAATATCAGTCTATATATATATACTGTATATATTTATAACACTAAAAAATAATATTATATTTAATATATTATTATTATTCTCATTCATAGCTCAAAATCCAAAATTAGTGTTTGGATTTAATAACCGATTTATCTTTTATATATAACATTATTAATTAAGTTAAAATAATTAACTTAAATAATCTGAACAAAATTCATATAATAAAATAATAATTATTATAATAATTCTATAATCATTTCATATATTATTTAAATAATACAACAATCATATTTTCATGGAAAATAAATAATAAAAACTTTTCTACTATAAAATTAATTATTATAAGAATATACTTTATAATGATCAATAATTCTAAAATAAAATTATTTGAAATTATTCATGTAATAAATAAATTTTATTTATCACATATATACATACACATTACCTGGCATATATTTCCATCATTAAAATATAAAAAAAATTTATATTCAAAATTTCTCATTTATTTATATAGAAAATATCAGGTTATTACAGTAACAGTATTGCATATTAATGTTATTGTAAGTCAAATAAGTTATGAAATGTGTATAAGTTAAGGTTACTCGACCTTGGGGAATAGTGTGTAAAGTTTATTGTATAAATAATTTATGTTTATATCTTTCGCAATAGTTATAGACTGATTGAACCAGATCCGTGGTGATTTAAGACCCGGATTTGGATCACACATCACTGATTAGTATCGAGTCATGAGGTTATGAACCTTAGGTAGGAATACCTGAGACTAATAATCGCAGTGATTAGGATAAGTACTAACTCAAATAGAGTTAGTGTGTCAGTAAGATTCAAAGACGAATCTCGGCGGGTTATAAAAGATACAGAGTTCCCTAACTCTGATAATAAAGTTGAACAATAGTGGTGAATAGATAGAGTCTAAAAGAATAAAAGTACAGAGATATAAGATCGTAAAACAAAACGATCAAGACATAGAAATGAATCGTAATGTATACGAAGAGATCACCCCGTGGTCTGATAAGGTTATAGTATGGAGAAGGATCAGGTGAATGATTGAAAAGTTTACAACAAGATTGCTGTGTGACTATGAATGAGTACGAATTCAGGAAAGGATTATGAATACGGATTAAATGAAATTCGTATTGAGAAGGAAGTTAGAATTAAGTGGGAATTTCAATTAAGGACTCTTGCCAGCAACTAAGTTGTATGATTCTTCATATGGGAGCTGAATTGTATTTGGTGTAACAACCATTTAGTTTCTTGCACTGATAATCATTGAAATGTCCGTGTCACGCTATTTGCTATATACCTGTTGAGAAGGTGATTCTTTTCTCAGGTGTATAACAGATAGATAGGTTATATTTAGAGAATATCAGGTTAAGTACGAGTTTTTAAAACTCATACTTATGGTACGTTCGTGACTCATGCTTATATGAAATGTTTATGAACCCCTCAGCGAATGGACGCCAAAGGTCTGACTAGGACAAGTTCTTAAACTCATATGATTATGGAAAGTTCCTGAACTCTTGAGTGTGGTTTGACGAACTGGGTAGAACTATGTGTAAACGGAATATTAAGGATTATAGGAACAAATATATTTCTAAGCAATTGATTATTAGTGGAGACATAAGTTTTTCAAATCTCCTAGTTGTGAAAAATTTCAAAATTTTTGACATCAAGCTAAATACGCACTATGTGCCTTTTTGAAGATGATTTTTTTATTATTTTTATTCAGCTCTTGGTGACCATTGTGTATGCGTGGACTTCGGGCCACCAACACAATCGTTACCTGTTGAGATGATAAAACAAATTTGAAATGAATTTTTAAACGGTTTAAAGAATAGTCTACGCTACTTATTTCAGCTAGATGATAATGATTTGAAATACCAAAATATATTTTATTTATCACTTATGTACCATGTAACCTGGTGCAGAGATGATAAAAAGTTGATGGAGTTGTAAATACAGGAATACTTAGTGTTGAATTTGATCCAAAATCGTTGTTCCACTATGGTATGATGTGTTATGACAAAGTCACTAGATGACGGCATCCTCAAATGGACGGTTAATACATCACGACATCATGGCAAAAATTTTAAACTATTTTAAAATTTTAATTTACAAACGACGTTTGGCTACACACATTCGTAATTCGATTGAAGTTGATTATTGATATGAGTCTAAGCTATTTGATTCGGCTAGACCAACGTTTATGAAAATTCTAAGTGTTCTTTGAAAATTTCCTGAACCAAATTATTTTGGTGCGGAATTCGATAAGACTGAGGTAAAAATTTTGTGCTACGGCATAGCGATGATTTGAAAGCTTGATTCGACCAAAGAAGATTTAATAAACTGAGGGCATACGGGCTAATTACCCACTACTATAAAGTAAGTTATGACGGTTTGCGGACGAACTTCCATAAAAACCTTTGCGAAAATGACAAACAATAGTCTGTATAACCCCTCAACACAATTTCAAAATTTTTACTCTTGTGAGGAATGTATTTGGTAGCATGTGATGATGAGAATGAATGGTGTATGGTGTAAGGTGTAAGGTAAATTTCGGGGACAAAATTTTTAGAAGAAGGGGTGAGTTACAACCCAAGAATTTGAATATTTATAAAATCTTAAAATATTGAATTAAGGTTAATAATAAACCTAGACAGAAAATAAGTGAATGGATTTGAGATTTTCGAGAAGGAATTCTATGGATTTAAAATTTCTATGATGAATTATTCAGGATTAAGGGTATACGTGACTATATTATGTGCATATAGTTTGATATGTGTACATGATGTGGTTAAGGATCAAGGGTTGACCAGATAACCTATATCGGTGGCCAACCCTAATAGTATATTAATAACGTCAACGTTCAGTTAGAAAATTCTTACGAATTATAAGAAACCCTAAAACCGATTCTGGAAACCCTAACTTCCGTTTCGGGAATTCAAAACCCAAATTAGGAATATGAAACCCCTGTTTGAGAATGCAAATGCTAGTATAAGGTTTAAACGTTATTAATAATAACCTAATTAGGGATAACCCTAATTGATTTAGAAAACCCTAATTGATTTAGAAAATCCTAATTTCTAGATTAGAAACCCTAATTTATAATTAGGGAAAACCTAATTGTTAATTTAATAATTGTAATGTTAATTAGGAAACATTAATCCTAATTTTCAAGTTATAAGTAATTAGAAAACCCTAATCTAATTAGGAAACTTAAAATTTAAATTAGAAAGATTACTTTTCTATTTAAAACCCTAATTCTTGGGTTATAAACCCTAATGACCAATTTTGACCCTAACTGCTAAATTAACAATTAGGAAATAATAATCCTAATTAGCAAGATTAAATTTATGATTAGAAAATCTTAATATAATTATAGAATCCTAATTCAGTGTATATCAGGTATACACCTCAGCCAAGTCATTTCATCCAACTTATAAGTAATTTAAGAGAGAGAAAATTGTTTAACAAGCTTTATTTGGCCACAAACACTCAACCATGCCATCCTCTCTCTAGACCTATGAAAAATAATAAGTGAATCAGTCCTTAATATGATCCATAGCAAGCCTAGATCAGATCATAAGGATCATATTCAAGATCAAGCATCAAAGTGGTATAAACCCTAATTTTAGAAATACTTAGATTTGATGTTAGATGTTATGATTTGTTGTTTAATGTTGTGTAATAAGATGTCTTTTAGTGACCTGGGTTGTTAAATCCCAGATCCCATCAAAGTGCTCGAAATGGCATTTTTGGAAATCTGGAAAAATAGTGAAAAGTGGCCTGACAGTCGAATGTCAGGGCCTCTAGATCTTTGTATGTTAATGGTTTAGTGTGTTTTAAGTTATAGACTTGTTCTTTGCCATCAGGAAAGTAGACTGGAAGTAGAATCACATCCATACCATGTCTAGATCTCAAGATATTAAGGGTCAAAGGTCATTGACTGACCATGACTGTGATGCCCCCAAAATAGGTATACATCACCTATTCTGAGTCGTCAAATATATGGTATGTGGAATACAAATACAAATTAATTATACAACCGTGCCGTAAAGTCACGACAAAACATAAGTATGAGTTTTAATACAAATATTTTCGTCCTGATAATATTCAAACTCAAATTCAATATTATTACATTTATTTTCCACTATTTCACCGAATAATGAGGACTACTAATGCTATCATCTCGTCCGTTACTCCGTTCTCGACTAGTCCCTTACGTTCTCATTTCAAGAGAACAATAAAAGTAAAAGGGTGAGCTCAACTAGCATGATGGGAAATATTATAACTAAGATAATGCGAGAATATATTATAGTTAGCCTTCAACAATGTTAAATCGATACAATATAACAACCATCAAGTTTAAGCGCATGAACAGTAATCCATTAAAAGAGTCAAATAGAGAATAAAATCTACTATCTTTTATGATTTAAAAGGTTTTTCATCACTTTTATCATTTGGGACTCAACTTAATAAATAATCCACATCATTGAATCACCTTTGACCACGCCCAAGGATATTCTTTAGTATCACGACCACAATTATCCATGCGATGACGGGCCAAGAATATTTGTGTATTCAATAATGGTTATGATCATGCCAACAATCGTCCATCAATGCACTACAGACAATGAGGACTTTTATCACATCATTTGTAACATTACGGTCATGATTACAAGAATAATCCTCGGGTCATAATCACACCAAGTCCATCTATGCACTATAGGCCACAGATGACTTTCAACAAAATATAAACATGAGGATGATGACAATGATATAAGAATTCAATAAAACAAGTTTAAGAATTATTTTATCTAAGAACTAATAGCGTCCAAATTGTTAACATGATACTGCTTTGTAGAGTAAAATTCAAGAATGCTCAGAAGAATATTTCCATGAAAAGATACTAGATGAAGCGCAAATATTAAGGATATTCCACTAATTTCATGGAGTATAGAAGTCAAAACTTTAACCAATTTGAGTATAATAAGGAATCGAATAACAAAAGAAATCACCGGGCATGCGATAGGCCGCACTTACAGGCGAAGTTATTCCAATGTAATAATAAATAACGAAATTAGTCCCACGTAAAACGCATGCAGGGCGGATATTCCAACAAAATAATAAAAGACGGAATCAGTCGGTAAAAAGAAACGATGCGAGGATATTCCAATAAAATAATAAAGACGGAACCAGTCCGGCGTAGAACGTCTGAGACAGGATGTTCCAACATAATAATAAAGAGGCGGAACCGAGGTCCGTGAGAACGCACTTGGACATGATGTTGTTCCAAGAATGATAAAGAATGGAATAATGAAGAATTTCACCAAGTATAGGGTAGTTCAGCGATACAAAAGTTATTCCAACAGAATAATAAAGAATGGAATAATGTAAGTTCTCTTCATAGATAAGAAAGAAATAATACTCCCTACCTTAGAAAAACTGGATGCTGGAATACTGAGGTAGCATACTTCTCTTCTTCTTTCTATAATTTCTCTCTATAATAATCGCTCTAAAGCTTTTGTGAATTGGTGAGAAATGAAGGAAGAATGAGCTTCTATTTACAGAAAAATATAGTTTCGATAATTGCACGTTTTGGGGCTCAAACAATTACAGTACAATACCTCCAACTTTTCCTTTATTTGTAATTTAGTCATGGAAGTATTATCAAACTTGCACCACCTCCCCTAATAGTAAATAATGTGATTCAATAGTAAATTATGTGAATCAATAGTTCTAGACATGTGAAAATATGAATTACGATTATAGTACCTCCATCTATACCTCCATTTTTTAACTTAGTCATGCAAGTATTATCAATCTTGCACCAACTCCCCTAATAGTAACAAGAATGTGAAACAATAGTATACACATGTGAACAAATAGTTATAATCATGTGAAATAATAGCAATCAATTGCTCATTTATCCCAAGTTAAATACCCGATTGGTCAATATAACCTCCGGACATCAATTATTATCGAAATAATTGTCGATTTTCACTAACACAAATAATTCCAAACAATGAAACCATTTTTATCAAAATATAAATTTTGAAATTTTGAAGTTTGACTTTTTCAGAAAAAAGTCAGCTGTTAACTTTTGACCAAATAGTGAATTTCGGAAAATTTTGTGTTTATAGACTATTTTTACTAATTTCATTGTTAGGACTCAAATATCACGTCAAAGCGTCTCCAAATTCATCTCCGAACACAACTTCAATTTTAATAACATTCATCATTAATATTATAACTCACAATATTTATCAACCAGTCGCCCCAGAAAGAGGGGCTTTCCAATAAGGATTTCTCCCTATTAGCGGCAATTAAAGCGACCAAACCTTCCTCGATGAGAACTTACAGACATTGTAAATATTGCAATTTAATAATATGAATAACTTTGTCGTCTCAATTATTGATTTAATAAAATAACATATTATGTAGATGATACTATGACAATAATCGAATCAATAATATGAGAGATATGATGCACGGCCAATTCTTTGTAGCAATAATTGAGTATAAGCGAGTGATTTCTCACGTAAGCATCAATAATCAATACCGAGCGCTACTATTCAACCACGCGTAGACATCTTGTACTTTTACTACTGGGTAGTTCAACAGATTAACGGTAAAATTTTCGTAGTTATTTTTATAAAATATAATTACATATGTTTTCTAACTACGACAATACTTCCGTTAATAGGTTCCATTAATGATTGTAAAATTGCATGCGAATATTCCCCACAAAAAAGAATATTCCTCGACCAATCGAATATTTTATAACAACTTGCATACTTTGAAAAATTTATAAATACTACCCACAACTATAACATTATATCAAATCCACACCATAATATTAAAAAAAATATTTGGATAAATTTAAATCTTTATTCATAAAATCTGGGGTTTCACAATGACCAACTAAGTTTCTAGGCAACCCAGAAACCCAGATTGGTCTGACAATGTTTTGCAAGCCTTTGATCTTGCTACTGGTAAAGAGTTTGGACATGTTGTTGTATTATATTTGTAGACTGACATGTAGGTTACATGATCATGCATCTAGAACACTTAGATCTTACATATAATTCAAGATATTTCTGGTCAAAGTATCGTTGACCATCTAATTTGTCAAATTTCTGGAAAACCCAAAAACCTTCAAGACCCGTATTTCTGACAAGGTTTGACTGGCTTTAATCTTGTGATTTAGTTGTTGTTATGATGATCTGATGAAATAGAAATGTACACTGACATGAGTTCTACAAGATTCAACCATTATATTACACAAAACAAATACAGAACCAAAGATATAAGGATTCAAAGCAACTAACTCTAACTGTTCTTCATTTCTGGAAAACCCAGAAATGAAGAACAGCTTCTGACAATGATTTCTGGAGCCCAGATCTGGCTGAAATGTTGTTGTATGATCATGAACTTAGTATGTAGTTGTATTATTACACTTATACTACCACTTTAACTCTTCTTCAGGCCTAGAAAACACTTAGATCATAGATCAAATACTGGTCAAACTAGGGTCCTTGTTAACTGACATGAGCGTTCTGGGCATCTCAAGAACAGGCCAAGAACACCTATAGCGACGATTCTGTCACTATAGGGCCCTTTTATTAATAATTAATTTTTGAAAATTATTATTTTAATTAATAAATAGATAAAAATGGGTTTTAATTATTAAAATACAAAATAAACTCCTAAAAATTATTTTAAAGCCTAAAAATTAGTTTTTAACTATTTTGAGTATATTTCATAAATATTTAATATTTTTGGTATTTAATTTATTTAATTATAATATTAAATAAATTATTTAAAAATTATATAAATATGATTTTATGGTATTAAAATACTTTCATATATTATGAATATATTATAATATTATGTTATGATTTTCATTAATATTTAGTATTAAATAAATATTAATGATAAAGGAATTAATTGATATTTAATTCATTTAAATCGTTATTCATGATTAAAATTCATGATAAATGATAATAATTATCTGAAAATTATTACGAGCTTACGAAAAATATTTTGACTGTTAATAAATTATCTTAGACAATGGTTAAGTGTTTAGATAGAGTTTAATTGAACTTATACTCAATATTTATCCGACTAGACCGTCGGGATGTTAGAATTTTGCCGAACTCGACTCAGACTGTAAAAGTTTGACTTGAGGTTAGGTTATATGTGTTGTATAGACTGATAGGGTTATGTGATAATATGTTTAGATTATTTTATATATTGTGATGATATAATTCTAACTTAGTAATCGATATTATTAATATTAGGTTCAGACAAAACTTATTAAATTGTATAGCGGTAATCAACGGTTCAGGCAAGTCTTTCTTTAACTCGACCTCGAGTTGTATTATTTAATTATATTTATGGTTAATCATTTCTGATTTTCATATCTAAGAATTATTAAATTGCACCCAGTGCGTATGCCATGTATTCATTAGGTATGAAATGATGATCACCTTCATTACCATTCGATCAAGATATATTTATTCATGTTAAATGCTTGTTCAGTCATAAAACTTGTTCCTGCTAGTTCACAATTATATTGTTGAATTCTAGCCAGCTTATTATTCAAATTCTTTCAATCATGATATATCCTTAAATAAACTTATACTTGCTGAGCAAACTTATGCTCACCCTTGCTATATCATGATAAATATTGCAGATTAAGACGAATACGTCGGATACAAGGAAAGGTCAAAGACAGTTCCAGCTTTAGTATACGTGTGCAGTTAGATTTGTAACAATATTGTATATTAATGTCATTGTAAGTCAAATAAGTTATGAATTGTGTATAATTTAAGGTTAATCAACCTTGGGGAATAGTCTGTAAAGTTTATTGTATAAACAATTTATGTTTATATCTTCCTCAATAGTTATAGACTGATTGAACAAGATCTCTAGTGATTTAGGACCCAGATTTGGGGCTGTCACAGTATCACTATTTTTATGTGCTTAAACAAATAATTTACAATTGTAATTAATTCTAAACTCAATTAATAATTAAAAACAAAATACTAATTTAATGTAATCAAATTTGAAATAATGAGATTTTAACTTCATTTCATACTTCATCTAAATATTACCATCATGCAAGATTGCACATTTATCATGAAAAATTAGCCAAGAGCACAAAAGTAGACATAACCATTTTTCAATGAATTATGACCAGTTTACATAATCTCCAAATGTGATAGAAATCATGTAATCGATAATATTACCAAAATCACTATATTTCTATGTGAAATTGCAGCAATAATGAATTAAAGCACATGTTCTTATATTACTACACACGGCGAAACAATATATTTCTATCTGATTCACGAAGTATAAAGCTAAACATCTCAACCTCATAAATGCATGTTATTATGATTATAACCATACTCATATTTCATTTTTCAATTCCATATAAGTATACAAGGTGAATGGTGATCAAACATTCAATCAATACACTCAATCATAATAGAGAATCCGATGATAAGCATACAATCAAATAATCAGGTAAATAATTATAGACTACATATCAAAATCTGTTAGAATCACATAATGAAGTTTAGTTCATTTCTGAATTGAAAACCATTATGGGATTGTAATAACACATGGAAATTAAATAGCACAATTGAGAGAGAAGAGAGAATTGATTAAACCCAATTACAGAATTTGTTCCAAAGTGCTATTCCAAATCACCACTAATCTCCAGAAAATAAAATGATTAATTATTCAATAACTAAATGCAAGAGAAGATACAGAATAATCTCAAGTTTTATCAAAATCTCTCTTGCACTAGTTCAAAAGCTAAGAACCCTAATTAGTTAGATGAAAACTGATAAAAAACCAACCATCCACATCTAGTGCCAACCAGAATAGTTTTAGATAAGACCAAGCGCTCACATTTCAAATTTAAAAATTAAGTCAACAAACAACATCAGATGACTCGCGCGTTCGCTCGTGATCTCGATTATAAAGCCAGCGCGGTAGCGATGATGTAAATGTATCTTAGGAGTCTCTGCGCCGCACGTGATGTGCCTTCTTGTTTTAGGCGCGGCCGCGCGTGTTTGGGATTTTAACTTCTGCAGGCAGATAGCATGGGCGCGCGAGAATTGGCTTGTTTAGCGGTCATGTCGCTGCTTACTCGTACATACGCACTCGATGTTCTCTTATTTGTCGCTTGTTGTTACATTGTTTGTCCTTCATCTTGCCTTTCTGCATAACGCTTAGCCACTGCTTTAATTCATCATCTACCTATGTCCATCATGTGTAGTCCTTGTCAGCTTGTGTCACCATGCCAATCCACATCTTTCTTTGCTTTAGGAGTTCAACTATGAGAAATGCTAAACAAACATAAAATGCATAAAAACATACTAAAATCTACTTGAGATGAGCATAATTCTCGTGAATTGATATCCAATAAGTAGGTATAAAACTTACTTATTAGTTGTGCGTTATTAGATTTTACCCAACACTTAACGTTATACGTTTTTCATTATTCAATTTATTGTAATGCACATGTAGTTAAAATCATAGCACTTACAATTATCAACTTGTTATCGACTTTCTCGGTATTTCCTATTGAGAGTCTGGTTGCAGTGCATTCTTATTCCAAGATGTCACCAACGAGAGGCTTATGATTCTTCACGCATTACACGTCACTCATATCTCTTCATTACCTTACAGTCAATATAACATGAGAACCTGCTCTGATACCAATTGTTAGTTCCCAGTAGGCACATAATAGATCTAAAAGGGGGGGGGTTGAATAGATCCTTTTTAATTCCAGATACTTTTCCTGATTATTTTGTATAGCTAATGAATTAGCATATGACAAACATAAGAATCTTATCAAGCACAGCAGAATAAGTAAAAGATCTCCTTCATTAATATATTCATAAATATACATACATTATTCGTGGAGTTAGTTTAGTTGTAAGTAGTTAATACATACATAGCATTTATAGCAGTTAGGTACATAATTTAAATGACAGAAAGTAAATGACTGAATGTAAAAGACACAAGGGATTTTAAGTGGTTCAGAGACTCAAGCTCCTAATCCACTCTTCTGCTTCAACAAACAGGAATTCCACTAAGGAATGGTAACACCCTGAATCGCTAAGATTTCTTCAAGGCCAGCGGCCTTGGAACTTCAGTTCACTAAGAACTCTTCAAGCCCAGCAGGCTTGGAACTTCATTTAGCCCATTCGGACAAGGACCCCTCAGGCCCCTGCTACTTGTTGTTGTTGTAGTTGTTGTTGGTGCTTTGCTGCTAATATGTCTTGAAGCTTGAACATCTTTTGTACTTAGCAGCTTTGTAACACCCCCAAATCTGGGTACTTCATTTCCACCAAATTTGGTGCTCACTTATCAAAAACTATTATATCTAAAACTATTATATCTAACTACCCATAATCAAAGGATAAAAACATAATTTAATTAACTTAAACAATAATCTCTCCCATTAAAGGGTTACATTATAGTCTCAAAACAAATCCCAGGTAATCTACCTTAAAATTATTACACCAGTTTGCGAAATACATTATAAAATAAAACAAATCTTAAAACTTCAACCATTTAAATAAACTTTAAACAATTCTTCATCACTTAGACATCTTGCCCTTTCCCTTGCTAGTAGATGGATCATCACCTCTTTTAACTTTAGCTGCATTGTTTAATTGCAAGAGTAAGCAAACAATTGCTCACAGACATAAAGATAGTATAATAACACATGAGAGTGAACAACGAATTATGAATAATAAAGAACTTGTTCTACGAATCAAAATAGAAAACAAGTTCGAACTTTAATTATCTGAGGGTCTTAAGACCACGAACTATGTCCACGGTGTTTAGGTATTATTACCTTAACCTCAATAGTCGTTAGACTGTACAGACTCTTCTTAACGTACTGAGGGGGATCAGCCCTTTGTACCATGTATTGTGCACAAACATCTAAACGTTACACGTACAAAATCCCCTATGTTAGGGTTGTTCGTCTCAATTTGAATTTAGAATTTCCGCACTAAAGAAAGTTTAGTTTGGAACTAGCTTATCAGTGTTTCTAGAATTTTAGAACACTTATTCAATTTTCAATCAATAAAGGTTTAATACAAGAATGTATAACTGAACAAGGCTATCAAAGTCAAGATCGAATATCAACAATATATAACTGAATAAGCGTGATATATATGCAAAGTATTATATTCAAGGAATTAAAACAATCTCCTTTGAATCAATGTGTTAGCACAATATATGATTTGAATACTAATAACAAGAAATGAGAATGTGAAACTCATTCGATGTAACGAATTATGTTACATGAGCTTATTCAATCATTCGTCAGAATAGAATCAATAGTCTTGCTCAATGAAAAATATTAGATTTAGAAACTTGCACAATTATGAAAGTAGAGTTAGAGAACTTGCCTTGTTTGTAAGCTACACAAATGTAATATAATCTTCAATTACCCTACACATATCATCGAAATCGCAACAACAATTAATTGTATGAATATTAGCTTTAGGGTTTAAACCATCATTTAGGTCATAACCCTAACCTAGCACCTAACCATTTAGGTTGACATACTTAACGCTTCTGAAATTACACATTGAGCAACATAACTTAAGCGTTCAACTCTATCTTTCGAAAACATCTCATTTAGTTTCATTTTATAACTTATTTAAATAATTATTTCAAATCTATGCACTTTGCATTTCAACACATTAACATCTGTTATTATAATTTATATCATGTTTTAACATCATTAACATACACACTAAACTAACACAAGTCCGATATGCCGGACCTGCGAACAAGCAGACCTCACTATCTCAGTTAAGGGTGTGGTGCAGCTGCTTCACACTTTGCCTTGGCGGCAGTAGTATAATTGCGTTGCGTCGATGTTGTTCGACGCATGCACGCAGAGGCGTGAGTGAATAAGCCGTTTTTAGCTCAACAAACACAAATTTCACCCATCAAACGGTGAAATTAGCACATCCAACTAATATAAAACTAACACATACATGTTTCCTCACATATTCATTAACTTAGAACAATTAAACATCAAATTAAACTATTTTAATTCCTTAAATTTCATGTTTTTCATATAAAACTCTATTTTTGATAGTCTATCCAAAAACCATCACTTTAAATTCATTATTTGACCAAATCATTCCATTCAAATTACATTATGTTCGTATCTCAATGAACTACGAAATGCAAGCGTCAATTTACTATTTTATACACAAATTGACCACTAAAATTTGTACTTTCTAAGGCTATAACATATGAACATAAACATTGTTATTTTCATTTTCTTCCTAAATCCAATTTCTCATAATTTGATAACTGATACAACACGCATACAAGATGACAACAAATTCTACAACTTAATCCACACCATATACACAACGTTTGAGACACAAACCCACAAAATCAATTTACAGAGAATAGAAAATCACAAGTCTGAGAATTAGAATTAGTTATACCTTAATCTTTGATTATTGGCTAGCAAAAGATGACAACAAGGTTTAGCAATCCTATCCTTCCTCTTGAAATCTCAGAACAATCTCTCAAGCTCTCACTCTCAATCTCCTCTGAAATTCTCTCTTCCTCTGCTTTTCTATGCTAACAAGCCTAAGGAAAAAAAATAAGACACATATGCCATATAACTGGCCTCTCCCACGATCCTTACATTAGAAAAATAAAAAGTCCGCGTCAGTTGAATAAGTCAAAGGCCACAAGGCCTTGTTTGGCTACCACATATTTTCCCTAAACCAATTTATTTTTATATTATTTATATTACATAGTTTCCAATTATCACCCTTACAACCCATTAAATAACTTATAATTATAATTACTATATTCTTATTACAATTATGCTTATAGTAAATAATTAAATAATTATATATCTAATTTAATTAATAAATTAGACACATTACTATATTTAATTTATTTCCTTTAAATTAAACAATTCATTTAATTTAACTAATTTCTTAAATATTAAACAATTGATTTAATTTAATTATTTCTTAAATTAAATGCTTCAATAAAATTATCATTATTCAATTTAATTACTAAATTAATTCACCATAATTATCAATTATTTATTTTCCTTAATAAATAAATTATTTAAAGTATTTATTTAATTCAATAAATATTTAAATTAAATTACAAATTTCTCGATCACAACTCGAAAAATTCATTCATTACATTCTTCCCTCCTTAACAAGAGTCTGTCCCTAGAATCGCTATACAAATTCAAGTAAACAACTGAGGATAATTTTTCATCATAACGCTTTCAAGTTCCCACGTAGCCTCCTCAGCATTGTGGTTTCTCCAGATTACCTTAACAGAAGGTATTACTTTATTCCTCAGTACTTGCTCTTTTCTGTCAACAATTTGAACATGAACTTCTTCATATGTTAAGTCTTTCTCAAACTATAAGGGCTCATATTCTATAACATACTTATAATTAGGCTTATATGGTCTCAATACCGAGACATGGATAATATTATGAATATGTATTAACTCTGGAGGTTAAGCTACCTCGTATGCCACTTCACCCACATGTCGAAGCACTTCAAAAGGACCTATAAACCTAGGGCTTAATTTCCCTTTCTTGCCAAATCGAATTTTCCCCTTCCAGGGAGATACTTTCAAGAAAACATAACTACCAACATCGAATTCCCGATTTTGTCGATGCGGATCCGCATATTTCTTTTGTCTATCTTGTGAAGCTATCAATCTTGCTCAAATCACCTTGATGATTTCGATGGTTTGTTGCAACAACTCTGGACCCAATAACTGACGTTCTCCTACCACATCCCAGCATAATGGAGTTTTGCATTTTCTGCCGTATAACGCTTCGTAAGGCGGCATGCCAATACTCGCGTGGTAACTATTATTATAGGAAAATTCAACCAATGGTAAATGATCATCCCAACTTCCCTTGAAATCCATAATACATGCTCTGAGCATATCTTCTAGTGTTTGGATGGTTCTTTCGCTTTGTCCGTCGGTCTGAGGATGGTATGCTGTGCTCATTCTCAGCTGTGTTCCCAAACATTCTTGCAATCGTTTCCAGAAATTTGATGTGAAATGTGGATCTCTGTCTGACACAATGGACACAGGTACACCGTGTCTTGACACAATTTCCTTCACGTACAGTTTTGCTAACCGATCTAGGGTAAATCAAATCTTGATCGGCAAAATGTGTGCCGACTTCGTCAATCGATCAACAATCACCCAAATGGCGTCATACCCTTACTGAGTCGTTGGAAGACCTACCACAAAATCCATCATGATATGCTCCTATTTCCATTCTAGTATCTCTAACGGTTGTAACAATCCACTTAGCCTGTGATGTTCAGCTTTGACTTTCTGACACGTTAAGCATTTCGCCACACACTCAGCCACATCCCTCTTCATATTCGACCACCAAAAATGATGTCTATCTTGGTACATCTTTGTACTCCCAAGGTGAATCGAATATCTTGAGTTGTGAGCTTCACTCAGAACTTCGTCTTTAACTTCCGGTACTGGCGGAACCCAAATTCTCCCTTTGAATTTGTTTTCCTCACCTTCAGATATCTTCTATTTTATCTTTTTGCATTCCTCATCCTGAAGTTGTGCATTCTTCACTTTATCTACGAATGTTGAATTATTTCCTATCTGGAACAACTTTTTATTTGATTCTGTCGGATATTTAATTTCTAACTCCATCTTAGCCATTTCCGACACTAGCTTCTCTTGAGCAGTCAACAACATTAACTTCTTTCGTCCCTTCCAACTTAAGGCATCAGCAACAACATTCGCTTTTCCGGGATGATAGAAAATCTCGCAGTCATAGTCTTTGATTAGTTCCAACCATCTTCTTTGTCGCATGTTTAAGTCTTTTTGTGTAAAGATATACTTCAGACTTTTATGCTCAGTATATATCTCATACCTTTCTCCGTAAAGATAATGTCTCCAAATCTTTAGGGCAAACACTACCGCTGCCAACTCTAAGTCATGGGTCGGATACCCTTTTTCGTAATCTTTTAATTAACGTGATGCATACGCAATAACTTTGTCGTTCTGCATAAGCACACAACCTAGTCCTTTATGTGATGCGTCACTATACACCACAAAATTCCATGTATCATCAGGCAATGACAACACAGGTGCTGTACTTAACCTCTTCTTTAATTCATGAAAACTTTCCTCACACTTCTCCGTCCAAATAAACTTAACCGCCTTCCTGGTTAAATTTGTCAACGGGGTCGCGATTTTGGAAAAATCTTGAATAAAACGCCCATAATAAACTGCCAACCCTAAGAAACTCCTTATCTCTGACGGTGTCTTCTGCTGATCCCAGTTTACTACAGCTTCAACTTTTGATGGATCTACCAAAATTTCTTCCTTATCAATAACATGCCCGAGAAACTTTACACGTTCCATCCAAAACTCGTATTTTAAAAATTATGCGTATAACTTCTCTTTTCTTAATGTCTCCAACATCACTCTTAAGTGTTCAACATGTTCTTCCTTGGTCTTAGAATACACCAGGATATCATCAATAAACACTACCACAAATTTATCTAAGAATGGTTTAAACACCATGTTCATCAAATCCATGAACGATGCAGGTGCATTGGTTAAACCAAATGACATAACCAGAAACTCTTAATGATCATACCGAGTTCTGAATGCCGTCTTCGGTATGTCTTCTGACCTCACCTTCAGTTGATGATAACCACTCCTCAAGTCTATCTTTGAAAAATATCTCGCACCCTTCAGTTGATCAAACAGGTCATCGATTCTTGGTAACGGATACTTCTTTTTAATCGTGATCTTATTCAATTCTCTGTAATCAATGCAGAGCCACATCGATCCATCTTTCTTCTTAACAAATAACACTAGCGCTCCCCATGGCGATACGCTCGGCTGGATATACTTCTTGTCGAGCAATTCTTCCAGTTGCACCATCAACTCTTTCATCTCTATTGGGGCCATTCTGTATGGTGCCTTAGATATCGGGCATATTTCTGGTACTAAATCAATCACGAACTCAATTTGTCGATCTGGCGGAAGACCCGACAAATCGTCTAGAAATACGTCTTCAAAATCTCTTATGATCGGTATCTCTTCTATCTTCGCACTTTTCTTCTGTGTATCAACTATGTAGGATAAGTATCCCACACAGCCTTGTCTTAACAACTTCGTGGCTTGCATCACCGTCAGACAACTTGCTTTGCAGGGGTGATTTCTTATAATAGAACCTGACCTTTTGGCGTGGTCATAAGGTTCACACACTTTCTTTGGCAATTAATCACTGCTCCGTGATTGAATAACCAATCCATTCCCAGTATAACATTAAACTCCCCCAGTCTAATTGGTATCAAGTCTACCCTCATCTCTTGACCCTTTATAACCACTTTACAATTCTTATATACAAATCTAACAAGAATCACTTCCTTATTCGCAATCTCTATACTTAAGGGAAATTCTAATTCTTCCTGGCACAAATCTAAGTTCTGAGCAAATTCATCTGATATAAATGAACAAGTAGCACCTGAATCAAATAGTACATAAGCATTAATACCATTAATCGGAATGATACCTGACACCACATCCTTAGGATCGAACTTAGCATCCGCTGCGGTCATATTCAAAGTTCTCGTAGTAGGTCGGCTTGACTGAGCTGGTCCAGTGATAGACAATGAACCCCCACCATTGTTTTTTCCTTTTCCTCCACTTGCACTCCCCGCTGGCTTTTTAGGACAATCACGAGCCATGTGATCCTTCGAACCGCAGGTAAAACATGCTCCTTTCTTCGGACTGAAAAAGTTTAGGGCAATGTGTCCCTCCTGACCACAGTTGAAACACACTCGCTTTCCCTTCAAACATACCCTAGTATGGTTCTTTCCACAAGTAGCACAAGCTTTAAACTTTTACTTCTGCTGACTTCCCTGTTGTCCTCCCGTAGTTAAATTCTCGTTCCACTTCCTCTTCTGATTTTTACTTGCAACATTACTTCCACCAGCCTTATTTTCATTATCATTCTTCCTCTTCTTCTGATCTTGGTTATATTTAGTCAAGGCATTGCTTCCACCTTCCGCGATAATTGCCTTTTCTAGTACAGCCGCAAATGTATTTAACTGGAACATTGAAACCTTGCTATACAGCCAGGGTTTCAATCCTTGTTCGAACCTTCTCGCCTTACGCTGATCTGTATTATCTTGAAAAGTGGCAAACCTTGCCAACTCGTTAAACTTCGCAGCATATTCTGGCACCGTCATAGTTCCTTGCTTAAGCTCAAGAAATTGCACCTCCAAGTGGTTCCAAGAACTCGCTGGAAAGTACATTTCAAAGAACATCTCCTTAAATCTATCCCACGCTATCACTCCTTGTCCTCCACGAACCTTATTTGCTTGCCACTTGTAGCTAGCTTCAGACTTCAGCATGAACGTTGCGAATGCAGTCTTCTAATCTTCATTAACTCTAGCAACGTCGAACACCTTTTCCATTTCCATGATCCAGGTTTGGGCTTCCACTAGATTCATAGACCCTTGAAACTCTGGTGGTCCAACCGCTTTGAATTCCTTGAAAGTCGTAACTTAAGCTCGCGGTTGATTCACAAGTGCTCCCGTCAACAAAGCTACCAACTGTTGAACTGGATTAGCATTGGTCTCATTGTTATTATTAGTAGACCCCTCGGGAGGTACTTGCTGACGTGGTTGTCTTCTTCTAGGAAGCATTTTTTGTTAAAATATATGTTTATTAGTTCATTACTCAACTTCTTGGGTATTTGAAGTTTAACTTAAACATTCCAAGATTAAAGCTATCACACATAACATTTCAAATAAACTCTAATATTTTATTCATTCATAATGTTTTAAACATACTAAAGATAGCATACCTGCTATAAACATCCACTTTCCTGAACTAAACCAGTTTCAGGATTACATACTCATACTATCCCGTTATTTATCTCAAAATAAGGGATTCATAATTTATTTACTCACATAATTAACCACATATTATTATCACTCTTATTTTCTATCTATTCATATTAAGACGTCGTATGGCCTCTCGACGTTCCTCTTCCATGATGCGATACGAAGTCCTACGATCCATCACAAACCATGGCGAGTCTTCAAACTGAGGTGGGTAATAATGGACTCGATCCTGGGCCCTATCAATCGCCGAATTAAAAGTATAATCCATCTCCTTCATCTTGGCTTTCTTCACTTGGACCTTAGCCTTAGCACGGTCTGCACGTTGAGTCGCCTTCATACAAGCATCCTCTGCTCTTTTCTGCTTAGTTGACTCCTCTTTGAAGTCATCTTTCAGCTTCTCCATGTCAGTCTTCATCTTCTCGTTTAATGCCAACAGGTCTTCATGCTGACCCTTGTTGTGAACTAGATCCCATTCCGTGTTTCCAAGTTTTGAATCAAGTTCCTGAATCTCTACCTTTTTCTGTTCCAATGCAACGTGATGCATCTCAACCATCTCCTTTAGCTCCTCAACATTATCATGTAACTCTATGTTACAGTCATACAGAGCGTCATACATCTCAGCCGATACGGAGTTTGGTGGAAACTCCTCAGGATCCTCCTCATCATCATCCTCCTCAGGACTATCCTCCTCGGGATCGGTCACAGGCTCATCCTCTTGGATCAACTATTCCCGCACTACGTGAATATCCCAGGGTTCGTCATCTCTAGATACCTGAGGTATCACCTCTCTAGCTGGCTGGATCCTCCTTCGATAGACATCCTGACAACAATATATTTTAAGTTTTACTTAACATTATTGACATTTGCGAGCACATAAGTTATTAACACATAGCACATAATGTCTTTTATTGTTTAGTTTCAATGGATGCCTTAATCCATTCCTTAAAACCCAATAAGAGTTAAGCACCTCTATATTTTCTAACTTCTTAAAGGATACTTCCTAAGGTTTCCCCACCTAAGGTTCATAACATAAGGCTTTGATACCAACCTGTGACACCCCCAAATCTGGGTACTTCATTTCCACCGAATTTGGTGCTCACTTATCAAAAACTATTATATCTAACTACCCATAATCAAAGGATAAAGACATAATTTAATTAACTTAAACAATAATCTCTCCCATTAAAGGGTTACATTATAGTGTCAAAATAAATCCTAGGTAATCTACCTTAAAATTATTACACCAGTTTGCGGAATACATTATAAAATAAAACAAATCTTAAAACTTCAAGCATTTAAATAAACTTTAAACAATTCTTCATCACTTAGACATCTTGCCCTTTCCCTTGCTAGTGGATGGATCATCACCTCTTTTAACTTTAGCTGCATTGTTTAATTGCAAGAGTGAGCAAAAAATTGCTCACTGACATAAAGATAGTATAATAACATATGAGAGTGAACAACGAATACTGAATAATAAAGAACTTGTTCTACGAATCAAAATAGAAAACAAGTTCGAACTTTAATTATCTGAGGGTCTTAAGACCACGAACTATATCCACGGTGTTTAGGTATTATTACCTTAACCTCAACAGTCGTTAGACTGTACAAACTCTTCTTAACGTACTCAGGGGGATCAGCCCTTTGTACCATGTATTGTGCACAAACATCTAAACGTTACACGTACAAAATCCCCTATGTTAGGGTTGTTCGTCTCAGTTTGAATTTAGAATTTCCGCACTAAAGAAAGTTTAGTTTGGAACTAGCTTATCAGTGTTTCTAGAATTTTAGAACTCTTATTCAATTTTCAATCAATAAAGGTTTAATACAAGAATGTATAACTGAACAAGGCTATCAAAGTCAAGATCGGATATCAACAATATATAACTGAATAAGCATGATATATATGCAAAGTATTATATTCAAGGAATTAAAACAATCTCCTTTGAATCAATGTGTTAGCACAATATATGATTTGAATACTAATAACAACAAATGAGAATGTGAAACTCATTCGATGTAACGAATTATGTTACATGAGCTTATTCAATCATTCGTCAGAATAGAATCAATAGTCTTGCTCAATGACAAATATTAGATTTAGAAACTTGCACAATTATGAAAGTAGAGTTAGAGAACTTGCCTTGTTTGTAAGCTACACAAATGTAATATAATCTTCAATTACCCTACATATATCATCGAAATCGCAACAACAATTAATTGTATGAATATTAGCTTTAGGGTTTAAACCATCATTTCGGTCATAACCCTAACCTAGCACCTAACCATTTAGGTTGACATACTTAACGCTTCTAAAATTACACATTGAGCAACATAACTTAAGCGTTCAACTCTATCTTTCGAAAACATCTCATTTGGTTTCATTTTATAACTTATTTAAATAATTATTTCAAATCTATGCACTTTGCATTTCAACACATTAACATCTGTTATTATAGTTTATATCATGTTCTAACATCATTAACATACACACTAAACTAACACGAGTCTGATATGCTTGACCTGCAAACAAGCAGACCTCGTTATCTAAGTTAAGGGTGTGGTGCAGCTGCGCCACACTTAGGCTTAAGACCAAACACAATTTGCTCCATTTTTGCCTTGTACGCAAGAAGCTGCCAAACTTGTTGACAGAACAACGAGAGATGGTAGTGAAAAATAGCCATTTTTAGCCCAACAAACAAAAATTTCACCCATCAAATGGTGAAATTAGCACATCCAACTGATATAAAACTAACATATACATGTTTCTTCACATATTCATTAACTTAGAACAATTAAACATCAAATTAAACTATTTTAATTCCTTAAATTTCATGTTTTTCATATAAAACTCTATTTTTGATAGTCTATCAAAAAATCATCACTGTGAATTCATTATTTGACAAAATCATTCCATTCAAATTACATTATGTTCGTATCTCAATGAACTACCAAATGCAAGCGTCAATATACAGTTTTATACACAAATTGACCACTAAAATTGGTACTTTCTAAGGCCATAACATATGAACATAAACACTGTTATTTTCATTGTCTTCCTACATCCAATTTCTCACAATTTGATAACTGATACAACACGCATACAAGATGATAATAGATTCTACAACTTAATCCACACCATATACACAACGTTTGAGCCACAAACCCACAAAATCAATTTACAGAGAATAGAAAATCACAAGTCTGAGAATTAGAATTAGTTATACCTTAATCTTTGATTATTGGCTAGCAAAAGATGACAACAAGGTTTAGCAATCATATCCTTCCTCTTGAAATCTCAAAACAATCTCTCAAGCTCTCACTCTCAATCTCCTTTGAAATTCTCTCTTCCTCTGCTTTTCTTTGCTAACAAGCCTAAGGAAAAAAAAAATAAGACGCGTATGCCATATAACTGGCCTCTCCCACGATCCTTACGTTAGAAAAATAAAAAGTCCGCGTCAGTTGAATAAGCCAAAGGCCACAAGGCCTTGTTTGGCTACCACATATTTTCCCTAAACCAATTGATTTTTATATTATTTATATTACAAAGTTTCCAATTGTCACCCTTGCAACCCATTAAATAACTTATAATTATAATTACTATATTCTTATTACAATTATGCTTATAGTAAATAATTAAGTAATTATATATCTAATTTAATTAATAAATTAGACACATTACTATATTTAATTTATTTCCTTTAAATTAAACAATAAATTTAATTTAACTAATTTCTTAAATATTAAACAATTTATTTAATTTAATTATTTCTTAAATTAAATGCTTCAATAAAATTATCATTATTCAATTTAATTACTAAATTAATTCACCACAATTATCAATTATTTATTTTCCTTAATAAATAAATTATTTAAAATATTTATTTAATTCAATAAATATTTAAATTAAATTACACATTTCTCGATCGTTACAAGCTTGACGTGGTCCTCTTTACATTCTGCGTAGAGTCTGGACCACCTCTTCTCTGGTGCAACTGATCTTCATATTGTTCATCTCATCTTCATCCGATGTCAGTTGTGCACCATCACCATTTACGTTTGCCAAGTCTTTGAACTTTTGGTAGACTTCGTCTGGCACTTAACATTCCCTGAACCCTTTTTGAATGGTATGCAGACATGGTTCTGCATCTATTCTGTTTTAACTTTTGGTTTATGGTGATTCGTAGAGTGGCTCTCTTGATCTTTTTTGTGCTCTGCCACTTTTCTGAATGCTATCTTCTTGGCCTTCTCGGCTCTCAACTTAGCTTCCATCTTCAGTGGCATTCTCATCCTTGTTGAGTGAAGCTTTAGTCTGTTCAAGTCCTTCTTCAAATCTGCTTCACTTCCACCTTCATAGTCTCACTATCACTGAGACTTATTCTGTTCAACTCTGGTGGAACTCATAGAGACAACAATATAGTATTCCAACAACTCAACGATTCTTCAACTCAGCAACGCTTGATCTTTGAAGCTCTAGCTGATATATACTCCTTCACAATCTTCTTGTTGGAATATAGCCATTAGGAGCTATTTGAATTGCTTCACAGATCTTGAGTTATTTGGTGCAGACTGCTTGATGTGACGAGACAGCTCCTTTATGACTTTACTGACACAACAGTCTGCTACCTTACCTACCACCTCAGAGATGTCATATTTCCATGTTAGGCTGGTAGTCACCTTTATTTCTTCTTTTTGACTTCTCGATCAGAACATCAAAAATTGTCCTTCTGCATCGATGCTCTCAATTAGCAATGTTCGAATATCAGTCTTCAGATTAAACTGTTATGAATGCTTCAATCTTCAGATGACCGAACTCTACGATTCTGATGTAGATGTTCTTGGACCTGATTGTAGTGTGTCTTGTTAAATGTTGCTCATTGACTAGTTGAGACAACACTACGATTCTGAAGAGTGTTTATTGGATCTTCAATGTAGAACACCTCTTCCTTCACTTGTGCAAATCTTCAATACTTCTGTTTGCCTTGTCTGATCTTAGGAACTGATAGCTTGACTTCTTATTCTGGCCTCTTCTGAATAGCAAGACACATCAGATTTATGGCATGCCCAGCTCTATTTCTCCTTGTGATCTCCCGTTCACTTATCATCAATGGTTTGACCCATGCTTAATCACTTTTGCCTTGTTCTTCATAAGTTGGCCAATATCTCTGTGTAAACTGTATCATTCCTGCTTTGTTTGGCAAACACTATGATCTAAATTAATCCCAAGATCGTTGTCTTCTATTCTCTTGATAGCTACTACACTTGCTGACTTTCTTTAGTCATTCACTTTTACTGAAGTCTTCTTTTGATCGACTTATCGAAGACTTCATCTTGAATGGCTTCACAACTCAATCTGGATGTTAATTGGGTTGGTGCTTAGATCTTCTGTTAGCTTGTATCCCATTCGTTGAGTGCTCTGTGGTTTCCTTCAGGTGGAATGTATCTATGCAACTCAGACCAGAGGCTTCATATTTTGGATATTCTGAGAGTGCTCATTTGTTGAGAATCGTGTTGACTCTATGATTCTACCTTGGCACTATGAGCACCTCTGTTGAAGCCTTAGTTCTGCAGACTACGATTTACCTTTGGTTCTATAGACACTACGACTCCGAGATCCAATCTTTACAGACTACGATTTTTGTCTTTATGCTTGCTGTCATCGTCTGATCTAGCTCGACTACGATTTCTGCCTCTGATATGATCAGTAGACTCCACTACTTCAAGTGTGGCCTAAGATTCTTGACTTAGCTCTGGCAAATGCTTGGTCGGCTCTTAAACAGGCTATCTCTATGATTTGGAACATGACTTCCTCAGCACACTTCGGCTCTGAGAAAGTTCTTCTCGATACAATACGATCCTTCCTCGTCTCTCCTGGAAGACTACGAACTTCGAGTTCTACTATCTTGCAGACTTCGATTCTGCCTTGATAGTTCTCGAGTTTTCCTTGACTCTCCTGGCAGACTACGATGTTGTTGCAGTGTTCGACGATCAGACATGCCTATCTATTACATTATAAGATCAACCTAACAAGCTTGATCTTTTTATATTTATATTCCTTATAAATCATTTCTTTTTAAGGACTTTACAAAGTTGTTTTGCTTATGTAGGATCAACCTAACATATTTGATCAATTTATTCTAAGTCCTTGTACATATATTCCTATTATCTATCAAAGGACTTTACAGCTTTCCTTAATGCAAGCATACTTGCATATTCATTCATTTCTATCATAATCAAATCATATATAAGTAAGAATAACACTCTCATGTATATTCCTAACAGTTTTAATCACTCTCCTTCGTGATCCATTACATGAACGTCACGTTCATCGTCCTCTCATAATGTCTAAACCATACTGTTTGATGTATGCTAAGATCGATCGTTCATCGCAACTACGTTGCATTCACGATATTTATACGCTTTACACTTAACTCTTATTACGATATTATAACATCGAAATGTTATAAGTTACCCGCTTCACTCAACATCCAAGGAATTACAATCATAGCAATCCCGCACGTTCGTTTTATCACGAATACGGTCTCTGGATATTGGTTACGTATTTTGCGTTCGTTATTTTATAACCTTTATTCGACGTTTAATTGTCAAACTCAAGTTTTTAGTCATCATTCTAGATATTTTTCTTCATGAACATTACATTTATGATTGCCCCTTAATTACCATCCAAAAAGTTGAACAATAAAAATCTCTAGTCGGAGAAAATTCTCTTAAGGGTGGTGCGGTGCCACTTTCTTTGTTAAAATCGACGTTACGATGCCAGTTAGCAGTACTTGGCTCCCGGCATTTTGGTGTTTGACACCTCATCCCTTTTTTTCAAGCGGTGACTGTATTTATCTCCTTAAAACTTAGAAAATTTTCTAAGTCTTTGAACCTGTTTGAGAGACCTATTTTGAAATCTCATAACTTCTTCGTTCTGACTTAAAATTAATCCATTCTTAATGCGTTGGAAAGCTTGCAACACCCTCTACAATTTGCGAGCCTTAATCCTAGCCCAAAAGTCCTCCATCGCGTAGTTTTCAACTTAGCGTTAAATTTTCGTTCTTCCGTAATTCGACCATTCGAACTTGGAATTCGTTTATTCTTGAGTCCACAACTCACATTTTCAATGTTTTTCAACATTCTTATGAAACTTACCAATTAGGGTTCATTAGCTTACTTTCTACTTTTAGCTCGTCTTTTACGAAATTTTGCCATAACTTTGTTATAACTAAGTTCAATCTTTTCTACATGAACATTTCTCTAAATCCTAACCAAGCAATAAGCATCTAACTTATATGCGATGTTTTTAAACTTGGTTATCAACAACAAGCTCTAATTATATGGTTTTAAATTTGTCCATCAATAACGTTCTTCTCTTTCTTCGCGTATTCTTCGTTTGTTCTTCACTTTTAATTGATATTTTGATTATGATTTCACTTTTTCTTGGATTTTAGTGTTATAAAACACCAATCCTTACTTATTTCAACGAATCGTTCATATGATTCATTTTGATCGTTCAAATTCATCAAGAAAATCATAGTTCCTATAAAAGCTTTTTAAGAAATTTTTATAACTAAACTTCAAATTCTTATTTCTTCATATTCTTATGATTTCAACCATATGAAAATCATTCTTAACATCTTTTACTTCTATTTTCATTAAGCTATATGATATCCATGTAAAAACTTAAAGAAAATTTAGATTAGAGTTAGGTTTTGGATTACCTTTCTTCTTTAATCTTCTTCTGTTGGACAAAGGTTGCTCTCGGGCTAGCTTTTCCTCTTCTTTTCCTTCCTCTTCCCCACCCGACTTCTCTCTCTCTCTCTCTCTCTCAAGTGTTGGTTGAAATTTTCTAACCAAACAAATGAGTTTAAGGCTAGGGGTGTTTTGGTCATTTGGTAAATAGCCTTACTATTCACACCTCCTTACTATTCACGAAACTTCTCCTAGAAGCCTCGTTTTCCCTCTACAAATTTACTTTTAAGCATTCTTAAGAAATTCTAAAAGCTGAAAAACACTTTTTGATGAATAGTGTTTTTCGTTGCATTTTCCCAAAACATATGTAGACACTAGAAATTTTGCATTTCCTATTACTAACTATGTAGGAGGGCAAACACGTCTTTTTCACACTCCAAAGATAACCTTGGAGGACAACAAAATCAAACCAAACCCTGACGACAACCCCGAGAGATCAAATCAAACCCCAGCCACAACCCCGAGAGTTCAAGTCAAACGCCGGGAGATCAAACTAATCGCCGATTCTAACCGCATGAGATCAAATCAAACCCCGAAGATAACCCCAGAGATCAAATTCAACCCCGACAAAAACCCCGGGAGATCAAATCAAACCTCGGTGATAACCCCAAGAGATCTATTTAAGCCCCAACGAAAAACCTGGGAGATTAAATCAAACCTTGACAAAAATCCCAGGAGATCAAATCAAACCCAAGTGACAACCCTGAGAGATCAAACCTAACCCCGGTGACAACCCCGGGAGATCAATTCAAGCCCCGACGACAACCCCGAGAGATCAAATCAACCCCTGGTGACAACCCCGGGAGATCAATTCAAACCTTAGCGACAACCTTGAGAGATTAATTCAAACCCCGGCGACAACCCCGGTAAATCAATTCAAACCCGGTGACAACCCCAGGAAATCAATTCAAACCCCGACGACAACCCCAGGAGATCAAGCTTAAACCCGGTGACAACCCCGAGAAATAACAAACCAACCTTAGAGATGACCTTGAGGACTGACAAAAGTAAACATAAGTCCAATCTTAGAGACAACCCTGAGAAAAGACAGCTATAACTGCATCAAACCCGGAGACAGCCCGGAGGGGCAAAATAGTAATTTTTCCAACTCAACATTAAATTAAATCAAATCACTGCTATGAAGGTCATGCAGAACCATAACGTCAATCATGAGTGAAAATAACACAAGACAGCTCAACGGACGGACTGCAAAGACTTGAAGATCTGGTCATGGACCCATCTTCCTGGATTCGAAAAAGGTCAAATCCTATGTCATTGTGTAGCTCTCAGAAAGGGATTTTCGGAAAGGTATAACACGCCTCCATCGGACTTCCGGATTGAAAGTTATGAAGGATCGAGCAGGCTGCGCGATGGTCTGAGTGCACGTAGTTAGAGACAACGCAACCCACAGGGCCGAGCCCACCCGGGTCAGTCGCAGGTAGACCCGCGGCTATTTTGGTCTATAAATAGACCCCCACATTGACTATAAAAAGAGAAAAAAAAGGAGGGAATTCCGCCCATATTTGCTCTTAACCCCTCCTACAATGTTCCAAACTTAGATATTCTTCTTTGTAAACACTTTTATACATATATATTACAACATATAAAGTTTTAATCGGTGGAAACTGAGTTTTCAAGCTTCAAAAACAATTTAAAGCCTTCCTCGCTACACACTGTAAGATCTCTTTCGATCCGAAGCTTTTATACGCTTTAATATATATATATATATATATATATATATATATATATATATATATATATATATATATATATATATCGATTTGGCTGGATTGCTAATTTATGGCCTTTTCACGATTTAGCAATCCAAGCCAAATGATAAATATATATATATATATATATATATATATATATATATATATTAATTATTTCTTGTGATTAAATATTAGTTTTAACTATTCATTTAATGTAAAGTTGTAATATTTAAATTTGTAGACTATATTTATCTAAATCTAGCCATATCCAACTCTTAACCGGTTCAAGAGTTGTAAAACTGGAACTGTTGAGCCAAAATGACTAATATTTATTTAAATCTAGTTTTCTTTCTAGTTTTGTAAATATTAAGCAACCGCATGACCCTAGATCTATATCTAGAGAAAGGTAGAAGCTTTGGCTACGCGCATGCAAGGATTTAATTGATGAATCCTTCGTTTTGCGGCATTTAGATTAAATATCTATTTTATTTCAGTATATTTATTATGCAGGCTATTCATATGATATTATGTGAGCCTAGGAGCCACGGGATCTAAGATCCAGCTGACGAATCTAGATCTGGTTCCCATGATGGACCATTTTCAATTATACAGCTAGCTTGCAAATCATATGTGTGGTGCTCGGGCATATTTTGATGGCTTTCATACCCATAAGGACCCCGACACTTGTATGTATATTATCTTATCGAAGATGCTTCGCATCTAGAAAATAAAATCAAAATAAGCAGAATATGGCATAAAATAGAAGTATCAAATGCCTCAATTACTATGTGAGCATAAAGGTTTGAAAACATGTTTTCAAAATATCATTTTATATGTCTTGTATTAAAATTGAACTTTTATACAAGTCAAACCCATTGTATATAGGTGAAAAAGAGGCATAACACTACTTTCAAATAAAGCACTTAGGCCCAATTACTGTAACACACACATTTCAAATAAATTAGGGAATTGAAAAATGCGATGTAGTGTTCTCTGAAGTTGGGTGGGGGATCCCCCGCTTAAGTAAGCCCCCAAACTCCATGAATCTCGATTTCCAAGACATATTAAATAGAGTCCAATAATTGGGCCTTTTTCCAAAACCTTTCATAAACTCGGTTGAGTTGGTACAACCATTTCACTCCTACCAACTAGCGGCTCTGTAAAAAATCATCATCGAAATTTAATGTCAGACTCTTTTATCAATTTCACCCTTTCAAACCAAATTCGAACCACATAGAAAACATAAAGGGTAAGAAATATTTAAAAGAGGAATTCCAAAAGGAAATTTTTCCCTACGTTGACAGGTGGCGACTCTGCTGGGAATGGTAGAGGGCTTAATCCGCATTTTAATCTTTTAAAATTCCCTTTCTTGCGTGTGTGTGAATGTTGTCTTTACATTTAAATGGATGTGAATAAATGCTCTATTTACTGCACTTTAGTGCCTCGCACAATCTCTACATTTTGTATTAATGATTCACACAATGTCATCATTTCATACGGTGAGACATGATGTATGTGAATGTATGTTGTGTGATTTCTCCACCAGGAGGTGAACCTATCAGTGTTTGATTACTGGGTTCAACGAAAAATAATCTCACGAGGCTTAGGAAAGGTAACACTCAAATCCGCTCCAATTGAAAGATCGGATTAACTTCCCATCTAGTAAATTGCAATGATCTGGTGACCTTCATGCTGAAAAGCCGCGAGAGTAGCCTAAGATAGGCCAGCCTCTGATAAACCAAACATGAATGGGAGTCTCTTCATGCCTTTCCCTTTCAATTCCATGTAAATTTTGATTCAATATAAATTACGATTCCATATAAAGAAATGAAAAAGAAAAAATGTAAATATACATTCTATTCCCTATCAAAACCTGTCATGCTATCTTGTCATCAAAACAACTGAGATCTATTTTGCAAAAAAATATTTTAAAAAAAACCTAAAATAGACACATTGCATAAAATGCAGACTATTAGTGTTTACCAAGACTAAACTATATAATCTTTTTATAGGTAAACAATTGGTCATGTTACCCGATCAAAGTCTAAAAGGGCACTAAGCCCATCTTCAGACATGGCTGTAAGTGCCCAACCTAAATATACTTCTGTTTCTCGAGAGGAGTTCGAGGGACTAAGAAACTAGATAGCAGAATTAACTGTCTTTTTGAAAGAATAGAACAAAAAGACTCATGGTTAACAAATACTCACTTAAACAGAAACCTCTGCACAAGGAGGAAGTCAGGGTATTAACAAGAAAGAAAAGGAAGAACAGATACCTGAACCTCCAATCCATGAAAAATCCAACAAAAACCCTAAAATCACCAATCTTAAATAAGATCGAGCAACTGGTGATATTCGAAAGAAACTTCAGCAAATGGAAGAAACCATCCGGTCAATCAAAGGGACTGGAGCGTATAGGAATGTGACTTACTCAGACCTCTGTATCTTTCCAAGGCCCGCTATCTAGACAAGTTTTAAACTCCAAATTTTGAGAAATATGATGGATTAGGAGATCCTTACATTCATTTAAAATGTTCATTGGAGAACTCAGATCTTATGCCAAAGATGATAAACTAAGGATGCAGTTGTTTCAGAAGAGTCTGACTGGAGAAGCCAGAGCCTTGTACCCAAGACTTGATAATTCCAAAATTCATAGCTGGGAAGAACTAGCTCATGCTTTTCTAAACCAATACAGTTTCAAATCACAAATGGCTCAAGATAGATATCAAATTACTAAGGTTAAGAAGCAAAACAATGATTCCTTCCATGAATATGCCCAAAGGTGGAGACGCTTGGCTGCTCAAGTCATCTCGTCAATGACATAAATTGAGATGGTAATGACATTCATTGATATACAAGAAGCTCCATTTTATGAGAGGGTCCTGGAAGGCATAGGAAAACAATTCTTAGAAATGATTAAACACAGAGAAATGGTTAAAATATGGTTGGAGTCGAGGAATATTAAAGACCTTACTACTTTAGAAGCCGTGGGTGAGCACATTCAAGCTGAAAATTATAGGAATAACCCTCAGAAGGTTCATAAAAAGAAAGAAAATGATGTATCCTTGGCACTGCAAGGGCAAACTCAGAGAGGCAATCAAAAATTGCCCATCCAAAGGAAAAATTATTCCCCTTTTCAAGCATCTACACAATCCCCAAATCCTCCATTGAAAAAAGTTGGAGAGGTCAGATGTCAAAGAGTTTTCACCCCCAGCGAATCCAAGTGGAAGAAATTTTGACTCAAGTAAGAAATGTGGTTATCATTATGAAGTTCCGAGCCATGATACCCAAGATTGTTTGTGATAACCCAGGATTTCGAATAATGCGAATTTTTACAAATCATTTTTTTTATTAATATTAATTATCAATATTGTACTGTGTATCTATGATACGAGTATCTGGAATTAGTCAATTTGTGTATTGACTAAGAAATTAGAGTAGAGTTGTGCTTAACAGCTTTAGAAACCCTAACCCTAATTCTGGATAGGGATTCGATAGAAAATATAATTAACATAATTATAATGATATGTACGTGTTTGTACTGTATAGAGATTTTGATTAATGATTGATCGGATAAGGCTTAAAATTAATAAACCTAATAAGATATTAGAAACCCTAATCTCATGATTAGAAACTCTAACGCGCAGTTAGAAACCCTAATTGTATGACGAGAAACCCTAATTCTAAATCCGGGATTCCTAAACCCTAATTAGTAAACCCTAATCCTAATTGGTAATCTTAATTTTTTTATTAAACATTAATATGATTAGGAAAACCTAATTTATTTAGGGAACCCTAATTATAGTTTTAAAATATTAATTTTCTAATTTAAAAACCCTAATTAGAAAATCCTAGAAAGTTAATGTTGTAAAAGCTAAGGGTTAGAACCTTAGGGTTAAACCCTATGGGTGTGACAAATGTCATGTATGCCATTAAAAATATAATGCTAAAGACCAAAATGCCCTTTTTCATTTTCTTTAAATGGTAACTTGTAAAAATACCAAGATCTTTAGTTGGTAACCTAATATTTTGACTTGGTGACTTATATTGCCAGCAAAATCTAGCCAACACATCAGATCTTAGTTATATATTATCATATATATAGATTTGGGAGAGAGAAAGTTACTGTGTGAAGCCCCCAAAATAGGTATACATCACCCATCTTGAGTCGCCAAATAGATGGTACAGAATTTAAATACAAACTTCTTTTATACAGTACGACAAAATGTAGCTGAGAGTTTTAAAATGGATAAAGTCTCGTAGAGAGTATCCAACTCAAATAAAGTCCTCATTACAATTATTAGCACGCTATTTCACTGAATAGTGAGGACTACTAATGCAAACATCTGGACCGTCACTCCGTTCCCCGACTAGTCCCAGCTACGTTCTTATTTCCTGAAGAGAACAATTAAAGGAAAATGGTGAGCTCAACTAGCCCAGTAAGAAATATTATGACTAAGATAGTGCAAAATAAATTATCGTTAGCCTTCAACAGTGTTAAACTGATAAAATACAATAAACATCAAGTTTAACTGCAGCGGAACAAGCAATCCATTAGAAGAGTCAAGTAGATCATGATATCTACTATCTTCTATGATTTAAAAAGTTTATCAACAATTTTATCGCTGCGACTCAGCTTAATAAATAGTATCACAACCATGAATTATCCATGCACTACGGGCCAATGATATTCGTGTTTTCACTAATGGTCATGATCATACCAGCAACTGTCCATCAATGCACTACGGGACAATGAGGACTTTTACCACATCATTTATAATATTATGGGTCATGATTATACCGAATGATCCCTAGTCATAATCATACCAATCAACAGTCCATCTATGCACGTAAGCCAAAGATGACTTTCATCACAATATAAATATGAGGATGATGACAATGATATAAGAATTCAATAAAAAGAAAGCAAAGGATAAATTTTTAAAGATTATAACTTAATTTATCCAGAATTCAATAATATCCAAATTGTCAACATGATACTGCTTTGTGGAGTAAAGTTCAAGAATAATATTGTATCAAAAATGATTTGGACAACAAAGAAATCAATTTTTTGTCATGAATAATTCCCCGGGTGAATAGTACCCAAGTGAATAGTACCCCATGAATAGTACTTTGGGAATAGTACCCCATGAATAGTACTTTGTGAATAGTACCTATGAATAGTACTTTATGAATAGTATCTTGTGAATAGTACTTTGTGAATAGTACCATAAAAATGAATACTACACATGGATGATTACTCGGCATGAAAAGCTTAAAATTTAATAAGAATGTGTAGAAAATATCCTTGTGAAATGATACTAGAGCGAAGGCTTGCAAATTTCAAGGATATTCTACTAATTTCACGGAGTATAGAAGCAATACTTTAACAAAATGAGGGTATAATCAGGAATACGAGAAGAAATAATATTACTCACATACTACAGAGTATGGAAGATAATATTATTCCTATGAATACTGGGAAAAAATAATATCCCTTACCTCAGAAGAAGACTAGATACTGGAATAGTGAGGTAGCAGACTTCTCTTCTACTTTCTCTCTAAAGCTTCTCTCTCTATAAATGCTCTTGTGAGTCTTAGTGAATTGGTGAGAATGAAGGAAGAATGAGCTTCTATTTATAGGAAAATATAATTTTGATAATTGCATGTTTTGGGGCTCGAAATATTACGGTATAATACCTTCATCTTTTCCTTCATTTTTAATTTAGCCCTTCAAGTATTATCAAACTTGCACCACCTCCCCTAATAGTACATCTTGTGAGTCAATATTACAATCATGTGAAAAAAATAATTACAGTATAGTACCTTCATCTATACCTCCATTTTTAATTTAGTCATGCAAGTATTATCAATCTTGCACCACCTCCCCTAATAGTACATGCATGTGAATCAATAGTACACACATGTGAATAAATAGTTATAAGCATGAGAATTAATAGCAATTAATTGCTCATTTTATCGATTAATTACCCGATTGGTCGATATAACCTCCGGACATCCATTATTATCGAAATAGATGTTGATTTCTACTAACACTAATAATCCCAACACAATGGAGCTATCAATTTCATCTTTAATCAACACGAACTTATTCATCATTAATATTATAACTCACAATATTTAACAACCAGGTCGTTCCCTGGAAAGAGGGGGCTTTCCGATAAGAATTTCTCTTTATTAGTGCATGATTAGGTGACCAAACCTCTCCTCGATGAACTTTAGACATTATTAATATTGTAAATAATAATATGAATAACTTTGTCATCTCAATTATTGATTTAATAATATAAAATATTATGCAGATGATACTGTAAAAATAATTGAATCAATAATATGAAAGATATTATGCATCAATTACTGTAGCAATAATTGAGTATAACTGAGTGACTTCTCACGTAAGCATCGCTAATCAATACCGTGTGTTACTATGCAACCACGCGTATTACTGTACTTTTACCACCGGGCAGTTCAACAGTTTAACGATAAAACTTTCGCCGTTATTTTTATAAGAAGATAATTATGTCGTTTTCTAACCACGACAATACTTTCGTTGTGGGGTCCACCAATGATTGTGCCGTCGTACGAATATTCCCTGTTAAAACAAATATTCCCCGACCAATCGAATATTATATAACCACTTGCTTACTTTGCAAAATTTGTAAATAATACCCACAACTATAACATTATATCAAATTCACACCATAATATTCAAAAATATATTTCGAGAAAAATTAATCTTTATTCATAGAAGTTGGGGTCTTACAACCTCCCCTTCTTATGAAATTTTACCCTCGAAATTAGGGTGCGTACCTGGTATATCGAAGAGGTGAGGATACCTTGACTTCATTTCAGATTCTAACTCCTAGGTCATTTCCTCAACATCGTGGTTTCTCCACAAAACTTTGACTTGAGGTATAACCTTGGAGCGTAGAATATGATCCTTCTTATCCAAGATTTTAACAGGTACCTTTTCATACATTAAATCTCCCGCTATCTCATCCGGTTCTAATTCAATAATGTGGTTCGGGTCTTTCACATATTTACGTAACATAGATATGTGAAAAACGTTATGAACACGAGACATACTTGGCGGTAAGGCGAGTCTATAGGCCATAATTCCTACTCGATCGAGGATTAAAAATGGGTCAATGAATCGAGGATTGAGCTTTCCTCTCTTTCCAAATCTCGTAACTCCTTTCCATGGAGCAACACGTAAAACACATGATCTTCAATATTGAATTCCACGTCCTTTCGATGAAGATCATCATAACTCTTTTGTCGATCTTGTGAGGTTTTTTTACGTTGTCGGATCGTTTGAATCTTTTCCGTAGTCATACGTACCAACTCCGGTCCCAAAAATGTTGCTTCACCCACCTCATTCCAGCATACTGGAGAACGACACTTTCTTCCATACAATGCCTCAAATGGAGCCATGCCAATACTTTCTTGATAACTGTTATTGTAGGAAAACTCCACCAATGGTAAGAACTTGTCCCAACTTCCTTTGAAGTCAAGGACATAGAGTCTTAATAAATCTTCAAGAGTTTGAATAGTCCTCTCTGACTGCCCGTCCGTTTGAGGATGATATGCCGAACTAAATCGTAAATCCGTGCCCATAGCTTTTTGCAAACTAACCCAAAATCGAGAAGTGAATCTTGGGTCTCGATCAGAAACTATGGATACTGGCATACCATGCAATCTTACAATCTCGTTTATGTACATACTAGCAAGACGTTCAAGTGTATAAGTTTCTCGTATCGGTAGGAAATGAGCAGACTTGGTTAATCTATCAACAATGACCCAAATCGCATCTATACCTTGAGAAACCTTGGGAAGACCAGTAACAAAATCTATGATAATGTGCTCCCACTTCCATTCTGGAATTTCAAGTGGTGGCAATGGACCTTTCGCCACTTGATGTTCCACCTTGACTCGTTGACAAGTTAGACACCTTGAGATAAACCCCGCTATCTCTCTCTTCATATTGCTCCACCAAAATGTATGTCGAAGATCACGATACATTTTGGTAATCCCGGGATGGATTGCAAACGGTGTGTTGTCTGCCTCCATCATGATTTTATACTTCAAGTCAGAATTGTTAGGAACACAAAGTCTGGAGTTGACTCGAAGTATTCCTTCTTCGTCGATTCTTGGTTCCGGAATAGCAACTTCTTGCACTTTCTTCCTCTTACGCATCAGCTCCAGGTTTGTAGCTTGAGCAGCTTTAACTTTATCGATTAAAGTCGGTTCTACTCGTATAATCTCCATCATCACATGGGTCCCTAGAGTCTTTAACTCTATCTCCATCCTTTGTAAGTCATACAAAATGGGCCTTTGTGTTGACAATATCGCACTCGTACCCGCATATGATCTTCTACTCAATACGTCAGCTACTATGTTCGTTTTTCCAGGATGGTATTGAATGGTATGATCGTAATCTTTCAATAGCTCAAGCCATCGTCGTTGCCGCATGTTGAATTCCTTTTTAGTGAAGAAATATTTTAGGCTTTTATGATCCGTATAGATCTCCACCTTCTCTTCATACAGATAATGCCTCCAAATCTTAAGCTCGAAAATGACAGCTGCCAACTCTAAATCATGAGTAGGATAATTCCTCTCATATTCTTTGAGTTGTCGTAAGGCATAGGCTATGACTTTCCCATGTTGCATGAGAACACATCCTAAACCTTTGCCTAAAGCATCGCTGTATATGACAAATCCCTCTGAACCAGCTGGTATTGTCAAAACAGGTGCTGAAATGAGCCTCCTCTTGAGTTCCTGAAAACTCTTCTCACATTCCTCGCTCCAACTGAATTTTCTATCTTTTCGATTCAGCTGAGTTAATGGAGTAGCGATTCGAGAAAATTCTTCCACGAACCTCCGATAATATACTAGCTGTAGAAAGCTACGATTTTGGTCATCGACTTAGGTTTCTCCCAGCTTTGAATTGCTTCAATCTTTGCTGGGTCAACAGATATTCTGTGATTGGATATTACGTGCCCAAGGAATGCTACTTCATCAAGCCAGAACTCGCATTTCTTCAACTTGGCATATAACTTGTTTTCACGAAGCTTTTGGAGTATCAGACTCAGGTGTTGCTCATGATCTTCACGCATTTTGGAGTAAATGAGGATGTCATCAATAAAGATAACCACAAAGTGATCCAAATATTCCTTGAATACTCGGTTCATCATATCCATTAAACCATACTAAACCTTCCACATCATCACTTTATAAGTGATTTAAAGTTAGCCCTAGCATGTATATTAAATACGTTCATGTCTTTACTATTGGTTTACAATCAATTAGAATTACAACCTAACTTAGTCAACTATCTTCCACTGTCGGCGTTGCGGCGCGGCATCTCTTTACTAGTGGCGTTGCATCGTCACTCTTCAGTAGTTTTACCCGGACTCGGCCATGCGGCGCGAGTCCTTGTACTAACTTTCGCGATGCGGCATAAAACTCCAGAAGATTATGGTTTTCTCGGCCATGCACAGCGGCTGTGACATGACAATTAACTCTTGGGTTGGCGTTGGCGCCTTACTTCGTCTTCGATTAGTTTTGACAGTTGGTTTTTCCAACGAACTTCCCGGCTTCATAACTTATTCGTTTTACATCTGAATTGGCTTATTCAAAAGCCCACAACTCATAATTTACATACTCTATGTGTTCATGTAAGAATTTTACATTTTTGAATCTTTTAACTTGGAATTCACCTTTTGGTTCATTATCGAGCGTTCTTTTATCGTTTATGAGCGTTCAATACTCATTTTCTTCGTTATAAGTCAGAATCCGACGATTTTTGAGTTCACAACTCCTGAATACCCTATCTCACATGTTGGCATTGGAAACCAAAGTTTTCAAGTCATACGGAAACTTTTGACTACTAATCCGAGATTTCTACGTTTTCGACGTTTAACGTCTATTTTCCTAAAATTTGCCATAACTTCGTTACTCGTGTTGCCAAATAAAATGGAACACTCCATTGATTTATCATCTATACCCTAACCAAGCATGATTCACAAACCCTAGCTATAATGGCTTTCGAATCGTCCATCCACAACTAATTTATCTTTCAAAGATTTTTACGATTTAGATTACGTAAACTCTTATGATTTTTACTCAAACATGACTTATCAATGTTTTGATCATTAATAGACATCCTTATTCCTCCTCAATAGTTATGCTCCACCAATCTACGATTCTCTACTAGAAAGAAATCGAAAAGGATGAAGACTAATGTTTACAAAATATTACCTTTTTCGTTCTTCGCGTTCTTGGTAAACTTCTTATGTTTTGCTTTAAGGTAGATTTATTACTTGTTTCTTGCTCTTTCTCTCTCTTAATATATGTTGGACAAAGTTTACAAAACACTAAATGACCAACATATGCTTTCTTTTTATAGGCAACCAAATGGAGGGTAAAATTGTCCAAAGGGCCACCTCCTTACTATTCTCCACCTCCTCAACAACTTAGCCACCAAGTAATCACTTTACTTGGTGGCCAAGTGGCTGACCCACATGTCCATGGGTCTTTCCATGGGTTTCCCCATGAGTTTTACCCATCCTGTGACCCGTCGGTTTGATCCGCTGTTCAGTTTCTTGTATTGGGCTTGCCTTAACTTAACATTGGTCCTTAACTTGGACTTGATTTCGTAATTCGTTGGGATTGCTATTAATCAAAGTCCCATTGGATTGTACAAAGTCCTTAACTTAAAATCCTGTAAGAACTAATCGCATTTTATGCGTATAACTCACGTATTCTTTTCGTTTAGTATTCATACGATATTCGTATTATACGTCGTATAATTCTTCATACTATACTCGTATATCATACATATAATAACCGAAATGATTATACGTCTTTCATTTCCCTTTCAGAAATCACTTTTACCAACCCTTAGGTTTTAAGTCCGCAGGCGAAAACTTCGTTTGCCATAATTAAAATATTATTTGATATTCTATTATATCTTCATATTCTATCATTACGTGTTTCTTGGAAATTTAAACTTAATTCCCAAGCGACATCGGATGAATAGTATTTTTACGGAAAACTTCTCGGAAAACACTTATTTTCGTCTTGGTAATTCAAAACAATTAATCCTAGCACATAGCCAGAATACTAACCACATCCACACATTATAGATCATAGAACAACCTTCAACTATCAGACTCACATAATAAATCAGTTAAATTCATTTAATCCACATAATCAAATAAAAATTTAATTCATTAAAGATCCGATTTTCTCGGGCGTTACACATAAGCTACTTCTCCCACCCTTCGCAGTACCTCGAAGGGTCCAATAAACCTCGGGCTTAGTTTTCCTTTCTTGCCAAAATGAATCTTTCCCTTCTAAGGAGAAACTTTTAGGAAAACGAAATTTCCTATGTCGAATTCGCGATCTTGTCTGTGTTGATCAGCATACTTCTTCTTTCTATCTTGACCAGCTACCAGTCTTATTCTGATGAGTTTGATAACTTCAGCGGTCTGCTGTACCAGTTCTGGTCCTAACAGTTGACCTTCCCCAACTTCATCCCAGCACAGTAGAGTTCAGCATTTCATACCGTATAATGCTTCGTATGGCGACATGCCAATGCTTACGTGGTAACTGTTGTTGTAGGAAAATTCTGCCAACGGTAGATGATCGTCCCAATTCCCTTTGAAATCCATTATGCATGTTCTGAGAATATCTTCTAACGTCTGGATTGTTAGTTTGCTTTGGCCATCGGTTTGGGGATGGTATGATGTACTCATTCTTAGTTTTGTTCCCATGCATTCTTGTAGTCTCTTCCAAAAATTTGACGTAAATCTCTGATATATATCTGACACAATTAACACAGGAACAACATGTCTCGAAACGATCTCTTTAACGTACAAATTTGCCAACTGCTCAAGATTGAATCTAATCTTTATTGGCAAAAAGTGTGTTGATTTTGTCAGCATGTCCATTATCACCTAAATCGCATTGTATCCTCTCTGAGTAGTTAGAAGACCTACCACAAAATCCATTGTGATATGCTCCCACTTCCATTCCGGTATTTCCAACGGTTGTAGTAATCCGCTTGGTCTCTAATGCTCGGCCTTTACTCTTTGACATATCAAGCATTTTGCGACACATTCTGCAACATCTCTTTTCATATTTGGCCCCCAAAAATTCCGCGGCAAGTCTTGATACATTTTCGTACTTCCCGGATGGATTGAATATTTTAAGTTCTGAGCTTCTATCAAGATTTCGTCTTTAATATCTGGTACTACTGGAACCCAAACTCGTCCCTCAAATCTTAGAAAACCCTCGATATCAATTTTGTACTTTACCTCATTACCCTATACCATTCTTTCCTTGACTCCCTCACATTATTCGCCTTGTAGTTGAGCATTCTTTACCTTGTCCACCAAAGTTGGACTAGCTTCCATCTGGAATAGTCGTTCATTGGATTCTTTTGGAAATTTTATTTCCAACTCTAGCCTTGTCATTGCTGAAATAAACTCCTCCTGGGTGGTTAACAACATCAACTTTTCCTGACCTTTCCTGCTCAAAGCATCTGCAACCACATTTGCTTTAACAGGATGATAAAAGATCTCACAATCATCCCAATTTATTAATTCCACCCATCTCCTTTGACGCATGTTCAGGTCTTTCTGTGTAAAAATATACTTCATACTCTTATGGTCTGTGTATAATTCACATTTCTCTCCACAGAGATAGTGTCTCCATATCTTCATAGAAAATACAACCGCAGCTAACTCTAAATCATGAGTCGGGTATCATTTCTCATAATCCTTCAGTTGCCTTGATGCATACGCAATGACTTTGTCATTTTATATACGGACACAACCTAATCCTTTATATGATGCATCACTATACACCACAAAGTTTCATGTGTTATCTGGTAATGACAACACAGGGGCCACGCTAAGCCTCTTCTTTAATTTCCTAAAACTCTATTTTCACTTTTCCGTCCAAACAAATTTTACAGCTTTCCTTATCAAATTTGTCAATGGAGTGGCAATCTTGGAAAAGTCCTGAATAAACTGTTGGTAATAGCCTGCCAGTCCCAAGAAACTTCTTACTTCTGATGGAGTCCTTGGTTGTTCCCAATTTATCACAACTTCAACTTTTGATGGATCTACTGAAATCCCATCTTTGTCAATCACATGCCCAAGAAATTGTACACGTTCTAGCCAAAATTCACACTTCGAGAATTTTGCGTACAACTTTTCTTTTCTTAGAGTCTCCAGCGTCAAACGTAAATGTTCCACGTGTTCTTCTTGAGATTTTGAGTATACCAAATATCATCGATGAATACCACCACAATCTTATCTAAAAATGGTTTAAACACCATATTCATCAAATTCATGAATGTTGCAGGGGCGTTCGTCAAACCAAAAGACATTACCAGAAACTTGTAGTGTTCGTACCGAGTTCTGAATTTCTAACGAATTTTATTTCCATATTTTGCAACGACTTATGAATTTCATTGCAAAAAGTGAAACCTGACACAATCTACAACGAAGGACAAGTTTCATTGCTAAACATACACTTTTAGCAACGACTTATAAAGTTGTTTCCTAAAAAATCATTGCTAAAGCCCCATTTTTAGCAAGAAAAAAACTTTCGTTGCCCACGATGACGGGAAATCAAGTGGCCAAAAATTTTTAAGCAAATTCTAACGTAAATTTTTTTTTACGTAATGAATTAGCAAACGAATTTTTGCAACGACGTATGCATTTCGTTGCAAAAAGTGAAAGCCTGACACAATCTGAAACGAAGGACAAATTTTGTTGCTAAACATATACTTTTAGCAACGACTTATAAAGTTGTTACCCAAAAAATCGTTGCTAAAGGCCCATTTTTTTGTAGTGATTTACATATATAACTCTACTCTGGCTAATACTAGTTTACATCTGTCGTATAGCATTCTCAAAATCCGCATTGGCAAGACGGGCAATAATATCTCGGCTGATAGTATTCCGATTCTGCCCTGCCTCTATCTGATACCCAGCTACCTGCTGCTGGAAATCCGCATAAGAACTCCTATGAATATAGGACATCCTCCCTATCTTCTGCTTCTTGGTCTTTGGCTATTGCCTGAACTCAAAGACCTCTTGTTTCAGCTCGTGGACCTTGTCCTTCACCAAAACTCTTTCATCGTGCTCTTCCTCCCACATGGACTCCATGTTTGTCTTATCCTCCAAGACAACATGAAGCCCTTCTTTTAACTCCTTAACCTCCTTACAATACTGGATATTCCTATCCGACACTAAAATAAACAGGGCTTTCATTGACTCCCCCGGAGTCATCTCTTCTTCGGGTGCTATTGTAACAACCCGATATTTTCTATATAAATAAATAAGAAAATTTGCATATAATTTTTTTTTATTTTAAAGGTAGGAATATGTGCGAGGGTAATGTGTATATATATATGTGATAAATAAAATTTATTTATTACATGAATAATTTCAAATAATTTTATTTTAGAATTATTGATTATTATAAAGTATATTCTTATAATAATTAATTTTTTTGTAGAAATATTTTTATTAGTTATTTTCTATGAAAATATGATTATATTATTTAAATAATATATGAAATGATTATAGAATTATTATAATAATTATTTTATTTTATTATGTGAATTTATTTTAGATTAGTTAAGTTAATTACTTTTAACTTAATTAATAATGATTTGTGCTAGATAAATCAGATATGGAATCCTAACCGTAATTTTTGATTTTGATCAAGGAATGAGAATATTAATATTATTTTATTTTATTTCGGTTCTATAAATGTGTACTGTATGTGTGTATGGATAATGGTTGGTAAATTATAGTTTAGTATGTTAAAACCATATTTTTTTATTTGTTAACCCTAATTCAAAAAGTTAATTTCGGCTTTAAGAATTGTTTAAGTTGTTTGGTAATCGTGTTAATGTAAATAATTATAGGTATTATACTTAATTAGATAAAATCCTAATTTACTAGAAACCCTAATTATGGGAAACCCTTATTGTAAATTAGAAACCCTAATTTCTGATTTAAAACCTTAATTTGCTAAATTGGTAACCCTAATTGTTAATTGTAAGCTAAATGCTAATTAGTGGACATCAAAATCCTAATGTTCATGTATAATGTAATTAGAAAATTGAACACTATTAAGAAACCCTAATTTGCAAAAATTAAAAACTAATATTATTTTTATTTTATTTTAAACCCTAATAGTAATTCTAGAAATTAAAATTTTTGATAACCTAAGGGTTAAACCCTAAGGGTCAAACCTTAAGGGTTTGCAAGGATTACATTAATGCTGTGACACCCCGAATTTTATGAAATAAAAGTATTCAATTTTTTTATTTTGGTAAATAGTTAAATTGATAAAAGTTTAAAGTTAAGGGTGATATGTGAAAAAATTTCAAAGTAGACAAGTTGTCATAAAATACCCGGTTACTATTCACCCGAATATTATTCACTCGGGTATTTGGGGTAATTTTCGTGTCGCAGTACTAATCACGAGTTACTATTCACGGGTTACTATTCACCCGATTACTATTCACTCTAGTATTGTTCACTCGGGTATTTGGGATACTTTTTGTGTCGGGATACTATTCACAGGGTACTATTTCTGAAGTACTATTCACGGGGTACTATTCACCCGAAAAATATATTTCTTTTTGGTCCAAATTATTTTTGGGTACAATATTATTCCATAAGGAGATGTGCTAATTTTTCAGACCATTGGTTGAAATTATAAATGTAAATCAATATGGGTCGTTGGTTTAAAGTTTTAATAATAAAATCTTTTTATATAAAACAGAATATTTTTATAAAGTTATTCTATAAATAGAATATATTATATTCTATTATGCATAGTGTTTTGTATAGTAAAATCTTTTTATATAAAACAGAATACTTTTATAAAGTTATTCTATAAATAGAATATATTATATTTTATTATGCATAGTATTGCATAGTGCATGCATAGTGTTTTGCATAGTAAAATCTTTTTATATAAAAAATGAATACTTTTATAAAGTTATTCGTTTTATTAGATTATAAATAGAATATATTATATTTTATTTAAAAGATTTTTCTTTAAATATGGACCGTCCAGATTAAAAGTAAATCAAACGGACCGTTCATGAATTAGTTACTATGCAGTCCATTCTCCTATAAATAGAAGCTCATTCCTTCATTATTTCTTACGAATTCACTGAAACTCTAGAGAGAGAAATTATAGAGAGAGTTCTTCTTCTATAATCTTGAGCGTATTTCTTTAGGGTTTAAGAAAGTTTTGAGCGTAGTACAAGTTTTCTTCGATTATATCATCGGCCTACCAGTCGGAATACTTTTCTTTCAAAGGTAAAGGATATTATTTGTTATACTCGTAAGAGATATTATTTGTTGTACTCGTAAGGGATATTATTTGTTGTACTCGTAAGGGGTATTCTTTCTTTCTTATTCACGAAGAGAACTTTTATTATTCCATTCTTTATCATTATGTTGGAATAACCTGTCTATGCGAAGTACCGCATACATGGTGAAATTCTTTTGTTATTCCATTCTTTATTATTCTGTCGAAATATCATGCTCATGCAAGGCGTATTACGCATGACACAGTTCCATTATTTATTATTTTGTTGGAATAACTTTTATGCATGGGTCTATCGCATGCATGGTGATTTCGTTGTTATTCTATTCTTTATTATTCATTTGGAATATCCCGTGCGTAAGCGATTACGCATGACTTTGGTTCCATTATTTATTATTCGTTTTGAATAACTCCGTCTATGCGGATTACGACGATGGTGAAATTCTTATGTTATTCCATTCTTTATTATTATATTGGAATAACTCAATGCGAAGCCAATCGCGCATACATGGTGAAATTCTTTTATTATTCCATTCTTTATTATTATGTTGGAATAACCTGTCTATGTGAAGTACTGATTGGTATGATCATGGAATAACCTGTCTATGCGTAGTGCAAAGATAGACAACTGATTGGTATGATCATTGTTATTACATTTGAATATCTTCAGCCTTTGGGGTAAGGATATTGAGTAAACGTTCTATTAAGCCTTTGTGGCAAGAAGGAACTGTTAATTCACATTATAATAAATATGAATTGTGAATTTAACTGACATCTTTGGTGGTTAAGGTGAAGACAAGTGATGAAAGTTCTATTTATCTTGAGTATAACAAAGAACTGTTGATGAGTAGTACAGGAATAAAATATCAACGATGGACTTTTAATCTAGAAGAGATAGTAGATACTATGTTGTACTTAACTCTTCTAATGGATTGCTTGTTCCGCTGCAGTTAAACTTTATGTCTGTTATATTTTATCAGTTTAACACTGTTGAAGGCTAACGATAAATTATTCTGCATTATCTTAGTCATAATATTTCTTACTGGGCTAGTTGAGCTCATCCTTGTCTTTCATTGTTCTCTTCAGGAAATGAGAACGTAGCTGGGACTAGTCGGGGAACGGAGTGACGGTCCATATGATAGCATTAGTAGTCCTCACTATTCTGTTAAATAGTGTGACAATAAATGTAATGAGGACTCCAGTGAGTGTGGATATTGTTTAGATGACAATATATGTATTAAAACTCATAGTTATGTCTTGTCGTATTCTACACGATAGTTGTATTATTAAGTTGTATTTGAATTCTGTACCATGTATCTGGCGACTCAAGATGGGTGATGTATACCTAATTTTGGTGGCGTCACAAATGCCATTAAAATTCCAAGCCAATGGACCAAAATGCCCCTCATGCATAATTGAAGCTTTCTTGAATATCTAGCAATAATAGGAGTTGTTGGCCAACCCTTGACTTCTCAATGTGACTGAAATTCAACACATCTCAGCCATTATACATCAGGCAATTATACATTATAACATTATATATATAGATCGACTTATGTCACACCTATATTTTGTTTTGATGATGACCATATTTGTTCACTAACCATGTCTTATAACATTTCGGAACATCAAGGAAGAAGGCCCAAAGTCAAGATGTCTTTGAAGAAAGAAAAGCTAATTTGAGCCCTAGGAATATATATAAGATCTTAGCATTTATCACTTTCCAAACTAAGGCTCTAGGACATGTGCATTACATATATATACTTACATTCATATTTGATGTTACATGTTAATTAACTAGCTCATAATATGCATGACCAAAATTGTTCACGTAAGGAATCAAATCTTGTTGTTATATACTTAGAGAGCAAGAAATGGGGTAAACATATTACCATAAGTTTTGCTTCATAATATTATCCCACGATTCAAGGGATCTAATTTGTTGTCCGAATATAAGGTAAGATATATGGACACGGGTCAGAAGATATTGTATGGTAAGCTCAAAACATGACATCATAGATCATGCTTCATCATGCTGCATAATTTATGCGTCATAAATCAAGGGTCTTAAATCTAGGAAATTATTTAAGGTAACGAGTTGATTGCATAAATTACCATATATTGCATACTCATAGCAGAAATCATGTGCCATAATCCCGTCTCACGATTTGAGCAACTTAATTGATTAAGTCTAACGGACCAATGCATGTTAAGATATATGGAAACATGCCAGCAAATGTTTATGTGCATATAAAGTAATAAATTCCGACTTTGTAATTGGAACGGTAAGTAATCTGTGTCAAGCCTTTCTCCCATGAAATGGAAATTAATTAAGCCTTAAAATACTGATGGCGTGATAGAATCTCTGTGATTGAAATCAAGCTAAGTAGATCATGATTGATATTGAACGGCAAGATTTGTGCAAAGTGTTTCAATCAGCATATCACAGCAGCAAACATTTGCAACGGTAATATCCTAGAAGTGGTCTATATAAACAGAGCCCTTTAACATATTTACATACGAAAAAACATACACAGTAACTTATCGCATACAAGCTACGAAATTGTTTTTCACTGAGACAGACATTGATTGCATTAAGAACAAAATTGCAGCTACGAAGAACGAATAGGAAATATTCTTGTAATATTCTTCTTGTATATCATTTCATACTAGAGACTTAAGTTGGTAAGCGATACATTGCTTGATAATTAGACCTCTAGTGTGTATCTTATATTTTTGATATCTCAATCAATAATTTATTGTTATTAATCATGTTTGAATTGATAATTTATTACAGTCAAGTTTTGTGGAAAGCATAGGTGCTTAAGAGTGCATAGGTGCACAGGGAACAAAGGTGTTCAAATTATTGGAACTTGTATTGTAATTGAAAGAGTTTAATAAAAGTGAGTCTCCAATACTAGTTGGTATTGGACGTGGATTAGGCTACTATTCTAGAGGGTAGTAGTTGAACCACGTAAAATATTCTGGAGTTTATGTGATTGCTTTATGTGCTTGAATATCTTGTTATTTATCCAAAGAAATTGCATTCTATTTATATCAAGAAACCTGGTTAACTCAATAATATCCTCGATTTGGTAATCCAACTTCTACGCATTAAACATCCAAAGGATTTTTGATAAGAAATAAAAATTGGACATAGTTTGTGCCTACACTTATTCAACCCCCCCTTCTAAGTGTACCTATTTAAATTTCATTTGGTATCAGAGCTTGGCTCTACTTATCTTGGTCTTAAAGGTGACTTGTAGGAAAGATTTCGACATGGCACAACTTGAAGCGCTCATCACGAAGGTCAATCAACAAACCGACCTCCACTACTCTTTTGAACCGAGAACTATAACTTTCGGAAATTTTTGGATGAGGATATATCTTAAAGCGAGACCCATGGGAATGGTGGGTGGTAGAGAATGGACCGGTAATCCCAAGGAAAGATGATGGCACTCTAAAAACTCTACTCAAGATGGACTCAACCGAAACATACATGGTGTCATACGATTCAAAAGCAATGAACACTCTCCTCAGCGGCATGGTGCAATCCGAAATAGATAAGGTTTCCTCATGCAATACATCAAAGGAGATTTGGGATACTCTAGTGGTAAGTCACGAAGGAACGTCCAAAGTACGAGAAGTCAAGCTAAGTATGCTCATGCATGACTACGAAATGTTCAAACTGGAAAGAGACGAAACAATCAAAATGGCTCAAGCATGATTTTTGGTTCTTATAAATTCCTTGAAGCTACTCGACAAGTCAATTCCACAAAGCGAAATCAATCGTAAGCTACTTCGGGCTATGCCCAAAAGGTTTGCATCTAAAATTACTACTCTTCAAGACTCCATCAATATTTCTTCTATGGATACATTAACTCTCTTTGGTGAACTAGAAGAATATGAACATCAATTGAAAAGATACGATGACGAGGAAGAAGTTCCTCGAAAAGAAAGTACTAGCTTAAAATGCGGAATTGAAGAAGAAGAGCTGAGAATAACTCGGATGATGAAATAGCCATGATATCAAGAAGACTTAAGGGCCTACTTCAAAGAAAGAATCAAAGGAAAAATACATCCAACACAAACAAATTCAAAGCAAAGCCAACCGACGAAACCTGTTTCGAGTGTGGACGACCAGGTCACTTTAAAAAGGATTGCTTCCAACTCAAAAAACAAAGGAAAGCAAGGCAATAAGGAGTTCAAAAAGCATAAAGCATTCCTAACATGGAGTGATGATGAAGAATCAAGTGGAAATAGATGCAAACGATGAATCGGCTCAAATATGCTTCATGGGACTTGAAGGTGAATCCAAGTGAGGTACCTCTTTTCGATAGTATTACTTTGAAACAAGAAAATGAAAAATTAAAGAAAAAAAAAATATGTACTTAAAAGATCTAGTAAACACTTTAATGAAAGAGAAGTGGAAGCACTCGATAGATGAAAAGAAAGAATTAGAAAAAGTAACACACACAAATGAGGAAAAGGTATTAGCAAAGAAAGAATGATTATTTAGATAATTACAATAAAATATTGTTCAACAAGGTAAAACAACTAAATAATGAAGTTGAAAAATTAAAAAAGAGATAGAGATGAGAGATGTGTGCATTGATGCATTTGGCGATGAATCGAGTAATAAAACACCTCCAACTAATGACCTACAAAAAGAAATAGTCTTTAAAAATCTCTCTAGCTAAATTTGTTCATGGGGAAGAAAACCTAAATGTCATGCTAGGAAAACAAAGACCCAGTTATGATAAACAAGGCATAGGTTACAACCCAACATATAGAAAAGAAGTTGAAATGCTAAAATCTAAATCATCATTTAAATTAAATTATTGCACGCCTTTTACCTCTTGCAAAAATTGTGGCATTAAAGGACATCTAGAGATAAACCGCTTCAAAGAAGAAAAAATCAAGTAAAGCCGTATGGATAAAGAAAAGTGATTTGATTTCAACTAACACAAGTGGACCCAAAAAGATATGGGTACCAAAAATATAAATTGTATCTCTCTTATACAGGTATGTTTCAAAGCCAAAGTATCTTCTCAAAAGTGGATCCTTGACAGCGGATGTTCACGTCATATGACGGGAGACAAATCTAAGTTCGTGGAACTAAATGTCAAAAAGAAACATGGAACTGTCACATTCGGTGATAATCGGTCATGCAAAATAATTGGGAAAGGTAAAATCGGTAATGGTAAGGTTAACATTAATAATGTTCATCTTGTTAACGGTCTAGAATTCAATCTTATCAGTGTTAGTCAATTAATGGATAATGGACATCAAGTAAAGTTTGAAAAAGATAAATGTACAATTTCACATGGTACTAATAATGCCGCTTTAGTTTCAAGAAGAAGGGAATATATATACTCTTGATTTTGAGCGATAGGAGGAAGAATTATGTCTTGAAACCATTCAAAATGAAGCGAATCTATGGCATAGAAGGATGGGACATGTTCATATGGACCTCATCAAGAAGTTGTCATCAAAGAACTTAGTAAGAGGATTACCCAAAATGAATTTTGAGAAGAAAGGTATATGCGAACCTTGTCAACTTGGAAAACAAGTAAGAACATCATTCACAGCCAAAAACATGGTATCAACTTCTTCTCCCTTACAATTGCTTCATCTCGATTTATTTGGACCTGAAAGGCATGCTAGTCTAAATGGTAAATTCTATGCTTTTGTGATAGTCGATGATTTCTCTAGATATACATGGGTACTATTTCTTAGAACAAAAGATGAGGCATTTAAAGAATTTGAAAAACTGATTAAAAATTTGGAGACTAAATATAGTCTTAATCTTATAAAAATCGAAGTGATCATGGTAATCTGCTGAATTTCAAAAGGATTTTATTATATTTTGTAATAAAAAAGGAATCACTCATGAATTTTCAGCACCTAGAACTCCACAACAAAATGGAGTGGTAGAAAGGAAGAATCGAACATTACAAGAAACAGCTAGAACTCTAATTCAGGAAAGTAAACTCCCTAAGAAATTTTGGGTGAAGCTGTGAACACAACATGTTATGTGCTAAATAGAGTGTTGATTCGTCCAATCATTTTGAAAACACCATATGAATTATTAAATAATCGGCTTCCTAACATAAGCTATTTCAAAGTGTTTGGATCTAAATGCTTTATTCTTAACACTAATGGAAATCTAGGCAAGTTTGATGCTAGATCATATGAAGGAATATTCATTGGCTATTCACAAAATAGTAGAGCATATCGCATTTATAATGTACAAAAGATGTGTATCGAAGAATCTATACATGTCAAATTTAATGAATCTAACCATGATATTCCAAAAGAAAAGAAGAAGATGCAGAAACTTAGAGGCTGTGCAAATCCAAACCTACCAGATAAAGCAAAAACAACAAGATCATGGAACCAATCAAAGAAGATGAATTAGAAGAGCAAATAGGACCAAAGACTCTATCCAAAAAGTTGAATACGAAAATCAGAACATATCCAAAGAAGTTTGAAATGGATGAACAACAAGACCATAATCCGAGAAACTCATCAAGAAGTTATACATGATATTCAACTTCCAAAATCGCAAGATACATCAAAAACCATCCTCCCGAGAACATCATTGGAAACATAAACGACAAAGTTATTACAAGAAGAAAAGCACAAAATATGTGTGCTTTTTCAAAGATTTCTATCCCAAATTGAACCAAAGAACGCCAAAGAAGCCATACTTGATGAGAATTGGCTTCTAGAATGCAGAGGAGCTACAACAATTTGAAAGATGTCAAGTGTGGGAGTTAATTCCTCCCCAAAAGATGTGTCCATTATTGGAACTAAATGGGTCTTCAAAAACAAGCTTGATGAAGTATGGAACAATTACAAGAAACAAAGCGAGACTAGTTGCTCAAGGATACAACCAGCAAGAAGGAATAGACTATGAAGAAACATTTGCCCCAGAGCTGCTTGGAATCCATTCGTATACTACTAGCATTTGCTTATTTCAGAAAGTTCAAGCTACACCAAATGGACGTCAAAAGCACCTTCCTCAACGGGTACATAAATGAAGAAGTCTATGTAAAACAGCCACCTGGATTTGAGCATGACAAGTTCCCACATTACGTATACAAACTCAAGAAGGCACTCCATGAACTCAAACAAGCCCCAAGGGCTTGGTACGAAAGATTAAGTAAGTATCTCCTATCAAATGGGTTCATACGAGGTAATAAAGATATTATTATTGTACAAATATATGTAGACGATATAATATTTGGTGCTAAAAATAATTTTCTTTGTGAATGGTTTTCCAAATGCATGCACAAGGAGTTTGACATGAGCTTGATGGGAGAACTCAACTACTTTCTGGGCCTTCAAATTAAACAAAATCATGAAGGTATATTCATTCATCAAACCAAGTACACAAAAGAGTTACTTAAGAGATTCGGATTTGATAATTCAAACTCAAAGACCACACCAATGAGTACATCAATAAAACTCATGAGAGATGAAAAAGGTACGGATGTAGAGGTAACAAAATATGAGAGGTATGATTGGATCCCTACTATATTTAATCGCTTCTAGACACGATATAATATATAGTGTGTGTCTATGTGTGCTCGATTTTCGAGCCAAACCCAAAGAATCCCACTTACAAGCTGTTAAACGAATATTTAAATATTTGAGTGGTACTACTAATTTAGGATTATTTTACCCAAAATGTGACAATTTTGATCTAATGGGTTATTCAGATGCTGACTATGCAGGTTGTCAAATAGATAGAAAAAGCACAAGCGGTGCCTGTACATTTTTGGGACAAAGTCTTGTCTCATGGCACATCAAGAAGCAAACGTCAGTCGCTCTATCCACCACTGAGGGTGAATATTTAGCAGCAGGAAGTTGCTGCTCCCAAATTTTGTGGATGCGTCAAACACTGTGTGACTTTGACATCATATGTGAAAATGTGCCCATATACTGTGATAATACAAGCACCATAGACATCTCTAAAAATCCAGTACTACATTCTCGCACAAAACACATAGAAGTACGCCACCATTTTCTTAGAGACAATGTGTCCAAAGGTTTAATAAGATTAATATTCATTCCCACTGAGCATCAACTAGCAGATATATTTACAAAACCTCTAGGGGAAGAACGATTCAGTACTCTAAGGAGAGAACTCGGAATGTGTCTAATTCAAATATGAACCGAGTGTGTTAAAGATATTAGACAGACAAATTATCGGCGTATCTATTCAGCCATAATTACGCCCATTAAAATCTATTCAGATTCTCCTTCCCAAAGCCGGCTTCACCACTTCTCATATCTCGATAACGTGCTCTATACATAAAGACCAGAAGCCGCCTTACCCTCTCTCTATCTCTGACTCTCAAATCTCTGAATATCTCACATCCCCCTCCACCATCTCAATCGATTCAACTCTTCTCTGCTACAATGAGAACTAGGCGTGGCAAACAGCTTCGTGATGAATCAGAAGACGAAGTCTCACCTCCCTCTCCACCATCTCAACCACCAGTCACTCAAAAACTGAAACGAAGGCCATCCTCTGTCACGATCATCTATGGTGGATAATCCCCTGCCGAATCCGAAGCCAGTCTACCTTTTCCACCTCCAATCGGGACATCGACAGGTCACAAACGATGCAAGCTCAACGACCCCTCACCTGGCTCGCCTTCGATACCGATAATACCTCTCTCTGTCTCCTTGCATGATATACCTTACGACTTTTTTAGAGGCCATAATTTCGAACTCCATTTTAAAACCTCTATCTGTCAAAAATCTTTTGTCTATGAAAAATCGATAGACATGTTTTACTATCAAAACTCGCCTCTTCATCATCTCTTTGAGTCATGTGGTCTGTCTTCCTTAAGTACTCCTCCCTCAGTAGCCTACCCAAAATTAGTTCAGAAGTTTTATACCAATCTTGAGAATAATGGCGACTGCTACACGTTATTCATCAAAGGTAAATCTTTGTTCTTCACAGCTATACTGTCAATTCCATACACCGGTGACTGCCCCTTCACCCTTAAAGGGCCTATCTCTACTCCTCTGTCTCCCTTAGTACAGCTTCGCATTGTCATGGATGACCCAACAGTGTCCTCCATCACCCTCACTAAAACCACTGAAGTGTCTCCTCTTGAAATAGTCCTTCACAAATTGTTACGGTAGAATCTCCTCCCTCGTCTCGGTGGTGGAGATGATTTCACGTATCAGGATTTGGTCTTGGTGGCCTTAATAATGACCGGCCAACCATTTAATTTTTCACTGATGATGCTCAAACACATGGTTCACTGTGTCAAACACTCCAAAAAGTGTCTGCCCTACAGTTGCTTCCTCGCCAAACTATTTACCCACTTCCAAATTCCACTCGACGATGAGGGTTCTATCCACTTGACTGATTCTATCGATTCAAACTATCTCAAAGGGGCTCATATCACTCTGCTTAAAGGAAGTTCATACGTGTGGTACCAAAATTCCCAAACCGATACCTCCTACTTCACTGCCTTCTTCCCCTGAAATTCTCATTATCCTTCACACCATCGCAAACAATCAAGCCCAAATTACTTCTGATGTCAAAGACATCCAACTCCGTCTCTCCGTCCTTGAAAAAGGCAAACTCCCCATTCGTTGTGATGATCTTCATGCTATGTTTCGAAATGTGGAAGATGAGTTTATTGACCTCCAAGCTGGTTTCGAGTTGCACACTCGGGCGATGGTTGAAGCCCTGCAACGGAAGATGAACCGCAACGCCTGTCAATTGAGCACTGAGCTAAAGTTCATCAGCAATCAAATTGGGACTCTGGGACGTTTTACCGAGCGCCGCATGAATGATCTTAGTGAGGAGCTGCAAGCAGACCAAGTCCAAACGCGCATACCGAATGGCCCCAATGCAATTGGATGGCCGAATATCAAGGCGACTTTCTGGACCTGCCATTACCACCTCCTACCTTCATTGCTCGTCCTCCCAGATTTGCCAACACAATGTCCCTGGAAGAGATCATACACCACAGGCTTCACCGACCCTATTTCACCGCCCGTGAAGCCAATCATGTTAATCTTCAGGAGGAAGATGATTAGACGCCCTGTCCCTTTTGGCATTCTGGACACACCTTTTTTATTGATGCCAAAGGGGGAGAAGACTTATGCTTGTTTTCCCTGCTCCCACAGACAATTTCTTAAAATTTTCATGCATGATAACTTGTGTTGTTAAGACTATGGTTTAAATTTGTTGAAGGATGATGGTTTAATCATTTCCTATAATTTTTTGCTTAACATATTATGGACTAACCAGAAAATGCAGGGTTACTTCTAACTTGTCATAAATTGCAAAGACCAGGGTTGCTCAAACACTGCATATATGCAGTTAATAGTATGCATGAATTAAGGGGGAGTTGTAACTCTCTTGAAATGCATGGTTTTAGGGGGAGCCATAATTATTGTGTTGTCATCATCAAAAAGGGGGAGAATGTTGACTTATGCCACACCCTATGTTTTGATGATGACCATATTTGTTCACTAACCATGTCTTACAACATTTCAGGAACATCAAGGAAGAAGGCCCAAAGTCAAGATGTCTTTGAAGAAAGAAAAGCTAATTTGAGCCCTAGGAATATATGTAAGATCTTAGCATTTATCACTTTCCAAAATAAGGCTCTAGGACATGTGCATTACATATATATACTTACATTCATATTTGATGTTACATGTTAATTAACTAGCTCATAATATGCATGACCAAAATTGTTCACGTAAGGAATCAAATCTTGTTATATACGGTAGAGAAAGAAATGGGGTAAACATATTACCATAAGTTTTGCTTCATAATATTATCCCACGATTCAAGGGATCTAATTGGGTGTCCGAATATAAGGTAAGATATATGGACACAGGTCAGAAGATATTGAATGGTAAGCTCAAAACATGACATCATAGATCATGCTTCATCATGCTGCATAATTTATGCGTCATAAATCAAGGGTCTTAAATCTAGGAAATTATTTAAGGTAACGAGTTGATTGCATAAATTACCATATGTTGCATACTCATAGCAGAAATCATGTGCCATAATCCCGTCTCACGATTTGAGCAACTTAATTGATTAATTCTAACGGACCAATGCATGTTAAGAGATATGGAAACATGCCAACAAATGTTTATGTGCATATAAGGTAATAAATTCCGGCTTTGTAAATTGGGACTGTTAGTAATCTGCGTCAAGCTTTTCTCCCATGCAATGGAAATCAATTAAGCCTTAAAATACTGATGGCGTGATAGAATCTCTGTGATTGAAATCAAGCTGAGTAGATCATGATTGATATTGAATGGCAAGATTTGTGCAAAGTGTTTTAATCAGCATATCACAGCAGCAAACATTTGCAACGGTAATATCCTAGAAGTGGTCTATATAAACTGAGAGCTTTTAACATATTTACATACGAAAAACATACACAGTAACTTATCGCATACAAGCTACTTAAATTGTTTTTCATCGAGGCAGACATTGATTGCATTAAGAATAGAATTGCAGACTCTGAAGAACGAATAGAAAATATTCGTAATATTCTTCTTCTTTGCATATCATTTCATACTAGAGCCTTAAGTTGGTAAGCGATACATTGCTTGATCATTAGACCTCTAGTGTGTATCTTATATTTTGATATCTCAATCAATACTTTATTGTGATTAATCCTCATTTGAATTGATAACTTATTACAGTCAAGTTTTGTGAAAAGCATAGGTGCTTAAGAGTGCATATGTGCACAGGGAACAAAGGTGTTCAAATTATTGGAACTTGTATTGTAATTGGAAGAGTTTAATAAAAGTGAGTCTCCAATACTAGTTGGTATTGGACGTGGATTAGGCTACTATTCTAGAGGGTAGTAGTTGAACCACGTAAAAATTCTGGTGTTTGTGTGATTGCTTTCTGTGCTTGAATATCTTGTTATTTATCCAGCAGCCTGCATTCTATTTATATCAGTAAAACTGGTTAACTCAATAATATCCTGATTTGGTAATCCAGCTTGCTGCATTAAACATCCAAAGGATTTTTTGATAAGAAATAAAAATTGGACATAGTTTGTGCCTACACTTATTCAACCCCCCCTTCTAAGTGTACCTATTTAAATTTCAGGCGATTTTATTTATTTTAATTGATTTATTTTCTAAAAATCATTTAAAAATAGAAATTAATTTTTGAAAGTTCCAAAAATAGTTTTAAAAATTATTTTAAGTTATAAAATTAATTTTAATAATTTGACATATTTTCATAAATATTAATATTTATTTGGATATTATTAATATTTAATTTATTTAATAAATATATTAAATAAATTGATTAAAAATGATTTTATTATATTAAAATCATTTTAAATAATAAAATTGTATTTAATAATATTTTAAGTTATAAAATATAACTTTTAATATTTTAAGACAAATTTCATTAATTATTTAATATTAATGATATTAGACTTATTTAATAAGTATATTAAATAAATTAGTTTAAAATGATTTTTATATTAGAAAAATTATTTTAATTGAAAATAAATGTTTTAAAAATATTTTAAGTTATAAAATATAAATTTTAATATTTAAAAATAAATTTCATTAATAATTTAATATGAAATTATATTAGAATTATTTAATAATAATATTAAATAAATAATTTTAAAATGGTTTTATTGATTTAAAAATCATTTAAAAGGAAATAAATGAATTAAAAAATATTTTAAGTTATAATTAAGGACTTTTAATATTTTGATAAATAAGACATTAATAATTAAATACTAATGGTAATTATTTAAAAATGATTTTAATTGTTTTAAAAATCATTTAAGGGTAATAAAATGTTTTTAAAATATTTTGAGTTATTATAAATAACTTTAATATTTTGGCAATGGTTTCATTAATAATTTAATATTAATTAAATATTAATAATAATAAAATTATTTAATATTTAAATCATTTAAAAATGATTCCAGTGTTGGAAAAATCATGATAAATTATAATAATTATTTAAAAATTATTATAAAGATATGAAAAATAATATGATTGATATCTAAATTATCTAATCGAGCATTGAACTACACGATAGAGTTTTAGACTCGATAATTACCCAATAAAGCCGTCAGTACACCGAAATATTTCAGAAATTGATCTGGACTTATATAATTTGACTAGATACGTATTTGTTTATGATCAAATGACTGTTAAACATATGTGATAATCGATTAGGTTATGTTTGATCGTAAATATAAAGATCTTATGTGATATGATATATTATTCTAATCGAACGAATGATCTTATTACTGATAGGTTGCGATATAAAAGATAAAACTAATTTGCGTAATAGTAAGCAACAACTCAGGCAAGTATCTTATCTTTGCATTTACTTTATGCAATGGACATGCGTAAGCGAATATCAGAACTAATCTTTTTCATTGTTCAAATATCTTAACCTTAATATATACTTATGCAATGATTCTGTATAAGTAAGTTATTAGATTATATTCTGTTGTACAAGTTCTTTAATTCTGTTATTATAGATCAAAATACATATTATGTTTGTTAATTTCTAAATATGGTTAGACAAGTGTCCTCGCTTAGATAATCATTATATTTAATCACATATTGATACATACGTATTGGTTTCCAGTATGTATACGTTGACCTAAAAAGCCGTCTAAGCTATTTGATTCAGCTAGATATAAACTTAAAAATATTGTTGATCAAGATATAACTTTATTGTATCCAACCAGATTGTTTTAGTTCGGATTCCCGACTAAGTATGAACATCCCTAATCTGGGAACACTTTTGTGCACCTAAGGTGGATAAGATGAATGATACTCTCATTCTTGCATGTAGTATTGATCAATACAGGACATAACAGGTTGATCACCCCCCGTGCCTGTAAGTTATGACGGTTTGCATATGAAGTTCTGTTTAACCTTTTTGAAAATTGAAAACAAAGTTCATAGTCTGTCGAATGATCTCCATTTATAGTCAATACGTAGTTTCAAAAATTTGGTATAGAATTGATATGTTGTTATTATTGGTTCAACTTACTTCACAACTGTTGATTCGTTGTAGAAGTGTCGTATAAAGAAAATAGTTACTTCTTTCAGCTAATAATTATTGTTGCTATTACTTGCTGGGCAATCCAACGCTCATCCTTACTTTAAATTAAAATGTTTTTAGCTAAGCGTGATCAACCAGAAGGTTCAGGAAAGAACAAAGGGAAAGGAAAGATGGAAGATTAAGTTTGTGGTCTCTTCTATAATAGCTAGACTTTATTAAGACAACGATATTTATTAGTATCATGTAATGTAATGTTTAAAGGTTGGAAACCTGGGGATTCAAAATTCTGATATGTAAATTAAGTTTAAAGTTTATATTATTGTTATTATTATTAGTATTATTCTGCTCATAGAAATGGTATCGTGAAGCACCGAGTTCGGGTTTCAAGTACCTAAATTTGGGGGCATCACAGCTATGGTGTTAAATGACACCACCTCCACCTCCTCTTCAGTCATTCCATCGAAATGGACATGAGGTCTAGGCTTTCAGGGTCTCCAGACTCCACTATCACCACTTCTGGCTCTTCTGCTATAGGGTTCGGTAAGATCTCTATTTGATTCACCGACTCTTCACTCACTACATGTATATCCCTATACATTTCATTTTCTCCTGACATCTACAACAAAACAATTTAGTTGGATTAGTACATGTCAGTAGAATAATAAAAACACATATCATATATAATGTATTTTTAGGATTAATTTTCATCTTTTACTTCTTTGACTCTTCTTAAGATTATGACTTAAGGTTCTAATTCCCCCCTTAAGTTTTATAACCTAATGCTTTGATACCCACATGTGAGGCCCCCAAATTTGGGTATCTTCTAACCCGATATATGGTGTTACACAATGCTACAGTTCACACATACATTCAATTGAAAATCCTCAAAAGAACGAATATGTCTTATATATATTCTAAAATAATATTACCATTCCCAGGTTCTTTATAACCATTACATGAGTACTTGTCATAATAATAAGTAATTACCACATCTGTACTAATCTGTTACAAAGGCAACTTATTGGTTGGCCTTGGCTTTCCCTTTATCTTTTCTGGATCCTTCAGTCCATTCGGTCTTAGTTGCATTCATATGGTTCAAGCAAGAATGAGCATAACTAGCTCAACAAGTATGACAATTCCAATAAACAACATGCTTGAAACATAGGAATCATATATCTTCAATAACTGAACAAGAGTTATGAAGTACTATCAATAATTCAAAATAACACTTCTTTTCTTTAAAACGTTTCACAACGAATAACATTAATTAAACATATAACTCAGTCCAAGACCTTGAGCATTTCCTTCTTTCTTTGAAAAGGACAACCCAACACCAAGTCTGTAAGTCAGGTATATCTTACAAGCACATCTACGTGATCAGCCTATAGTACTCTATGTTGTATAACACTACTTTCTTTAAACGTATGTACGTTTAAGGTTTGGCAACCTCACGTGTCTATCGTTTGACGACAAAATATTTATTTATGCATACTCGGTCTTCCTTTGAAAACCATACCAAAATAGTTCAGCAAAACTTAACAACTTTGATAACATTTCAATAGATTATAAAAAATCCATAAAACATCTTAAGTCTAGCCGAACGAATTGGTTTGACATCCCGAATTTTTGAAAATTATTAAAATAAGAATTTAATAAATAAAATTGTTATTATGATATGAGAGAGTAATGTATGTTACATATAAATGTAATATGTTAATATTTACAATTGTGAGATCGTAAATAATTAAAATATTTATCAAGTAAAATAAGTATTTTAGTTGAAATATTTATGGATTAAAATAAATATTCAATGAAAATTATTATGGAATAATTTATTTAAGTATGATGATATTAAATAAATTGATGATAAATAATTTTATGATTTGTGCATAATTATTACGTTAATGTGGTGGTGATTTTCTAGCTAATTAAAGGTAAGCAATCTAGATTAAAGTTTTGAGTTCTTAGTTTTGTTTTCTAAGTTATCTGTAATTGAAGTTCTATGGTTAATTTGTAGTTTTATGTGCATTGGGATTACATAATCTGTTATATATTGTCTATAGATGATTCTTGAAGTATCGAATTCATGAAAGCATGTTTGAAAGTGAAGAAATTAAGTTTTATTGATATATATGCAATAGGGCTTATTTTGGAATCAAAATTTATGATGAAGTCGTGATATAATCTGAAATTGATGATATATGTTGTTAGTATTTTGAATTACGAAAACAACGTAGTTGGAATGGTGTCAAATGGTTAAGAAACAAATTCGTGGTGTTCAATTTCGCTATGAATGTCAAAAGAAGAAGAAATAATAGAAATAGTGAAATTAAAGGTTATAATCTTTGATGTTTATGTTGTTTGTGTGGGTAGAAACGTGTTAGAAACATTAGTTTATGTTTCTGTAAACATATTACACCTTGGGTAGGTTGGTATGGTTGTTAGAAATGAGTTTGTAGGCCTAATTTGGCTTTCTGTAGTGTTCTAATTTAAAAATTGTAGAAATGCAGAAGGGACCCATGCCCCGGCGGCCCCCCTAGTACAAAAACACCCGCCCCGACGCTGGGGGGGTAGTCTGCCTAGCCAAATTTTGGAGAAAAAAAACTGACCAGACATGGTTTAATAAAATGAGCATAACATTTTCATACGAATTCCGATTAAGGTGATTCAAGATGATCCAGAACGAGGACGAGTAGACCTACAACCTTTGTTCTTTACATTTTTCAATTTGATGTCGGGAACAGTGGTCAAAATGGTCATCTTTAGGACTGCTGTGTTTTCGGAGGCTAAGGAATCCAAGTCTCATCAGAAATCCAAACACGTGTTGCGGCGGTTTCATTTGATCAGAGAGATCATTGAAAGAGGAGACGTCACCCTTGAGCGTGTTGACTCTCAAGATAATATTGCAGATCCATTTACTAAAGCGTTAACACAACAGCAGTTCGATCGTCACTTAGAGAAGATGGGTATGAGATACCACGACGATTGGCTTTAGTGCAAGTGGGAGATTGAATGTAGTATGCATACAAGTCAATCATGTATGATGATAAAGCATATACCTTGTAATCAATCTTATTTATTTATTAATAAAAGAATTATTTATTAAAGGCATTTAATTATCTACATGGTGTTGTTCTATTAATATGTGATAAAACCATAGTTTTAAGCAATACTTTTAGAATCATGATGAGATCATGCTAATGAGATCTAAATTCTTAGATAACTTAAAACTAAAATGTTCCCAATCAATAGATTACTAAAAAGGGGATTACTGAATCCGGATAGATTGGTACATATGTTGCTCGCTCATTGGATGAGGATGATTGATCTCATGATCATTTGTGTGGAGACACTAAAGCAAGTATGTAGGTGCTTATTGGAGAATAAGTTCACTGAACTTGACTCGCTAAGGAATACCTAATGGAGTTTTACTTGTCGTCAATAGGAATTTCTGTAGTGATAGTAGTACAAATAATCCTTAGACTTGAGATCATCATAGTATCTTGTATATAATGATTTACACTTTGACTTATTCCTTAAGACCCTTAGGGTATATCAAAGGGTATGCTTGGGTATAATAAGTTATATATGGAGATAATGAATGATCAATAAAGAATCTACCACTTCTAGTAAAAGAAGTGAAATGTCTTATGTGATTCGATAAATGACAACCCGAGAATCCTTGTTAAGGTGAAATGAAATTAGAAAGTAGTTTCTAATTTGCATTCGATAGAGAGTTGTGCATTTGGGAATCGAAATACATATAATTAAATAAAATAAGACTTGACAGTAATTCCATGTCTTATATTTAATTGGGACATTGTATGGTGGAAGGATTGAATTGTACGGTAACTATTTACTCAAAGGTTCTTTTATGATTAATGTTGAAATTTATATTATATGGAAAGTCGTTGATCGCTAAGGAGGCTTATCCCTATTGTAGAATAAATATTATTTATTTAAATAAATAAATATTTTAATTTATTTATTTAAATAAGATTATAATTGTTCTAATTAATTTATTCACAACCGGTTTAATATGGAGAACTTAAAGGGTCACACCATAAAATGAAGAATACTTATTTATGAAGTTAATGGCATAATTGTAATAATATGTTAAGTATATTTAATTTAATATATGGTGATAGAATAAATTAAATAGCTTAATATTTATTATTTAATATTTTGAAAATATTAAATATAAATTAATAAGAGGAGTCTTATTAATATTATTACAATTATTATTATTTTAATTTCTAAAAGAGTTTAGGAATTAATTTAATATAAGTACTCTCATTTATTCCTAATAGGATTGGGAGGAAAATTAGTTAAAGGAGTTTAATTAATTATCTCTAATAAGATTAGGGAGCCCAATTAATTAAAGGATTTTAATTAAATAAATAATACCTTATTTTAATTAAATAGGGTTACCTGATATCTTTATAAGAGGAGTCTTATATCAGATATCAGATATACGTGATTCCAATAGTTAAGAGTACGCCCCTTTTCTATAAAGATAGGAAAAACTAGGGTTTGAGCCAATACACCCTTCTTCTTGAAAATTCTTCTTCCTTGGTGGATCACCTCTAGAGGCCATACACTTGGGTGGCTTACATTGATCAAAGGAAGGAATCTACCCGGGGATTCAAGGAGATTGCGGAGAAGTAGGAGGTGAACTCGTACATGTGGAAGCTCATATCTACAAGGGTATGATTCCATAACTTCTTGTTCTTCGTTTTAATTAATAATATGCATAAAGGATGATCCGAGTAATTGGTTTGTGAAAAATTTTAAAATCTGATTTTACTTTGCTTCCGCTATTTTTGCAATTTGATTGCTACTTTGATCTTCACAAAACCTTACACTTTCAACATGAATGTTGCAAAAGCAGTCTTCTAATTCTCACCGACTCTAGCAACATCGAATACCTTTTCTATTTCCAATATCCAAGTATGTGCATCAACCAAATTCATGGTTCCATGGAATTCTGGTTGTCCCACGGCCTTGAAATCCTTAAAAGTTGCAGCTTGGTTCTGCGGCTGATTCTGCAGCGCTCCTGTAAGTAGTGTCACCAACTACATAACTGGGTTAGCAGCAACGTTGTTGTTATTGGTAGATCCCTCAGGGGTTCTTTGTCGTGGTTGACGTCTTGGAGGCATTTTCTATTAAAATACACTCATTAGATTATTACCCAATCTTTATTAATTATTTTCTACTTAACTTGCACATCATAAAAATCATCACGTAACACACAATATCTTGAATAAATAATAACTTTTATTCATTCATAATCTTTTGAAAATCATAATAATGATAGCATTCCTGTTATCAAAATCACTTTCCTGAACTATAAAAGTTTCAGGATAACATCATCATCATATCCCATTGGTTATGTAATACCTGGGATTTACATCTTATTTATAATTAATCACATAACAGTTATATTTCTTACGACGACCTACTAAAATGATTCATAGCCTTACGACGCTCCTCTTCTATAATACGGAACATTGTTCAATGATCTAACATGTATCATGGCAGCGGCTCGAACTAAATCAGATAATACATGACTTGGTCTTGATCTCGATTTATCACGGTGTTGAAAAAACTATTCATCTCCTCCATCTTGATCTTTTTTGCTTGTACTTCTCTCTCTGCTACTCCTACACGCTGAGAAGCTTCCTCGTACACATCTTCAGCACTTGCTCTCTTGGTGAATTCTTCTTTCAATTTGTTCTTCAGCTCCGCAATCTCTTTTGTCAACTACTCGTTCTCCCCTTCAGTATGAATCAGCTTCCATTTGACATTACTCAGACACTCATCTAGATCTCGGATCTCATTATCCTTCTGCGCCATCAAAGTCTGACGTTCAGCTACTATCTCTTCTAATTCCTCGACTCTATCCTGAAGCTCAATATTGCGATCATATACTTCGTCATACATATGAACTGCTATAGAGTTTGGTGGAAACTCTTCCTCCTCCTCATCCTCATACGTCGCTGGAAACTCAACGTGGTCTTCTTCCTCCGTCTCTACAACATCTTCCTCATCAAGTATGTCCTCCTGCTCAACCATTGTGACCAACGGAGACGATTCCCTTGGCAGTAGTTGCTCCCAGACCACATGAATATCACGAGGCTCCTCCTCTCTAGGCATTTGGGGTCCTTCCTCCCTAGCCTGACTAGATTCTCCTACATTAGCCATCCTGAAAATAAAATTTTAAGTTTTAATTACTAATCATCACTACTCAACACTCACGAACTGTAACGACCGAGAAATTCAGATCTTTTGTAAAATACTTTTAATTAATTAAATAATGAATAAAATTATATTAATTTTTATTATTATGTGTTAGCAAGATGAATGTCGTTCTATAACCTAAAAACGTCGAAAAGTCGTAGTATTTTAACTACATGAAGGAATTAAAGTGTTTTAATTTTCAAGACGAAAATAAAAGTTTTCCGAGAAATTTTCTGAAAACACTATTCATCGATTTCTGCACGGGAATTATTTTTGATCTTCTGAGAAATACGTAACGATAGAATATCGAGGTGAGATGGATTATGTAATAATAATTCAAGTATGAAAAATGTAATATTTTGCATTCAGACTTAATTTGAGAACGTTAGGAAAATAAAGCGTTAAGAAGTTAATGTAATGATCATATGATACGTAGGTATTGTACGAGAAAAAATGAATACGAGTATGGTACGAAGTATTATACGAATATGTATGAATAATGGAATATCGTATATTATGAACTAGTATACGAATTAGAATACGAGAATTATACGTATAGTATATGTTATAAGGCTTAAAGCCAAAATAAATGAACTTGTGGGATCATGTAGGAAATGTAAGCCCAATAGAAGAAATGTACAAGCCCATGTGTTAGTAATGTTAGAGCCAAGTGGTTATTAATGTAAACCCAAAGTAAATTATTGCAAGCCCAAATGAATAAGCTAAACTAATTAAACCTAAGCCCAATGTAATGATCCATTGGACTAGGGTGATCCATGGGGCAACCTATGGGTGAACTTGGTGACCAAGAACTTTATGTGATGGGCAAGAAAGTTGTGTAATGAGCAATTCTACTTAGGGTGGAAGTAATGAATAGTAAGGAGGTTACAAAGGAGGCTGGATGACTTAATGACCCATTTGCCCTAACCTTAGAAATCTTATAAATAGAGGGCTATCTTTTTCATTATTTGGTTGTTAACTTTCATCCAACTTCCAACTTAAGTGTTAGAGAGAATAAGCACATATAAGCTAAACTTCCATTGTTAGAAAAGAAGAAGAAGAGCTAGTTCATCAAAGGTCAATGATCTTATGCCATTAGTCTTCCATCTCTAGCATTGTAGGTTGATAAGAGAAGTGTCGATTGATGGTCATGTATGCTAAGAAATGATAAGAAGGGTTAATCTAAGGACTTAAGTCTTAATAAGCCGGGAATAAGTACTGTATCCATGAATAAGCTATGAACTAAGGAAGAACTTGTAAGACTTATATCATGTTTACATGAATGATGTTAGTATGATAATAAGTTGTAAAAATGATGGTTAGAAGACTTTAACTACCATAAACCATGTGAAACAAAGTTAAGTGTAGTTTATACTTTGACAAGTAATACGCTCATGAAGAATAAGCCATAACCTAACTTAAAAATAAATTGTTGTAATATGTAGGTTGAGATGTCAATTTGATGGATTGAATCCATTTGGAATGATGAACAAATCATAAGAAATGAGGTTGTGCTGGAATTCACACGATTAGACAATAATCATTGAATTCATTAAATTCTCGAAATGGAAGTCGAATTTTGTTATTGAGCTTGATAAAGGTTTGTTTTCAATGGAGACAAGGCGTATTTGGCATTTTAGAGTTGCAGACTTAAAAATGACCGAATTCCGAACTAGAACAAAGAAACGAGCATTGAACGTTTATCGTTTTCATTAAAAATGAACCAATAGGTGAATTTTGAGTTAACAAAATCAAAAATATAAAATTCTTGCATGAACACGTAGAGTATGTGATTTGTGAACTATAGGCTTTTAAACGAGCCAATTCGGACTTATAACGAAGAAGTTACGAGCCCGGGAATTTCGCTAAGTAGAAAAACTGTCAAAATTATCTGGTGCACAGAGCTGGCACCGCCACGCTAGCCCAAGGCCAAATAGGTGGCGCCGCATGGCCGATAGAAGCTCTGACCTACTGAAGTTTGGCGCCGCAGCGCGGCCCATTGTACTAAAGTTGGTGTCGCAGTGCCGGAACCGGGGAAAACCTACTGACGAGTCGCGTCGCGGCGTGGGTCAAGGAAGGAAAGATGGCGCCGTAGCGCCAACCTTAGGGTTTACATAGAGATGAATGATTATGAAGATAAAAAGAAAGACAATGAAGTAGTGCAAACTTAAAAAACATGAAGTAACGTTGTTAAGACATTATTAAACCTTAAGTATGATCACTTAGGGTTGAAGTAAGTCAATTGCATATGAATGTAAGAATGACGTAACAGAACGCCAGAACCAATAATAACAAATCTAAGTCATAATTAGATTGAGAAGAAGGGTAAGATTCGTTAGGAACAATGTATGTTTATTCATGACCTAATGTGTTATGTGATGTTTATCATCTACTGTAGAGACCTTAAAGACTTAAAGTGCACGTGTAATAACAGTAATAGATGCTAAAGGCAAGTGTTCTAACCCTTATTTTAGTTTAATCTGGACAAGCTTTGTGATTCATTTATTCTTACGCATGAACTAATGTCTGATGAAGTCAACGCCAATTCTTTCGGCTAGACTTACGATATGTTGGATTTATTATAATCTATCAAAGTATTGTCAATGTTTTACCAAACTATATTGGTGTGGTTTTCAAATAAAGACTGAGTATGCTAAAATGTTTTGTCGTCAAACGACATGCACGTGAGGTTTCCACCACTTAAACGTACACACGTTTAATGAATGTAGTGTTGATCAACATAGAGTACTATAGGTTGATAATCTAAATGTGCTCGTAAGCTATGTCAGACTTACGGACTTTGTGCCAGGATGTCCTTTTCAAAGAAATTATGAAATGCTCATGGTCTTGGACCGGAATTGATGTTTTACTAAATATTGTTATTGTAAAACGTTTTGAAGAAAAAGAAGTGCTATTTTGAATTATCAATAGTACTTCGTAACTATTGTTCAGTTATTGAAGATATACGATTCCTATATTTCAAGCATGTTATTTTTATTAGAATTATTGTACTTGTTGAGCTAATTAAGCTCACTCTTGCTTGAACCATATGAATGCAGCTAAGATCGAATGGACCGAAGGATCCGGCAAGGTTAAAGGGAAGGCTAAGGCGAGCCCGTAGATTACCTATATAATAGTATAGGTTTGTAATGATAATATTTGATATTATGAAAAGAACAATTGTAACAGTTATAAAGAACCTGGGGAAGGGTAATATTAATTCAGAATATATATATATATAAGACATATTCGTTCTTTTGAGGTATTTCAATTGAATGTTTGTGTGAACTGTAGCACCGTGTAGCACCATCTGTCGGGTTGGAAAATACCCGGATTTAGGGGCGTCACGCGAACACATAGGTTGCAATCAAATAAGCACATATAGTGTTTTATTATTTCTTTCTTAAAACTCAATAAGAGTTCATCACCATTATCTTTTCAATCTCCTATAAGGTTACTTCCTAAGGCTTTTCCCCCACCTAAGATTCATAACCTACAGCTTTGATACCAACCTGTGACACCCCCCAAATCTGGGTACTTTATTCCCACAAGACTTGGTGTTCACTTTCCATTCATTCGTATCTAACTACCCAAAGATAATAGAATTTAGACAATAAATCCTCCCATTTAAAGGGTTACATAATTAAATCAATAAGTCCCCTAGGTTATCTATCCTTTAACATACATCAAGTGCGGAAAATTAAAATAGTTACATCACATCATTTACAATAAAGCATGTCATCAAAAAAGTCAATAAATCACAAGTCTTCAACACTTGTTCATTTTTCCTTTCCCTTTACTAGTGGTAGGTTCATCGACCTTCTCAACCTTAGCTGTGACAACCCGAAAAATCGGATTGTCCAGAAATTAAGTTTAAAGAATTAGTTATTAATAAAATAAATTTTTATTAATAATATTCTATGCTATGTGTTTATTAATCGTTCTATAACCTAGGGTTATTATAATACGAGAGGATTCTGGCTACGAGCTAGACTGAACGAATAAGAATTTTCAAGATAAAAATAAAAATTTTCCCCAGAACAAAAATAATTCCGGGGAAAAAGACGAAATAGTCACTATTCACCTAACGAAACCTAAGGGTTAGGTTTGAATAACCTAAGCCTTTCCGAGAGTTCAGTATGTCAAAATGACATTCCGTCGAAAGATTTGTCGATAATATATCGTAAAAAGTTAAGTAAGCTGATAAAATTTTTCTAAAAAAACGTGCAGAAATCGAACGAAATAAAAATAAAGAAAAGTAATGTTACGTATTTTTCATTCGTTTAACTACGTTAGGTGAAAACGTGAAGGAAAACCCTTATCATCAAAAAGTGTTTTTCAGTTTTTCGGAGTTTCGAAGATTGCGTAAAAGTTAATCTATAGAGGAAAGACGAAATATTCAAAAATATTTAAATTCCGAGAATCGCAGTTTTTTGAACTGTCGAACAAATTTCGCAAGACGGAAGCACGAAGCTTCCAAGAGAAGCATCGGGAATAGTAAGGAGGTTTAGTAAGGAGGTGTGAATAGTAACCTTGGGGGAGAAATGACTATTTTGCCCCTAGCTTTAAAAATCTATAAAATAGAAGTGTTAGTTGATTTCTTTGAAATCAACCAACACTTTGAGAGGGAGAGAGAGAAAGCTTGAGAGCTTGGAGAAGAAGAAGAAGGAAGAGAAAGAGAATGGATGATCGGATCGGAGAAGATCGAGAAATAGAAAAGCTTGTGAATTGTCGACTTTGTCTAGGGGAAGAAAAATAAAGAAGAGAGGTATTAAAAACCTAACTTATAAGTTAATTCTTTTTAAGTTTTATATGTTAAAAATATAGCTTAATGAGAATAGAAGTAAAAGATGTTAAGAATGATTTTTTTCATATGGTTGAAATCATGAGAAATGAAAAAATGAGAATTAGAAGTTTACTTTATAAATTTCTTAAGGAAGTATAAGTTTCTTAATGAATTTGAACGATCCGAATGAATCATATGGACGATTCGGTGAAATAAGTAAGAAATTGTATTTTATAACACCAAATTCCAAGAAAAAGAGAAATCATAATCAAAGTATGGATTAAAAATAAAGAACGAACGAAGAACGCGAAGAACACGTGAAGAACACGAACAACATTGTTGATGGACAAATTTAAAACCATCGTAGTTATAACTTGTTATTGATGGACAAGTTTAAAAATATCGCGTATAAGTTAGTTGCATTTTTGCTTTTTTAGGAATGGTAGAAACGTTCATGAAGAACGGATTAAACTTAGCTATAACGAAGTTATGGTAAAAATTTCGTAAAAGACAAACGAGAAGTAGAAAGTATAGAAATGAACCCGAATGTATAGGGTTTCACAAGAATGTAAGAGAATGTAGAAAACATGAGTTATGGACTCAAGAACAAATGAGTTCCGACTTCGGATGACCGAATTACGGATGAATGGACGAAGAACATTAATAACGTAAAACGAACGAAGGATATAATTTATGCCAACAAAATGGCAAGTTAACAGATACAGAATGAATTTCTATCCAAGGGAAATTGAAGTACGTAAGATAAGGAAGAGAATGGCTTTGGAATGACCTCGTTCCGAGTTATAACGAATAAGTTATGAGATTGTGAAGTAAGCGTCTCATGCATGTAAAAGACTTAGAAAATTTTTCAAGGTTTTAGGCCTAGCGTCGTAGCGCCAGTTAAGCCTTAAGAGGAGGTGGCGCAGCACCAACCCGGGAAACCAAGTACTGCATAGTCGCCGACTGCAAGTCGAGGAGAGAGATGGGAACCGCATCAGTAAGCGGGCAAGCAGACAAAACCCAATGATGAGCTTTTAATTGCTCAACTCCTGGGGAAAGTGTAAATAAAGATAATTAACATGTAGTTCACATAATGTAACACTTAAACAAGTGATTTAAACCTTTAGTAAAGATTGAACGGAAAGATTGAATGGGATTAAAAGACAAAGAATGTAATAAATATAAATGCTAGATTACGTAACCGATAATCGGGGACCGTAGTCGCGATAAAACGAACGTGTGGGATTGATATGATTGTGATTCCTTAGACATTGAGTGACGAAGATGATGTATAACATTTTGATGTTATGATGTTGTAATGAGAGTTAAGTGTAAAGCGTATAGATGATGTGAACGCAACATAGTTACAATGAACGATCGGTCTTAACATACAACGAATCGTATTGCTTCTACATTAAGAAAGAATAATGAACATGGGGTTCATGTGATGAATAATGAATGTAAGCGTTAAACACTTTAGCCGACGTGAGGGTTGAGTGTATGTGAATATTAAACGGGTAGAACCTGTGACACCCCTAAATCCCGGTACTTCATTACCTCAAGATTTGGCGTTCACTTAATCAAAACATTCATATCTAACTACCCAATCATAATAAAAATTGAATAATAAACCTTCCTTTAAGGGATTACATTAATAAAATCTCCTAGGTTATCTAACATTTACATACAATCATTCAAATGTGGAAAATAAATGAACTTCATTACAATTATTCAAACTAAAGTCTGATAATAAAATATCAAAATGATTAGAAGTCTTCAGTACTTGTTCATCTTTCACTTTCCCTTACTGGTGCTAGGTATATCGACCTTCTCATCCTTAGCTGTAATATTTATATAAACAAGAGTGAGCAAACAAGGCTCACTTGAAATGAAATTGAATAAAAATTTACATTAACTGCCAAATAATAGGCTCAATAGAACTGAACAATATGTTCTATTAACATTCTGAATTATACAACTGAGGGTCTAATGACCACGAACCATGTCCATAGTTATAAGTACTCTTTCAACTTAAACTTTAACAGTCATAAGACTATAAGGACTCCACGTACTTAGGGGGATCAAATTTCTTCGCATAAATGTATTGTGCACAAACATTTCAATGCTAAGCGTAAACCCCTAATAATAGGGTTGTTTATCTCAGTATTTAGATTACAAGTCCACACCAAAGTAAGTTTGGTTTGAATACATTTCAAGGTAATTTGGAATTCAACAAACATCTACTAAGGATTAGTTGAATAAAAGGTAATCACATTATGCTATGGAATAAATCATAAGTGAGTTAACATTGTATATTAAAGTTATGATTTAGGAATAATCTAAGAGCATAAATATTGAATAACTATAGCATACTTTGCTTGAACAATATTAAGCCTGTAATGACCCGATATTTTCTATATAAATAAATAAGAAATTTTGCATATAATTTTTTTATTTTATTTATTTATTTTAAAGGTGGGAATATGGGCCAAGTAATGTGTATGTAAATATGTGATAAATAAAATTTATTTATTACTCTAATAATTTTAATTAATTTTATTTTAGAATTATTGATCATTGTAAAGTATATTCTTATAATAATTAATTTTATAGTAGAAATATCTTTATTATTTATTTTCTATGAAAATATGAATTTTATATTATTTAAATAATATATGAAATGATTATTGAAATTATTATAATTACTAGTTTATTATCTGAATTTTAGTTCAGATTATTAAGTTAAGTATTTTAAATTAATTAATAATATTATATATGAAAAGGTAAATCAGATATGGAATCCAAACCTTAATTTTGGATTTTGAGCAATGAATGAGAATAATAATATTATATTAATTATAATATTATTTTACAGTGTTATAAATATACGGTATGTACGTGTTGTTAATGGGTGGTCAATTATAGTGAATAATGTCAAAACCCTAGTATTACTGTCATATACCATAATTGGAAACGCAAAACTGGAGTTTAAGGTCGGTCAGAAATGGTGTTATATGATTTATGTTGCATATATATTATAGAATTTTGTTAATTAGGGAAAACTCTAATTAATATTTAAAAACTCTAATTAAAATTAGAAACCCTAATTGCTAAAATTAGAAACCCTAATTGCTAAAATTAGAAACCCTAATTATTATTTTAGTAAATTAAATTGTTAAATTGGGAACCCTAATAATATTAAGGAACCCTAATTATTTAAACCCTAATTTCTATTAAAAAAAACCCTAATTTTAATTAGTGTGTTTTAATTAAAATTTTATTACACTTGAATTTTAATTTTTTAAACCATAGAAATTATTTGGGAAACCTTAAGGTTTAAAATCTAGTGATTAAACCCTAGATTTAAGTACCTTGGACAAGAATACCATTAAAATTAAAATGCAAATGACCATTATACCCTTTTGTCCTATTCTTGCATTATTGTTAGCAAATCTAGCCAAATCTTGGCAACATCATCACCCTAACCTAGCTATGAGCTACCACACTCCAGCTCTCAGCCATTATTAGCATCCAAATACATTGCATCAAAGATTAGATAGAATTTAAGAGAGAGAAAAACACAAAACAAAGCTCAATTATTCACTTACACTTAGTCAAACTCTCTCAAGCTCAAACCCACGAAATCCAAAGGTGTTTCAGTCCCCAAATCAAGCCCCGCGACTTTCAATAATAGATCAGAAGCAAAGAATCAAGATTTTTTTAAATAGAGGTACACAACCATAATTTATAATCTGATCTTGAAGGCCATGTTAGATGTTAGATTTTTGTGTTAAAATATGTTGTAGGCAGTGTATAATGATGATCTGGGTTGCTAGATGTTAGATCCATAACATCTAGAGGCTCGGATTTGAAGTTTTATAAAATCTAAAAATCTGGAAAATGAAGTCTGACAACTGAATGTCAGACCTCATAGATCCGTGCTCGTTAATGATTTGTATGTGTTAAAGGTTTGTACTTGTAGTATGTCATGTGGGCTTTACTCTAAAACTTAAATCAGGATTAGATCTGCTATAAATTGAAAGTTATTAATGGTCAAAGTCGGTTGACTGACCATGACCAAGCCTTTCTGGATAACCTAAAACTTACCCAGATGGATCTGACAAGAAGTTCATATCCTCATATCTTGTTCATGTTTGTTGTTTTGATTCTTTTGTTGCAACCAGATTATTTTATGTTAGATGGACTACGTTCTTATACTCTTAGTTCACTAAAACATCAAGCAGGTTTTATTTGGTGGACGGTCAAACCAGCTGGTGATGTTCACGAAATGTGTTTTTGGGTAACCCGAAAAAACATACGAAGCGTGAAACTTGACATGGTTCGAATAGAAACGATATCTTATTGTTTTTAATCTGATTTTATGTAATGAATCTATTTATTGGTATACTTATTACAACCTAGAACCCTTAGATCACTAAAACCTCACCTATACAACAAGTAATGGAAGCCAAAATATGACCAGCCGAACTAATACTGTTCTTCATTTCTGGGTAACCCAGAAATGAAGAACAGTCTCTGACAGGATTTTCTGTAGCTTAGATCTTTCTTATTGATGATGTTTAGAGTTGAACAATGATCAGACAAGATACCCTGTTAGTTAGTCTACAAGGCATGACATCTAACACAACTATAACATGAACCGATTGACTGAAATGAGGCCACAAAAGGCGTTGACCGACCATGACCTTAGGATTCTGGGCAGCCCAGAAACTTGAAGAACTGTCTGACAGTAATTTCTAAGCTTTATAATGTGAGATTGTGATGTTGTTTGACCATGATTGTTGTTGGATCATGTAGTATTACATTAGTACTACAAAATCTAACCATTAGCATGTCCAGAAACAACTTATACAGGGAATGATTGATGGTCAAACAAGCTAACTTGAAACTGTCTATGAAGGTTCTGGGTTTCTCAAGAATACCTAATGATTGATTTACATCACGCCAAAGGGCTTTTTAATGACAGACTTATTAAAATTAATTAATTTAAATTCTAAAAATCATTTAAAAATAGAAAATAACTTCTGAAAATTACAAAAATGATTTTAAAAATTATTTGAAGTTATAGAAATTAACTTTTAATAAATTAAAATATTTTTCATAAATATTAATATTTATTTGAATATTATTGATATTAAAGTTATTTAATAAATGCATTAAATAAATTAATTAAAATAATTTTATTATATTAAAATCATTTTAAATAATAATAAGGTATTTAATAATATTTGAAGTTATAAAACATAACTTTTAATATTTTAAGATAATTTTCATTAATTAATAAATATTAATGATATTAGATTTATTTGGTAATTATATTAAATAAATTAATTAAAAATGATTTTAATATTATAAAAATCATTTTTAATGAAAATAAATAACTTAAAAATATTTGAAGTTATAAAATATAACTTTTGATATTTAAAGTTAAATTTCATTAATAATTTTATATTAATGATATTTTATTTATTTAATAATTATATTGAATAAATAAATTAAAATTGGTTTTATTGATTTAAAAATCATTTAAAAAGGATATAAATGAATTAAAAATATTTTAAGTTATAATTAATGACTTTTAATATTTTAATAAATAATACATGAATACTTAAATATTAATGATAACTTATTTAAAAATGATTTTTAATATTTTAAAAATCATTTAAAGGTAATATTAACACTTTTAAAAGTATTTGAAGTTATTATAAATAACTTTAATATTTTGGAAATGGTTTCATTAATAATTTAATATTAATTAAATATTAATGATAATAGAATTAGTTAATATTTAAATCATTTAATAATGATTCTGATATTTGAAAAATCATTATAAATTATAATAATGATTTAAAAATTATTATAAGTCATTTAAAAATAATATGACTGATATATACAGTTATTGAATTACTGAATGGAGTTTTAGACTCGATAATTACCCTATAAAGTGGTTTCAAGACAATCAAATATTTTGAAAATTATTCGGACTTAGATAATTGGACTAGATACGTGTTTGTTTATGATTCAATGACTGCTAAACATATGTGACAATGTGATTAGTGTGAGACCCCATATTTTATGAATAAATATTTAATTTTCTCGAAATAATTTTTTGAATATTATGGTGTGGATTTGATATAATGTTATAGTTGTGGGTAATATTTATAAATTTTGCAAAGTACGCAAGTTGTTATATAATATTCGGATTGGTGGGAATATTCTTTTTGTCGGAGAATATCCGCAATACGACAGTACAATCATTGGTGGACCCAACAACGGAATTTTTTTTAGAAATGAGAAAATGACAAAAATACTTTATGAAAAAAATAACTTTGAAGTTTTACCGTTAGCTGTTGAAACACCGGTGTTAAAAGAAATAAAGAATCTGGCGTGGTCGCATAAGTAGCATACGATATTGATTATTGATGCTTACGTGATAAGTCACTCGCTTTTGTTTTATTGGTATTATTAATGTAATAAAAGCGAGAATACTTTTATAAAGTTATTCTATAAATAGAATATATTATATTCTATTATGCATAGTGTTACATAGTGTCTACATAGTGTTTTGCATAGTAAAATCTTTTTATATAAAATAGAATACTTTTATAAAGTTATTCTATAAATAGAATATATTATATTTTATTATGCATAGTGTTGCATAATAGTGCCTCGTGATAGTGTTTGCATAGTAAAATCTTTTATAAAGTTATTCGTTTTATTATATTATAAATAGAATATATTATATTTTATTTAAAAGATTTTGCTTTAAATATGGATCGACAGATTAAAGTAAATCAATCTGGACCGTTCATGAGTTAGTTTCTTATGCGTAGTCCATTTTTCCATAAATAGAAGCTCATTCCTTCATTATTTCTTACTTAATTCACCAAAACTCTGAGAGATAAACTATAGAGAGAAAGAAGAAAAGTGATTCGCTACTTTAATACTCATATATCCAAGATTCTTCTTCTTATGGTAGGGAATATTATTTGTTGTATTATAAGGGGTATCAGATGGCGCTCCAAAACAGTATACAACACCCATTCTCGAAATATCAAAATACATGGTACGTAAACAACTACAACTTTATTAATACAACATAAAAAGCTGTGAGTTTAAATACAAATATTGTCATTTAGACAATATCCACACTCAAATAAGTCCTCATTTCAATTATTGATACATTATTTTACAAAATGGTGAGGACTACTAAAATAACTTCTAGAACCATCATTCCATACCCCAACTAGTACTCATTACATTCTCGCCTCCCGAGAAAAAAAAAATGGAACAAAAAGGAAAAGGGTGAGCTCAACTATCCCAAAGAAGAACATTATGACTAAGATAATACTGAGAACAAATTATCGTTAGTCTTCAACAGGAAAAATCTAATAGAATACAATAGACAACAAGTTTTAAATCAATATTAGCAAATGAAATAATAATTCATTAGAAGAGTTAAGTAGAGAATGAAATCTACTATCTTCTATATATGAATATAAAAGTTCATCGTCTATCTTTTATCCCTGTAACATCAATCAATATATATCTGGAATCAAATATTCATCTTTGCACTACAGGCCAAAGATATTCATCAGTTGGTCATGTTCATCTAAACACCTATTCATCTTTGCACTACAAGCCAAAGATATTCATCAGAAATCATTCATCTTTGCACTACAGGCCAACGATATTTAGTTATATCATCATTTAGGACTGAGGATGATGAAAAATATTTTAAAGAAAACGAATCCAGTGAAACAAAAGAACAAATATTAAGGATTCGTACTTTACACAATCCAAGTTCAAAAATACTTCATAAATAATCAGAGTGGAGTAAAATTCAAGAATGATCAAAACATGGATACAATCAAAGCTAGTATCCATAATAGATATTTTAGACGAAAAACAAAAATTTAATTTTTTTGTGAATAGTGTCGTATACGTGAATAGTAACTCCGACATCAAAAGATAGAAATTTCACAAAAAACATCATCATGCTTCGTGAATAGTACTCGTGAATAGTAACTCGTGAATCGTAACTCATGAATAGTAACTCATGAATAGTAACTCATGAATAGTAACTCGTGAATAGTAACCCCGATATGAAAAAGTTCCAAATTTGATAAAAAGTTCCAACCAATATTTCGGCATAATGATATTGAAGAAAATAATGTCATTTTAAGAAGAAAATAACATCTTACCTCAGAAAGAATAGTACTTCTGACTGGAATACCGGATATAGTGTTGAAAGAACTTGCACCGTATAGCAATACTCAAAGTACTAAAATACTCACAAAATACGCTCGATATTATAGAGAGAGAAAGAGAGAGAAATCTATAGTTTCTGGTATGATTTTCAATTCTAACCTAAGCACCCTATTTATAGGAAAATGCTTAGAACACCAAAGCAGAAAATTTAATATAATAATAATATATATATATAAATTTTCTACGCCCAATATTTCAGTCAAAGATCAGCCACTCAAGTAGCCTACATCACAAAAAAAACATTTTTGTAAATTAAAATATTTAAAACTTTCAAAAATCAATTATTTCGGAACTTCGGAACTTCAATAATTCATAATAAATAGCCCTTTTATCAGAAAATTCAAATCTCGCGACTTTTTATAGGAAATTCAATTCTCTACAACTTTACAGAAAAAAGGTTTTCCAAATTCCAAACAGAAATTGACCGAAATCCATAAACGGACGATTTTACAGGCTTTAATCAAATTTCAGTCAAGAAATGGGCCCACAGACATGTTTAACATGTTTTAAACAACTTTTGCAATAAAAATACTCTTTCTCCTCATATACTCATATATCCCACATTCATTGTAAAAAAATATCATCATTATTATATAATATAATAAAATATTATTTTATCAGAAAAGATAAAATATCAATTTTTAACAATTGTCACTTTAAAAATTTTCTCCATCTATATCCACATAAAATCAATATTTTCTTCATCATATAAATCAATAATTAATTATTCACAAATAATATTACAGAATCACAAGATCGGCAAACTGTGGTAGTTCCCAAGAAAGAGGGGCTTTCAATAAAATTTCTCTCTTACTACTACAAGCAATTAGGTGACCAAACCTCTCCTTAGGCACGTAACTTTCTAGACATTGCCAATAATGTTTTCTAATAATATTATTCAGGATAATCACTAATTATTGCTTCGATAATGGAAAATACCGTGTAGTGACAATTATTGAAACAATGATAATTTAAAATATCAACGCAGCAATTATTGAATCAATAAAATAAAATCTTTGAATGGTAACTCATCGTAACAATTATTGAGTAGTGCCTTCTTACGTAAGAATCAATAATTGGTGCAATCGTAATATCTTCTTGTGCAATAACGTGTATTATTGTGTTTTAACCCACGGGTATTCCAACAGTGTTTACGGTAAACTACTACTGTGAATTATTTATAAACAACTTATACTTGTCATTTTCTTCATCCAATCACTTTCCGTTCTGGGGCCCACAAAAGAAGCTATGCGTCGCATTTAATATTCCTACGTGCAAGAATATTCCACGACCGAAACGAATATTCCCCGACAACAATGAATATTTTATAACCACTCGCTTATTTTTAAAATATATGCGCATTTTACCCATAACTAACCACATTAATCAATTCAACCCTTACTATTTCAAAATAATAAATACAGGAAATTAAATTTCATTTATTAATAATTTGGGGTCTTATAACCTCCCCTCCTTATGAAATTTCGTCCTCGAAATTGACGTACGAACCTGGTGTTTCGAAAAGATGAGGATACCTCACTTTAATTTCCGTTTCCAACTCCCAGGTCATTTCCTCAATAGCATGGTTTCTCCACAAAACTTTAACTTGTGGTATGACCTTCGTCGTAGGACATGCTCCTTCTATCCAAGATCTTGACAGTACCTCTTCAGACGTTAAGTCTTCGGCTATCTCGTCCGGTTCTAACTTAATAACGTGGTTTGGGTCTTTCACATATTTACGTAGCACAGATATATGAAAAACATTATGAACATGAGACATACTTGAAGGTAACGCGAGTCTATAGGCCACATTTCCTACTCGTTCAAGAATCTGAAATGGACCAATAAATCGTGGATTGAGCTTTCCTCTCTTCCCGAATCTTGTAACTCCCTTCCATGGAGCCACACGCAACAATACATGATCCCCAATACTAAATTCCACGTCCTTTCGATGAAGATCCGCATAACTCTTTTGTCGATCCTGTGCCGTTTGTATACGTTGTCGAATCGTTTGGATCTTCTTCGTAGTCATTCGTACCAACTCTGGTCCCAACAACGTTGCTTCTCCTACCTCATCCCAATATACTGGAGAGCGACACTTTCGTCCATACAATGCTTCAAATGGAGCCACACCTATACTTGCTTGATAACTGTTGTTGTAGGAGAATTCCACCAATGGTAAATACTTATCCCAACTGCCTTTGAAGTCTAGGACACAAAGTCTTAATAGATCTTCAAGAGTTTGAATAGTCCTCTCTGATTGTCCGTCCTTTTGAGGATGGTATGCCGAACTAAATCATAAATCCGTGCTCATAGCATTTTGCAAGCTAACCCAAAATCTTGAAGTGAATCTTGGGTCACGATCCAAAACTATAGATATTGGCATACCATGCAATCTCACAATCTCATCTACGTACATACGAGCAAGACGTTCAAGGGAATAAGTCTTCCGTATCGGCAAGAAATGAGCAGACTTGGTTAATCTATCAACAATAACCCAAATAACATTTATGCCTTGAGAAACCGTGGGAAGACCCATAACGAAATCTATTGTAATGTGTTCCCACTTCCATTTCGGAATCTCAAGTGGTTGCAATGGATCCTTTGGCACTTGATGCTCCGCCTTTACACGTTGACAAGTTAAACACATTGAGATAAACTTTGCAATCTCTCTCTTTATATTGTTCCACCAAAATGTATGTCGAAGATCATGATACTTTTTGGTACTCCCAAGATGGATTGCAAACGGTGTGTTGTGTGCCTCCATCATGATTCTATGCTTCAAGTCAAAATCGTTAGGAACACAAAGTCTGGAGTGGACTCGAAGTATTCCTTCTTCATCGATTCTTGCTTCTAGAATATCACCTTCTTGCACTTTCTTCTTTATACGCATTAGCTCTAGGTCTGTGGCTTGAGCAACTTTAACTTTTTTGATTAAAGTCAGTTCTATGCGTATATTTGACATCATCACACTCATTCCTACATATGATCTTCTACTCAACGCGTCAGCTACCACGTTTGCTTTTCCAGGATGGTATTGAATAGTGTGGTCGTAATCTTTCAACAGCTCGAGCCAACGTCGTTGCCGCATGTTGAGTTCTTTTTGAGTGAAGAAATATTTGAGGTTTTTATGGTCTGAATATATCTCCACTTTCTACCCATATAGATAGTGCCTCCAGATCTTTAGCGCAAAAACGACTGCTGCCAACTCTAGATCATGAGTAGGATAATTCCTCTCATATTCTTTAAGTTGTCGCGAGGCATATGCTATGACTTTCCCACGTTGCATGAGAACACATCCTAACCCTTTGCCTGAAGCATCATTGTAGATAACAAATCCATCCGAACCAGATAGTATTGTCAAAACAGGTGTCAAATTGAGTCTCCTCTTGAGATCTTGGAAACTCTTCTAGCATTCCTCGCTCCATACAAATTTTGTATCGTTACGAGTCAGCTAAGTTAACGGAGTAGCGATTCTAGAAAATCCTTCCATAAATCTCCGATAATAACCAGCTAAGCCCAAAAAGCTACGTACTTCGGTCACCGTCTTTGGTTGTTCCCAACTTTGTATTTCTTCAATCTTGGCACGTCAACAGACACTCCATGTTTTGACACCATGTGCCCAAGGAATGCTACTTCCTCAAGCCGAACTCGCATTTCTTGACTTGGCATATAGCTTGTTATCACGAAGCCTTTGCAAGATTACTAGCTTCAAATGGTCTTTAATGATCTTTCTGGCTTTTGGAATAGATGAGGATGTCATCAATAAAGACAACAACAGGCCGATCCAAATATTCCTTGAATTCTTGGTTCATCATATCCATGAAAGTCATGAGGAGCATTAGTCAATCAAAGGACATGACTAGAATTCATAATGCGTCCGTATCGGAGTTCGAAGGCAATCTTTGGAATATCCTCGATTTTAACCTTCACCGTGATGATATCCGAGCTAAGATCGATCTTTGAAAAGAATTACGCTCCTTGTAACTGGTCAAACAGGTCATCAATACGAGGTAAAGGATACCTATTCTTGATGGTGACATGGTTCAATTCTCGATAGTCAATACAAAGTCGCATACTTCCGTCTTTCTTCTTTACAAATAAAACAGGAGCACCCCAAGGAGATGTACTAGGACGAATAAAACGATGTCCAATAACTCCTGTAGTTGGACCTTTAACTCTGAAGTTCAATAGAGCCATTCGATATGGGGTTTTAGAAATGGGCTTTGTACCGGGTTCAAGGTCAATAAAGAATTCAACTTCACGTTAAGGGGTAGGCGAGAAGTTCTTGAAATACGTCGAGGAAAGTCAATAACAACGGGAATATTATTCAAATCTAACGTGTCTTTATTCAAATCCATAACATGGGCTAAGAAAGCTTGACATCCGCTTTTTCAATAAACGAATAGCTTTATGACTTGATATGGCGTTGATTGATTTTAATGGTTTAGTTGTTTGAATTGCACAACAAGGTTGATTAGGAATATGAAAACTAACAACCTTACAATCAATTTTGGCATGATGAGTAGTTAACCAATCAATCCCTAAAATCACATCAAAAGCAAGTATCTTTAAAGAAATAAGGTCAACAGGTAATGTGATGGTGACAACTTGGATCAAACAAGATTTATAAATGTAGATGTGATGAAAGTTTCTCTAGCTGGAGTTTCCACAGATAGGTCAAAGTCTAATTTCTCTAGAGTTAAGTTTAAACGTTGAGCACAAGCAGGAGAGATAAATGAATGGGTAGCACCGGTATCTAGTAATGTAAAACTTCGCATGAATTTATGATTAGCTTACCGTGATCACCTCGTTTGGGTTCTCGCATGTTGACCCGATCCACGACAAAGCGCTCTTCCAGAAGGCAGATTGACTTTAACTTTTCGGGATGACCTTTTGAGTCACCATCCCCACTGGACTTAGTTTCGCTTCTGATGCAATCTCGAAGCGATATGCCCTTCCTTTCCACGGTTATAACATACCTTAAACTGTTGCTAGGCGCCATTTGATATGTCCTTCTTTTTTCGCACTTATAGCATATAATGGTGGTCGTTCTCCTCCTTGGAACCGATTCTTTGATGGTGTTGACGTCTTCACATTGTCATTGTTGAATCTCCTCTTTTAAAATCTCCCCAAAGTCGCTTCTTCTATTTTCATGGCTACGATTACCACCGGAGTGGTTACCGCTTTTGTCGAATGTTTTCCTCCCCATTGGTTTTTATTATTAGATGATTTGCGCCACTTGCCGGTGTATGATACACGGGTTACGATCTCTTGGTTGAGCGTACTTTCGCTATCTCGCTCTAATAATTGAGCCACGCTGACAACATCCGAATATAAAGAAAATTTATGAGAGATAAGATATTGCCGAATCTCGGGTTTTAAACCTCTCAGAAACATCCTTGTCATTCGTTCCTCATTCTCTACCAAATGAGGTGCAAACCTGGATAACTCTGCAAACTTTGCCTCGTATTGGGACACCGTCATGTTGTTTTGTTAGTCTAATAAACTCTACCTCCTTCATATGGCGAATACTTTCAGGAAAGTATTTTTCGTTGACAAGTTTCTGAAACGTTTCCCAAGAAATGCGAAGCGAAGCAAGCGGCCGGGTACGTTTCAGACTCCCACCGATGTCTGCTCGCCACGGAACATAAAGGTGGCGAATGGAACCATCTGTTCCTCCGTGCATCCCAAGACATCGAATATCTTGGTAATTTACTTGACCCACATTTCCGCCATGATCGGATTCGACTTTCCCTTAAATTCTGGTGGTCCCAACTCTTTGAACTGCTTGGTTGCTTGGTAGTGACAATGGCAGCGTCTTATCATTTCCACCAGATTCGCATACACGCAGTCTCCCTCGTCTAGTTTTTCATGAACTGCAAAAAGCTCCTAAACAACCCGTCGTTCATCGTCTGCTAAGTGGTGTTGTTTACAGGAGGAATATTGCCTTCCTGTTGCACGTTCCACTGGGTGGTGATTAAAGGTGTTTCCACGGTCTCATTAACTCCACCGTTAATATTCTCAGCTGCCATTCTTAAATATTTCCATAAAACAAGGGTTAATTAAACAAATTAACATATCACATATTAACCATATACTTCAACTGACCAACAAATAAGCTTAGTTATGACATACTAGCGAAGGATTACTAAATCTCTCCCTCCTAGTATTATTCCCCGATCTCCGCAGAGACCATATCCCTAAGCTCGATATTAATTGTGGACGCCCAAAAAATAGGTATACAACACCCATTCTCGAAGTCCAAAATATATGGTACGTAAACAACTACAACTTTATTAATACAACATAAAAAGCGTGAGTTTAAATACAAATATTGTCATCTAGACAATATCCACACTCAAATAAGTCCTCATTTCAATTATTGATACATTATTTTACAAAAATGGTGAGGACTACTAAAATAACTTCTAGAACCATCATTCCATACCCCGACTAGTACTCGCTACATTCTCACCTCCTGAGAAAAAAAAAGGAACAAAAAGGAAAATGGTGAGCTCAACTAGCCCAGTAAAGAACATTATGACTAAGATAATACAGAACAAATTATCGTTAGTCTTCAACAGGGAAAAATCTAATAAAATACAATAGACAACAAATTTTAAATCAATATTCGCAGCGAAAATAATAATTCATTAAAAGAGTTAAGTAGAGAATGAAATCTACTATCATCTATTTATGAATATAAAAGTTCATTGTCTATCTTTTATCCATGTAACATCAATCAATATATATCTGGAATCAAATATTCATCTTTGCACTACAGGCTAAAGATATTCATCAGTTGGTCATGTTCATCTTTGCACTACAGGCCAAAGATATTCATCAAAAATCATTCATCTTTGCACTACAGGCCAAAGATATTTAGTTATATCGTCATTTAGGACTGAGGATGATGAAAAATATTTTAAAGAAAATGAATCCAGTGAAACAAAAGAACAAATATTAAGGATTCGTACTTTACACAATCCAAGTTCAAAAATACTTCATAAATAATCAGAGTGGAGTAAAATTCAAGAATGATCAAAACATGGATACAATCAAAGCTAGTATCCATAATAGATATTTTGGACGAAAAATGAAAATTTAATTTTTACGTGAATAAGTCGTATTCGTGAATAGTGTAGTATACGTGAATGAATAGTGTCATTATCGTGAATAGTAACTCGACACCAAAAGATAGAAATTTCACAAAACACATCATTGAATCAATAAAATAAAATATCTTGAACAAGTAACTACATCAGTAACAATTATTGAGTAGTGCCTTCTTACGTAAGAATCAATAATTGGTGTGCATATATCGTTATTCTTTGCAAGCGACAACGCCAATATTCTTTGTGTTTTAACCAAAGAGTATTCTAATGATTGTTAACGATAACCACTACGCCGTTATTTATAAACAACTTATACTTATCATTTTTTTCATCCAATCGCTTTCCGTTATGGGGCCCACAAAAGACTGTGTCGTCGTAAGAATATTCCCCGATAGCAAGAATATTCCACGAGCAAACGAATATTCCCCGACAACAATGAATATTTTATAACCACCTGTTTATTTTTTAAAATATATGCGCATTTTACCCATAACTAACCACATTAATCAATTCAACCCTTACTATTTCAAAATAATAAATAGAGGAAATTAAATTTCATTTATTAATAATTTGGGGTCTTACAGGTATTCTTTCTTTCTTATTCATGAAGAGAACTTCTGTTATTCCATTCTTTATTATTACATTGGAATAACCTATATACTGTGAGGATACCTATACTTGGTGAAATTCTTACATTATTCCATTCTTTATTATTCTATTGGAATATCATGTCTGCATGCGTTTTTACGTGGGACTGGTTAAAATCTTTATTATTATTCGTTGGAATATCCATGCGTGCATTTTACGTCGGACTGGTTTCGTCTTTATTAGTATACTGTTGGAATAACTTTTTCTATATCTGCAATACCGCATGCATGGTGATTTCATTGTTATTCCATTCTTTATTATTCTGTTGGAACATCTTGTCCGGTGTCATTTCTTTGACACTGGTTCCATTAATTATTATACATTGGAATAACTTTGTATATGCAAGTACCGCATGCATGGTGATTTCTTTTGTTATTCCATTCTTTATTATACTCGGTTGGTTAAAGTTTTGACTTCTATACTCCATGAAATTAGTGGAATATCCTTGATATTTGCGCTTCATCCGAGATCTTTTCATGGAAATATTCTTCTGAGAATTCTTGAATTTTACTCTACAAAGAAGTATCATGTTGACAATTTGGACGTTATTAGTTTCTGGATAAATTAATTCTTGAACTTGTTTTATTGAATTATTATGTCATTGTCATCATCCTCATGTTTATATTATGTTGAAAGTCATCTCATAGCTGTAGTGCATAGATGGACTTGGTATGATTATGACGACTGTGGATTATTCGGTATAATCATGACCGTAATGTTACAAATAATGTGGAAAAAGTCCTCATTGGCCCGTGGTGCATTGATAGACAGTTTTTGGTATGATTATGGCTATGGATTCTTTTTGGCCGTAGTGCAAAGATGAATTGTTTTATGGAATGATCAGGACCGTTGATGAAAACATGATTATTCTTGGCCCGTAGTGCAAGGATAATTATGGTCGTGATACTAAAGAATATCATTGGCCGAAGTGCAAGGGTGATTCAATGATGTGGATTATTTATTAAGCTGAGTCCCAGCGATAAAAGTGATGAAAAACCTTTTAAATCATAAAAGATAGTAGATTTTATTCTCTACTTGACTCTTTTAATGGATTGCTTGTCTGCTCAGCTATGAGTTAAACTTGATGTTTGTTATATTGTATCGGTTTAACCTTCGTTTAAGGTTAATGATAATTTATTACGCATTATCTTAGTCATAATATTTCTTCTTGGGCTAGTTGAGCTCACCTTTCTTTCTTTGTTCTCTCTTGAAATGAGGCGTGGTATGGGGACTAGTCGGGGAATAGAGTGATGGTCCTAGATGGTGCATTAGTAGTCATCACTATTCTATGAAATAGTGTGATAATAAATGTAATGAGGACTCCATTGAGTTTGTATACTTTTTAGAGGACAGTATTTGTATTAAAACTCACAGCCTATGTTTTGTCGTATTTTACACGACTGTTGTATAATTAAGTTATATTTGAATTTTGTATCATGTATCTTGCAACTCAAGATGGGTGATGTATACCTAATTTTGGGGGCGTCACAATTAGGTTATGTGCTGACTGCAAATAGCAGTACTATGAGATATGATATATTATTCTAATCGAACGAATGATCTTATTAATGATAGGTTTCGGTATAAAAGATAAAACTAAGTTGCGTTATTGTAAGAAGCAGCTCAGGCAACTATCCTACCTTTGCATTTACTTTATGCAATGGACATGAGTAAGAAAGTTTCATAATCATATTATTGTGCCAGATTAATAACTCTATTGTTATTGATTGTGTATCCAATTATTCATATTTATACAAGTTCTTAAATTATCTGATCATTGTTTATCAACATAATATTAGTGCATAATCAAGATATTTTTCTGTTTGTTAGTTCTAATTATGGTTATACAAGTGTCCCCACTTGAGTAATCAAATATATTTAATCACATGTTGATACATACTTATTGATTTCGAGTATGTATACGTTGACTTAAAAGTCGTCTAAGCTATTTGATTTGGCTAGACATAAACTTAAAAATATTGTTAAGCAAGATAGAACTTTATTGTATCCAATCCAGATTGTTTTGGTTCGAATTCCAGACTAAGTATGAACATCCCTAACAGGGGAAAACTTTTGTGCACCTAAGGTGGATAAGATGAACGATAATATCGTTCTTACATGTAGTATTGATCAATCTGAGGGGCATAATGGTGATCACCCCGCGTTTAAGTTATAACGATTTCTACATGATGAAGTTACATTTAACCTTTTCAAAATAGAAAACACCATTCATAGTCACATTGGTGATCTTGATTATAGTCAATACGTAGTTTCAAAAATTTCATATAGAAGTTATATGTTGATATTATTGGTTCAGCTTACTTCACAACTGTTGATTTGTTGTAGAAGTGTCATTTAAAGAAAACATTTAATTTTTTTAACTAATATATATATTTGTTATTACTTGCTGGGCAATCAAATGCTCATTCTTGCTTTAAATTTAAATGTTTTCAGCTAAGTATGATCAACCAGAAGGTTCAGGCAAGAACAAGGGGGAAAGGAAAGCTGTTCGAATGAGTTTTATAACATTCTATGTAATAGTTAAAGTTTATTAAGACAATGATATTTATTATCTATGATGTAATGAATGTTTAAAGGTCGCATACCTAGGATTTAGACTTTGATATATACAAATTAAGTTTGATATTTATATTATTGTTATTATTATTAGTGAAAGTCCAATAATAATCTATAAAGGGGGGTTGAATAGATTATTACAGATTTAAAATTATCTAAGGCCTTTTTGAATTTTTGAATAATTAATTTGCAGTGTTAGAAATTAATATGCAAGACAGTAAAATTCAATCCCACTGATACGAGAGATTTATGCAGTTCACAACATACATCCGGGTATCTTGCTTTCGCCTAATCTCAAGCTCCTCTCAAGACTTGAGATCATATTACTATCAGTAATAAAAACTCCTTCAACAGGCGGAGAAGCCTTTACAAAGTTTTATAGTCAAACTTTTAACTATTCCCAACTAATCTATCTTGGACAGCAAGCTCCCCACTCCCTCCTCAAGCTTAGTTGTACTTCTTTTGAGTTCAATTCTATTCTATGATCTGGTCTTGAAACAACAGCCTCTTCCTCACCTCACAAGTACACTAGAGACCCAACTTCCCGCTGACCTCTCTAAGACTCTGGTCATGGTCGAAGAATTACTCGTCTTTCTCACAGGTACATAAAATAAACTAACTCTGACCTTTTCTCTTTTTACAAATGATTTTACAACAATTTGCTTCTCAAATAAGCAGATAAGAATTTAGTACATATGGATGCTGTGACGCCCCCAAAATTAGGTATACATCACCCATCGTGAGTCGCCAGATACATAGTACAGAATTCAAATACAACTTAATAATACAACTGTTGTGTACAATACGACAAAACATAAACTGTAACATTCCAGAATTTTAAAGTGTGATATTAAATATTTATTGATATATATAAGTATTTAATGGATATGTTTATTGTTGAATAAATAATTGTTCAATTTGAGTTGATGTGGTTTAGTTAATTATTTGTTGAATAAATAATTAAGGAGCTAAGAAAATTAATTGTTATGAGGTTATATACTAATTTAATTTAATAATTGAGTTAGAGAGCTAATAATGATTAAATGAATTATAGTATTTTAATTGGAATTTGTGATTAAAATAAAGTGTTAGTTGATTAAATAAAATTATAATTATAAAAAATTATAATTTTGTGATAATGATTTGTGTATTAAAGTAATTTAATAGATTAGTATTTGAAATGATTAAATTGATTATTTAATTAAATAGAAGTGTGATAAATAACATTGCTATAAAGGAGTTACTAAAACAAATTAAGGGAGTTTAATTCAATTTTTCCAAACAAGGCCTAATGCCTATTAAGTCTTTAATCTAATGGTGTTTTACCAAACAAGGCATAAGGATTAATGAGTTATTTTTAGTTAGTTAACCAAACAAGCCTTATGGCTTTTGATTTCAAAAAAGCATAATCGATGTCGGATTAAGTTAGTATTATATTATATTTTAATATATATTATATCCTATGTACGTTAGATAACTAATACGTAGTTAGAGTTAGGGAGAAAAACAAAACTCAGAGAAGAAGAGAAGAAGAAAAGTGAGAGAAAATTGGAGAGAAGAAGAAACTTGAGAATCAAAAAAGGGTGATCATCATCTTCTTCAAACAAGGTATCATCTAAAATTATTGTTGTTCTTTTGAAAGTTATAGTTGTATTCTCTCTCTCCCAATTTTCTCCATGAAAGCTTTATAGAAGTGGAACTTTGTTATGTATGTGATTTTATATGATAATCTAGTGTTGTTAAACTATTTTTTTAAGCTATAATTGAGAATAGTCCATGAATTTATATTATGTATATGGTTGTGAAGAAAAAACTATTATTATAGAGAGTTTTTGTGAATATATATTGTGAAGCTTAAAGTAGAAATTGAGAGTTAATTAGTTGTTTAGTTAATAAATTGATCATCTAATTTGATAGAGTATGTATAATTATTGATAATATGCTTTAAATTAATTATTTTGGTTGAAAAACAAAATTTACAGTGTTGATTTTCATTGAAATATCAAAAATGGAGTTTTTGTCAAAACAGTTAAATTGGATGTTTAAAATTCGTTGTTTATGTTTTTGTATGGGTAGAAACATGTTAGAAGTTCTTAAATTATGTTTACATGAAGTTTTTGTATGAATTGCATGTGAATTAATACATTAGAAAGCGAGCTTGTAGGCCAAATTGGCTTTTTCTTGTCTTTTTCGGAAAGGTTGTCGATTCGATCATTAGAGTTTTATGCCTTGGTGTGCATCCAGTGAGACGTTAGTGGTGCCTTGGTATTTATCCTGCGTTCGGTGTGACTTCATAGTATATTCACGCCATGTATTTCATCACCTGTATGTTGTATTGTGACCAGCATAGTGTGAATGGTGTGGCATGGCTATGAGTTAGCGAATAGTGCAGCGGTGTACTTTTTTGTACACGAAATTTTAAGAAAACATTATGTGATGACATTAGGACTGTAAAATATTGATTTTAGTATTTCTATACTATGAATAATTATGTTATTAAAGATTTACTTATATTATAACTTGATTATGTGATTAAATAATCAAACATACATGATGAATGTAGTAGTTAAATTTGTAAAGTGATAGTGACTAACTATGTCATGATGATGTGTATATATATATAGGGTATTGTGATTCGAATTGATTCGGTTTAGCCTACGAGCAAGGCAAGTTTTCTAATCCTTTATCTTATTGAACTAATTATTGTTTTCAATTCGATTACCTTATAATGATCTGAAATTTGTCTAAACTTTGGTTTGATGTTGAACAAGTTATTCTTGTATTTCACTTGTTGATTAGCATGCATAACTAAATTGCTATGCATGTTTAGTATTCAGTTCTAATTAACCTTGGCTTATTATTATTCGAGCAAGGTATGCTATAGTTATTCAAATTGTATGCTATTAAATTATTCCTAAAGCATGATTGTAGTTACTATAATTGATTCAATCACGATTATTCTATAATATAATGTTATTGATTTTATTCAACTAGTCCCCTTAGTTGATGTTAGATTTGAATTCTAAATTACCTTGAAAGCTTATCCAAACCAAACTTCCTTTGAGTACGGACTTGTACTCTAAATCTTGAGATGAACAACCCTATTGTTATGATTAGGGGTTAACTTACGACAATAGCGTTAAAATGTTTATGCACAATACATTATTTGAAGGGTGACCCCCTAAGTCACGAGGTCCTTATAGTCTTATATTTATTAAAGTTGGAGTTGAAGATTACTTTGCATTTGTGTGGACGTGGTTCATGGTCTTATGACCCTCAGTGATGTATATTTTTCTATATTTTGGGATTTCAATTTCTGATTGTTATTGATAGAGTACTATTCACTTTTGATGAGTTTATTTCGACAGTTATTATTGTTATACTCTTGTGATTCCATATTATAATCAGTGAGCAATTGTTTTGCTCACTCTTGCATATTTATAAACTCATTGCAGCTAAAGAAGAGAAGGTAGGTGAACCTACTACTAGCAAAGGGAATGGAAAAATGTACAAGTGATGAAGACTTGTAATAGTTTTGATAGTTTTATTATCAGACTTTGATTTAAAGATTGTAATGAAGTTTATTTAAATTTCCGCATTTGAATGATTGTTGTTAAATGTTAGATAACCTGAGAGATTTTTTATTTAAGTTTAATCCTGTATGGGCAGGTTTTGATTATTCAATTTTATTATAATTGGGTAGTTAGAAATGAATGTTTTGATTAAGTGAACACCGAATCCTGTGGGAATAAAGTACCTGGATTTGGGGGTGTAATATAAACTGTGAGTTTGAATACAAATATTGTCTACTAGAGAGTATACAAACTCAAAAGGAGTTCTCATTACAATTATTATCACACTATTTCACAGAATAGTGAGGACTACTAATGCACCATCTAGGACCATCACTCCATTCCCCGACTTCGTCCGACTATATTCTCATTTCTGAAGACGGCAAGAAAAGAAAGGGTGAGCTCAACTAGCCCAAAGAAGAAATATTATGACTAAGATAATGCATAATAAATTCTCATTAGCCTTAAGCGATTGTTAAAGCGATACAATATAACAAACATCAAGTTTAAGCTGCGTGAACAAGCAATCCATTAAAAAGTCAAGTAGAGAATAAAATCTACTATCTTTTATGATTTAAAAGGTTTTTCATCACTTTTATCATTGGGACTCCTTTAATAAAACATCCACATCATCGACTCACCTCAGCACTACGATTGAGGATATTCTTCAAGATTATCCGACCACGAATTATCCATGCACCACGGGCCAAAGATAATCATGTTTTCATCAATTGGTCCGATCATGCCATAAAATAATTCATCTTTTGCACCTTTGGTCAAGAGAATCCATAGCCATAATCATACCAACAAGCTGTCCATCAATGCACTACAGGCCAATGAGGACTTTTTCCACATCATTTGTAACATTACGGTCATGATTATAAAGAATAATCCACGGTCATAATCATACCAAGTCCATCTATACCTCAGCCAATGAGATGACTTTCAACATAATATAAACATGAGGATGATGACAATGACATAATAATTCAATAAAACAAGTTCAAGAATTAATTTATCTAGGAACCGATAACGTCCAAATTGTCAACATGATCTTTGCTTTGTGGAGTAAAATTCAAGAATGCTCGGGAAGAATATTTCCATGAAAGATATCTTTGGATGAAGCTTAAATATCAAGGATATTCCACTAATTTCATAGAGTATAGAAGTCAAAGTTTTAACCAAGTGAGTATAATAAAGAATGGAATAACAAAAGAAATCACCATGTAATGCGGTACTTCATATAGGCGAGTTATTCCAATGAGAATAATAAATAATGGAACCGGTCGGTGAAATTCGCATGCCCAAGCGGGATGTTCCAATGAATAATAAAGAATGGAATAACAATGAAATCACCATGCATGCGGTGCCAGCATGATGACAAGTTATTCAATGAGAATATTAATAAGACCGGAATCGGTCGGTACATAAAACGCATGCAGATGAGGATATTCCAAAAGAATAATAATAAAGAGCGGAACCAGTCCACGTAAAATGTGTCTGAACAGGATATTCCAAGCGAATAATAATAAAGAGCGGAATCGGTCCCACGTAAAAACGCATGCATGGATATTCAATGAGTGTAGTAAAGGCGGAATAATAAGAAGAATGTCACCAAGTATAGGGTAGCTTACGCGTATCTGAGTTATTCCAACGAATAATAAAGAATGGAATAACATAAGTTCTCTTCATGAATACAAAAGAATAACACCCTTACGAGTACAACAAATAATATTCCCTATCTTAAGAAGAAGAGTACTGGATATATAAGTAGTGAAGTAGCAGAACACTTTTCTTCTTTCTCTATATAATTTCGCTCTCTAAAGTTTCAATGAATTCGTAAGAAAATAATGAAGGAATGAGCTTTATTTATAGAAAAATGGAGGCTGCAGATAAGAATTAACTCATGAAGGCGGTCAGATTGATTTACTTTAATCTGACGGTCCATATTTAAAGCAAAATCTTTTAAATAAAATATAATATATTCTATTTATAATCTAATAAAAGCGAATAACTTTATAAAAGATTTTACTATGCAAAACACTATGCATAATAAAATATAATATATCCTAATTATTGTCTAATAAAGCAGGATAACTTTATAAAAGTATTATATTTTATATAAAAAGATTTTACTATGCAAAACACTATGAGACATTATGCAACACTATACGTAATAGAATATAATATATTCTATTTATGAATAACATTATAAAAGTATTATGTTTTATATAAAAGATTTTACTATACAAAACACTATGCGAGACACTATAAACACTATGCATAATAGAATATAATATATTCTATTTATAGAATAATTTTATAAAAGTATTTTGTTTTATATAAAAAGATTTTATGTATTATTACATTAATAATACCAACAAAACTGAGTGACTTATCACATAAGCATCAATAATTAATACCGTGTGCTACTATGCAACCACGCGTATTATTGTATTTTTAACACCGGGTGTTTCAACAGTTAACGATAAACTTTCGTCGTTATTTTCATAAAGTATTTTTGTCGTTTTCTCAATCAAACAATAATTCCGTTGTGGGTCCACCAATGATTGTCTTTGTTATCTGAATATTCCTCGTTAAAACGAATATTCTCCACCAATCGAATATTATATAACAACATGCGTACTTTTGCAAAATTTATAAATATTACCCACAACTATAACATTATATCAATTTCACTCCATAATATTTAAAAATAATATTTATAGAAAATTCATCTTTATTCAAAAAGTTAGGGTTTTACAGATGCTTCTTAAATAAGCAGATATAATTTAGTACAGATTGATGCTTCTCAAATAAGCAAATAAGAATTTAGTACTAATGGATGCTTCTTAAATAAGCAGATATCAATTAAAGAGCAAATATATTTATAAAAGTTTAATGACTTTTATACTTGAGAAAATATGCTTCTTAATAAGCAGATATTAATTTGTGCTTTGATTAAATAAAGCTTCTGTGTAAGCAAATATGAAAATTATGCTCTGGTATAAAAGTTTAAATAACTTTTATATTTTTGTGTGAAAAGTGCTTCTTAAATAAGCAAATAGATCAATTTTATCTTTTACTCAAAAATGCTTCTGTTTAGGCAGATATATAATTTAATGCAAATTATAAAGAATTATTTATTCTTTATGGAGTAAAGAAAAGTCACTTTTAAGTTTAAATAACTTTTTAGAGTGAAAGTGCTTCTGAGTAAGCAAATAAGTTATTTTAGGCTTTGAATCAAATATGTTTCTAATTAAGCAGATATATTCACTTAAGTTTATGAAATAAAAGTTTAAATACCTTTTATATTATACAACAAGTATTTTATGAATAAATAAATTTATGAACAAATACTTTCGATGATGAGATATCAAATATAATAAATAAATCGATTAAGCGATTCTTGATATAACAAATATTATTGTTTAACTCAAATAATATATAAGAATATTTTATCTATTATGTGAACTTTTATAAATAAGTATGGGTTGGTGCTTTATAAGGAATAAATGCGGTTGATTCCTCTCCAGTAAAGGTTTATCTCAGTAGCCTTGCGGCGTCCAAGTATAACATAATTTATAATTTTTCACAATTGATATTTATATAAATATTTTTTTAATAGATCACTCGATTCTCAAATCCGGTTCGGATGACTACTCTTTTTGAAGAAGATATCTCGAATTGTTGTTTTGAGCTATCAAGTGTCGTATCTATTTTACGATATTTATATAAATAATATCAATAAAAGGTTCTTGAAGACTATAAGAAATAAATGGATTGGATTCTCTCTAAGTATAGGTTTATCTCAAATCTTACGGTACCAAGTATCCTTTTATTTGATAAATAGATGAAATATAGATATATAAATTGTGTAGAACAAATTATATTAGTATATCTATAAATATAAATAAGCAAGAGATAATTCAAATAAATAAATCAAACAACTTATCTCAATTTGCTTAGACCAATTTTCTCTTGTCAAATAATCAGAACTTTTGTAAGAAGAGGTAGAGAAAGCTTTTTACAAAGAGTATGTGGGAGAGAAATAAGATTCTTTTTGTAAGTGAATTGGTAAATTAAAAATGAAAAAAAAAAGCCTCCTATTTATAGATTTTTGAGTCAGGGATAAAAAGGTAATTTTTGAAATCTGATTTAAAATTAATGGTTAGGATTGCTTTAATTTAAATCAATGGTCAGGATGAAGAAATATCACACGGATTGCCAGCTGTTCCGTCTTCAATTTTCCGCCCAGGCCAAATGTCATCAACCTATCATTTATTGCTTTTGACCATATTCAATTTGCTAGCACATGTACGATGCATGCATGGTTTTATAAAGTAGCCAACACATACACTTTGCATGATACTTATTATATATATTATGTACATATGAATTATAGCACATGCATGCAAACATTTATAACATATATATTATATACACGGTTTAAAAAAATTTCCCATTTGGTTTTTATATATTATAATATATAATTTATATATACACGGTTTATATATAAATATATCAAATTTATATAATAAAAAAATATGCCTAATTTTACCGGATATATGATATATATATATATATATATATATATATATATATATATATATATATATATATATATATATATATATATATATATATAACACTTTAGATAATATACATGCATGTTTGGTATATAATGTATGCAAGATATATATACATATATTTTAATTCTTCATGATGTATGCTTGCATGAAATAAAAATATTTTGCTTATGCAAATTTTAGCCAACTTATTAAATGCTCTCATTAAATTTGGACAAGGCACATTTATAAACACACACTCACACACGCTTACGTTATATATATATATATATATATATATATATATATATATATATATATATATATATATATATATATATATATATATGCACATTCATTTATTATATATTTCCATATCTCATCATATTTACTTTTGGACAATGCACATATGCAAACATTAAATTCACATATCTTCAAAAAACTTCAAGCATAAGCCACGAAATAGACAAATGTTGTTCCAAAAAAATGTCTCATTTTGCCAACTTATTTTACACACACGCATGCTATACTTAATAATATAATATAATATATATATATATATACAATTTTTGTATAATTATATAAAACTTATATAATATATAAATATATATATATATATAAATAATAAAATAATTTTTGAGATTTTTTAAATAATAAAATTAATTAAAAAATAAAAATTGCCCACATAACAAAATCTTCATCTTCTTTTCAAATTCGGTCAAACAAGCATTTGATAATCAACGTATAACTTTTTGTCCCATAATGCATGACCCAATTAATTTAACATTTTAAAACATTAAGATCAAGAAAATCAATTAAATAAGATTTAAAAAATATTTTTGGTCAAAGTAAATAAGATAAATAAAATAATTATAATATAAATCCTATGGAGAGGATTCTACCCTTTTAATTAATTTATTTACTAATTATTGTTATCATCAAAATAAAACTAAAAGTTATAGACCCAACAACTAGTATTATTCCGCTCATAGAAATAGTATCGTGAAGCACCGAGTTCAGGTTTCAAGTACCTGAATTTGTGGGCGTCACAAAGCCAAGGTTATTTAGAATTGAATATTAAGCATGCATAACGAATAGCAATTTGAACAATAAAAACTATTCAACATCAGTATATCAGATTATATAAACTTACATGCTAATTAATAAGTTAAAGACAAGAATAACTTGCTCAACATCAAAATAAGGTTTAGAAAACTTGCATCATCATGAACACACTAGATACAAGAGCTTGCAAAATTATAATTGAAATAGGACAAGTAAGCTTGCACAATAATAAACAAACTAACTCAACGAAAGTGTAGAATTAGAAAACTTGTTCAAAGAGAGTTTAGATACTTGCACAATTATTATAAAAGTAGAGTTAGAGAACTTGCCTCGAGCGTAAGCTATAATATTAAAACTCACGTTCACCTACACAGAGTGTGACGCCCCCAAAACAGGTAAACATCACCCATCTTGAGTCGCCAGATACAAGGTACTGAATACAAATATAACTTAATTATACAACAGTCTTGTAAAATACGATAAAACATAGGTTGTGAGTTTTAATACAAATATTGTCATCTAGACAATATCCACAGTCGATGGAGTCCTCATTACATTTATTATCACACTTATATTTTGCGAATAGTGAGGACTACTAATGCACCATCTAGGACCATCACTACGTTTCTCCGACTAGTCCGACTCGTTCTCATTTCAAGAAGAAACGGTTAAAGAAAAGGTGAGCTCAACTAGCCCAAGAAGAAATATTATGACTAAGATAATGCGAATAAATTATCATTAGCCTTTAAATCTGCAGTGTTAAAGCGATAAAATATAATAAACATCAAGTTTAAGCTGCAAGTGATGAACAAGCAATCCATTAGAAGAGTCAAGTATAGAATAAAATCTACTATCTTCATGATTTAAAAGGTTTTTCATCACTTTTATCGTTGAGACTAAATTAATAAATAAAATTGAATCATCCCCTGCTCCATGGCCAAGGATATTCATGTAATCATCAATGGTCATGCTATCTATAAGAATAATCCCTGTCATAATCATACCAACAAGCTGGCCCACCAATGAACTATCGGCCAATGAGGACTTTTACCATATCATTCGTCACATTACGGCCATGATTATACCGAATAATCCCTGGTCATAATCATACAAAGTCCATCTATGCACGTAAGCCAAAGATGACTTTCAACATAATATAAGCATGAGGATAATGCCAATTCAATAAAACAAGTTCAAGAATATATTTTAAAGATTTATAAGTTGATTTATCCTGAACTCAATAATGTCCAAATTGTCAACATGATACTGCTTTGTGCAGTAAAATTCAAGAATGCTACGAAGAATATTTTCATGAAAAGATACTGGATGAAGCGCAAATATCAAGGATATTCCACTAATTTCATGGAGTATAGAAGCCAAAACTTTAACCAACTGAGTATAATAGAATATATAAAATTGCAAATGGATTTTCACCCGCCATGCGGTAATTCACATATACAGATCATTTCCATAATTTAATAAGGAATGAATACAAAGGATCATTCACCATGCATGTGGTAATCCACATAGACAGGTTATTCCAACAGAATAATAAAGAATGGAATAACAGGAGGATTCACCATGCGTGCGATGACTACAACCAAAAAGTTATTCCCAACAAAATAATAAATAATGGAACCCGAAGTCCAACAGAATACGCATACGTACGAGGATATTAAACGAATAATAATAAATAATGGAACGGTTAAGAGGTGAAACGCATAGACATGATATTTTGTGAGAATAATAAAAAGCAATGAATATTAGAAGAATTTTACCATATATGCGGTGCCAGCATAAACAAAGTTATTCCAATGAGAATAATAAGAATGGAATAATAGAAGAATTTCACCAAGTATAGGGTATCCGCAGATATCTGAGTTATTCAGCGAAATAATAAAGAATGGAATAATAGAAGTTCTCTTCATGAATAAGAAAGAAAGAATACCCCTTACGAGTACAACAAATAATATCTCCTACCTTAGAAAAAACTGGATATTGGAGTAGTGAAGTAGTAGAATACTTTTCTTCTTTCTCTCTATAGTTTCTCTCTCTAGAGTTTCAGTGAATTCATAAGAAATTATGAAAGAATGAGCTTTATTTATAGGAGAATGAATTTGGATGGTAACTAATTCATGAAGCGGTCCGATTGATTTACTTTTTAAACAGACTGGTCCATATTGGTTTACTATTAAAACTTAAAGCAACGGTCTATCTTGATTTACTATTAAAACTTTAAACCAAATGATCCATATTGATTTACTATTATAACTTTCCACCAGGTGGTCCATATTGATTTACTATTATATCTTGACCAATGATTAGAAAAATTAGCACATCTCCTCATGGAATAATATCGACCCAAAAATGATTTGGACCGAAAAGAAATATATCTTACGGGTGAATAGTACCCCGTGAATAGTAACTCGTGAATAGTAACTTATGAATAGTAACTCATGAATACTAACTCATGAATAGTAACTTATGAATAGTAACTCGTGAATAGTACTCCAACACAAAAAGTGCCCTGAATACCCGATTAAACAATATAACCTCTAGACATCAATTATACTAACACAAATAAGTCCAACACAATGGAACTATAAAATTCATCTTTAATCAACACAAACTTATTCATCATTAATATTATAATTCATAATATTTAACAACCAGGTCATTCCCAGGAAAGAGGGGCCTTTCCGATAAGGATTTCCCCTTATTGGCGGGCAATTAGGTGACCAAACCTCTCATTAACAGAACTTCTAGACATTGTCAATTTTGCAAATAATAATATGAATAACTTTGTCGTCTCAATTATTGATTTAATAATATAACATATTATGCAGATGATTCTGTAATAATAATTGAATCAATAATATGAGAGATATGATGCAGCAATTACTGTAGCAATAATTGAGTATAAGCGAGTGACTTCTCAAGTAAGCATCAATAATCAATACAGGTGTGCTAATATGCAACCACGCGTATTCATCGTACTTTTACTTTGGGTAGTTCAAGCGGTTTTAACAGTAACACCTCCGTAGTTATTTTTATAGAAAGATAATTTTGTCGTTTTATAACTACGATAATACTTACATTAATGGGGTCCACCAATGATTGTGGTAAATCATCGAATATTCCCAACAACAAAAGAATATTCCCAACCAATCGAATATTATACAACAACTTGCATACTTTTGCAAAATTTATAAATATTACCCACAACTATAACACTATCTCAAATCCACACCATAATATTCAAAAAATATATTTCGAGAAAATTAAATCTTTATTCAAAAAAATGCGGGACTCACAATCTCCCCTCCTTATGAAAATTAGCCCTCGAAATTTAAATCACACACGGTATCTTAGAAAGGTGAGATACCTTGACTTCATTCAGATTCTAATTCTTGAGGTAAAACCTTTGAGTGTTGAATACGATCCTTCTTATCCAAGATTTTAACACGTATCTCCTCATACGTTAAATCTTCCGCTATCTCATCCGGTTCTAAATTAATAATATGGTTCGGGTCGTCCCCATATTTACGTAATGTCGATACATTAAAAACGTTATGAACACGCGACATACTTGGCTGTAAAACGAGTCTATAGGCCACAGTTCCTACTCGATCAAGGATTTTAAATGGGCCAATTAAATCGAGGGTTGAGATTTCCTCTCTTCATCGATTCTCGCTTCTAGAATAACGCCCTCTTGAACCTTCTTCTTCACATTCATCAGCTCTGAGTATGTAGCTTGAGCAGGTTTAACTTTATCGATTAAAGTCTATTCTAATCGTATATTCGTTATCTTCACGTGGGTTCGTATATTACTTGTAATCGCAGCATACAATGATCTTACTCAACGCGCAGCGTCGACTACTGCGTTCATACTTCCACGATGATATTGCATGGTACGATTGTAATCTTCAACAGCTCGAGCCAACGTCTTTGGCACATTACTCGTTCGTTTTGGGTGAAGAAACTATTTGAGGGTTTTAGAAATGGGTTTTGTACTAGGGTCAATACAAAATTCGATTTCATGCTCTAGGGGTAGGCTAAGAAGTCTTCAAGAATACGTTAGAAAATTTATTAACAATAGAAATATCATTCAAAACTGTGACCCTCATCCAAGACTTGGATAGTACGTCACATTGATACCTATCAACTTGCCATCGTCATTCACGACGTCGCCTACAGAAAGTCTGACTTCGGTGCATTTCACACAAGGAAGTCACCAGCGAAAGGCTCAGGGCTCTTTACTTATGACTTGATATGACAATGATTGGTTTGGTTGCTTGAATTCGCATAATAGGTTGGTTAGGAATATGAAAGCTAATAACCTTACAAAAAGCATGATGAGTAGTTAACCAATCGATTCCTAAAATCGCATCAAAGACAAGTATTTTTAAAGAGATAATATTGACAAGTAACGTGAAAGTGTCAATTTGAATTAAATAAGATTTATAAATAGTGGATGTAACGAAGGTTTCTCCGAACTGAGTTTCAACAGATAAATCAAAATCTAACTTCTCCGGAGTTATTCAAACATTGAACATAACTAGGTGAACTAAAAGAGTGAGTAGAACCGGTATCTAACACGGTATAGACTTCCTGAAGAGTTTATGATTAACTTACCCGTGATAGTTTTATTCGGGTTCCTCGTCAAAAAAATGCTCTCTCTTAAACTCTAGGCTTTTGCTCATCAGGACATCCTTTGGCATCACTATCCCAGCTGGTCTTGACTTTGGTGCGCGACAAAATCGGGCTAGGTGACCTTCTTTTCCACAATTGTAACATTCTTTGGACTGCATCATGCAGTTTGGACCATTATGTCCTCCCTCGCATTTGAAGCATCTGACCGTGCGGCCGTTCTCTCATTCCTAACGGTGCTTGTGCTGTTATCTTTCCATCATTATTGAACCTTCTCTTCTTGAAATTTCCACTTCTATTATCTTGGTTATGATTACCACCGAAGTGGTTACCGTTCTTGGCGTGATAATTTCCCCCATGATGGTTATCATTGTTCCGATGGCCGTTGCCACCGGTATGATTATTATCGTGTTGTTGCTCGTTACCTTTTGGTTGTGTTGACTCATTATCGCGCTCCAATAACTAAGCCCTATTCACAACATCTGAAGATAAACAAAGTTTGTGAGAAATGAGGTATTGACGTATATCGGGTTTCAAACCTCTTAGAAACATTCGCGTCATTCTCTCCTCATTATCAACAAAATGGGACGCAAATCGGGACAACTCGGAAAACTTGGCTTCGTCTTGTGATACTGGTAAGTGTTGTTTTGCTCCAACTTGATAAATTCCACCTCCTTCATGTGATTGAATGCTTTCGGGAAAGTACTTGTAATTTGAAACGACTCTTGGAACTTCTCCCAAGACTTCTTGAGAAAGCGTCAGTCAGAGTGCGTTTCTGATTCCCACCAAGAATCTGCCTCTTCAGGTAACATAAAGGTGGCAAAGGGAACCTTTTGCTCCTCGGAGCATCCCAAGACATCAAATATCTTCGTGATCTGCTTTAACCATGTCTCCGCCTTAAGTGGTTCTAGCTTTCCCAAAAACTACGGTGGTCCCGGCTCCTTGAATCGCTTAGCGGTGATCAATCAGTAGGTTGCCATTGTTTCCACCTACCTTATGAACAGGAGTCTCTCTCGCCTGATGTTGCATAAATTGCATAAAGCCTCTGAACATCCCATCGTTCATCATTTCATCAGTGTTATTGTTTACCTGAGGATTATTGTCTTCTTGTTGCACATTATCCTGGATGATCGTTGGTGACTCAACGGTCTCATTGCTTATCAACTTGCTACCATTACTCACGGCGTCCCCTACGGAAAGTCTGGCTTCGGTGTATCCCAAGACTTGGAAATCACCAGATAAAGGCTCGGGTCTCTTTTCAATGGCTTTGATACCAACTGTGACGCCCCCAAACCAGGTATACATCACCCATCTTGAGTCGCCAGATACAAGGTACTGAATACAAATATAACTTAATTATACAACAGTCGTGTAAAATACGATAAAACATAGGCTGTGAGTTTTAATACAAATATTGTCATCAAGACAATATCCACACTCAATGGAGTCCTCATTACATTTATTATCACACTATTTCACGCAGAATAGTGGGGACTACTAATGCACCATCTAGGACCATCACTGTTCCCGACTAGTCCCGGCTACGTTCTCATTTCAAGAGAACGCGGTGAAAGAAAGGGTGAGCTCAACTAGCCCGAGAAGAAATATTATGACTAAGATAATGCGAGAATAAATTATCATTAGCCTTCAAACCAAGTTAAAGCGATAAAATATAATAAACATCAAGTTTAACTGCATCGGAACAAGCAATCCATTAGAAGAGTAAAGTATAGAATAAAATCTACTATCTTCTATGATTTAAAAGGTTTTTTTGTGAGACCCCGAATTTTATGAAATAAAAGTATTTAATTTTTCTATGTTGGTAAATAGTTAAATTGATAAAGTTTAAAGTTAAGGGTAATATGTGAATTTTTTTTTTTTGCAAAGTAAGCAAGTTGATATAAAATATTCGTTGTGTGTCGGGTAATATTCTTTTTTGTCGGGAATATCAAATGCGACGATACAATCATTAGTGGACCCTGGCAATGAAATTATTGCCGGATTGAGAAAGCGACAAAAATATTTTTATGAAAATAACGGCGGAAGTTTCATTGTTAGCTCGTTGAAACACACGGTGTTAAAAATGCGAGTAATACGCGTGGTTGCCGCATGCACCTTACAGTATTGATTATTGATACTTACGTGATAAGTCACCAGTTTTGTTTTATTGGTATTATTAATGTAATAAAAGCGAGAAAAGCTTTTATATAAAAGCAGAATACTTTTATAAAGTTATTCATTTTATTAGGCTAATAGTAAAATCTTTTATATAAAACAAAATACTTTTATAAAGTTATTTGTTTTATTAGACAATAATTAGAATATATTATATTTTATTATGCATAGTGTTTTGCATGGTGCTGCATAGTGTTTGCATAGTAAAATCTTTTATAAAGTTATTCATTTTATTAGATTATAAATAGAATATATTATATTTTATTTAAAAATTTTGCTTTAAATATGGACCGTCAGATTAAAGTAAATCAATCTGGGACCGATTCATGAGTTAATTCTTATGGGTCCATTTTCTATAAATAGAAGCTCATTCCTTCATTATTTCTTACTTAATTCTTTGAAACTCTAAAGAGATAAACTATAGAGAGAAAGAAAAAAAAAGTATTCTGCTACTTCACTACTCATATATTTAGTACTCTTCTTCTTAAGGTAAGGGATATTATTTGTTGTACTTGTAAGGGTATTCTTTCTTTCTTATTCGTGAAAAGAGCTTCATTATTCCATTCTTTATTATTATGTTGGAATAACTTTGTTTGTAAATCCGCATACATGGTGAAATTCTTCTAATATTAGTTCTTTATCATTCATTTGGAACATCGTGGTATGCGTGCTTTCTACGCATTGACACAGTCCGTTATTTATTATTATGTTGGAATAACGTATACATCTGTAAATCTTTTGCATACGCGGTGAAAATTTTCTATTATTCCATTCTTTATTATTACCGTCGAAATATATCACATGCGTATGCGTTTATGCATGACTGGTTCCATTATTTATTATTCATTTTGAATAACATATACATCTTGATCGCATCGCACGGTGAATTCTTACATTATTTCATTATTTATTATTACATTTGGAATATCACATGCATGCGTTTACGCATGACTTGGTTCCATTCTTTATTATTATGTTGAAATAATCTGTCTATGTAGATTACCGCATGCATTGTAAATGACCCTTCGTATTCATATCTGAATAATATTTTTTTATTAAAAGGGGTTTACGCCAGGGGCAGTTTCGTAATTTTTCGACCCTCAAAAATTCGAAAAAATTTGAAATGATAATTTGATGAGTGTTCTAGATTGTGTCCAAAAATGGCAATTTTTGGATGTATAGATTAAGAGTTATGGATTTTATGGGAAAAGACTATTTTAAAAGTAAACCCTTATAACTTCTTGTGGTTAACTCCAAAATTGGTGAAATTTTTATTGGGAGTACATGTATATAACATGAGTATACCCTGTAAATTTCAGAATTTTTGGACAAAATTATAATTTATGATAATGTCTAAATATTCGGCAGTTTTAGCTATATGAGAAATAGTAAATGAATTTTAAAAATTATGAGAAAAATATATGTTCAAGATGAGACTATATTCTGCTAAATCCCAGAAAAGAAATATTTTTGGGACTGATTTGGTATTTTTCATGAAAATGAACTAGTTATGAGTAAATGAATTAAATATGTTATGTGAAGTAATAAAATTGGAAAATAGGATTTTATAGCTTAAGAATCCTATATAAGGTATATGCGGATTTTTGATGAGGAATTTGATTATTGATGATAAAATCTTATGAGTATGACATTTTTGAATGATTAAATGCATTATTTGATAAAGTATAAACAATTAAAATAAATTGTTTATAAGTTTAAGAAATGATTAAAATATTGTTATAATATTAATGATATTAGATTATGAGATTATTAAGTGATTGATAACATTTGGTTATTATTGAGCAATTTGGATAAATTGTATTATAAATGTTTAATATTTATCCTTTATCTCATTTGATTGATTCTTATACCATTGTCATCATCCTCATGCTTATATTGTGTTGAAAGTCATCTTTGGTCGTAGTGCATAGATGGACTTGGTATGATTATGACCGAGGATTATTCGGTATAATCATGGTAGTAATGTTACAAATGATGTGGAAAAAATCCTCATTGGCCCTATTGCATTGATGGGACGGTTTTGGTATGATTATGGCTATGGATTCTCTTGACGAGGGTGCAAAGATGAATTGTTTTATGGCATGGTCTTGTGGTTGATGAAAACACGATTATCTTTAGTAGTAGTGCATGGATAATTCGTGGTCGTGATATTAACGAATATCCTTAAGTAGTAGTGCATGGATAATTGATGATATGAATTGATTATCGTTTGAGTCTCGTGATGAAATATAAATTAATGGATGTGATATTAACGAATATCCTTGGCTAGTAGTCGTAGTGCGAGGGGTGATTCGATGATGTTCTACTTGACTCTTCTAAAAATACGGTTGTATGTCTTTGGCATGTAGTGCAAAGATGAATTGTTAATGAATATCTTTGGTAGTAGTGCGAAAGATGAATTTATTAAGTATGATTATGAGTAGGAATTCTAATTTGGTATAACCATAATTTTGATGTTTTGGTGAAGATAGGTAATGAAAATTATCTTACGTCACGATTTTGAAGAAGAATTTAGAACCACAATTATGATTTTGAGTTATTCATATGATTGTGGATGAGGCTGATTTATTCTACATGGATAAAACATTATTGGTGGACTTTTAACATAGAAGATAATAGACCTTATGGTCTATTTGACTCTTCTAATAGATTGCTCGTTCTCATTGCAACTATGGTTGAAAAGTTTCATCATCTACTATATGTTATAAATCTACGATTTATTATTGATGAAAAGCTATTGATAATTTAATTATCTTTAGTCATGATATTATTCTTGGGCTAGTTGTGCTCACCCTTTCGCTTCACAATTCCTTTAGGGTAATAAGAGTGTTGTAGTAAAGAGTGTTTCTTGGTTGGACGGGGATAACATGGGAATATAACAATGGTCTCTAGGCATGGAGGTTCTCCTTAAGCGATTATAGAAAAGTGTGTTGTATTCTATACATCGTTTAGTAGTTATATTTGGTGAATCAAATAGGGTGAGGCGAACCCAACTTTGGAAGGGTGTTTTTCCACTATCACACAAGATGTCTAATGACATACAACCTCGTGTTCTCATAAGACATGGTTGTGCACCTCCACTTGCTAAATATATCTACGAGCACTACCTATATGATCTTGGAGTTTATGTGAAATATAATTTTCACTTGGAGACAACATAGATATTTATATGTCAAGAGAAGACTCACCGTTGGAAAGAAGATGATAGTAATCTTCTTGTTTTTCTTTGGGGACTTTTGGGTCAACCAAGGATAATTCTGTGGACATATGATATCTATCATAACCTAGACGCATGGCCTCCCATGTACGAAGGATTCCTTGAGCACTTCCCAAAGATTTTAATTTCTAAAACAGTTTTTGACTATACTTTTATGTAAAGTATCATTGTAAGGTTGTGGTTGAGGTACCATGAGAGTTACATACATTTGTATTAAAATTGTCGACGTCGGGATTTTTGGGTGTCCCTTTTCGTTACTTGTTCTTTTCTGTACTCATTTTAGGTGAGATTTGTTTGAAAAAACAAGTGAAAAAGGTCCAACATGTATAATGTCGACGATGGATCGTTAAAGTCGCATGATTGGTTTTTAAATGGTTGTACCAACTGTTGAGAAAAGGTTTGCACATTGACCCGGTGATGTGACAGCGATATACTGAATCGGTGAAAGCGAGATTCATTTAGGGTTAGGGACTTGGTTATCTGGGGGAAGGTGTTAGGCACCCCAGACATCCGTGTTACCACGGTGACCGCCTTTTTTCAAGAAACTATTATCTGAATGTGTGTGTGTGTGTGTGGGTTAATGTGCTGTTATATGGAAGTTGTGCGAGGCCTTGTTCGAACCTATATACACAGGGTTTGAATTTATATAAAAATTCAGTTTTTAACAAGATATGGCAGTGATGTTTTATAAAAGAGGTTTTTCAAACCCTGATGCTCAATAGGAATTGAGTCCTTTTACACTCCCATTTTTATTAAGTGAGCGGTTGAATTGATTTTATTTTACGAATGCGAGGCATCCGTATGAAAATAATGTACAAAAATAATGCCGATTTCCTCGTGGGTATGGAAACCATCTGAGGAAATTCAGACATCGTAAAATAATTTACAAAGTCGCTTACAATTTGAAAATGTCCATCACGGAACCGAATCTAGATCAATGGGATGAATGTGATCAAATGATTCCTAGGCTCACAAAAATCTGCAGTTTTATGAAAGCGATGGCGGTATATATATAAAAAGCTGTAAATATATATATATCTGAGACGGGATCACCAACCACCAAGCACCTCCATGGGGATCAAAAATGTAAATAAAGTCACATTAAAAGCTATCCGCATACAGACGAAATTCAAAGTGAGACGAAATATAAATAAAGTCAGAATCTGATTAATTGCCACGAAGTAAACTCGAGCGGGAGGCGAAAATAAATAAAAGTAAAAGCGATCAACCACCACAAAGTAAACTCAGGTGGGATGAAATATATATATATATATATATATATATATATATATATATATATATATATATATATATAAGCAATATAAAAGCACCAGGATGTAAAAATCCGGGCTCATCGAATAGAAAGTCCACCACGGTTCATATATATATATATATATAAAAAGTGAGTAAATGCACTGGACCAAAGTCTAGGCTCATCGAACAAAGTCCACACACACAGTTGATATATATATATAATATATATATATATATATATATATATATATATATATATATATATATATATATTAAAAGCGATAAGCGGTCGGGGCATCAAGTCTAGGCTCAATCGAGGCATAACTCGATAATGTTAGTTAATATATGTAAATATATATATATATATATATATAGATAGATGAAATGAAACCACGGATAGAAGTGGGGCAAAAGCAAACAACACGACTCTCAGCGTGTAGAAAGGTGTGTGCAAAGATGAGAGAAAGACTCTAAAATGTGTGAGAAGGCTACGGTGATTTGCTAAAAAGGCTTCTATATCTTTAGAGTGGGTAAACACTAGCTTTTGTGGGTAGAAAAGAGGCTATAAATGAGCTCACAGTGTTTAAAAGTGGGAAAATACCTTTTGTATGGCGAGTGCGAGCAAATTGTCTGAGGTTTCCCCATCTTTTTCTCTTAAAAATCAGCACCCCAAGCCCTCTATTTATAGGCAATATGAGTATGCGGTGTGCAGAGAGCAACCCGGGTTGGCCGGGTTTGTCGAGTCGGTCGTCTCAAGTCACGCACTCAGGCACTACAATGTCCACTCAGATTTTCAGAAGTGAAATCCGGGCATCCGTTTGAGGTATATAGGACCTATTTTAGAATGCCGTTGTTGAGAGTTGTATGATGGCATGGGATTAGAGTTTATACGAAGTCATTGAAGATGGGACGATGCCATCCGGTCTTCAAGCTTCAACTTTCATCCGTTACCTCGCACAATAGTCACTCGGGATTGGTTAGCCTTATAGGACATCATTGCGTAGAGACGTGATGTGGCATCGTGTTTGACTAGATGACGATGTTGCCCCTCACCGGTGTTATCGCCGAATTTGGCTGATAAAGCATACGTTGTTCAGACTTCGCTGAGATTGGACTGTTACATTTGTTGAAGGTCCTCATTGTCATCTTTGAGGTGTGCCTGCCTTCCCGGTGTTATTTACAGGTTGGTGCGATGTATCTAAATCGTGGAGTTGAGATTGAAGCTGGTCGCATTTGAAATAAGCATTTCCGGGGTTATCTCCAAACTGCATTCCTTGGGGTTATCACCAAGGTTGGTGGCTATTCCCATGGTTGGGACTGAGACTGGATACCTCGGGGCTATCTTTGAGATTAATCGGTCTTCTTCGGTGTTGCTGGTATTGTATCTGCAGGCCTCGGGGTTACATCCGAGGTTGAAATCGTTACTCCCAGATTGCGATCCGAGGTTGATGTTGAACTTCCGGTAGTATTCGGTATGGATTTGGATCGTCTTTCAGGGTTTTCTCTTAAAAGACGAATCTGTCCTCCTGCAATGTTAGTAACAGTAGTAAAGAAAATTTCGAGTGTCTACAGATGCCCCTCTTTATCATACTCATGCATGGCGATGCATGGGTAGGATAAAGAATCCTAGACACTTGAAACGGAATAAAACGAACATGGTACTATGGATAGCAACATGATGCAAATGTATCATGCGTGTGTACGGGGTTGTAGCCCAACACGCTGGGGATGATTGTTGGATCCCTGTTGATTCAACTGGGGATTGGCAATACTGACCAGATCTGATGTGTAATCCGAATTTGTTAGTATGTTGGTGTTGGAGTTATCACCAAATTCCTGTGTCTTTGATAACGACTTGATCCTGAAGAGGTACCTCTTATGTGTAAGAGATCTATGGGGATAAAGCTTGATCTGTTTGAGGATGTGTATAACATATTCCATCATTTATCCTCTTTGAATCATTGACCTTTTCTGCTTGGTATCGCCAGAACATGTCAAGATCTGTTGATTTCTTGCCAATGAGACAAATGTTGTCGGGGTGCACGACTACCGACGATGTGAATCAATGCATTTGAAACATCCGTGGGATATCTTGTCGAAAGTTGCTTGACCTTGTTGTCGTCTAGATCAACCGAAGCATTGCGTTGTGACCCCGTAGAGGATCCATTTGGGAATAGGAAGCGATTGGGTATGAAAACCTCAAAAGCGACTCTATAGCTACGATAGGTTTGAGCGCTCACAAAATTTGAAATAGCGTCAAGGTTGCTTGACCTTCATTAATATATGTGTCGGCGGTGAGCATGCATTGTTACTCTACTTAGGAGATATACGTTGTAACCCTCGTCTGGGATCTACTGGGGACGCATGAGTACGTACGTAACTATCGAACAGTCCTCAATGCTTCGATGGGTTTACTTGCCATCGGCTGAAATAACGTCAAGGCTGCTTGACCTTCATTGATAGACATGTCAATGGATGAACGCGTTGTAACCCCCACCGGGGATTTACGTTGTAACCCCCGTCGGGGACATACATTGTAACCCCCGTCGGGGACCTACGTTGTAACCCCCGTCGGGTACTCATTTAGGGTAACGACCCTGAGTCGGCGGCATCGGACCTGTATAAGGTATTGCCGCATGTGACTTGTGACAACTAGGATCATTGGTAGGGTATACCTTATACTTAGGTGACTACTAATGAGCGATGTGCAGATTCAAAATCTCATCTGAGAGGACCAGGATTGTATGCAGTTTTGCTCAATCGCGTGGCGTTTTTCTTCTCGATTTGGTCTTTCTAGTCCATAAGAACTCCGTTTCAACTCGAACTGGACCGAGCCAGAGGGGTGGGACCCATATAGGGGTGCCGCAGGTGCACCTACTACAGCCGCAGGTGGGCCTGCAGCCAGCGTGGATGATAAATGCCAGCAGATTGGTGACCATAAGTCACTTTCAACTTGTTTCACTTAGAAAAACCACGAGCCATCTTCAGATCTGCTGAGTTCGGGCTGCTTTCTTCAAATTCTGTCACCGTACAAGAGTTCTACACTATCCTGGTAACGTATGCATGTATTTTTTCCAGTTTCTGTCCGTTAGATTGTGAGATATCGTACAAAATGCATCTAAACACATAGTAGTGATTATGTATGCACAAATGATTTGATAAAAAATATTCAACATAGTAAATATTAGTATTAAACTATCTTTGAACATAATGATGTGAAAAAATTTGACTTACGAGGGCGGTCAAATTGGCACCTTTTTTCTGCTATTTTTATCCTATTTGAGGTCCAATGAGCAAAAGGTAGAAAAGGCAAAGTACTTCTAGCATTGAGTTTGGCCTTATGCATGATGATTTTGATTTTAATGCATATATTATGTATATGACTTTAGAGGCGGTGTGCTCTTGAATGGCCACCTAGACATACTGTGTGCATGTGGATGATCCTATTTTCAAGGGACTATGGTAAAATTTTTCCAAATGTAGGCATTGGGTAGTCATGCATTCTAACTCTATTATATGTTAAAGTAAATGCATGCATGCATATAGTCATAAAAATGCATTTTAAAAAGCTCCAGGTAAGGAAATACCACACCCTTTTTGAGGTGATTTGGAGACTTGTTCTCCAGATATTATGGATCCGGATCAGCCGAGCAGTTCCTATAGGATCGCTTCTAGCGTACGACGGAGGGCTTCTGAAGTGCCTCGTCCCCGTTCTGTCAGACAGCCTCGTCGGTTGGTGGAGGCTGTGATACGTCCTGTCCAGGCAGATGTTCCAGACGTTGAGGATGAGGAGGCAGATATTCCGATTGAGGAACCGCTCTGTTGCACATATCCCTCATGAGGGAGCTTAGAGCATTGGTGGTGAACCCAAAGTTCTTTGGGTGATTTGGGGGGACATCCATCGATGTATTTGCATGCTAACGAGGTATAGCGTTAGACTTTGATCTTCCTTCTTTCCTATTGATGAGGATTAAAGGGTTACGATATTGATCGCATTTCATGCGAGGTTCCGGGATTTACACAACCTCGAGGGCGGTTTATCATCCACTCCATGTACCAGGCGCTTCATCGACTATAGAAGTAGTGCATGAGTGGGGATTTGGGGCATTTTTCTCAATCCTTCCCCGTCGTTATCCCTGGGGTTACCTCAGGGCATTGTCTGAGTGATGGTTTCATCGGACTCGATCCTCCACCTCTTGAATTGCGAGGTGATGATGGCGCCTATGGATTGGCGATTTATCGCGGTATGGAGTTTGGAGGGCGATTGCCTTGCATGGCGAATATCACCCCCCTCGCCGTCCGATCCTTATTAGGAGTTCCGGCGGGGGCGCTCAAAGGCAGGACTGTCCGTTCAGGTCCTTTGGGCATAGATGTTATGAGTGGGCTTTTGAGTGAGCCCATGCCTGATGATGTTAGAATTAGGGATCGCGTTCTGCGGTGATTGTTCTTGATGATCATTCGAGGCTGCTTCATAGCAGATAACTCTTCTACGGAATCCTTTACTTTGATCAGCGCCACACGTGATGTGGACCGTATAGGAGAGTATGATTAGGGCTCTTACACCTTTGCCTATTTCCTCCGGGGGCATGTGTCGGCGCTGACAGGGTTAGACCGAGGCTTGGCTAGGATTTTACCCATTTCTTCTGGTGAGTACTTCTCTTGTCTTTTCCCATTCATAGGTTAAGAGTGTTTACTGATAGCAGATGTTTTGCCATTGTGTTGGCAGTTTTGGGCCTATGAGAGGCTCCCATGTTTGCGTCCTATGAGTGTGTTAGGTTTAAATACCTATCCACGAGGACGACGATGGCACCATTCTATTCTCGCAGGAGGTCCCCACATGGTGAGGGCTTTGCTCCTTTGCCATATCTTGTTGGAGTTAGCTTTGATGGTAGCGACATTACATGGATTCCCTACTCAGGGGAACATTTGACCATTGGTTTTGAGGATGGACACCCTACTGGAGTAGATTATTTGATTTCCACCCGGAGATTTCCTCATTTCACAGATGGAGGCTGGGAGATCTATTTAGGAGAAGCGTCTTATTAGGAGCACCACATGGGAGATTCATATCTGAGATCTTGCCTCTGTCGAGCGTCGTTGGCTTTGTATCACGATCTTTGTCCTTTGATATCCCATTGTTGGGGGTTGATGGCTTTGCATTATCAGAGGGCCCATGTACTTAGGAGAGGTTCGAGCGTTGGTGGCTCCCTCGCACTATTGGGGCCCAGTCCCGTGCCATACAGTTTATGGGGGACATGGTTCTAGGATCTTTGATGATGACGGATTGGGTAGCTTGTGTCTGAGCTCTGACTCATATGACCTAGATTGATAGCTTGACCCGGCAGTTGGATCAGGCACATGTATTTATTCGGCATTTGGGTAGAGATCCAGCAGATGCGGAGTCATTTGTACCTTCCAGCTCAGGTGCTGGCCCCTCGGACGACCCATTTGGTTTTGTCGGCGCATATCCTCCTCTTTATAGGCCTGACATCCCTGTTGATAGAGATCCAGTGACTCAGGAGGAGTTACATCAGGTGGACAAGATTGCGGATGTGGACATCGAGACCCTGGTCTTCTTCTGATGTATATTCTCGTTATATCTTTTGATAGGCCTCTGTTAGATATTGGGTGGTACATTTCCCCATTCTCGCTATATATTTTGATAAGCCTCTGTTGTTAGTAGAGGGGGTGGTGCCCATTTTCATTTTCTTGAGTGTCGGAGGATCATTGGCATTTGGCCAGAGTTGATGTACTGATGCTATGTGTACTATCATATGTGTAAATGACGTGGTATATGGATGAGATAGATATAGGTGTTATCATGGCCGTGAGAGCTCTCAGGGAGGGTTGTACCATTGTGCCTATGATCGTAGAAGAGACTCTGCGGTCAGCATCCTACTGCTGTACTTACCCATCAGGCGTGTTCACTGGGAGTTCGGTCATGCTGTATGTGTGGTTTATGTCACACTTGACACCGGTGGGTACCCTTAGACGACATGGGTATTGCTTCTCCCATGATGTGGCCATGTCATACTCTTTTCAGCCGTCGAACTGTATAGATGCTCAGTCCTGGTCTGCATTTTTGGCAGACATCAGAGATCCATTTAGCATATTGCTATGCTCGGGGCTTTGCTCACCATACAGCTTCATTACTCATGCTTCGGGCATGGATTTCCTCCCTCTGGCTGGTTTGAGGGGCATGACTACTTATTACCCACTGGCTGTGATGTCGCAGTTCGACCAGTTCCAGGATTTTTACCCTTTCGAGGCGGCAGGTCGGCGTTCGACTTCTCGATACCCTCGGCGGAGGGCCGATCTCGTGTATCGCTTCTTTGGGATCGACATGAGATAAGCGCTTTTACATCGGTCATCCCGGTTATTCTGCGAGTAGTACTCTACATGGATGGAGCAGAGATTTTATCGGTATGCAACGATATTTGCGATGCGGATATTGAGTTAGGCGATGTAGAGCCTACGGAGGACATTGATACCTACATCGAGGAGAGTCCGCTCTTGAGGAGCGGCATTTCTTTGGATTCTCCTAGTACCGGTACTTTTGTGATTCAACACTTGGCACGATGGTTAGAAGCGAGTCTTCATCGATGACCTTTGAGAGAGACCGATTCAATCTATGATGTATTTGCTCTTGATGTGAGGATCTGCTTCTATTGGAGAGGCGAGGCATTGGCTCAAGTAGAGATGCCTGCTTATTCTTTGGCGTGATGAGGCCGGAACTGACCATAGGCCGCAGTGATAGTTGGCGGGATCTGCCATATACACTGGGATGTAGCCGTCACGAGATAATCTTGTAGTGAGGTCCCTTACCCTTTGGTATGATCGCGAGAGATGGCGCTTATATTGATGAGCATATGGTCATCATAGAGATGGCTACAGATCTGTTGGGTCGTGTGGATATTCTCGTACAGGAGACCACAGCTTCACCTCCATCTTTGGAGAGGGACGCCATGTTGGGCTTGTTAGCACGCATATACCCTGACTTGTAGATGAGCTTATATTTACCTGCACAGACTAGCCTAGCCATTTTGTTATGTACAGTTTATATTGTATATATATCAAACAACATTATATATGATAGAGAAATATATTTTTGAATCACTTCCCTTTTAGATATGTCCTGCTATTTGCTTGATATTTTGCTTGCTGCTTCAGGGCTTGTGATCTTGATGTGTTCTGAAATCCTCCTAGGTGGATGGACATTGAGTTGTCTCTGGATAGTTCAGAATGGATCATTGATCTATATATATCCCTACCATCTTTGGTGTCTTGGGACTTGTTTCTGGATGAAAATGTGGAGAGGAGTGTGGCTTTCCTCTCTGAGATTGACCGCACCACAAATGGTCGCCGATACTTCTGTTTAGGAGAAGCCTAGTTAATTCCATCTCTTATGGTTTGGTGTTGCTCTTCGAGGTATGACCGCAGCTTAGATGGTCGCCGAATCTCCTATTTGGGAGGAGTTTAGGTAATTCCATCCCTTTGGTCTGAAGCCAAATGAAATGTAGTGGATTGAAAGAGAATCCCAGTACCAACTGACAGGGGTTTGTGTTTTGGTAGGGGGTGAGACCGCACCATGAATGGCTGCCTACGTACTCCTATTGAAGAGGAGATCAGGTCTGCGGAGTTCGAACCTGGTGTAAGAGGTTCAACGCTGTATATGGCAGAAATGGTGTAGGAATGTTTTTGGTTGTTTTTGTGAAGAAAAGAGGGTAGAAATGTTTTTGTTGTTTTTGTTTTATTGCGACCGGGCCATATGAAATGGTTGCCTACGTACTCCTATTGAAGAGGAGATCAGGTCGACGTAGTTTGCCCCTCAGGGCGAGAAAATAAAAAAGCGCAATCCCATGTGCAGGTCAGAGTGCGGGGAGGAGAAAGTTTAATCCTAAGTTGAGGATAAACTGCAGGTATGAGAAGTTTGATCCTAGGTAAGGGTAACCAAACTGCAAACGCAAGAGGTTCAATCCACAGTGGGATGACCTAAGTTGTATAAGCGCAAAAGAGAAAGCCAGGTTGCTGGCTTGGAAAGTACGTTTCCCTGAGGGGCAAAGTGTAAATAAGTTGTAGGTGATAAAGGGTTAAAGAACCGGAATGACTGGTGACCTGATGATTATGCACCAGGGTGTTGTTGGTTACTTCAGATATAATACCGTTTCACGGTGTCTGAGTTGATGAGTTGTGGAAATTCATCGCCATCCATTTCTTGCAATCTAAGAGCACCTCCTATCAATACTTCCTTGACAACAAACGGGCCTTCCCAGTTAGGAGCGAATTTTCCTTTAGCCTGATCTTGGTTGTCAAGAATCTTCTTCAAGACCAAGTCATGTTATTTAAACTGCCGTAGCCGAACATTTTTGTTGTAGGATCTGGCGACCCTTTGCTGATATAATTGACCATGGAAGATAGCCGTGGTTTGCCTTTCGTCTATTAGAGACAATTGGTGATACCTGTCTTGTACCCATTGGTCTTCATCCAGCTGAGCGTCGATCAACACTCTAAGAGATTCCATCTTAACTTCTATGGGGAGTACTGCTTCCATCCCATAGGTTAAAGCGTAGGGGGTTGCCCCAGTGGAAGTACGCATTGTGGGTCTATAGGCTAACAAAGTCAGAGGCAATAGGTCAGGCCAATCTTTGTGGTTGGCGGACATCTTTTTCATAATCTTCTTGATGTTTTTGTTAAGCGCTTCAATGACCGTTCATCTTGGATGATAGATAGCCGAGTTGAGATGTTTGATGTGGAATTTCTTGCATAATTCCTCCATCATTTTGTTGTTGAGGTTTTGGCATTGTCGACCACAATCACCTCTGGTGTCCATATCGATAAGCGACATTGTTTACGATGAAAGCAATGATGACTTCTTTAGTGACCACAGGGAAGGAGGCGCTACTACCCACTTAGTGAAGTAGTCGATCATGGTGAAGATAAACCGATGACCATTCTTGGCTTTAGGCTCCTTTGGGCCGATGGCGTCCATTTCCCACATTGAGAAGGGCGAAGGCGAACTCATATAATGGAGTTCCCGTGGAGGGGTGTGTATAGCATTCCCATGAATCTGGCACTAATAGCATCTTTTGACGTGGTCGTTGCAATCAGCCTTGAGAGATAGCCAATAATGTCCCGTCCTGAGGACTTTCTTGACCAGGAGGGGGCCACTCACGTGGGGGCCACAGACTCCACCATGGATTTCATCCATAAGCCTTTGGGCTTGATCTTTGTCTAGGCACCTGAGGAGACCTAGTCCTGCATCTCTTTTGTAGAGCACATCTCCACTCAGATAGAACTTCATAGCAAGTCGATGGATCCACCTTTTCTCAGTCAGGCTCGCCTCAGCGGGTATAGATCCATCTCACAGATATTCCTTGATATGTTGATACCAAGGATGTTGGACGGGAGGTAGCTCATCCAATACTTCTCCAATGTAATTCCCATAGGCTGGGGCCTTGTTTAGGGAAATTGTGACGCTTGGCAAGTGTTCCTTGTTTGATATGCGAATCAAGGAGGACAAAGTTGCTAATGTGTCTGCAAAGTCATTCCTATTACGAGGAATGTGTAGAAAGGAGATTTCTTGAACTTGAAGCCATCTTCAAAACCTCTGGAGTGGTAAAGGCGTGACAAATGTAGTTCATTGGTTTGATAGATTCCGGTGGATTTTACGATTACCAAATCGAATCTCCAAGGGCGATTAATCGTCGATGCCCATTGAGCAGGCAAGTTTTAGCCCATGAGACAACCTTCATACTCGGCCGTATTGTTGGTCTTTGACAAAGCTGTAATTTTTGGCGGCAGAATCTCTCTCCGATATCGAGATCTAGAAGCTGCTCGACTCTAGAGCCTTCCATAATAATGACTCCATCAAAATACATCTTCCATGATTGGTAGCGTATTGTACTAATGGTGTTCTTTGTCTTGTCATTACTCCTTCATCGAGGAAATATGTTTCCAAGGGTTTGAAATCCCCTGAAGGGTGCGGCGTGACCGGTTGATCCGCGATTCCTTGACCTTTGATGGACTTTTGAGTCACATATACGATGTCAAATTGTTGTAGGATCAACTACCATCTAGACAGCCGGAAATTTAACATGGGTTTGTTGAACACGTACTTGAGAGGATCCATGCGGGATATGAGATGGGTTGTGTGACCATGGAGGTAATGTTGTAACCTCATGGATGCCCATGCTAAAGCACAACACGTCTTTTCGATTAGAGTGTACTTGTGTTCACTGCTGCTAAACCTTTTGCTGAGGTAATAGATAGCTCGTTCTTGGCCTCTATCGTCCTTCTGTCCCAACATACAACCTATGACATTATCACTTATGGACAGGTACATAAACAGGGGAACATCATCTGGGTGGCACCAAGGCAGGGAGCTTTGACCATTGTTTCTTGATTGTAAGGAAGGCATTACGACACTCATCATTCCATTTCATGGAGAGTTCTTCCTTAATAAGCTTGAAGATTGGCTCACGAGAGTTCACGTGACTTGAGAGATAAACCTGGTTGATGAAGTTGATCTTTCCCAAAATCCCGTATTTCCTTTTACATGCGAGGAATGGGCATTTCAATGATGGCTTGGATTTTGGTAGGATCCGACTCTATCCCTTTGAGGTGACTAGAAATCCTAGCAACTTGCACGATTTGGCCGCCAAAGGCGCACTTAATTGGATTCAACTTCAAGTTGTACTTTTCATGACTGTTGAACAACTTTTGAGATGGTCTATATGGTCATCCTCCTTAGGGACTTGACAATGATGTCATCACGTAGATCTCAATCTCTTTATGCATTAAGTCGTGGAAAAAAGAGACATCAAAGCTTCGTTGATAGGTAGCTCCGGTATTGATAAGGTAGAATGACAACCATCTATAGCAAAAAAGTTCCCCGAGGAGTGATGAAAGCGGTCTTCTCCACGATCTTCCTCGGCGACCATGATACGATGGTACCCTTAAGCAATCGACAAAGGAGTACATGTCGTATTGTGCAGTATTGTCAATGAGAATGTGGATAAATGGCACGGGAAAGCTATCTTTTAAGCAAGCTTTGTTCAAGTCCCAGTAATCTATGCAAACTCGCACCTTCCCTCCAGGTTTAGGCATGGGTACAATGTTGGATATCCACTCAGGATATGTAGACACCATGATGATGCCAGCTTGAAATTGTTTCACAATTTCTTCTTTCACTTTTAAACTCCATTCAGGTTTCAATCGCCTGAGCTTTTGCTTGATTGGCTTAAATCCCTCTTTGATGGGAAGGCGATGAAGGACGATGTTAGTGGACAAACCCACCATGTCTTCATGAGACCATGCAAACACATCCTGGAATTGGGTCAATAGCGTAACCATGTCATTCCGTTGGTTTGGGGTAAGGTCTGAACCAATCTGGATTAACTTAGGGCTTTCTAAGGTTTCGAGATTGAAAGAAGTGGTTTGATCAAGGTTGGGTTTGGGTTTGTCTTTGACCCATTCTTGAATTTCTGGAGGCACCTCAATGTCATCTGTATATCCATCGAAGGTGAATTCATCTCTACATCAAAGGTATAATCCTGTGTAGGAGAAGCCATGTCAATAAATCACAGGCACATTTAAATTGAGTCACGAAACAAAATATGCTTTCACTTAGTATATATGAAATCGTTGATCACACATAGTGTTAGCATATCTTGGCAAAATAAACTACTAATCATGCGAGAAAAGTAAGCAATTATTATATCTACGAGGCGAGAAAAGAGTTACTGCGTTTTACCTCGTCGACCCAAAGCGAGGAATCTTTGTTCCAATTGGCAAAGGTAAAGTTCGGGTGGACCGCATTGATGGAGGATTGTCATCATCCTCCACATCCCCAAATGATGGCCATTACGTGCGGGTAATCATCGTGCAGGGTGTATTTGTTGGTATGTTCATCATGAGCGATGATGCGTATACCGGACATCATTCGTATGACGTCTTGCTTGATTCTTCGTTTATCTTCTTCCACTGCGGGATTTGGAACAAAGACTTCTTTCCCTTTCACCGGTACCGGCTTGGGACATAACATATGTGACGCCCCCAAAACAGGTATACATCACCCATCTTGGGTCGCCAGATACAAGGTACTGAATTCAAATACAACTTAATAATACAATTGTTGTATTCAATACGACAAGACATAAACTGTGAGTTTGAATATAAGTATTGTCTACTAGAGAGTATGCAAACTCAAAAGGAGTCCTCATTATATTTATTGTCACACTATTTCACATAATAGTGAGGACTACTAATACTATCATCTGGTCCATTACTCCACCCCGACTCGTCCCAGCTATATTCTCATTTCCTGAAGAGAACAGTGAAAGAAAGGGTGAGCTCAACTAGCCCAGTAAGAAATATTATGACTAAGATAATGCAGAATAAATTATCATTAGCCTTCAACGAGTGTTAAAGCGATAAAATATAACAAACATCAAGTTTAAGCTGCTTGTGGAACAAGCAATCCATTAGAAGAGTCAAGTAGAGAATAAAATCTACTATCTTCTATGATTTAAAAGGTTTTCATGACTTTTATCGGCGAGACTAGAACGACAATAAATAATCCACATCATCGAATCACCCACTGCACTATATGGCGAGGATATTCTTTAGTATCACGACCACAATTATCTATACTTCTGAGGCCAAGAATATTTATGTATTCATTAATGGTCATGATCATGCCAACAACTATCCATCGATGCACTCACGGGCCAATGAGGACTTTTTTCCACATCATTTGTAATATTACGATCATGATTACGAAGAATAAGCCACAGTTATAATCATACCAAGTCCATCTATGCACTACAAGCCACAGATGACTTTCAACATACTATAAACATGAGGATGATGACAATGATATAAGAATTCAATAAAACAAGTTCAAGAATTAATTTATCCATGAATCGATAACGTCCAAATTGTCGACATGATCTTGCTTTGTAGAGTAAAATTTAAGAATGCTCGGGAAGAATATTTCCATGAAAAGATACTAGATGAAGCGCAAATATCAAGGATATTCCACTAATTTCATGGACTATAGAAGTTAAAACTTTAACCAAGTTGAGTATAATAAAAATGGAATAACAAAAGAAATCACCATGCGTGCGGTACTTAGCGTAGGCGAGTTATTCAATAGATTTAGAAATGCGGAACGGTCGGTGAAATTACTTGCACGAATTAGGATGTTCAACGAGAATAATAAAAAGCGGAACGAGGTAAATTATAGCGCATAAACGAGGATATTCCAACATAATAATAATAATAAAAGGCGGAACAGTGCGGCGTAAAGCGCATGCAGACGGGATATTCAACAGAATAATAATAAAGTCGGAATAATGAAGAATGTCACCAAGTATAGGGTGATAAGCATTATCTTTGGTTATTCCAACAGAATAATAAAGAATGGAATAATGAAGTTCTCTTTATGAATACAAAAGAAATAATATCCCTTACCGTAAAAGAAACTGAATATAAGAGTAGGGAAGTAGCAGAATACTTTTCTATAATTTCAACATCAGGGTTATAAAAATGTTATATATGATAATAAAATCAATAAAATCAATATATAGTTTTAATCTCCAGAGTAATATTCATAAATAAACTATAATTTGGTTAGAAAAAGAAACCAATTTTGTAGTGAATAGTATCCGTGAATAGTAACTCGTGAATAGTAACTCATGAATAGTAACCATGACACAAAAGGTAGAAATTCCACAATAAAATCCATACCAATATTTTGGTATAATGATATTGAAAGAATAACATTTCTTAAACTTATAAACAATTTATTTTAATTGTTTACACTTTACTAAATAATGCATTTAATCATCATAAAATGCCAAACTTATAAGATTTCATCACCAATAACTAAAACCCTCATCAAAAATCTGCATATACCACATATATGATTCTCAAGCCATAAAATCATATTTTCCAATTTTCTTCCTTCACGTAACATATTTAACTCATTTATTCATAACTAGTCCGTTTTCATGAAAAATACCAATTAAGTTCCAAAAATATTTTTTTTCTGGGATTTAGCAGAATATAGTCCCATATTAAACATATATTTTTCTTAGAATTTTTAAAATTCATTTACTATTTTTCATATGGCCAAAACCACCGAATATTTAGACATTTATCATAAATTGTACTTTTATCCAAAAATTCCAAAATTCACATAGTACACTGATATTATATAGATGTACTCCCAATAAAAATTTCATCAATTTTGGAGTTAACCACAAGGAATTATAAGCGGTTACTATTAAAATAGTCTTTTCTCATAAAATTCATAACTCCTAATCTATACATCCAAAAATCACCATTTTTGGACACAATCAATAAAACTCATCAACATATCATTTCAAATTTTTCCAGAATTTTTTGAAGGTCAAAAGAAGTACGAATTGAAAAACATAATAACCCTTAAAATCCTTTACTATCCCTTACCTCGAAAAAAGCGTACTCATTTGGATATCGGATATAATTTGAAGGAAACTTGCATTGATGAATATCAACTCACCAAGTATCTAAATACTCACAAAATACACTCAATAATCTAGAGAGAAGAGAAAGCTTATGTTTACGGTGTGATTTTCAATTCTAACAGCCCTCTATTTATAGGAAAATTTTTAGTAGACTTGACTGCAACTTTGATGGCTTTACTGCTACTATTCCCACCACCACATTTGAAATAAAATTCAGCACATTTCTTCACCAACCACAAGTGGGGCCCACTCAATTCTAAATTTTCCACCAAAATGCTTAATTCGGATACTTGAGAATTTTTGAACCATTCACCTCTTAAAATTCATAACAAATCATACGTTCATTTTAGCGGTTCAAAATTTGTGGACATATACTCAACTTATATATGTATAACATATCCAAAAAATTACAACGATCAACGGTCGGATTAAAAATTATAACTCACATGATATATCTCAAAAACACCTTTGGTTTAATTTTAATACCTTCATTCAAACAAAAATCTTGATAAAATACCTCAACATTAATTCCTTCATTTATAACTACATAAATAAATCCATCATTTATATCCATATAAAATAAATATTTCCTTATCATATAAATCAATAATTAATTATTCACAAATAATATTCTGAGAATCACAATTATAATGACGGTAGTTCTAGGAAAGGGGGCTTTCAATAAAATTTCTCCTTCTTGGCGGCATGATTAGGTGACTAAACCTCTCCTTGTGAACTTTCTAGAAATTGCCAATAATGCTATCTAATAATATTATTCAAATAATATGAATTATTGATCGATAATGAGAAATATTATGCGGTGATAATTATTGAAACAACAATAATATAAAATATCAAGCATAACAATTATTGAATCAATAAAATAAAATATTGAATAGTAATTTGTAACAATTATTGAGTAGTGCCTTCTTACGTAAGAATCAATAATTCAAAAAATCTTGATGTAATCAGGTGTATCTTCTTGTGCAACAACGCGTATTACTTTATTTTACCTTGCGTATTCTAATAGTGTTAGCAGTAGCGATTACGTAGATTATTTATAAAAACTTAATTTTGTCGTTTTCTTCATCAAGCGGTTATTACTATTATGGGGCCCTAAATGGTTGCTTGGCGTAAATGCGAATATTCCCAAAGCAGAAAGAATATTCCATGACCAAACGAATATCCCCCAACAACAATGAATATTTTATAACCACTTGTGTATTTTGAAAAAAATTTCATATATTACCCTTAACTTTAACTTTTATCAATTTAACCATTTCTTGAATAGTAATTATAAGAAAAATTGAATACTTTTATTTCATAAATTTGGGGTCTTATAATCTCCCTCCTTATGAAATTTCGTCCCGAAATTCACGTACACAGTATTTGAAAAGTTGAGAATACCTTGCTTCCATTTGATTCTATCTCCCGGTCATCATGATTTCTCCATCTCCGTGATAACTTCATTTGGGTTCCTCATTTGTTGGGAAGTCATGACAACCGCCATCCCTCGAACTACGGTTTTGACTTATGCAGGCGACATTTGGCGTTATCACTACTAGTTGGAATATATTTTCTATAGGACATATTCCTCCCTCATTTGCCTCGTCGTACTCTGTTTCATGATCTGAATCATCAATCTTGATCCATATCGAATTGAGGTTGACCGCTATATCTGAGGGTAATTCAAAACTTCGATGTTGGGTTCTCCCGATTGCTTTCCAAAAAAGAAATTCATGTCATCTATTTTAGCCTTCTTAGATCGGACATCTCTTTCCACAATATCCACGTGTCGTGTGGCTTTTACCCATACATCACTCATTCTTACTCGTTCGGTTTTTTTTCTTCTTTGATTTCAGATTCCATCTTTATCATCTTATACTTTGCCGAAGAATGTACATTTCAAGCATCACATATTGGGTAACACAAGCTTGAATTATTGCATCCTTTTGTTCCTGACAGCTTTGTCGTTCTTGACTGCTCTTCTAACTCATGAATATGATTTTGAAATTCTACATTTTGATCATATAATACCTCTAATAAACTCTCCTCGGTACCTCTTCTTCTTCTTCACTCACTCTCATTTGTTACCTCTGTGACTATCTAAGGTGCAACTATTAATTCTTCACTCACCACATGGATATCTCTAATTCCTTCTTCGATCGACATCACATTATCATGGTTAGTGATTAGAGGTATCCCCACGGTCTCATTCACTCCATTGTTAACATTCTCAGTGGCCATTCTCAAATACTGCCATAAAACAAGGGTTAATTAAACAAATTAACATATCACATAATATCCCGATATTATGAGTGACCAACAAATAAGCTTAGGTAGGACACACTAGCGAAGGATTTACTCATCTCTCCCCTCTAGTTATATTCCCGATCTCGCTTGGAGATCATATCCTAAGCTACGATACCAAATGTGACAAATGTCCCATCGATGGGAATGACACATCACATTGGTACTGTCGATTTGCCATGAGCAGGCGTCCCTACGGAGAATCGGCGGTGCATCCCCCATCGATAGGAAGTCACCGGCCGAGAGGCTCTGGGGCTCTTTACTTATAGCTACGATACCAAATGTGACAACCCCAAAATAGGTCCATTCCATCAACCCATTACGAGTGTTGCCAAATACATGATGAGAAAACAACTACAACTTTATTACAACAATTGTCGTGCAAAATACAACAACACATATCTTTGTGAGTTTGGATACAAATATATACCAAATGTGACACATGTCCGAGTAGTGGATGACACCTCACGATGACACCTTACATAAAGGTATAGTCAAAAGCTATTTTAGAAACTAAAATCTTTGGGAAGTGCTCAAGAAACCAACCGTACATGGGAGGCCATGCTTCTAGGTTATGATAGATATCATATGGCCACAAAATTATCCTTGGTTGACCCAATAGACCCAAAAGAAAAATGAGAAGATTACTATCATATTCTTCCCGATGGTGAGTCTTCTCTTGATTTATCATTATCTCCTTTGTCTCAAATTGAGAATTATACTTCAAACAAACACCAAGATTATATAGGTAGTGCTCGTAAATATACTCGGCAAGTGGATGAGCACAACCACATCTTATGATGACACGAGGTTGTATGTCATTAGACATCTTGTATGATAGTGGCAAAACACCCTTCAACGTTGGGTTTAGCCTCTCCTATATGATTCACCAAATATAACTACTAAAAGATGTATACAACACACTTGTCTATCTTTGTTTAGGGAGAACTCACTGACTAGAGACCATAGATTCTATTCCTTGTTACCCCAGCTCGACCCATTTACACTTTTATTACACACGAAAGAATTGTGAAGCAAAGGGTGAGCACAACTAGCTTCGATAAAGAATATCATGACTAAAGATAATTAAATTATCAATAGCCTTCATCGATAACAAATCGGAGATTTAGAACATATGGTAGATGATAAAAATTTCAACCATAGTTGCGGTGAACGAAGCGATCCATTAGAAGAGTCAAATAGACAATACGATCTATTATCTTCTCCGTGTTAAAAAATCCACTGACAATGTTTTATCACTGTAACATCAATCAGCGGTTCCTTTCCACAATTATATGAATATCTCATAATCATAATTGTAATTCTAAATTCCTCTTCGTACCCGGGGCGAATATAATTTTCATCACATGTCTTTACGAAACATCAAAGATCATGGTTATACCGAATCCACGATTCACATTACATAATCATACTAATAAATTCATTTTTGCACTTTCTGACCAAAGATATTCATCCTGATTCATCTTGGCTTACGCTGCTTGGCCAAAGATATTCAACAACGAGGTCATCTTTACTTTTCTGGGCCAAAGATATTCATTAACGATTCATCTTTACTTTTTCTACGAAAGGCCGAATATTCCTCCTCGACGATTCATATTGCACGATTCTGGCCAAATATATTAATATCTCGAAAGAAATATATAATCATTTGAATTTATATAAACAATAATTATAACCATGTTGATCAATTCACCTTTGCACTTAAGCTAAAGATATTCAATTATAAATTCAATGGTCATGATCATACCGGTCACAATTCAACTTTTCACTCTCTTGGCGAAGAGAACCCTAGTCATGATCATACCGATAATCTACCCATCTTTATACTCAGTGAAGAGAATTTCAACATCAGGGTTATAAAAATGTTATATATGATAATAAAATCAATATAATCAATATATAGTTTTAATCTCCAGAGTAATATTCATAAATCAACTATAATTTGGTTAGAAAAAGAAACCAATTTTGTAGTGAATAGTATAGTGAATAGTAACTTTCGTGAATAGTAACTCGTGAATGAATAGTAACTTCGTGATAGTAACTCATGAATAGTAACCCTGACACAAAAAGGTAGAAATTTCACAATAAAATCCATACCAATATTTTGGTATAATGATATTGAAAGAATAACATTTCTTAAACTTATAAACAATTTATTTTAATTGTTTACACTTTACTAAATAATGCATTTAATCATCATAAAATGCCAAATTTATAAGATTTCATCACCAATAACCAAAACCCTCATCAAAAATCTGCATATACCACATATATGATTCTCAAGCCATAAAATCATATTTTCCAATTTTCTTCCTTCACATAACATATTTAACTCATTTATTCATAACTAGTCCATTTTCATGAAAAATACCAAATCAGTTCAAAAAATATTTCTTTTAAGGATTTAGCAGAATATAGTCCCATATTGAACATATATTTTTCTTAGAATTTTTAAAATTCATTTTTACTATTTTTCATATGGCCAAAAACACATGAATATTTAGACATTTATCATAAATTGTACTTTTATCCAAAAATTCCGAAATTCACAGTACACTTGATATTATATAGATGTACTCCCAATAAAAATTTCATCAATTTTGGAGTTAACCACAAGGAATTATAAGCGGTTACTTTTAAAATAGTCTTTTCTCATAAAATTCATAACTCTTAATCTATACATCCAAAAATCACCATTTTGGACACAATCAATAAAACTCATCAACATATCATTTCAAATTTTTCCAGAATTTTCTGAAGGTCAAAAGAAAAAGTCACGAATTGAAAAACATAATAACCCTTAAAATCCTTACTATCCACTTACCTCGAAAAAGCGACACTTACATTTGGATATCGGGATATGTTGAAGGAAACTTGCTTTGATGAATATCAACTCACCAAGTATCTAAATACTCACAAAATACACTCAATAATCTAGAGAGAGAGAGAAAGCTTATGTTTACGGTGTGATTTTCAATTCTAACAGCCCTCTATTTATAGGAAAATTTTGTGAGACTTGACTGCAACTTTGATGGCTTTACACTACTATTCCCACCCACCACATTTGAAATAAAATTCAGCACATTTCTTCACCAACCACAAGTGGGGCCCACTCAATTCTAAATTTTCCACCAAAATGCTAAATTCGGATACTTGACAATTTTTGAACCATTCACCTCTTAAAATTCATAACAAATCATACGTTCATTTTAACGGTTCAAAATTTGTGGACATATACTCAACTTATATATGTATAACATATCCAAAAATTACAACGATCAGCGGTCGGATTAAAAATTATAACTCATGATATATCTAAAAAAACTTTGGTTTAATTTTAATACCTTCATTCAAACAAAAATCTTGATAAAATACCTCAACATTAATTCCTTCATTTATAACCACATAAATAAATCCATCATTTATATCCACATCAAATAAATATTTCCTTATCATATAAATCAATAATTAATTATTCACAAATAATATTCTGAGAATCACAATTATAATGACGGTAGTTCGAGGAAGAGGGGCTTTCGATAAAAATTTCTCCTTCTTTGGCGTGATTAGGTGACCAAACCTCTCCTTGTGAGAACTTTCTAGACATTGCCAATAATGCTATCTAATAATATTATTCAAATAATATGAATTATTGATCGATAATGAGAAATATTGTGCGGTGATAATTATTGAAACATGATAATATAAAATATCAAGCATGACAATTATTGAATCAATAAAATAAAATATTGAGCAGTAATTACTTGTAACAATTATTGAGTAGTGCCTTCTTACGTAAGAATCAATAATTCAAAAATCTTGTGTGTGTCTCTGGTGTCTTCTTTGTCTGACAATAGCGTATTACTTTATTTTTACCATAAGGGTATTCAGCGAGTGTTAGCTTGATAGCGATTCTGTAGAATTATTTATAAAAACTTAATTTTGTCGTTTTTCTTCATCAAAGCGGTTATTACATTATGGGGCCCACAAATGATTTTTGCCGTAAATACGAATATTCCCGAGCGGAAAAGAATATTCCACGACCAAGCGAATATTTATTTTGAAAACAATGATGAATATTTTATAACCATTTTGTGTATTTGAAAAAAATTTCATATATCACCCTTAACTTTAACTTTTATCAATTTAACCATTTCTTGAATAGTAATTATAAGAAAAATTGAATACTTTTATTTCATAAATTTGAGGTCTTAACAACATTTATTATTATAATTCACAATATTAATCGACTAGGTCGTTCCCAGGAAATAGGGGACTTTCCAATAAGGATTTCTCCCTATTGGCGCGCAATTAGGTGACCAAACCTCTCCTTGACAGAACTTCTAGACATCGTTAATATTGCAAATAATAATATTAATAACTCTATCGTCTCAATTATTGATTTAATAATATATAAAATATTGACAATAATTGAATCAAATAACGTGAGATACTATGCAGCAATTACTGTAGCAATAATTGAACAAAATTGAGTGACTTCAGGTAAGCATCAATAATCAAAAAGCGTATGCTCTTTGTGCACATTCACGCGTATTCTTGTACTTTTAAACCTAGGGTGTTTCAGCGATTAACGATAAAACTTCGCCGTTATCTTCATAAAGTATTTTTGTCATTTTCTCAACTCAGATAATAATTAGATTTGTAGGGGTCCACCAATGATTGTCTTATTATCTGAATATTCCCCGACCAATCGAATATTATATAACAACTTGCGTACTTTGCAAAATTTATAAATATTATCCACAACTATAACATTATATCAAATTCATTCCATAATATTCAAAAATGATATTTATAGAAAATTCATCTTTTATTCATAAAAGTTGGGGTCTTACAACCTCCCCTTCTTATGAAATTTCGCCCTCGAAATTAGAGTACGTACCTGGTATGTCGAAGAGGTAAGGATTCCTTGATTTCATTTCAGATTCTAACAACCAAGTCATTTCCTCAACATCGTGGTTTCTCCACAAAACTTTGACTTGAGGTATAACCTTGGAGCGTATAATATGTTCCTTCTTATCCAAGATTTGAACAGGAACCTCTTCATACGTCAAATCTTCCGCTATTTCATCCGGTTCTAACTCAATAATGTGGTTCGGGTCTTTCACATATTTACGTAACATGGATATGTGAAAAACATTATGAACACGAGACATGCTTGGTGGTAAAGCGAGTCTATAGGCCACAGTTCCTACTCGATCGAGGATTAAAAATGGGCCGATGAATCAAGGATTGAGTTTTCCTCTCTTTCCAAATCTCGTAACACCTTTCCATGGAGCAACACGTAACAACACATGATCTCCTATATCAAATTCCACGTCCTTTCGATGAAGATCAGCATAACTCTTTTGTCGATCTTGTGAGGTTTTTATACGTTGTCGGACCGTTTGAATCTTTTCTGTAGTCATTTGTACCAACTCTGGTCCCAAAAACGTTGCTTCACCCACCTCATCCCGGCATCTTGGAGAATGACACTTTCTTCCATAGCGCCTCAAATGGAGCCATGTCGATACTTGCTTGATAAGCTGTTGTTGTAGGAAAACTCCACGATGGTAGGAACTTGTCCCAACTTCCCTTGAAATCAAGGACACGAGTCTTAATAGATCTTCAAGAGTTTGAATAGTCCTCTCCATTGTCCATACATCACGAGGATGATATCTTGAAAGCTAAATCGTAAATCCGTGCCCATAGCTTTTTACAAACTGTTGATCGATTTTCACAATCAATGAATAAATGCAAGTATCTGTGATCGACAAGTAATAAAGTGAAAGTAGAGTATCGTTCCCACGAGGAATTATTTAATAAAAATCACCAAGTACTAATTCTTAACCAAACTAATTTTATTTAAACAATCTCAAATCGTGTTTTTCTAATTAAGAAAACTAAATTAACTAATTAAAACTAAGATTTTAACGAATGAATTCAAATAAATAAAGATTAAGACTTCAATATCCCCAATTATGAATTATAAATCAATTATCCAATTATCCCAATTATTATGCCTCTTGAATTGTTACTTGGAATTCTCAAATGCCAAAAGTCCTTTTCAAGTGATCAATTGCCTTCTATTTAATCGATTAATCTTGCTATATTCTATGCAAAACAATTGAATTAAACTCTTCCAATCCCAATTCCTTACGTGTTACATGCGTGAAACAGATATTTCCATTCAATTCACAAACCTAATTTTTCACCATGCAAATAACTAAGTCACATGATATCATGCCCGATTACAACCTAAATTCCTCTTCCAATTCCTTACAGAGTAACAAAGTAATTCTTGATCAAATAATTAAGCAATAAGCACAAGACAAGATAAACAACTCACTTTAACATAAATAATTAGAATATAATGAATAACTAATTCATAGCCATAAAAAGTTCAATTGAAATCTCAAAATAGTTAGTTCATAATTAATGAATTAAAACAAAGAATCCTGTTGAATAGACATCAAAGATAAAAGTAAGATGAGAGAAGAGAATAGAATCATTGTAATAAACCAAATCGATGCTCCCCTCTTGCTCTTGCTCTTGATCTTGATGGTCTCCAAGTTGCTTTGATCTCAAAACTAATAAGAACTAGGGTTATTTTCTAATCTAAAGGAGTGTTTAATCTAGGCTAAGCTATGTAATCTCCCTTTATTTTATGCCTTACATCATGTATTTATAGGTTACAAGTCTAATTTTGAGTTTAGGAACAAACCCAATCAATTTGGAGTCTAAAAGGTGTTAAAATTAGCCCAAAAGCAGCGTCAGGCCGCACCAAACCCTTCCCAGTATTTGCCCCCAATGACTCAAACTAGTCTGCCTTATAAGCGCCCTGAGCGCCAAAAAAAGCGTGACATTTGGCCCAAAATCGACATTTTCTGCTCAAGCGTCCTTTGGGAAAATGGCCATAACTTCTTTCGTCCGAACTCCGATTTTGATGATTCAAGATGTTCCGGAAGAGGAGAAGTAGATCTACAACTTTCATTCTTTGAGTTTTTCGAAATAATGTCAGGAGCTATAGTCAAATTGGCTCTGAAGTGACTCTTTGTGTAAATGGCAAAAGAAAAGCGAATCTAGCCACCCCAAACATCGATCCATGTAACTTTTGTCCCAATTCCTATAAAATAACATAAAACATGCATGAATAGACACAAACACATAAAAACATCCTAAAAGACTTAAGAACAACAATAAATTAAGCGAATGTATCAATTCATGGGTATAAAACTCACTCATCAAATACCCCCAAACTTAAATCTTTGCTTGTCCTCAAGCAAAAACACAAAAATGTTATGCAATGCAATGTAATGAAACTAATCTATATGCCTCTGAATCCAGCGGTAATAGCGAAACAAGTCTATTCAATGGCCTTAGAGAAATCAAGTAAACATGATAATACATCATATTAAAACAAATCGGTAATTTCCCGATCAATCATCAAATCTTAAATTTATTATCATTGATATAGTGCGTGTGTGCTCCACAACAATGTTAGCGATATAAAATCAAATTTAAGACATAATAGATATCTTTGAAGGCATCATACGATTGCAAATTCACAAAATTCACGAACAAGCTATATCCAACTAAAGTCAAACATCCACGAGTTCAAGAGTCAATACGGGATACTTATGCTTTACTTTTCATTACGGGGCTTTTTGCTCTTTTCCGTTTTATTGTTTTTTTTTTAACCATAAGCGTGCGATGTCTCATTCCATTAGACTAATGATTGTCACCCTTATATGAGCTTTCGACCAACGACTCCCGGACCATATAAGACCTTGAGGCGCTAGGTTTTAAGATACCCCTTGAGGCGTACTTACTCAAGTAAAAAGGCCCCGAAACAAAACTATATGAGTAATTTTTTTTTTTTTTTCTTTTTTTTTTTATAGATGGATGGTTGGTGAGTCGTTTTCGCTCCATCTCACGCTTGTGTTTATGGGGAGTGTTTCTCCTCGACCCACCACAAGACTCGACATTTTTTTTTTTTAAAGCTTATATACCCCAAAAAATTTCCCCCAAACTTAAGTTTTATCAAAATTTAGCCATCTCGCTTTATTCATGTCTTTCATTCCTTCACACTAGTATTATACTTAAGAAATCCATTATGTATCAATTTAAACTTAATCGATTAACATATACATTATTAACGTGCTAACCTTGATTATACGATTTCAAGCAGGAAAAGATTGATTCATAACAAGAAATCACATGAAGCTGAATATTCAATACTATACTTATCTACTTAACTCCGGTCTCATCATTGGCCAAAATAGACTTTTACTATCTAACAGTTGGAATCATGCAAATATAAACTAAGCTGCAACAAACATAGTAAACTAACTACTATTTTTGCGATTTTTAAATTTTTTTAAAAAAAAAAAAAAAAAAGCGAATGCAACAACTAAATGTAAATAACTTGAAAACATAACGAACTACAATGTAAATAACTAACTATATGCAATCGACACTAAAATGCCCCAAACTTAAACTAGACATTGTCCTCGATATTTGAAATAGAAAAAATTAAGCGGAGGACTTCCACGAAAATATAGCAATCTTCCTCCTTTTGCATTAAGTTTGGAGAATAAAGGCTAAGCACATGGAACAAATTGGGCACCACACTTGAATTTGACTTGAATAACTTTTGTAAAACCATGATAGAAGCAATTTTATTAAATCCTAAATAAATGCAAATTCAAAACTACTAATATAAAACTTAATAAAACTAAAAATAAAAATTAAACTTGGGTTTGCCTCCCGATAGCGCTTGTTTTATAGTCTCATTTGACTTCTTCAATTATCTATCAATTCCCCTCTGACGAAGTTGAGGACCCTCCATCCATCGAAAATAATATAGCTTTTGGTAGGTTCCCATTTGTAATAGCCATTGTATTAAAGTCACCTAGAATGCTTTCTTGAGATAAGATCACATTCGAGAGCGTCCGGCATCTAGGTGGTTTCTCCATAATATCTGCGAATATATTACGGCATAGAAACATCGGACACAACAATTTCTTCTTCTATCTTCTCTAGCTCATCGCACCATGGTTTGAAGGTGTACTTGCTTTTACATCACGAGAGTATTAAGCGACATGACTACCAATCGGACAAGGTTTTGCAAATCTAGCAGGACTCTTGAGCTGTGGAGGAGAAGGCACTTGAGGCATAAATAACATTGGCTCATCATCATTGGTTCTCACAATTAGTTCTTCAAACCTTGTTGTCATTATCCCCACTTGTCTCCTCTTTTTCATCTCGTGGCTCATCGATTTGTAGATTTGGCTCGGGCTCACCATCGGGCTCGGAATCCATGTCGTAGGGCCGGTGTATTGAGAGACGGTTGTTCAACGCATGTCTTCTCTGTTCCACTTGATTTTCCAAATTCTTGATCAGCGCCCTTGGCTTTGCAAATTCACTCTACTTGATTCATTTTCTTGTCTTGTTCCTCATTTCCTTTTTTGAAGCTTTAATAAATTTTTCCAAGGCTTCCTCCCAATTTGAATGTTCTTCCTGTTGTAGTGGAGGTGGACACAAGAAATCACTGTGGGTATGTTGGACTTGGAGCATAAAATTGATCTTGATTGTTACTCCATGAAAATCGGGTGATACCCCCGATCGATGATAGTTGTTGGGATAGACATAATTATTGGGGTAATCACCACTATCTCTTTATCTTAGGCTCTAAAGCTGATGGTGCATTGATGACTCATATGATTTCGACACAATAATCACAAGTAACCACCATACTTTGACATATTTGAGCTTGAAAGCTTCAAACATCCTTGAAAGTGTCTCGATACTGTCTTGACAATGCGAGAAAGTTTCTCGAGTCTTTCAATCTCCACTCCCCTTGGTTGAGTCATGTTCGTGTATGGCCATTGATACACAAAGTCATCCATGGTACTGAAAAAGAGAAATATAGAAAGAAATTAAAAATAAAAATAAAATGTTTAAATTAAGACTAATTTGATTGAAATTAATATTGGTAAATAATTATTAAATTAATTCGTGACAGTGGCATAAAAACTTGTTGATCGATTTCATGATCAATGAATACGTGCAAGTATACGGTCGACAAGTAATAAAGTGAAAGTAGAGTATCGTTCCACGAGGAATTATTTAATAAAAATCACCAAGTACTAATTCTTAACCAAACTAATTTTATTTAAACAATCTCAAATCGTGTTTTTTTTCTAATTAAGAAAACTAAATTAACTAATTAAAACTAAGATTTTAACGAATGAATTCAAATAAATAAAGATTAAGACTTCAATATCCCCAATTATGAATTATAAATCAATTATCCAATTATCCCAATTATTATACCCTCTTGAATTGTTACTTGAGGAATTCTCAAATGCCAAAAGTCCTTTTCAAGTGATCAATTGCCTTCTATTTAATCCAGTTAATCTTGCTATATTCTATGCAAAACAATTGAATTAAACTCTTTCCAATCCCAATTCCTTTACGTGTTACATCTACGTGACAGATATTTCCATTCAATTCACAAACCTAATTTTCACCATGCAAATAACTAAGTCACATGATATCATGCCCGATTCTAACCCTAGAATTCCTCTTCAATTCCTTCTAGAGTAACAAAGTAATTCTTGATCAAATAATTAAGCAATAAGCACAAGACAAGATAAACAACTCACTTTAACATAAATAATTAGAATATAATGAATAACTAATTCATAGCCATAAAAGTTCAATTGAAATCTCAAAAATAGTTAGTTCATAATTAATGAATTAAAACCAAGAATCCTGTTGAATAGACATCAAAAGATAAAAGTAAGATGAGAGAGAATAGAATCTGTTGTCGACAAATCGATGCTCCCCTCTTGCTCTTGCTCTTGATCTTGATGGTCTCAAGTTGCTTGATCTCAAAACTAATAAGAATTAGGGTTATTTTCTAATCTAAAGGAGTGTTTAATCTAGGCTAAGCTATGTAATCTCCCTTTATTTTATGCCTTACATCATGTATTTATAGGTTCAAGTCAATTTTTAGTTTAGGAACAAACCCGATCAATTTGGAGTCGAAAAGGTGTTAAAATTAGCTTAAAAGCGTCGAGGCCATCACCAAGCCCTTTCCCGGTGCTTGTTATTTGGCTGCAATGACTGAGTCTGCCTTATAGCGCCCGTATTTGGAAAATGCACTAAGAATAGCGCCCATGCCGCGTGACCCAAAATCTGACATTTTTACGCTCGGCGTCCTTTGGGAAAATGGCCATAACTTCTTCGTCTAGAACTCCGATTTTGATGATTCAAGATGTTCCGGAAAGAGGAGAAGTAGATCTACAACTTTCATTCTTTGAGTTTTTCGAAATAATGTCAGGAGCTATAGTCAAATTGGCTCTGAAGTGACTCTTTGTGTAAATAGCATGGCAAGAAAGAAAAGCGAATCTAGCCACCCCAAACATCGATCCATGTAACTTTTGTCCCAATTCCTATAAAATAACATAAAACATGCATGAATAGACACAAACACATAAAACATCCTAAAAGACTTAAGAACAACAATAAATTAAGCGAATATATCCAATTCATGGGTATAAAACTCACTCATTGATCATAATCTTTCAGCAGTTCAAGCCAATGTCATTTATGCATGTTGAGTTCCTTTTGAGTGAAGAAATATTTGAGGCTTTTATGATCCGTAAAGATCTCCACTTTCTCCCCATACAAGTAATGCCTCAAATCTTTAGTGCGAAGACAATGGCCCTTGACTCTAGATCATGAGTAGGATAATTCCTCTCATATTCTTTGAGTTTTCTTGAGGCATAGGCTATGACTTTTCCATGTTGCATGAGAACACATCCAACCCTTTGCAGAAGCATCATTGTAGATGACAAATCCCTCAAGGCAGGATGGTATTGTCGAGCAGTCTTTGAAATGAGTCTCCTCTTGAGTTCTTGAAAACTCTTCTCACATTCTTCGCTCCATAGAACTTTGTATCTTTACGAGTCAATTTGAGTTAATGGAGTAGCTATTCAAGAAAATTCTTCCACGAATCTTCGATAATAACCAGCTAAGCTGAGAAAGCTACGTACCTCGGTCACTAATTTAGGTTGCTCCCAGCTTTGAATTGCTTCAATCTTTCTTTGGAGTCAGCGGATATTCCATGACTTGATACTCGTGCCCAAGGAATGCTACTTCCTCGCCGGAATTCACATTTCTTCAACTTGGCATAAAGCTTGTATTCACGAAGCTTTTGGAGTGTCGACCTCAAATGTTGCTCATGATCTTCACGACTTTTGGAATAAATAAGGATGTCATCAATAAAGCGACCACAAAGTGATCCAAATATTCCTTGAATACTCGGTTCATCATATCCATGAAGGCGGCGGGGAGCATTAGTCAATCAAAGGACATGACTAGGAATTCATAATGCCGTCGCAGAGTTCGAAGGCGTCTTTGGAATGTCATCGGTTACGATATTCAATTGGTGATATCCGGAGCGAAGATCAATCTTAAAAAGAATTTGGCTCCTTACAATGGTCAAACAGGTCATCAATACGTGGAAATGGGTACCTATTTTGATGGTGACATGATTCAACTCCGATAATCAATACAAAATCGCATACTCCCATCTTTCTTCTTCACGAATAGAAAGGAGCACCCCAAAGGAGAAGTACTAGGGACGAATAAAGCCGATGTCTAACAATTCCTGCGGTTGGGTCTTTAACTCACGAAGTTCAATAGGAGCCATTCGATATGGGGCTTTGGAAATCGTTTTATCTAGGGTTCAAAGTCGATACAAAATTCAATTTCACGCTCGGGGTAGGCGGGAAGTTCTTGAGGGAATACGTTAGGGGAATTTATTAACAATAGAAATATCATTCAAAAGCGGCGTATTTTTGTTTAAATCGTGACATGAGCTAGGAAAGCTTGACATCCATTTTTCAATAAATGAATAGCTTTATGGCTTGAGATGACCGTGATTGATTTTAATTGTTTGGTCGCTTGAATTTGCATAATAGGTTGATTATGAATATGAAAGCTAACAACCTTACGAAAACAATCAATTTTAGCATGACGAGTAGTTAACCAATCAATCCCTAGAATCACAGCAAATGCAAGTATTTTCAATGAAACAAGATCAAAAGGTAATGTGAGGGTACCGATTTGAACCAAACAAGACTTATAAACAGTGGATGTAATGAAGGTTTCTCCCAATGGAGTTTCCACAGATAAGTCAAAGTCTAATTTCTTCAGAGTCAAATTTAATCGTTGAGCACAAGTAAGAGAAATAAAAGAATGGGTAGAACTGGTATCAAATAAAGTATAGACTTCACTAGAGTTTTTGATAAGCTTACCCATGATGACCTTATTCGGGTTCCTTGCTTTACAGGAGGTCACAACAAATGCTCTCCTTGCACTCTCTAGGCTTTGACTTTTACGGGAATGACCTTTGGTGCCTCCATCACAAATTTGAACTTGTCTTGGTGAATGACAAAATTGGGCTAAGTGACCTTCTCTTCCACAATTATAACATGCTTTGGACGACATCTGCTAGTTTGGGTGATGTGTCACTCCCTCGCATTTAAAACATATGATAGGTGGTCGTTCTCCTTCCTTAACAATGGGTCTTTGGTCTTTGGTCTTTGACGTCTTTCCATCATTGTTGAATCTCCTCTTCTTGAAATGTCCATTCTTATTGTTTTGGCCGATTACCTTTGAAGTGGTTACCATTTACGGCTGTCGATTCCCTCCACGCTTGTTGTCACCGCCGATGGTACTGTTGGTATTATCATTTTTAAAATTTGCTCTCTTTTGTTTCGTTGACTCGTTATTATCGCTCCACTAATTGAGCCCTATTTACAACATCTGAATACAAACACGGTTTATGAGAAATAAGATGTTGGCGTATCTCGAGTTTCAAACCTCGCTTAAAAACATTCGCGTCATTCGCTCCTCATTATCCATCAAATGGGATCTGGCCGGGACAACTTCGCAAATTTAGCCTCGTATTGCGACACGGTCATATTGTTTTGTTCCGACTTGATGAACTCCACATCCTTCATGTGACGAATACTTTCGGGAAAGTACTTGTCGTTGAATAGTTCTTGGAACTTCTCCCAAGACATTTTTAGTGCGGAAAGTTGAGTACGCTTTACCGATTCCCGCCAGTAATCTGCCTCTCCTCACAACATAAAGGCGACAAAGGGAACCTTTTTCTCCTCGGAGCATCCCAAGACATCAAATATCTTGGTGATCTGCTTTATCCATGCTTCCGCCTTAAGTGGTTTTGGCTCTCAAATAAACTCACCGGTGGTCCCGGCTCCTTGAACTTTTAGCGGTGGCCGTCAAGGAAGTTTCGATTGGTTCCACCTATATTTTGGGCAGGAGCCGCTCTTTTCTTTATTGAATAAATTGCATAAAGCCTCTGAACTTTCCATCATTCATCATTTGGTCAGTGTTGTTGTTTGCATGAGGATTGTCGCCTTCACGATGCACATTATCACGATTATTGATATGTGGTGAATCAGCGATGCTTTGTGCTCCATTGCTATTCTCAACATTCTCAGGATGTCATTTTGAGATCTTGCCACAAAACAAAAGGTTAATTGACATGTAACATATTATCCTATATTACGTGAGCCAATTAAATAAAAAAAACTTAGGTAGGTCATACTAGCTGAAGGAATTCCCGTCTCTCCCCTCTAGTTCTATTCTCACATCTTATGGGGGATCATATCCTAAGCTTTGATACCTATTTGTGGCGCCCCCAAAATAGGTATACATCACCCATCTTGGGTTGCGGATACAAGGTAATGAATTCAAATACAACTTAATAATACAAGCCGTGTCGTATTCAATACGACAAGACATAAAGCTATGAGTTTTAATACAAATATTGTCTACTGTAGAGTATACAAACTCAAAAGGAGTCCTCATTACATTTATTGTCACACTATTTCACAGAATAATGAGGACTACTAATACTATCATCTGGTCCATTACTCTGGTTCCCCAGGCTCGTCCCGGCTATATTCTCATTTCTGAAGTGAGCAGTGAAAGAAAAAGGGTGAGCTCAACTAGCCCGATAAGAAATATTATGACTAAGATAATGCGAGAATAAATTATCATTAGCCTTCAATGATGTTAAAGCGATAAAATATAACAAACATCAAGTTTAAGCTGCGGTCGGAACAAGCAATCCATTAGAAAGAGTCAAATAGAGAATAAAATCTACTATCTTCTATAATTTAAAAAGGTTTTTCATGACTTTTATCATTTGGGACTCGACAATAAATAATCCACATCATTGAATCACCCACATTACTCGCCCGATGATATTCTTTAGTATCACGACCACAAATATCCATGCACTACGGGCCAAGAATATTTGTGTATTCATTAATGGTCATGATCATGCCAATAACTATCCATCAATGCACTACAGGCCAATGAGGACTTTTTCCACATCATTTGTAATATTACAATTCATGATTACGAATAAGCCCTAGTTATAATCATACCAAGTCCATCTATGCACTCTGAGCCCACGAGATGACTTTCAACATAATATAAACATGAGGATGATGACAAAGATATAAGAATTCAATAAAACAAGTTCAAAATTAATTTATCCATGTATCAATAACGTCCAAATTGTCAACATGATCTTTGCTTTATAGAATAAAATTCAAGAGCGCTCGGAAGAATATTTCCATGAAAGATCTTTGGATGAAGCGCAAATATCGAGGATATTCCATTAATTTCATGGAGTATAGAGAAGGCAAAACTTTAACTAAGCGAGTATAATAACAAATGGAATAACAAAAGAAATCACCATGGATGCGGTGCCGCATAGACAGAGTTATTCAACAGATTTAGAAATGTGGAACCAAGTCGGTGAAATTATGCCAAAGCAGGATGTTCCAATGAATATATAAAAGACGAGAACCGAGTCCGGCAGTAGCGCCTGCGGACATGATATTCCAGCAGAATAATAATAAAAAGGCGGACCGGTCCGGCGTAAAAAAATACCTAAACATGATATTCCAATAGAATAATAATAAAGATGAGAATAATAGAAGAATGTCACCAAGTATAGGGTAGTCCGCGCGTATCTTTGGTTATTCAGTGAGAATAATAAAGAATGGAATAACAGAAGTTCTTTTTATGAATACAAAGAAATAATATCCCTTAAGTAAAAAAAGCTGAATATAAGAGTATGGAAGTAGCGAATACTTTTCTATAGTTTCTCTATGATTTCTCTCTCTAAAGCTTCAGTGAATTCGTAAGAAATTATGAAGGAATGAGCTTCTATTTATAGAAGAATGGATTGCATAGTAACTAATCCATGAACGATCCAGATTGATTTACTTTTAAATGGACGGTCCAGATTGATTTAATAAAATATTCTAATAAAACAAAATCTTTTAAATAAAATATAATATATATTATATATTATATATATAAAAACTCACGGGTCATTACCCCCGTGATACAACCTGCCCATTTTTTTGTGTCGGCTAACTTTCAAATTATCACATGTATATAATAATAATAATAATAATAATAATAATAATAATAATAATAATAATAATAATAATAATAATAATAATTGTACCTTCCTACCAAATTGTCAACATTATATATATATATATATAAACTAAAAATACTTCCCTCCTAATTATTCCCCCCCCCCCCATTTCTCGTAACCAAAATGTCTTCCAACAAAGACTTTGCCAAACACATGGGTCCTACTCGTGGGCCCCCACCTTTTTTATATATATAACCTCCTACCGATTATTTTGAAAAATGGATAAATGTGGGTCCATAAAATAAGCAAAACTTCATAAAAATCACCTTAATAATTTTAACAACATTTATTATTATAATTCACAATATTAATCGACCTGTGTCGTTCCAGGAAGAGGGGCTTTCAATAAGGATTTCTCCCTATTAAGCGCGCAATTAGGTGACCAAACCTCTCCTTGTGAACTCTACAGACATCGTTAATATTGCAAATAATAATATTAATAATATATAAAATATTGACAATAATTGAATCAAATAACGTGAGATACTATGCAGCAATTACTGTAGCAATAATTGAACAAAAGCTGGTGACTTCTCACGTAAGCATCAATAATCAAAGCGTGTGCTCTTTGTGCAACTTCTGGCGTATTCATTGTACCTTTAACTTAAGGGTGTTTCAGCAGTTAATGGTAAAACTTCCATGTTATTATCTTCATAAAATATTTTGTCGTTTTTCTCAATCAAGCCAATAATTCAGATTATAGGGTCCACCAATGATTGTGTCGTTGTACGAATATTCCTGTTAAAGCGAATATTCCCCGACCAATCGAATATTATATAACAACTTGCGTTACTTTGCAAAATTTATAAATATTACCCACAACTATAACATTATATCAAATTCATTCCATAATATTCAAAAATGATATTTTAGAAAATTCATCTTTTATTCATAAAAGTTGGGGTCTTACAACATAGCCATTACATTGGCTGGCACCTTTACGGGAGGTTGTATGCGGGACTCAGAGTTTGAAGGCGAAGCCAAACGCCACATAGTTGAAGTTGAGGAATCTGGCTGATGCTTATGAGGATTCCTGTGACTAGAGTGGCGAGAATAGCCTAGCCAATTTGTTCGGTTTACTGATTCTGTGAATCGGGTACTTGATACCACAGCAATCTTTACCCAACCCTTGTCACGACTTATGACCCAATGACATCATTTCTTGAGTGGTAGAGCATTACCTCGGCGAAATTTTGGGTTGGGTAATGGTGCTCAATAGCATGGTATTGGGTGTTGCTTATTTCAAAGCATACAAGTGGATTTGGTTCCACATCGGCATTGGCATTGATGAATGGCATGTCTCGTCTTTGAGGAATCTACGGTTCGACGTTGGCTGTGACCAGCTATTGTTGATGATGTATTTCAACCTGTTGATGAAGAGTGGAGGGGACTGCCCCAACCATATGAATCCATGGTCATCTCAGGAGCAGGTTGTATCCCTAGTCTATCTTGAGCACATGGAAAGATATGCAGAATGTGTGAGGACCAATTTCGATTGGTAGCTCAATTACTCCGAAATGAAGTTCTGGCGGGCTCCATCAAAAGCTTTGATGATAGTATGGCTACTCCGAATTCTGTTGAGATTGATATTCATCTTCACCAAGGTAGCGTATGGGCAGATATTCAGAGAGGAACCTCCATCTATTAAGATTCCAACTACCATATATCCGGAGGACAAGACTGCAATGTGCAATGGTTTACAATGACCGGTCCCTTCGGGCGGTATGTCATCATCAGTGAAAGATATCACATTGTTGTTAAAAATGTTATCAACAATATGTTGAAACGTTTCCGTATCCACTTATGTCGGGAGATAGGCTTCTTCCAAAACCTTTAACAAGACCTTTCGGTGATTCTCGGAAGTTAGGACCAAGTCCAAAATTGATATTTGTTGTGGAGCTTCTTTCAAGCTTAAAACCACCGTAGCTTCGTTATGACCCATAGTACGGAGGAATTTTTCGATCTTCTCCATGGGTATTGTTGATCGATTTCGAAATCAATGAATACGTGCAAGTATACACGGTCAACAAGTAATAAAGTGATAAGAAAAGTATCGTTCCCACGAGGAATTATTTATTAAAAATCACCAAGTTCTAATTCTTAACCAAACTAATTTTATTTAAACAATCTCAAATCGTGATTTTTCTAATTAAGAAAACTAAATTAACTAATTAAAACTAAGATTTTAACGAATGAATTCAAATAAATAAAGATTAAGACTTCAATATCCCCAATTATGAATTATAAATCAATTATCCAATTATCCCAATTATTATGCCTACTGAATTGTTAATAGAAATTCTCAAATGCCAAAAGTCCTTTTTCAAGTGATCAATTGCCTTCTATTTAATCCAGATTAATCTTGCTATATTCCTATGCAAAACAATTGAATTAAACTCTTTCCAATCCCAATTCCTTCTATTTAAATCCTTTGATGATTGAGAATAGATGGACGACACGTTCCCTGGTAACATGACTCATATAGGTGCATGACATGAGTTTTGCGCAAATGAACGCATACCATGCCTTCCCATATAAGCTGAGATTCGATAGGGGGAAAGTCATGTTTTAGCGTTCATGTCTTTTGTCCATGTGGTGCCGGTACGACAAAGTTCACGAATTATCGCTTCATAATCCGACCCATCACTAACAAATTTGGCATACTCATCATGAAAATCCTCCACTGGAAGGCGATAATACGCATTGAAGTCTCTTCGCCAATTTCCTTTGTTTTGCCCTTACAAATACCGTATAGTGATCATGTTAAGACGCGTTGGCGTAAAATTCTTTCACCACCGCAATTCTTCTTTGGATCGGGGTGCTTAGTAAGTGTGTGAACGGTTTATTCTCTTATCATCACCGCTATGTCCCCGTCTTTGGATTGGTCGGGTCTTAAACCACGTTCAGGGACGAGAGAGCGGGTAGCCATCTTATTGTACTGTTCCTGTTCCTCGGTGGAGACAAATCGGCGGCTATCAAATCTTGGCGGGGCCGAGGCGGAATCGGAACCGTCTCCACGTTGTCGCTTGGAAGCCATGTCCGAAAATTCTGCAAAAATCGCATATATAAGAATTATAATGGAGCTTAACGCACAAGTGAACATATGGCCCATTAATACGACCCCCAAACTATTCAATTGAATGCAAGCTATTTGTAAGGAGTGGGGGTGTGGTGAGATACATACTAGCATGAAAGCAATACATGGAACGATCAAAAGAGTTGACATGTAGTATTAAAATGACCACGGATTGCATACATTGGTAGTGTCATGAAAGCAACAAACCCATCCGTTGGAATAGAACCCTAGTATGGATCAAGAAAGTGTATCATCACATCCTTAAGATATCCTCAGAAACAAATAGATTAATGTAGTGTGATAGCAAGGGTGCAAATGAATTTGAGTGCAAGGATTGGGTGTTGTGAGTGAATTTTAACAATGAGTATTGAGTCAGGAAAAACATCAAACACCTTGTGGGCAATTCATACATTGCTTGAAATTACACTAGTTTGCTATAAAAACACATCCCTGGAAGGTAATCATCCCATATGCATGATAGCTCAACTAAACATGGTGAACAAACAAACGTGGATCCCATATCGGCATTATGAGGTAATCAAAATCCAAAGGAAGAAAACTTGTAGTGTAGATGTAGAGATAATGAATCAAGATATGAATTAATGTGCCCTTCTTACAATTAGCAAGATTTGCTTCATAATCTATGGAGTAGAGTGTAGAAACATACCTTTGTAGTTGAGCGAATGAGTGAGAATGGCTTTGCAGATGGAAATCCCAATATGAGATGGGTTGATATATTTTATTATTTTTTGTTTTTGGTGGTTATATAAAGGTTTAACAGCAGTTACCAGATGGAGAGTAATCGTGGGTGGAAGTGGAAGAGTTGGAGTCTTGAGTCGTGTAGTTGAACTCAAATAGAGTCGATTCTTTGCCACGGCATAGACCGGGCGTGATTTTGAACATTCTGCTGGCGTTGGGGTCTATATGGCATGAGACACGATGATGACGAAGAGCAGCCGGTGGGCGCCTGTAATTGCATAGGTAAATAACGGCCGGAACCGAGAGGCGCGAGGCGATGGAGAGGTAGCGGCCAGTGATGATGAAGCGGAAGCCGAAGGCCGGGCGCCGGGCTCTTTCACGTTCACGGTGCCGTATTTGGTATTGGAATCTTAATAATGGGGCCGTAAGGTAGTTTTAGTCTTGCAACATATGATGTGTTCAAGTGCTGGGCCTCATTCCTCTTTCTGAAAGTAAGATTTACCTGACGAATGTTATGCGCGAATATATGCTAGAAATTCTAGTAAAAATGAACTACAATATAAGACCAAAAATTGTGAATGAATAAAATGAAAATAACTAAAAATTTTGGGTTGCCTCTCTGTAGCGCTTGGTTTTTAGTCGTCAGCCCGACTTTTCGGTGTTTATTTGGTCGTTGGATCGGCGAGGTACATGAGCGTAACTTGATGTTCAATGGGTCCACTTCAATAATGTTTCAAACGTTGGACGTTAACCTTGAATGTGCGCTTTGAGTTCGGTTCCTCAACCTCAATGTTTCCGTGTGGCGCGACAGATATAATTACGAATGGCCCGGACCACAGGGATTTCAATTTCCCAGGAAATAAACACAAGCGTGAGTTAAACAGTAATACTTATTGGCCCGGTTCAAATGTTCTGTTGAGAATTTTTTTATTGTGCCAGGCTTTGACTTTCTCCTTGTAGAGCTTTGCGTTCTCGTAGGCATTGAATCGAAATTCATCCATCTCGTTAAGCTGCAGTAACCTTTTTTTACCCGCCGCTTCTAGATCAAAGTTCGATTCTTAGAATGGCTTCGATTGTACCTTTGTGTTCTAGCTCGACCGGGAGGTGACACGCCTTTCCAAAAACCATTCTGTAAGGTGACATGCTGATCAAATTTTTGTACGTTGTTCGATAGGCCCATAGAGCATTGTCAAGACGTAATGACCAATCTTTTCGTGACGGATTGACTACTTTTTCCAGAATCCGCTTAACCTCCCTATTAGACACCTCCGCTTGACCATTGGTTTGGGGATGATATGCGGCAACAATTTTATGATGAACCCCATACTTTACAAGAAATTTAGTGAGGCGCTTATTACGGAAGTGAGTCCCTCATCACTTATTATTGCTCTCGGCGTCCCCAAATCGGGTGAAGATATTTTCTTTAAGAATCGGAGAACAACGTTGGCGTCATTTGTGGGTAAAGGCTGCGGCTTCTACCCATTTAGAAACATAATCGACCTTGACAAGATGTCCTGATTATTAAAGGAAGATGGAAACGGTCCCATAAAATCGATTCCCCACACGTCGAATAGTTCAACCTCCAAAATTGTGTTGAGTGGCATTTCATTGCGCTTGGAGATATTACCTACGCATTGGCATCGATCGCATTTCAGCACAAAGAGATAAGCATCTTTGAATAAAGAAGGCCAAAAAAATCCCGATTGTAGCACTTTCGCTGTTGTTCGATCACCAAAATAATGACCTCCGTAATCTGAGGAGTGGCAATGGCCTAATATACTATCCATTTCTTCATGAGGTACACAACGTCTTATCATTTGATCTGCACAGGCTTTAAATAGAAATGGTTCATCCCAATAGTATTGTTTCACATCGTGGAGAAACTTCTTTCGTTGTTGTGAGGTCAAATCCGGAGGTAACACTTTGGCAACCACATAGTTTACATAGTCAGCATACCAAGGCAATATGGTGGTTACCCGGAACAGTTGTTCATCTGGAAATTTTTCATTAATCAATAAGTTGTCTTCTTTTCTGTTTCTCTCTATTTTTCTTAAGAGATGATGATCCGCCACTTGATTTTTACGTACCTTTTACATCCAGGATCTCCAGATCAAATTCTTGTAACAACAATACCCACCGTATTAACCGCGGTTTTGCATCTTTCTTCTCAATCGGATATTTAATGGCGGAATGATCGGTGTAGACAATTACCTTGGTGCTAATAAGATAAGCTCGAATTTGTCGAAAGCAAACACCACTGCAAGTAACTCTTTTTCGGTGGTTGTGTAGTTTAGCTGGGCATCCGTCAACGTCTTACTAGAGTAGTAGATAGTGTGAAAAATCTTGTCGTGATGTTGTCCCAATCTGCTCCCAACTGCGTAATCATTTGGCGTCAAGACATCAATTGAAGCGGTAAAGACCATTGGGCGCTTCTGATGATTGGGCGAGGAGACCAATTTCTTATTTAATACCTCAAATGCCTCGATACATGACTGATCCATTGTAAACGGTACATCTTTCTCCAAGAGTGAACATAGGGGTTTTAAAATCTTTGAAAAATCTTTAATGAAGCGTCTGTGGAAACCTGCATGTCCCAAGAAGCTCCGAATGCCTTTTACGGATGATGGAGGAGGCAGTTTCTCAATTGTCTCAATCTTTGCTCTATCCACCTCTAATCCGGATGCAGAAACCTTATGTCCCAGAATAATCCCTTCTTGCACCATAAAATGACATTTTTCCCAGTTAAGCACCAGGTTAGTCTCTACACATCTTTTTAACACCAAGATCAGATTCTTCAAACACAAGTCGAAACTATCACCGAACACGGAGAAGTCATCCATGAATACCTCTAAATTCTGTTCGACCATATCGGAGAAGATTGCCATCATACATCGTTGAAAGGTTGCCGGCGCATTACATTAACCAAAAGACATACGCCAGAATACAAACGTACCGTATGGACATGTGAACGTGGTCTTTTCTTGATCTTCCGGAGCTATGGCAATTTGATTTTACCCGGAATATCCATCCAGCAGACAGTAGAATTGATGTCCCGCTAACCTGTCTAACATCTGATCAATGAACGGCAAAGGGAAGTGATCCTTGCGTGTGGCTTTATTCAACTTGCGGTAATCCATACATACTCTCCGACTCATGAATGATTCTAGTCGGGATGAGCTCATTAGCTTCATTCTTCACCACTGTCATACCCCCTTTCTTCGGTACGCATTGTACAGGACTTACCCACGAACTGTCTGAGATTGGGTAAATAATACCTGCATCCAACCATTTTATAATTTCCTTTTTCACCACATCTTTCATAATGGAATTTAACCTTCTTTGCATCTCAATGGTTGGTTTTGACCCCTCTTCCATTAAAATCTTATGCATACAGAAAGATGGGCTAATACCTCGAATGTCCGCTATAGTCCACCCAATCGCTGTTTTGAACTCGCGAGAACCCGTAGAAGTTTTTCCTTTTGGGTGTCAGTTAACTCTGTCAAAACAATAATGAGTAAAGTCGAATCCTTCCCCAGATAATCATACTCAAGATGAGAGGGGAGTGGCTTTAATTCCAACACCGGTGGCTCTTCTATCGAGGGTTTGCACTTTTTTCCGTCCGATTCGGGCCTATCAAGGGTGTCGAATGGTTGATTATTTTTCCGATATAACATTACTGTATCTAGCCATTTGATCTGCTCAATGTCCTCATCAATACCATAGTCGTCTATTCCGATCAACATAGATTCTATCGGGTCTTCTGAGTAGTTTTCGCAAAACTTGTGATTAACTAACTCGTCCATTACATCCACCATAAACACTCACCTTTTCCTTCGGATAAGCCATTGATTTAAACACATTAAAAGTGACTGCGATCTTCAACTCGCATCGTCAATTCTCTTTTTTTTCACGCCGATCAATGTTCTCCCGTTGCTAAAAATGGTGCCGAGAATGATGGGAATTTCCTTATGCGCTTCACAATCCAAGATAACGAAATCGCTGGGAAGATGAATTTATCCACTCTTACTAATCGTCTTCAATGATACCTCGTGGATATGTGATTGATCGATCATGCCAACAATAAAGCGATATTTGTCGATTTTGGTGCCTTGAGCCCAAACCGATCAGAATCGATAATGGCATCAAATTAATCATCGCCCCTAAATCACATAATGCTCTTCCCAAAAACTGATTACCAATGTCGCACAGAATAGTAAAACTACCTGGATCTTTCAACTTCGGAGGCAACTTGTTCTGGATAATTGCGCTGCATTCTTCGGTTAGCGCTATTGTTTCAAAATCACCCAGTTTCCTTTTCTTTGACAACACATCCTTCATGAACTTAACGTAGCTCGACATTTGTTCTAAATCTTCAGCAAATGGGATGTTGATATGCAACTTCTTAAAAATATCCAAAAATCTTGGCGCTTATCTAACTTGGATTTACGAAACTCTCTGCGGATACAGAGGACAAGGAATTGTGGCCAGTTGGTTCGGTGCATTACGTTTCTACGATTTCCTCTTTATCTTTCCCGGTTTCCACAACTTCTTCTATTTCAGTTGTCGCGTTGTCCCTCTTTTCCTTATCCTTAACTATTTCTTGCAAATCCTTCCCACTGCGTAAAGTTACAGCCTTGCAATGCTCGTTTCTGCCCGAATTTATTTCTGTATCACTCGGGAGTGTTCCTAGTGGATAGTTATTCAATGCATGTGCTATTTGCCCCACTTGATTTTCCTGATTCTTTAATGATGCCCCATGGCTTTGTAAAGTCAGCTCTACTTGATTCAATTTCTTATCTTGTTCCTCGTTCTTTTTGTCAGAAGCTCTAATGAATTTTTCCAAGGCTTCTTCCAAACTTGATTTCCTCTCTGGTTGTTGAGTCTGATTTTGAAATCCGGAGGTGTTTTGTTGTCTAGGTGGTTGAGCTGCAGCTTGATTGTTACTCCATGAAAACCCCGGATGATTTTTCCAACCTGGATTATAAGCATTTTGAGTCGGATACGGTTGAGTTGAGCGATTATAGTTTCCTACGAACTGTGCTGATTTAAAATTTATGGCATATTGATCCGTAGCATGACCCCCAACACACAACTCATAAACCATCGCTACCTGCTGTGTGGCTTGTGGACGCCATATTTCCATATGCTTAGCTATTGCGGTCATTTGTGCTGTTAATGCTGTCATCGCATCCACTTCATACTTTCCTGATGCTTTCGGGTGATTAGACCTTGTCATGGGCCACTGATAGTTGTTGGTGGCCATTGTCTCTAACAATTGATACGACTCATCAAACCTCTTGGACATGATCGCTCCTCCTGCTGCTGCATCAATACTAGACCTCGTGGACGCGTGCAAACCATCATAAAATATCCCTAATTGCATCCACTATAGAATTCCATGATGAGGGCACTTACGGAGCATATCCTTGAACCTTTCCAATGCCTCATATAACGATTCTAAATCAAATTGTGCAAAAGTATGAATATCGTTCGTAGTTTTGCCGACTTATTGAGTGGGAAGAACTTAGCTAAAAATTTTGAGCTAAGTCATCCCAAGTGGTGATTGACCAGAGGCAAAGAGTGTAACCGAGCCGTGATTTATCTTTTTAAAAAGCAGAACATCCTCAACCTTGTAGCATCTTCCGATCGTTGTTAAATTTGAAGGTATCGCAAACTTCCAAGAAACTCAAGATATGCTCATTAGGATCATCTATCGAATTACCCCCAAACCGACATGTATACTCAGAGCATCCGAATTATTCGGTTTTATCTAAAGCTGTTACGCATTGATTGCCGGCCTCTTAATACTCGACTGTAAATCCGTGACATTCGGCATGGCGTAATCCCTAAGTTATTTCTGTTCATTCTCTGCCATGTTCACGAATATTTCCTGGTTTGCCAGTTCTTCTTCCAAATGTATAACCTCACTATTCAAACTCACTTTCTGGAACTTCCTCTCGATATCGTCTGTATACGGAAAAAGTTCCTCTCTAGCCTTTGATCTAGTGTGCATACACGCACAAGAATTCCTGCCAATCCAAGAAGAAAAATAAGTAACATTTAAATTAAGACCGAATTGATTATAACTAATATGAAATTAATATTAATAAAATTCCCCAGCAACGACGCCAAAAACTTGTTGATCGATTTCGCAATCAATGAATACGTGCAAGTATACACGGTCAACAAGTAATATAGTGATAAGAAAAGTATCGTTCCCACGAGGAATTATTTAATAAAAATCACCAAGTACTAATTCTTAACCAAACTAATTTTATTTAAACAATCTCAAATCGTGATTTTTCTAATTAAGAAAACTAAATTAACTAATTAAAACTAAGATTTTAACGAATGAATTCAAATAAATAAAGATTAAGACTTCAATATCCCCAATTATGAATTATAAATCAATTATCCAATTATCCCAATTATTATGCCCATTGAATTGTTAATGTGAATTCTCAAATGCCAAAAGTCCTTTTCCAAGTGATCAATTGCCTTCTATTTAATCCAGATTAATCTTGCTATATTCCTATGCAAAACAATTGAATTAAACTCTTTCCAATCCCAATTCCTTATGTGTTACATGCGGTGAACAAATATTTCCATTCAATTCACAAACCTAATTATTCACTGTGCAAATAAATAAGTCACATGTTATCAAACCCAGTTCTAACCCTAGAATTCCTCTTCCAATTCCTTCTAGAATAACAAGGTAATTATTGGCCAAATAATTAAGCAATAGATGCAAGGCATGACAAACAATTCACTTCAACATAAATAATTGGAATAACTGAATAACTAATTTATAGCCATAAAAGGTTCAATTGAAATCTTAATTAAAGAATTAGTTCATAACGGAAATAAAAATCATTAATTGTTTGCAAATCATCCTTAAAGAATTACAAATTAAAAATAAGGAGAAGAAGAAGAAAACTCTTTCGCCAATCCTTAGTCTTCAAGTAATCCTTGTTCAGCCTCCAATGAATTAATAATAGATGAATGGTTAGTTCCCTAATTTCAGCAATTAACTTCCTTTTATATGTCTTGCACAATCCCAATCCAATTAGGCTTCACATAAGCTCCCAATAACCAAGTCAACCAAAAAGTCAACATCGTCACGCGTCATCAATTTCGACCCAGTATGCCTTGTTTGGGATTAACACAGGCTATAGCGCCCCATTGCTGGAAGTTGGAAGATTTACCGTTTTGCCATTTTTAGTTTAAATTTCCCCGTTTGCTCTTGCAGCTCCCAAATCTGCAAAATAACACATAAACACAGTAAAAATATTCGTAAACGACTCGAAGATACAACAATTTTAACCCAAGTATATCCGATTTATGGGTATATTACCCAATCATCAGGTATTTTCCCTTTTGATTTGGTGGTAGACTTCATCACCCGATGGGGGAGATACAGTGGATTTTCCTTCGACACTGCAGCTGTTGTATGTGAGGTGGATCCTTAACCTTCTCCATAATTCCACGGAACCTTGTGCAAGCTAACAATAGGATATTGTGCTCTGCATGGCAAGTTGATTGGCTCGGGAGCGGCCACTTTCAAAGGATTGTTTCCTCCCTTGAGTTGAATTGTTGGCGTTGTGAGTAATGTGTTAATCCCATCAGCTTCAGTGGATATGACTGCTACCACACTTTTCCACTTAGTAGGGCCTGCATCCTCATGTGCACGTAACACAGTATCGTCGTCTGCTAGGCGCAGGACACCACTATCGATTAGATTTTGAATAAGGTGGCGGAGTGCCCAACATTTTTCTGTGCTGTGACCACGAGACTCGGAGTGATATTGACATACTCCATCGTAGTTTCTACCGTTCCTTAACGGGGTTGATTGGGGGTAAAAGGGAACTGATCCTTCCTTCATTGATTAACATATGAAGGATTTCTTCCATTGATTGGCCCAGATAGGTAAATTCCCTTTTATTAGCAAAATCCCGACGGGCTTTGGCATTTGCTCTCTTCGTTACTTTGTCTTCCAGCATTCATTTTCTGAAAGTGACGAGGGAATATTCATGACAAGAGGTAGGAGACTGGCATGCTCCTGGCTGATTAATTGACGTGTCACTTGATGCTGATAAGTCACCAATTCCGCCAATTGTTCAATTTGTTTGCAGAGAGCTTTCATCTTTCGTTCCATCGTGAATTGGAACTTAGCATAATCCCATATGTCATCACCATATTTGATGGTCTGGGAAGAATCACACCTAAAGTGGGAACTTTGTCCACTGCTCCATTTAATCATGTTAACCTCTTCTTCTTTGTGTTGAGGAAGAGGGTTATCTTGTATGTGAGGTTGATCTGGTTTAGTGACCACGATCTCTCCATTGTCTATCAGATCTTGGATCTTGTGTTTCAAGGCCCAACAATCCTGAGTATCATGTCTAGGTGCCCCGGCATGATAAGCACATTTCCTAGCAGCATTGAAACCCCATCCATTAAGGCTGGCTGGTGGAAGAAGATGCGTGATTTTCTTCTATGTTGTCAGAAGATTGAAAATGTTCTCGAGGGTATCCCCTAAGGGTGTAAACACTCGATGGCGTTTAACTTCTCCACCTTTTGGTACTGGAGGGTTTGCAGACTGTGCTGGAAAGGGAGTGTAGTTTCTCCTTTGAATAGGCATATTTTGATTGCCTTTTTGCCCTGGGTAGTATCGTGGAAACATCTTCTTCTTTCTTTTTATGGACCCTCCGGGGGTTGTTCCCATAATTTCCAGATTGGATGTGATCTACAACAGCTTTGAGTGCAGCTAGGTCTTGAATCTTTCCTGACTTCAATCCCATCTCAGCCATCTCCCCATGCTTAACCATTTCAGAAAATGGTTTGCCGATGTCGGCTAAAACTCTCTCATAGAAAGGAGCTTCTTGTATGTCTATGAATGTCATGACCATTTCTGATTCCGTCATGGCAGGACTAACTTGGGCAGCCAGACGTCTCCACCTCTGAGCATACTCTCTGAAAGACTCGTTAGACTGTTTCTTGATCTTGGTAATTTGATACCGATCAGGAGCCATCAGAGTTTGAAAACTGTATTAAGTGAGGAAGGCATATGCTAGCTCTTCCTAGCTATGGATTTTGGAGTTGTCTAATCCTGTGTACCACGAACGGGCTTCTCCAGTTAGACTTTTTTGGAACAATTGCATTCTCGAAGTTTTTCATCCTCCTGCATGGGATCCCGGTTCTCAATAAAGACTTTTAAATGTGTATAAGGATCTCCTAACCCGTCATATTTTTCAAAGTCAGGAGTTTTAAATTTTTCTGGATAGTGGACACCAGGAAAAAGATATAGATTAGCATATGAAACACTCTCGTGTGTTCCAATTCCTTTGATAGCGCGAAGGGTCTCTTCCATTTAGAGGACTTTCTTTTGATGTCACCACTGTCTGGATCTCCAGTGGGATGGGCAGCATCAAGAGTTTTGTTGGTCGTATCCAACTGTGGTTCAGGTATGGTAATGACCGGGATTCCTCCTTGTGTGGAGGATTCAGTATGTACGGGTATTTTTTGACCTTATGTAGACTGGTGTAATTCTTTGAGTAGAACAGCCAAATCTGTGATCTGTTTGCTTAATCCATCGAATTCTTTGCGAGAAACTGGATTAAGTTCAGTCTGGTCGGATGACGACATGATTGACGGTAGGCCTATTGCCTTTTTGGACTTTAAACGGGTAATAAGTCCGATTGATTCCCTGCGAAAGACTGGCATAATTTAGTCTTTAGGGAATGTATGCAATAACATGCTATGTGATGTGTCCATTTTAGGAATTTTATCCACTGCAATGTGTGTCATTTGCTTATAGCATGTTAATATATATGCACACATTTCTTCATATTTCTCATTACATGGAGATAGATATGGAATGTAAGTACAAGTAATTTGAAATGAGAGCATGAAGAGACTTTCCTATGTTTTGGGTTTATCAGAGGCTGACCTATCTTAGGTTACTCTCGCGGCTTTTTGGCATGAAGGTTTCCAAATCATCGCAATCTACTTGATGGAAAGTTAATCCGGTCTTTCAACTGGAGCGAATTTGGGTGGTGCCTTTCTTGAGCCTCGAAGAATTAGTCTTCTCACGAGTCCAGTAATCAAACACCGACGGGATAGCCTCCTGGTGGAGGGACCACACAACATACATTCACATACATAGCGTCTCACCGTATGAAAAAATGATGACATGTACGAAGCATTAATATCACAAGCAGATATGGTGCGAAGCACTAATATCACAAAGCAGTTTATAGTGCGAAGCACTAAGTAAGGAAATGGATTCGTACGCATTCATCCAATGTAAATGCAACATCCACACACAAGCAGATAACAGTTTTGAAAAGATTGTAATAGTGGCTTAAGTCCTCTTACTGGAGTACCCAGCAGAGTCGCCACCTGTCGACGTCGAGATTTTTGGGTGTCCCTTTCCGTCACTTGTTCTTTGGTGTTCTCATTTTAGGTGAGATTTGTTTGAAAAAACAAGTGAAAAAGGTCCGACATGTATAATGTTGTGATGGGTATTAAGAGTCGCCATTGGTTTTTAAATGGTTGTACCAACACAACCGAGAAAAGGTTTGCACATTGACCAAGTGATGTGACATCGATATACCTGCCAATTGAAACCGAGATTCATTTAGGGTCCAGGGACTTGGTTATGCTGGGGAAGGTGTTACGCACTTCCCGGACATTAAATGTTACCATGGTGACCGCCTCTTTTCAAGAAACTATTATCCGAATGTGTGTGTGTGTGGGTTGATGTCTTTGTTATATGGAAGTTGTGCGAGGCCTCATTGAATCTATATACAGGTTTGAATTTATATAAAATTCATTTTTAACAAGATATAAGCGATGATGTTTTATAAAAGTGGTTTTTAAACCACGATGCTCAATAGGAATTGAGACCTTTTACACTCCCATTTTTATTAAGTGAGTAATTTGAATTGATTTTATTTTCTGAATCTGAGGCATCCGTATGAAAATAATGTACAAAATAATGCCGACTTCCTCGTGGGTATGGAAACCATCCGAGAAAATTCGGACATCGCATAATGATTTACAAGTCGCTTTCACTAAAAATGTCCAAAGACGGAACGAATCTAGATCCAATGGGATGAATCTGTGATCACATGATTCCTAGGCTCACAAAATCTGCGCTTTATATGAAAGCGATAGCGGTATATATATAAAAGTCAGAATATATATATATATATATATATATCGAGACATGATCACCAACCACGAAGCACCTCCATGGGGATCGAAATATAAATAAAAGTCATTAAAAGCTATCAACCACCACAGGAGGAAACTCCAAAGAGAGACGAAATGTAAATAAAGTCAGTAAATATGGTCAATCGCCACGATGTAAACTCGAAGCGGGAAGAAAATAAATAAAGTCAAAAGAGATCAACCACCTACAAGTAAACTCCTGTGTGGGATGAAATATATATATATATATATATATATATATATATATATATATATATATATATATATATATATATATATATATAAATAATAAATGCATAGGATGTAAAATCTGTGCTCATCGAGCGTAGTTAAACAATAGTTCGTATATATAAGTATATATATATATATAAAAGCGAAAGTAAACGCACTGGATATAAAATCCGGGCTCATCGAGCGTAGTTCGACCACGCCTATATATATATATATATATATATATATATATATATACTTATATATATCAAGCGTGTGTGCCGGACGGGCCAAAATCTAGGCTCATCGAACAAGGTCAGGACACACGGTTGATATATATATATATATATAAAAGCAAGTAAACGCACTGCATCAAGTCTAGGCTCATCGAATAAAGTCCGACATACACAGTTGATATATATATATATATATATATATATATATATATATATATATATATATATATATATATAAGTTTAGTAAACGCACTAATCAAGTCTAGGCTCATCAAACAAAGTCCAGACACACGGTTGATATATATAGTATATATATATATATATATATATATATATATATATATATATATATATATATATATATATATATATTAAAGTAGTAAACGCTTCCTGCATCAAGTTCAGGTTCAATCGAGGTATAACTTCGATAATGTTAGTCTGTATATATATATATATATATATATATATATATATATATATATATATATATATATATATGAAATGAAACCACGGACCGGATGTAGGGCAAAAGCAAGCAACACGAGTCTCAACGTGTAGAAGGGTGTGTGCAAAGATGAAGAGAAAGACTCTAAAATGTGTGAGAAGGTTTACAGCTGACTGCTAAAAAAGGCTTCTATATCTTTAGAGTGGGTAAACACTAGCTTTTGTTGGTACAAAAGAGGCTATATATGAGCTCACAGGTGTTTAAAAGTGGGAAAATACACTGTATGACGAGTGTATAGCAAATTGTGCAGGGTTTCCTCGTCTTTTTTCTCTTAAAAATCAGCACCCCAAGCCCTCTATTTATTGGCAATATGAGTAGCAGGTGTACCAGAGGCAACCCAGGTTGGCCCGGGTTTGTCGGGTCGGGTCGTCTTGAAGTACGTGCACTCAGGCACTGCAATGTCCACTCGGATTTTTAGAAGTGCAATATGGGCATCCCTTTGAGGTATACAGGACCTATTTCGGACCGCGTTGTCGTAGAGAGTTATGCGGTGGCATGGGATTAGAGTTTCAGACGAAGTCATTGAAGATGGGGACGATGCCCTCCCGGCCTTCAAGCTTCAACTTTCATCCGTTACCTCGCATAATAGTCACTCGGGATTGGTTAGCCTTGTGGGACATCGTTGCGTAGAGACGTGATGTGGCATCGTGGTTGACGAGATGAAGATGTTGCCCCTCACGGTGTTATCGCCAGATTAAATTTGATAGCAAACGCGTTGCTCGACTTATTTGAGATTGAATTTCTTTGCATTTATTGAAGGTCCTCATTGTCATCTTTGAGGTGTGTCTGCCTTCCCGATGTTATTGCCGGGTTGGTGCAGTGTATCTCGTCGTGAGCGCTGAGATTGAAGCTGGTCGCATTTGAAATAAGCATTTCGGGTTATCTCCAAAGCGCATTCCTTGGGGTTATCACCAAGGTTGGTGGCTATTCCATGGTTGGGACCGAGACCGGATACCTCGGGGCTATCTCTCGAGATTAATCGGTCTTCTTCTGTTCGCCAGTAGATATCTCTGCAGCCTCGGGGTTACATCCGAGGTTGAAATCGTTACTCCAAGATTGCGTATCCGGGGTTGATTTGAACTTCCTGTAGTATCCCAGATGGATTTGGATCGTCTTTCGGGGTTTCTCTTAAAGATTTAATCATCCTCCCGCAATGTTAATAATGATAGTCTGAGAAAATTTGAGTGTCTACAAAAACTCATAGTTAACTCGTGGTCGATTATTCTATCGTATTTCTCGAGAGTTGTATAAATGAAGTTGTATTTGAATTTTGTACCATGAATCAAGCGACTCTGAATGGGTGATGCATACCTAATTTTGGGGGCGCCACACGGTTGGTATCAAAGCTTAGGGATATGGTCGCTGGCGGATATAAGAGTCTAGAACTAGGAGGAGAGACGCAGTTATATACTTCGCTAGTGTGTGACTTACCTAAGTCGAAATTGTTTACTTGATAAGTTGACAAATTGTGATATGACAATTAACCTTTGTTTTGAAAATATATTCTAGAATGATATCCTAAAATACGAGGAGATGAGCAATGGAAAAATCATGATCTGAGAGGATATAATCATTAGAAAAGAAAGCAAGGTATTCTCATCTCTTGAATATCGTGCACGATACGTAAATTTCGAGGGTAAATTTCATAAGGAGGGTGATTATGAGACCCTTTAATTTATGAAATAAAAGTATTCAATTTTTCTATGTTGGTAAATAGTTAAATTGATAAAAGTTTAAAGTTAAGGGTAATATGTGAATTTTTTTTTTGCAAAGTAAGCAAGTTGATATAAATTATTGTGGGATTGAGAAAACGACAAAAATATTTTTTATGAAAATAATCAGCGGCGGAAGTTTTACTGTTAACTGTTGAAACACCGGTGTTAAAGAAATGCGATGTCTGGCGTGGTTGCATAAGTAGCTACACGGTATTGATTATTGATGCTTATGTGATAAGTCACTCGGTTTTGTTTTATTGGTATTATTAATGTAATAAAGCAGAAAGCTTTTTATATAAAGCAGTAATACTTTTATAAAGTTATTCGTTTTATTAGGCTAATAGGAAAATCTTTTTATATAAAATGTAATACTTTTATAAAGTTATCCATTTTTTATTAGACAATAATTAGAATATTTTATATTTTATTATGCATAGTGTTTTGCATAGTTCTGCATAGTGTTTGCATAGTAAAATCTTTTATAAAGTTATTCGTTTTATTAGATTATAAATAGAATATATTATATTTTATTTAAAAGATTTTGCTTTAAATATGGACCGTCAGATTAAAGTAAATTAATCTGGACCGTTCATGAGTTAGTTACTATGCAGTCCATTTTTCTATAAATAGAAGCTCATTCCTTCATTATTTCTTATGAATTCACTGAAACTCTAGAGAGATAAACTATAGAGAGAAAGTAGAAAAGTATTCTGCTACTTTACTACTCATATATTCAGTACTCTTCTTCTTAAGGTAAGGGATATTATTTGTTGTACTCGTAAGGGGTATTCTTTCTTTCTTATTCGTGAAGAGAGCTTCTGTTATTCCATTCTTTATTATTATGTTGGAATAACATGTTTATGCAAAGTACCGCATACATGGTGAAATTCTTCTAATATTCCGTTCTTTATCATTCTGTTGGAACATCCTGTCTGTGCTTTTACGCATTTAATTGGTTTAGTTATTTATTATTATGTTGGAATAACTGTTTATGGGCAATCGCATACACTGGTGAAATTTTTCTATTATTTCGCCTGAATATCCTCACATGCGTATGCGTACGCATGACACCGGGTTCTATTATTTATTATTATGTTGGAATAACCTGTTTGTGCGGTCTATCGCATGCCTGATGAATTCTTATGTTGTTTCATTATTTATTATTCTGTTGGAATATCCTGTCTGTGCGTTTATGCATGACCTGGTTCCATTCTTTATTATTCTGTTGAAATAATCTGTCTATGTGGATTACCGCATGCATTGTAAATAATCCTTCGTATTCATACGACTAGTATTTTTATTAAAAAGGGGTTTTTGCCAGGGGTAGTTTCATAATTTTTCTGATCCTCAAAAATTCTGGAAAAATTTAAAATGATAATTTGATGAGTTTTCTAGATTGTGTCCAAAAATGGCGATTTAAAAATTTAAAATGATAATTTGATGAGTTTTCTAGATTAAGAGTTATGAATTTTATGGGAAAAGACTATTTTAAAAGTAAACCCTTATAACTCCTGTGGTTAACTCCAAAATTGGTGAAATTTTTATTGGGAGTACATGTATATAATGAGAGTATACCCTCAGAAATTTTGGAATTTTAGACAAAAGTACAATTTATGATAATGTCTAAATATTAAACGCTTTTAGCTATATGAAAATAGTAAATGAAATTTAAAAATTTCGAGAAAATATATGTTCAAGATGAGACTATATTCGCTAAATCCCGTAAAAGAAATATTTTGGGATTGATTTGGTATTTTTCATGAAAATGAACTAGTTATGAGTAAATGAATTAAATATGTTATAAGAAGTAATAAAATTGGAAAATAGGATTTTATAGCTTAAGAATCTTATATAGGGTATATGCGGATTTTTGATGAGGAATTTGATCATTGATGATGAAATCTTATGGGTATGACATTTTTGAATGATTAAATGCATTATTTGATAAAGTGTAAACAATTAAAATAAATTATTTATAAGTTTAACAAATGATTAAAATATTATTATAATATTAATGATATTAGATTATAAGATTATTAAGTGATTGATAACATTTGGTTATTATTGAACGCTGGATAAATTGTATTATAAATGTTTAATATTTATCCTTTATCTCATTTGATTGATTCTTATATCATTGTCATCATCCTCATGCTTATATTGTGTTCAAAGTCATCTTTGGCCGTAGTTCATAAATGGACTTGGTATGATTATGACTAGGGACTATTCGGTATAATCATGATCGTAATGTTACAAATGATGTGGAAAAAAATCCTCATTGACCCGTATTGCATTGATGGACAGTTTTTGGTATGATTATGGCTATGGATTCTCTTCGGCCAAGGGTGCAAAGATGAATTTTTTTATGGAATGGTCACGACTGGTTGATGAAAACACGATTATCTTTTAGTCAGTAGTGTATGGATAATTCGTGGTCGTGATATTAACGAATATCTTAGCCAGTAGTGCATGGATAATTCAATTGATATGGATTGATTATCGAAATGAGTTTCAAATGATGAAATATAAATTCATGGATGTGATATTAACGAATATCCTCGCCATAGTGTGAGTGGGTGATTCGATGATGTGGATTATTTATTGTCGAGTCTCAATGATAAAATATTTATTATACACTTTTAATTCGTAGAAGATAGTAGATATCATGTTCTACTTGACTCTTCTAAAATACAGTTGTATGTCTTTGGGATGTAGTGCAAAGATGAATTGTTAATGAATATCTTTGGCCGTAGTGCAAAGATGAATTTATTAGTATGATTATGAGCAGGAATTCTGATTTGGTATAACCATGATTTTTGATGTTTCAGGTGAAGATAGGTAATGAAAATTATCTTCGATCACAGTTATTAAGAGGAATTTAGAACCACAATTATGATTATGAGTTATTCATATGATTGTGGACAGGAACTGTTGATTTATTTTACATGGATTAAACATTATTGGTGGACTTTTAACATAGAGAAGATAATAGACCTTATGGTCTATTTGACTCTTCTAATGGATTACTCGTTCCGCTGCAACTATGGTTGAAAAGTTTTATCATCTACCATATGTTATAAATCTCTGATTTATTATTGATGAAAGCTATTGATAATTTAATTATCTTTAGTCATTATATTCTTTACTGGGCTAGTTGTGCTCACCCTTTCCGCTTCACAATTCCTTTCAGGTAATAAGAGTGTTGCCGTAAGAGTGTTGCGGGAATTGCCCGGGGATAACAGGGAATAGAACAAAGTGGTCTCTAGTCGTGGAGGTTCTCCCTAAACAGTATAGAAAAGTGTGTTGTATTCTATACATCATTTAGTAGTTATATTTGGTGAATCAAATAGGGTGAGGCGAACCCAACTTTCGAAGGGTGTTTTGCCACTATCATACAAGATGTCTAATGATATATAACCTCGTGTTCTCATAAGACATGGTTGTGCACCTCCACTTGCTGACGAGCACTACCTATATGATCTTAGGGTTTATGTGAAATAAAATTTTCACTTGGAGACAACAGAGATATTTATATGTCAAGAGAAGACTCACCATTGGAAAGAAGATGATAGTAATCTTCTTGTTTTTCTTTGGGGACTTTTGGGTCAACCAAGGATAATTCTGTGGACATATGATATCTATCATAACCTGGACGCATGGCCTCCCATGTACGAAGGTTTCCTTGAGCACTTCCCAAAGATTTTAATTTCTAAAACAGTTTTTGACTATACTTTTATGTAAAGTATCATTGTAAGGTTGTGGTCGAGGTACCATCAGAGTTACAAACACTTGTATTAAAACTCATAGTTAACTGTGGTCATATTCTATACGACAGCTCAATAGTTATATAAATGAAGTTGTATTTGAATTTTGTACCATGTATTTGGCGACTCAGAATGGGTGATGTATACCTAATTTTGGGGGCGTCACATTTTTCATCACTTTTGTCACTGAGACTCGGCTTAATAAATAAAATCGAATCATCCCTGCTCCACGGCCAAGGATATTCATGTAATCATCAATGGTCATGACTATACCGAATAATCCCTGGTCATAATCATACCAACAACTATCCACCAATGAACTATTAGCCAATGAGGACTTTTACCACATCATTCGTCACATTACGGTCATGATTATACCGAATAATCCCTGGTCATAATCATACCAAGTCCATCTATGCACGTAAGCCAAAGATGACTTTCAACATAATATAAGCATGAGGATAATGCCAATTCAATAAAACAAGTTCAAGAATAAATTTTAAAGATTTATAAGTTAATTTATCCTGAACTCAAAAACGTACAAATTGTCAACTTGATACTGCTTTGTGAAGTAAAATTCAAGAATTCTCAGAAGAATATTTCTATGAAAAGATACTGGATGAAGCGCAAATATCAAGGATATTCCACTAATTTCATGGAGTATAGAAGCCAAAACTTTAACCAACTAAGTATAATAAAATATATGAAACTGCAAATGGATTTTCACCCGCCATGCGGTAATCCACGATATCTGAGATCATTTCCACAATTTAATAAGGAATGAATACAAAGGATCATTCACCATGCATGTGGTAATCCATAGACAAAGTTATTCAATAGAATAATAAAGAATGGAATAACGGAAGGATTCACCATGCGTCGTAATAGATCGCACAAACATATTATTCCCAATGAATAATAAATAATGGGAACCAGTCGGTGTAAATGCATGCACAGGATATTAAAGCCGTAATAATAAATAATGGAACCAGTCCCGCCAGATAAACACTTACAGCATGTGATATTCCGGCTGAATAATAAATAATGGAACCAGTCCGCCAGAATGCACACAGATGAGGATATTCGACGAATAATAAAGAACGAAATATTATAAGAATTTCACCATGTACGGTAGATTGTGATAAACAAAAGTTATTCCAGAATAATAAGAATGAAATAATGTAAGAATTTCACCAAGTATAGGGTATCCAGCACAGATACAAAAGTTATTCCAATAGAATAATAAAGAATGGAATAATGTAAGTTCTCTTCATGAATAAGAAAGAAAGAATACCCCTTACGAGTACAACAAATAATATCCCCTAACTTAGAAAAAACTGGATATTGGAGTAGTGAAGTAGTAGAATACTTCTCTTCTTTCTCTATAGTTTCTCTCTCTAGAGTTTCAGTGAATTCGTAAGAAATAATGAAGGAATGAGCTTCTATTTATAGGAGAATGGACTGAATAGTAACTAATTCATGAACGGTCCAGATTGATTTACTTTTAAACGGACGGTCCATATTGGTTTGCTATTAAAACTTAAAGCAACGGTCCATACTGATTTACTATTAAAACTTTAAACTAGCGATCCATATTGATTTACTATTATAACTTTCCACCAGCGATCCATATTGATTTACTATTATATCTTCAACCAACTATTACGAAAAAAGCACATCTCCTCATGGAATAATATTGTACCCAAAAATGATTTGGACCGAAAAGAAATATATCTTACGAGTGAATAGTACCCCGTGAATAGTAACTCGTGAATAGTAACTCGTGAATAGTAATTTATGAATAGTAAGTCGTGAATAGTAACTCGTGAATAGTAACTCATAAATAGTAACTCGTGAATAGTACTCTAAAAGTGTCCCGAATACCCGATTGAACAATATAACCTCTAGACTTCAATTATACTAACACAAATAAGTCCAACACAATGGAACTATAAAATTCATCTTTAATCAACACGAACTTATTCATCATTAATATTATAATTCACAATATTTAACAACCATGTTGTTCCCAGGAAAGAGGGGGCTTTTCGATAAGGATTTTTCCTTATTGGTAGCATAATTAGGTGACCAAACCTCTCCTCGATGTAACTTCTAGACATTGTCAATATTGTAAATAATAATATGAATAACTTTGTCGTCTCAATTATTGTTTTAATAATATAACATATTATGCAGATGATACTGTAACAATAATTGAATCAATAATATGAGAGATATGATGCAGCAATTATTGTAGCAATAATTTAGTAAAACTGAGTGACTTCTCACGTAAGCATCAATAATCAATATCGTGTGCTACTATACAACCACGCGTATTACTGTTGTAAGACCCCAAATTATTAATAAATGAAATTTAATTTCCTCTATTTATCATTTTGAAATAGTAAGGGTTGATTTGATTAATGTGGTTAGTTATGGGTAAAATGCGTAAATATTTTAAATAAGCAAGTGGTTATAAAGTATTCATTTTTATCGGAGAATATTCGTTTGGTCGTGGAATATTCTTACTGTTGGGAATATTAAATACGACAAGCCTTGACCTTGTATGGGCCCCATAATGTAAAGTGATTGGATGAAGAAAACGACAAGTATAAGTTGTTTATAAATAATGTAGCAGTTATTACCAATTAATATTGTTGGAATACCCGATGGTTAAAAACACGATGTATGGCGTTGTGTTTGCATAGTAGTAGATTTCAGATTGCACCAATTATTGATTCTTACGTAAGAAGGCACTACTCAATAATTGTTATGTTGAAGTTTGTCAAGATATTTTATTTTATTGATTCAATAATTCTTTGCGTTGATATTTTATATTACTGTTATTTCAATAATTGTCACTACACAGTATTTTCCATTATCGAAGCAATAATTCATATTATCTGAATAATATTATTAGAAAATATTATTGGCAATGTGACGCCCCCAAAATAGATATACAACACCCATTCTGAGTCGCCAAATACATGGAACAGAAAGCAAACTACAACTTCAATAATACAATTGTTGTGCAAAATACGACAACACATACTGTGAGTTTAAATACAAATATTGTCTTCTAGACAATATCCACACTCAAATAAGTCCTCATTACAATTATTCAAACACTATTTTACAAAAATAGTGAGAACTGCTAAAACATCTTTCTAGAACCATTACTCCATACCCCGACTAGATCCTACTATGTTCTCACCTCCTTAGAAGAAAAATGGAACAAAAAAGAAAAGGGTGAGCTCAACTAGCCCAGTAAAGAGTATTATGACTAAGATAATATACAACAAATTATCATTAGTCTTCAACAGGGAAAAATCTGATAAAATATAATAGACAACAAGTTTTAGATCAACAACTGCAGCGGAAACAACAATCCATTAGAAGAGTCAAGTAGAGAATGAGTTCTACTATCTTCTAAGATTTAAAAGTCCATCATCAATATTTTATCCCTGTAACAACAATCAATATACATCTTTAATCAAATATTAATCTATGCACTACAGGCCAAAAATATTCATTTGTATCATAAGTTGGTCATGTTCACCTCAACACATGTTCATCTTTGCACTACGGGCCAAAGATATTCATCAGTTAATCATTCATCTTTGCACTACAGGCCAAAGATATTCAGTAATATCATCATTTAGGACTGAGGATGATGAAAAATATTTTAAAGAAAATGAATCCAATGAAGCAAAAGAACAAATATTAGGGATTCGTATTATAGTTTTATCCAAGTTCAATAATACTTCATAATAACCAATTTTGAAGTAGAATTTAAAAATAAAGATCAAAACATGGATACAATCAAAGATAGTAACCATAATAGACATCTTGGACAAAAAGAAGAAAATTTCATTTTTTCGGTGAATAGTACCGTATTCGTGAATAGTGTCGTATACGTGAATAGTAATCCCGACACAAAAAGTTCCAAATTTGATAAAAAGTTCATACCAACATTTCGGTATAATGATATTGAAGAAGATATTATTTTAAGAAGAATATACCACCCCTTACCTCAAAATAATCGTACTCGATCGAACTTAGGATATACATCCCATGTAAACTTACTTTGAATAGCAACTCTCAAAGTATCAAAATACTTACTAAAATACGCTCGACAATATAGAGAGAAAGAAAACTTGTTTCTGGTGTGATTTTCAATTCTAACCTAAGCGTCTATTTATAGGAAAATGCTAGAACGCCATAGGAGACTAAAATAATAAAATATATTATTTCTTATTCAAAATTCAATGTATGTGCTAAGTTGGAATTTAGACCAGCCACCATTGAACAAATTTCCAGCAGCCCATGTGTATTCAACACAAGTGGGTCCCACCCATAATTTAATAAAAATCATATTATTTTCCGAAACTTCAACAATTCATAGAAAATAGCCCGGTTATCAGAAAAATACGAATTTTATGTCCATTCTGCCTGAAATCAAATTCTTTACAACTTTGTAGCTTTGAGTTTTTCCAAATTCCAAACATAAATATCCAAAATTCACAAACGGATTATTTTTAATACCTCTACACCGAGAAAATACTGAAAAAACACCTCAGCATTAATTCCTTCATTTTTATCCACATAAAAATAAATATATCCATCATTTATATCCACATAAAATAAATATTTCCTCATCATATAAATCAATAATTAATTATTCACAAATAATATTACAGAATCATAATTATGACAACCGTGTAGCCGCCTCAGAAAGAGGGGCTTTCAATAAGAATTTCTCCTTCTTGGCGCGCAATTAGGTGACCAAACCTCTCCTTGACAGAACTTTCTAGACATTGCCAATAATGCTATCTAATAATATTATTTAAATAATATGAATTATTTATCTAATAATGGGAAATACTGTGCAGTGATAATTATTGAAACAACAATAATATAAAATATCAATGCAACAATTATTGAATCAATAAAATAAAATATTGAACAATAATTACCGTAACAATTATTGAAAAGGCCTTCACGTAAGAATCAATAATTCAAAATCGCATGCATCCACGCCAGACATCGTATTTTAACCACCTGGTATTCCAACAGTGTTAACGGTAACAACTACGCCGTTATTTATAAAAACTCAAACTTGTCATTTTCTTTATCCGACAGTTATTCTATTATGGGGCCCACTAATGGCTGCGCCGTCGTACGAATATTCCCCAACACCAAGAATATTCCACGACCAAACGAATATTCCCCGACAAAATTGATTATTTTATAACCACTTGCTTATTTTACAAAATTTGCAAATTTCACCCATAACCAAAATATTATATCAATGTAACACCTTATTATTCACAATAATATTTAGAGGAAATTCGATTTTATTTATAATAAGTTGGGGTCTTATAACCTCCCCTCCTTATGAAATTTCGTCCTCAAAATTGACGTACGTACCTGGTGTTTCGAAAAGGTGAGGATACCTTGTTTTCATTTCTGATTCCAACTCCCAGGTCATTTCTTCAATAGCATGGTTTCTCCACAAAACCTTAACTTGTGGTATAACCTTTATGCGTAGGACATGCTCTTTCCTATCCAAGATCTTGACAGGTATCTCCTCGTACGTTAAATCTTCGGCTATCTCTTCTGGTTCTAACTCAATAATGTGGTTCGGGTCTTTCACATATTTACGAAGCACGGATACGTGAAAAACATTATGAACACGAGACATACTTGGAGGTAACGCGAGTCTATAGGCCACTTTTCCTACTCGGTCAAGAATCTGAAATGGACCAATAAATCATGGATTGAGCTTTCCTCTCTTCCCGAATCTAAAAACTCCCTTCCATGGAGCCACACGCAACAATACATGATCCCCAATGTCAAATTCCACGTCCTTTCGATGAAGATCCGCATAACTCTTTTGTCGATCCTGTGCCATTTGTATACGTTGTCGAATCATTTGGATCTTTTCTGTAGTCATACGTACCATCTCAGGTCCCAACAATGTTGCTTCACCCATGTCATCCCAACATATTGGAGAGCGACACTTTCGTCCATATAATGCTTCAAATGGAGCCACACCTATACTTTCCTGATAACTGTTGTTGTAGGAGAATTCCACCAATGGTAGGTACTTATCCCAACTTCCTTTGAAATCTAGGTGGTATTGCCAGAACAGGTGTCGAAATGAGTCTCCTCTTGAGCTCTTGGAAACTCTTCTTGCATTCCTCGCTCCATACAAATTTTGTATCTTTCCGAGTCAACTGAGTTAACGGAGTAGCGATTTGAGAAAATCCTTCCATGAATCTCTAATAATAACCGGCTAAGCTTCCGTAAAAGCTACGCACTTCACACCGACTTTTGGTTGTTCTAACTTTGTCTTCGCTTCAATCTTGGCCGGTCAACAGATACTCCATGTTTTGACACCACGTGCCCAAGGAATGCTACTTCCTCAAGCCAGAACTCGCATTTCATCAGCTTGGCATAAAGTTTGTTTTCACAAAGCCTTTCAAGTATCAGCTTCAAATGGTGCTCATGATCTTCACGGCTTTTGGAATAGATGAGGATGTCATCAATAAAGACAACAACGAATTGATCCAAATATTCCTTGAATACACGGTTCATCATATCCATGAAAGCAGCTGGAGCATTAGTCAATCCAAAAGACATGACTAAGAATTCATAATGCCCGTATCGAGTTCTGAAGGCAGTCTTTGGAATATCCTCAATTTTAATCTTCAGTTGATGATATCCAGAACGAAGGTCGATCTTTGAAAAAATTATGCTCCTTGCAAATGGTCGAACAGGTCATCAATGCGAGGTAGCGGATACCTATTCTTGATGGTGACATGGTTTAATTCTCGGTAGTCAATACAAAGTCGCATACTCCCGTCTTTCTTCTTTACAAATAAAATAGGAGCACCCCAAGGAGATGTATTAGGACGAACGAATCCGATGTCTAATAACTCATGTAGTTGGACTTTTAACTCCTGAAGTTCAATAGGAGCCATTCGATATGGGGTTTTAGAAATGGGTTTTGTACCCGGTTCAAGGTCAATAAAGAATTCAACATCACGTTCTGGGGGTAGACCGGGAAGTTCTTCAGGAAATACATCAGGAAATTCTCTAACCATATAAATATTATTCAAATCTGACTTGTCTTTGTTCAAATCCATAACATGGGCTAAGAAAGCTTGACATCCGTTTTTTAATAAATGAATAGCTTTATGGCTTGATATGACAGTGGCTGATTTTAGTGGTTTATTTGTTTGAATTCGCATAACAGGTTGGTTAGGAATATGAAAACTAACAACCTTACGAAAACAATCAATTTTAGCATGATGAGTGGTTAACCAATCAATTCCTAAAATAACATAAAAAATAAGTATCTTTAAAGAGATAAGATCAACAGGTAATGTGATAGTGCCAACTTGGATCATGCAAGATTTATAAACTGTAGATGTAACAAAGGTTTCACCCAACGGAGTTTCAACAGATAAGTCAAAGTCCAATTTCTCCGGAGTCAAGTTTAAACGTTGAGCACAAGCAGGAGAGATAAAAGAATGGGTAGAACCGGTATCTAGTAAGGTATAAACTTCGCAAGAATTCAAGATTAGCTTACCCGTAATCACCTCGTTCGGGTTCCTTGCGTTTTAACCAGTCACGACAAACGCTCTTCTAGGAATCGTTAATTTCGACTTATCTGGGACAACCCTTGGAGTCACTATCCCCGTTGAACTTGGTTTTGCTATAGAACAATCCCAAGCTATGCGGCCTTCCTTTCCACAGTTGTAACATACCTTAGATTGTTGTGGGTAGTTTGGGCTGATATGTCCCTCTTTCCCGCATTTGTAACATCTAACTGGTGGTTGTTCTCCTCCTCTAGAATTTATTGTTGGTGCTGGTGCTGCTGTTGATGTCTTCCCGTCATTGTTGAATCTCCTTTTTCTAAAATTTTCACTTGACTCACCTCTCCTATTATCATGCCCACGATGACCACCCGAGTGGTTACCGCCTTTGTTCATATTTTTCCCTCCTCGTTGGTTATCATAGCTCGATGATCTAGCGCCATCCTTAGGTATGACCCTGGTTGTGGTCCCTCGGTTGAACATACTCACTATCTCGCTCTAATAATTGAGCCCTGTTGACAACATCTGAATATAGAGAAAATTTATGAGAGATAAGGTATTGACGAATCTCGGGTTTTAGACCTCTCAGAAACATCCTTGTCATTTGTTCCTCATTCTCTACTAAATGAGGTGCAAACCTGGATAACTCAGCGAACTTCGCCTCGTACTTGGACACCGTCATGTTGTTTTGTTCTAGTCTGATAAACTCTACCTCCTTCATATGACGAATACTTTCAGGAAAGTATTTGTCATTGAATAGTTTCTGAAATGTTTCCCAAGACATGTTGAGTGCGGCAGTTGGTACGCTTCATGAGACTCCCACCCAGTGAGTCCGCTTCACCGCAAGGAACATAAAGGTGGCGAATGGAACCTTCTGTTCCTCCGTGCATCCCAAGACATCAAATATCTTGGTAATTTGCTTGACCCACGTTTCCGCCTTGATAGGATCCGGCTTTCCAATAAATTCTGGTGGTCCCAACTCCTTGAACTTCTTAGCTGTGATAGACCGTGTGTTGCTATCACTTCTACCCGTATTTTGTACACGAGTCTCCCTCATCTGATTTTGCATGAACTGCAAAAAGCTCCTAAACATTCCATCATTCATCGTTTGCTCGGTAGTGTTGTTTACAGGAGGAATATTGCCTTCCTGTTGTACGTTCTCCTAGTTTGTGACTAAATGTTGTTCCACAGTCTCATACACTCCATTGTTAACGTTCTCAGCAGCCATTCTTAAATACTGCAATAAAACAAGGGTTAATTAAACAAATTAACATATCACATAATATCCCTATATTATGACTGACCAACAAATAAGCTTAGATAGGACACACTAGCGAAGGATTTTGTAACGACCGAGAAATTCAGATCTTATTGTAAAATGATTTTATTAAATTAAATAATAATAAAATCATATTCCGTGTGTTATCAAGATGGTTGGCATTGTATAACCTATTGATGTTAGAATGTCGTAGTATTTGAGCTACGTGGATGAATTAAAGTGTTTGAATTTACAAGACGAAAATAAAAGTTTTTCGAGAAATTTTCCGAAAAACACTATTCATCGGTATTTGCTCGGGATATAATTTTGAGTTTCATAGAAATACGTAATGATGGAATAACAAGGTAAGATGGATTATGTAATAAAAATCTAGTTAAGGAAAATGTAATAATTCGCTTGTGGACTTAAAATATAAACGTTAAGGAAGGCGAAATAGTATTGAATAAGTAATAATTGCATGATACTTGGTATTGTGCAAAGTAATGAAAACGAGTATAATACGAAGTATTATACGAGTTTGTAGGAAGGATGAAATACCGTATATGAATTCTATATGAATTCGAATACGAAAATAATACATCAACAATATGTATTAAGAAATGTTAATGGACTTGGAAGATAGGTTAACAATTATATATAAGTCCAAGTGAATTAAAGGGAGAGGCCCAACTATTAATGAATGAACAAACTAGTGTTTATTAATGCAAAGCCCAAAGGATGATTTAATGTAAGCCCAAGATAGAATCCATGAGTTGTATGACCCATGGGGCAAACCATATTAATATGGTTATTGTGATGACCAAGTTAATGTGGAGACCAAGTTAGTGTGGTGACCAAGACTTAGGAGTAATGACCAAGACTTTGAAGTAATGGTCAAGCAAAGGGTAGGTTTTGTGCTAACCAAGTAATGAATAGTAAGGAGGTGGCTTAAGGAGGTGGGATGATTTATTGACCAAAGTACCCTAGTTTTGCAAATTCTATAAATAGAGAAGGCTTACAAGCCATTTGATAGTTGTTCAAATAATCCAACATATCAAAAGTGCTTAAGTGTTAGAGAGAATAAGCTACCAATAAGTCATTCCATAAGTAAGAAGAAGAAGCAAGCTACCTTACCAAGACTACACAAAAGTAAGACTTCTTCTCCATTATCTTATATCTCTACCATGATAGGTTGATAAGAAAAGATGGATTAAGAAACATGAATGATAAGAAGCAAGAAAAATGAATAAGTCATGAACTTAAGCCACATAAGTTGGCAATAAGTCATTTGAACTTATAAAAGTTATAAACTTATTATAAGTTAACCTTGAATGTTAAGTATGAAAATATGAATTGGTAATGAGTTTATTAAGAGAAGTAATAAGGATGTAAAAGGACTTGTATGATCCTATGAATCATAAGTAAAGTTAGATGTTAAGAACATGTAAAGTATGATGATTAAGAAACTCAAATTGTCATAAGTCATGAATAATCAAATCTTAAGTAGTTTATAATTTGACAAGTTATAAGCTCATGAAGAATAAGTCAAAATCCAACAATGAATATAAGTTGTTGTATTAAGTATATTAAGATGTTCACATGATGAATGAAGTTCATTTGTAATGTTGAACAAATCATAAGAATGAAGAATTGCCGGAATTTGCACGATTGGACGACAAACGTCGAATTCGTAAAATTCTCGGAATGGAAGTCAAATTTTATGTTTGATCACGAAACCATTGTTTTCCAATAGAGATAAGTCATATCTGGCATTTAAGAGTTGTGGACTCAAAAATGACCGGATTCAATTTTAGAACGAAGAACGCAAAGCGTTGAACGTTCATTTAACGTTTATCGTTTTCGTTAAAAATGAACCAATAGGTGAATTTTTAGCAAACGAAGTCAAATAGATAAAATTTTGCATGATCATGTAGATTACGTAATTTTTGAACCGTAGGCTTTTGAATGAGCCAATTCGGACTTATAACGAAGAAGTTATGCGTCCGGGAAGTTCACAAAATTAACAAACTGAATTTGTTTTTTGGTGCAGAGTCGAGTCAGCGCATGGGCGCCAAACTTAGTAAAACGAGTCGGCCACACAATATGAACAAAGGTTCGAGCACACTGCAAGAGTTCACCGCAGCGTGAACCATAGTTCAATATGTGGCGCCGCAACGCCATGTACAGTACCAAAATCCTCTGGAGAGTGGCGCCACAACGCGACCCATTAAGTAAGGACCCGCACCGCAGCGCCAAGTCCAGGATAGTGATACTATAAGCTTGCGCCGCAGCGGGAGATGTAAGTATAAAGATGGCTCCGCAGCGCCAGTCTCAGAACAAGGATAGTAATGAAGGTTTCTAAGTACAAAGAAAAAGAAAGCTAATTGATCTAAAAGTAAACACAACTTAAGGAATGTAATGTAACATTGTTTAAACTTTGTTAAACCTTAAGGATGTTGTATAAAGGTTGAGATAACCTAATCGAATATAAATGCAAGGATAATGATATACTGGAACGAATAGTAATTGAATCTAATACACCATTAGATTGAAATGGAAGGTACGATATAGTCATATACATACTTGATTATATGTGGCCTAATGTAAGGCATTATGTGATCATGTATTGTAGAGACTTGAACGACTTGAACATAAAGTTAATATACCGTAGCAGACGCAAAAGGCAAGTATTCTAACTCTTGTCTCAGTTCAATCTGAACAAGTTTTTGAAGTTCATGTATTCTTTCGCATGAATTGAAGTAGGTTGAAGTTAAAGCCAATTCCTTTGGCTAGACATGATGTATTGATAATCTATTCATGTATTATCAAATGTTGCTATCTTTTGTCAACTACTTGATATGGTTTTCAAAAGAAAACTAAAATGTTAAACAAATGTTTTGTCGGTAAAACGCAGGCACGTGAGGTTTCCAAATGCTTAAACGTGCATTAATGGATGTAGTGTTGATCAACATAGAGTACACTAGGCTGATCACCTAAAAGTGCTCGTAAGTAATATCGGGCTTACGGACTTGCTTCCGGGTTGTCTTTTTCCAATAAAGAATGAATACTCGAGGTCTTTGACCGAAGTGAATGTTTTACTAAATATTGTTGTTATTGTAAAACATTTTGAAAGAAAAGATGAAGTGCTATTTTGAATTATCAATAGTACTTCATAACTATTGTTCAGTTATTGAAGATATACGATTTATATGTGTCAAGCATGTTGTTGTTAAATTGTTATACTTGCCGAGCTAGTTATGCTCACTCTTGCTTGAACCATATGAATGCAGCTAAGACTGAACGTCCCGAAGGATTGAAAAAGGATAAGGGAAAAGCTAAGGCAGATTTCTAAACTGTCTTGTAATAGTATAGGTCTATTGTTGTAATGTAACTAATATTATGACAAAGAACCTTTGTAATGGGTATAGAACCTGGGAAATGTAAATATTACTTTAAATATATAGAAGTTATGTTCGTTCTTTGAGACTTTTCAATTGAATGAATGTATTAATGTTGTACAGTATAGCACTATCTGTCGGGTTGGAAGATACCCGGATTTGGGGGCGCTACAGATTTACTCATCTCTCCCCTCCTAGTTCTATTCCCCGATCTCCGCCATAGACCATATCCCTAAGCTTTAATACCAACTGTGACGCCCCCAAAATAGGTATACAACACACATTCTTAGTCGCCAAATACATGGTACAGAAAGCAAACTACAACTTCAATAATACAAATGTCGTGCAAAATACGACAACACATACTGTGAGTTTAAATACAAATATTGTCTTCTAGACAATATTCACACTCAAATAAGTCCTCATTACAATTATTCAAACATTATTTTACAGAAATAGTGAGGACTGCTAAAACATCTTTCTAGAACCATCACTCCATACCCCGACTAGATCTGCTTTATGTTTCTCACCTCACGAGAAGAAAAATGGAACAAAAAGGAAAAGGGTGAGCTCAACTAGCCCAGTAAAGAATATTATGACTAAGATAATATACAACAAATTATCATTAGTCTTCAACAGGGAAAAATTTGATAAAATATAATAGACAACAAGTTTTAGATCAACAACTGCAGCGGAAACAACAATCCATTAGAAGAGTCAAGTAGATAATGAGTTCTACTATCTTCTAAGATTTAAAAGTCCATCATCAATATTTTATCCCTGTACAACAATCAATAGACATCTTTAATCAAATATTCATCTTTGCACTACAGGCCAAAGATATTCATTTGTATCACCAGTTGGTCATGTTCATCTCAACACCTGTTCATCTTTGCACTACGGGCCAAAGATATTCATCAGTTAGTCATTCATCTTTGCACTATAGACCAAAGATATTCAGTAATATCATCATTTAGGACTGAGGATGATGAAAAATATTTTAAAAAAAACGAATCTAATGAAGCAAAAGAACAAATATTAGGGATTCGTATTATAGTTTTATCCAAGTTCAATAATACTTCATAATAACCAATTTTGAAGTAGAATTTAAAAATAAAGATCTAAACATGGATACAATCAAAGATAGTAACCATAATAGACATCTTGGACAAAAAGAAGAAAATTTCATTTTTCGGTGAATAGTACCGTATTCGTGAATAGTGTCGTATACGTGAATAGTAATCCCGACACAAAAAGTTCCAAATTTGATAAAAAGTTCATACCAACATTTCGGTATAATGATATTGAAGAAGATATTATTTTAAGAAGAATATACCACCCCTTACCTCAAAATAATCGTACTTCTGACTGAACTTCGGATATACATCCGACAGAAACTTGCACGGAATAGCAACTCTCAAAGTATCAAAATACTTACTAAAATACGCTCGACAATATAGAGAGAAAGAAAACTTGTTTCTGGTGTGATTTTCAATTCTAACCTAAGCGTCTATTTATAGGAAAATGCTAGAACGCCATAGGAGACTAAAATAATAAAATATATTATTTCTTATTCAAAATTCAATGTATGTGCTAAGTTGGAATTTAGACCAGCCACCATTGAACAAATTTCCAGCAGCCCATGTGTATTCAACACAAGTGGGTCCCACCCATAATTTAATAAAAATCATATTATTTTCCGAAACTTCAACAATTCATAGAAAATAGCCCGGTTATCAGAAAAATACGAATTTTATGTCCATTCTGCCTGAAATCGAATTCTCTACAACTTTGTAGCTTTGAGTTTTTCCAAATTCCAAACATAAATATCCGAAATTCACAAATGGATGATTTTTAATACCTCTACACCGACAAAATACTGATAAAACACCTCAGCATTAATTCCTTCATTTTTATCCACATAAAAATAAATATATCCATCATTTATATCCACATAAAATAAATATTTCCTTATCATATAAATCAATAATTAATTATTCACAAATAATATTACAGAATCACAATTATGACAACCAGGCCATTCCTAGGAAAGAGGAGGCTTTCCAATAAGAATTTTTCCTTACTGGCGTGCAATTAGGTGACCAAACCTCTCCTTGACAGAACTTTCTAGACATTGTAAATAATTCTATCTAATAATATTATTCAAATAATATGAATTATTGATCTGATAATGGGAAATACTGTGCAGTGATAATTATTGAAACAACAATAATATAAAATATCAACGCATCAATTATCGAATCAATAAAATAAAATATTGAACAGTAATTTCATGTAACAATTAATGAGTAGTGCCTTTTCACGTAAGAATCAATAATTCAAAAATACATGCGCATCCACGCAGACATCGTATTTTAACCACCGGTATTCCAACAAAGTGTTAATTCAGAATAACAACTTCGCCATTATTTATAAAAACTCAAACTTGTCATTTTCTTCATCCGACGGTTATTCCAATTATGGGGCCCACTAATGATCTTGCATTGCCGCATTTAATATTCCCCTCACAACAATGATTATTTTATAACCACTTGTTTATTTTGCAAAATTTGCACATTTCACCCATAACCAAAATATTATATCAATCTAACACCTTATTATTCACAATAATAATTAGAGAAAATTCGATTTTATTTATAATAAGTTGGGGTCTTACAGGCAATGTCTAGAAAGTCCTGTCTAAGGAGAGATTTGGTCACCTAATTGCGCGCCAGTAAGGAGAAATCCTTATTGAAAGCCCTCTTTCGGGAACTACTGGTCACAAGATCTTTGTGATTCTGTAATATTATTTATGAATAATTAATTATTGATTTATATGATGAGGAAAATATTGATTTTATGGGGATATAGATGGAGAAAATTTTAATGTGACAATTGTTGAAAATTAATATTTTATTTTTTTCTGATAAAATAATTCATTTAAATATATTATTATATTTTAATAATATAATAATGGTGATATTTTTACAATGAATGTGTGATATATGAGTATATGAGGAGAAAGAGTATTTTTGTTGCATTAAATGATTAACACATGTTTTGTGTGTCAATTGGACCCCATTTCTCGATCGAAATTTGATTACGGCTCTAAAATCGCTTCTGCTTTGTGGATTTCTTTCCAACATTTGAATTTGGAAAAATTTTCTTCTGAAAAGTTGTAGAGAATGGAATTTCCTATGGAAATGACATGAGGTTTGAATTTTTCTGATAAAAGGGCTATTTATCATGAATTATTGAAGTTCTGAAGTTCCGAAATAATTAATTTTTAGAAGTTTTAATTATTTTTATTAAGAAAAACGTTTTTTCCATTTGAGTGGCACATGTTAATGGTTGAAATTAGCTGGTGTGGTGTGCTAAGGAAATTAAGAAAATTATATTATTAATTTATTAAATTTTCTTCTTTGGTGTTCTAAGCATTTTCCTATAAATAGGGTGCTTAGGTTAGAATTGAAGATCACACCAGAAATTGAAATCTCCTCTCTCTTTCTCTCTTGATATATTGAGCGTATTCTTGTGAGTATTTTGATACTTTGAGTATTGCTATACGGTGTAAGTTTTTTCAGCACTATATCTAGTATTCCATTCAGAAGTACTTTCCTTTTGAGGTAAGGGATGTTATTTTCTTCGTAAGTGATATCATTTCTTCAATATCATTATGCCGAAATATTGGTCTGAATTTTTATCAAATTTGGAACTTTTTATGTCGGGGTTACTATTCATGAGTTACTATTCACGAGTACTATTTACGAAGCATGATGATTTTTTTTGTGAAATTTCTATCTTTTAGTGTCAGAGTTACTATTCATGTATATGGTACTATTCACGTATACGACACTATTCACGAATACGACACTATTCACAGAAAAATTAAATTTTCATTTTTCGTCCAAAATATCTATTATGGATACTAGCTTTGATTGTATTCATGTTTTGATTATTCTTGAATTTTACTCCACTTTGGTTATTTATGAAGTATTTTTGAACTTGGATTGTTTAAAGTACGAATCCTTAATATTTATTCTTTTGTTTCACTGGATTCGTTTTCTTTAAAATATTTTTCATCATCCTCAGTCCTAAATGATAATATTATTGAATATCTTTGGCATGTAGTGCAAAGATGAATGATTTTCTAATGAATATATTTGGCCCGTAGTGCAAAGATGAACATATGTTTAGATGAACATGACCAACTGATGAATATCTTTGGCCTATAGTGCAAAGATGAATATTTAATTCGTATATATATTGATTGATGTTACGTAGATAAAATATCGACGATGAACTTTTAAATTCATATATAGAAGATAGTAGTTTGCATTCTCTACTTAACTCTTCTAATGAATTATTATTTCACTGCGAAGATTGATTTAAAACCGGTTGTCTATTGTATTCTATTAGATTTTTTCGTTGAAGATTAACGATAATTTGTTCTATGTTATCTTAGTCATAATATTCTTTATCGGGCTAGTTGAGCTCACCCTTTCCTTTTGTTCCATTTTTCTTCTCGGGAGGCGAGAATGTAGCGAGTACTAGTCATGTATGGAATGAAGGTTCTAGAAAGTCGTTTTTAGTAGTCCTCACCATTTTGTAAAATAATGTATCAATAATTATAATGAGGACTTATTTGAGTGTGGATATTGTCTAGATGACAATATTTGTATTTAAACTCACAGCTTTTTATGTTGTATTAATAAAGTCGTAGTTGCTTTACGTACCATGTATTTTGACGACTCAAAATGGGTGTTGTATACCTATTTTTGGGGCGCCACAACTGCATTTTACTAAGGGTAGTTCAAGAGTTTTAACTGTAATACCTCGTAGATTATTTTTATAGAAAGATAATTTTGTCGTTTTCTAACTATGACAATACTTCCTTTGTGGGGTCCACGATTGATTTTTCCGTCGTACGAATATTCCCCCACAAAAAGAATATTCCCCGACCAATCGAATATTATACAACAACTTGCATACTTTGCAAAATTTATAAATATTACCCACAACTATAACACTATCTCAAATCCACACCATAATATTCAAAAATATATTTTGAGAAAATTAAATCTTTATTCATAAAATCTGGGGTCTCACACATAGTATCAGAACCACAATATCTATTAAATATACAAACATTCCTTTTTCAACATAACACACATTTCTAGTTAAACTTGTTACTTCAGTACAAGTCTTACATTACCATTTACATTTCAGAAATTCCAAGTGTTGACTTCACAACACTTGTCTAACATTCATTATGTATACTAAGTTATCACATAACGCGTTTATAACTTACTAATCATTCTTACAACTTTGAATTTACTAACAACATAACACGACTCTGTTTCAACCTTGTTGTTACATGTTTATTATACTAACACATCATTAGACCAAGGTATGTTGCTATCCTTAATCGCAGCAGAAGCAGTTAGTAAGTCTCTGCTTAGTTCAAGATGTAGGTGCGCATTCGCGCCATACACACGAGCTTGAAACAAGACATGCATAGTTTTTAGCCTTGGCACTCAGTAGTGATTCTTATTTGGTCAAAAGCAGATGAACCGTAAACAACAATGAATAGTAGCCATTTTTAGCCCAACTAACACGAATTTCACCCACAAAACAGTGAAATTAACATATACAATTGGTATAAAACTATTACAAACATGTTTGCTAACATATTCAACCAATTAGAACAATTTAACAACTTAAACTAGTTTAATTCCTCAAATTCCATGTTTTCATATGAAAACTCCATTTTTGAGTTTCTTCACAAAAATCATCACTGTAATCACAAATCTTGTCTAAATTACTTCATTCAAACTACGTTCTCTTCGTTTCTTAATGAACTAACATAAACAAGATTCAATTTACAGATTAATATACAAATTGACCACTAGAATTGGTACTTTTACAAGCCATATGAAAAATATAAACATTGTCATTATTTTTCTACTTTTAACTGTAATTAGCATACAAATTCCTTGTTTAAACACTAGTTCTAACATCACAAACATATATAATCATCATAATTTAATTTTATAGCAACAATTCAAAACATATAAAATTCACATAGTCTAAAAATTGTTGTCGTAAAACATATATATATATATATATATATATATATATAATACTAAGGTTTAGATAAAATACCTTCACTTAGCTTGTAATCCTTGATAATTGCAGCCAAATCTCACAAGTCCTTCTCAAATTCTCTCAGTGTTCTTCTCAGGCTTAGCAACTAGTTTATGACGTAAAACCAAACTAATAAACCACGTCAACTGATATAATAGCACGCACACTTATTGTATCAGTTACAAACCAATAAACGTATAGTTTTAAATATATTATATTTATTATTTATTTTATTTTATTTACTTTATTTAAAATTCAAAAATCAAAAATCCCAAAAGCCATAAGGCTTTGTTTGGCAAACCCTTTAAAATTTAAAGACTTAATATTTTAAGCCTTGTTTGGCAAAACTACATTAAACTTCTTTAATTATTTTAATAAACCCTTTAGTTTATAATTTATAATCACATAGTATTTATTTGGATTTCTATATCCAACATTAACCAAATAAATTAATTACACATACTATATTTTAAATAAATATTCCACTTAAACAATTATCGCAAAATTATAATTTCTTTATAATTTTATTTAATAACTTAACACACCAATTTAAATTATTAAATTCAACAACAATATAACCTCTCATGTAATATTACAACTCTCTAAATTATAAATTAATTTAATTTAGAATATTATCTAATAATAACCACATCAATAAAATATTTATTTCATCAATTTCAACAATAAACACATCAAATAAATATTTATATAATTCAATAAATATTTAATATTATAATTTGAAATTACGGATTGTTACATCTTTCCTCCTTTACAAGGATTCTGGTCCCCGTAATCACAACTCAAACAATCAAATCGTCTACATTCTTCCCCTTCTTACAAAGATTTCGTCCCCCGTAATCGAAGACATGATAAAACAAATAAGTCAGGGTAATTTTTCATCATTTCAGCTTCGAGTTCCCACGTTGCCTCTTCGACATTGTGGTTTCTCCATATCACATTCATAGAAGGTATCACTTTATTTCTGAGCACTTGTTCATTTCTGTCGACTATCTGAATAGGAATCTCTTCATTAGACAAATCTTTACTGAACTGCAACGGTTCATACTCGATCACATGCTTGTAATCGGGTTTATACGGTCGTAACACCGAAATGAGAAAAACATTATGAACGTTTTCCAACTTTGGAGGTAGAGCTACCTTATAAGCCACTTCTCCAACTTTTTGCAGCACTTCAAAGGGTCCAATAAACCTCGGGCTTAGCTTTTTATTTTTACCGAAATGAATTTTCCCCTTCCAAGGAGAAACTTTTAAGAATACGTAATTTCCTACGTCGAATGCACGATCTTGTTTGTGTTGATCAGCATACTTTTTCTGTAAGACCACAACTTATTATAAATAAAATCAAATTTCCTCTAATTATTATTGTGAATAATAAGGTGTTAATTTGATATAATACTTTGGTTATGGGTGAAATGTGAAAATTTTACAAAATAAGCAAGTGGTTGTAAAATATTCATTTTTGTCGGGGAATATTCGTTTGGTCGTGGAATATTCTTTTTGTCAGGAAATATTCGTATGACAGCGCAGCCATTTGTGGGCCCCATAACGGATAACGGTCAGATGAAGAAAACAACAAATTTGAGTTTTTACAAATAATGGGCGTAGTTATTACGAATTAACACTTTGTTGGAATACTAAATTGGTTAAAATACTAATAATACACGTGGTCGCACAAAGAGAGTATTACGATTTTATCTGATATTTTGAATTATTGATTCTTACGTAAGAAGGCACTACTCAATAATTGTTACAGTAATTACTATTCAATATTTTACTTTATTGGTTCAATAATTGTTGTGTTAATATTTTATATTATTGTTGTTTCAATAATTGTCAATGCACAGTATTTCCCATTATCGGATCTATAATTCGTATTATTTGAATAATATTATGAGATAACATTATTGGCAATGTCTAGGAAGTTCTGTCAAGGAGAGGTTTGGTCACCTAATTGAGCGCCAGTAATGAGAAATCCTTATCGGAAAGCCACCTCTTTCCTGGGAACTGCCGGATTTTCATAAATGTGATTCTATAATATTATTTGTGATTAATTAATTATTGATTTATATGATAAGGAAATATTTATTTGATGCGGATTTAAATGATGGATTTATGTATGTGGTTATAAATGAAGTAATTAATGTTGAAGTGTTTTATCAAGTATTTTTCTGAATGGAGGTATTAAAATCAAACCAAAGGTTCTTTAGATATATCATGTGAGTTATAATTTTTAATCCGATAGTTGGATCGTTGTGATTGTTGGATATGTTATACATATATAAGTTGAGTATATGTCCACAAATTTTGAACCGTTAAAAATCAACATATGATTTGTTATGAATTTTAAGAGGTGACTGGTTCAGAAATTGTTGAAATTTCCGAATTTATCATTTTGGTGGAAAATTCTAGAATTGGTGGGCCCCACTTTTGGTTGGTGAGAAATGTGCTCAAATTGAATTTCAAATGTGGTGGGTGGCAATAGTAGCAGGTAAAGCCATCGGTGTAAGAAAAGTCAAGTGCGCTTCTACGTGTTAACATTTTCCTATAAATAGAGAGCTAAGTTAGAATTGAAAATTACACTAGAAACAAGTTTTCTTTCTCTCTATATTATCGAGCGTATTTTGTGAGTATTTAGATACTTTGAGAGTTGCTATTCAGTACAGGTTTAATTCAGCATCATATCCGATATACCATTCTGAAGTACGATTTCTTTGAGGTAAGGGATGTTATTTTCTTCCTAATGATGTTATTCTTTCAATATCATTATACCGAAATATAGGTATGGATTTTATTGTGGAATTTCTACCTTTTTGTGTCGGGGTTACTATTCACGTATACGACACTATTCACGAATACGACACTATTCACCGAAAAATGAAATATTCTTCTTTTTATCCAAGATGTCTATTATGGTTACTATCTTTGATTGTATCCATGTTTTGATCTTTATTTTTGAATTTTGCTTTAAATTTAGTTATTATGGAGTATTATTGAACTTGGATAAACTGTAATATGAATCCCTAATATTTGTCCTTTTGTTTTCTTTGGATTCGTTTTTCTTTAAAATATTTTTCATCATCCTCGGTCCTAAATGATGATATTCTTGAATATCTTTGGCTTTCAGTAGGTAAAAGATGAATGATTACCTAATGAATATCTTTGGCCCGTAGTGCAAAGATGAGCAGTGTTGAGATGAAACATGACTCGGTGATGATACAAATGATTATCTTTGGCACCGTAGTGTAAAGATGAATATTTGATTCAAGATGTATATTGATTGATGTTACAGGATAAAATATTGATGATGGACTTTTAAATCTTAGAAGATAGTGGAATTCTTTTCTACTTGAATTCTTCTAATGGATTGTTGTTTCGCTTTGAAGTTGTTGATCTAAAACTTGTTGTCTATTATATTTTATCATTTTTTTCCGTTGAAGACTAATGATAAATTGTTGCATATTATCTGTGGCGCCCCAAAGCAATGTATACAACACCCATTACGAAGTCGTCAAAATACATGGTATGTAAAACAACTACAACTTTATTAATACAACATAAAAGCTGTGAGTTTAAATACAAATATTGTTATCTAGACAATATCCACACTCAAATAAGTCCTCATTTCAATTATTGATATATTATTTTACAAAATGGTGAGGACTACTAAAATAACTTCTAGAACCATCATTCCATACCCCGACTAGTACTCATTACATTCTCGCCTCCTAAGAAAAAAAAATGAAACAAAAAGGAAAAGGTGAGCTCAACTAGCCCAAGTAAAGAACATTATGACTAAGATAATCTGAGGAACAAATTATCGTTAGTCTTCAACAGGAAAAATCTAATAGAATACAATAGACAATAAGTTTTAAATCAATATTCGCAGAGGAAATAATAATTCATTAGAAGAGTTAAGTAAAGAATGAAATCTACTATCTTCTATATATGAATATAAAAGTTCATCGTCTATCTTTTATCCCTGTAACATCAATCAATATATATCTGGAATCAAATATTCATCTTTGCACTACAGGCCAAAGATATTTATCAGTTGGTCATGTTCATCTAAACACCTGTTCATCTTTGCACTACAGGCCAAAGATATTCATCAAAAATCATTCATCTTTGCACTACAGGCCAAAGATATTTAGTTATATCATCATTTAGGACTAAGGTGTTAGAGTTTATGCCCTAGAGGCCAATTATTTGATATAATTGCTTAACGTTTTGATATTATATTTGATTGAATAAATATATGATTTTATTATGGTTTTATTTACTGCGTAATATAATTGTTAACATAATAAAATTCCTTAGAATAATGATACAAATTATATAGTTTCAAGTATGTGACTTGAACATGAGATTATATATTACCATTAGTATCGGTGTTTTTAAATGTCCCTAATGAAAGTATCATTGTTGATGGGACAACAATGATGCATTGAGACTAGTATGTGGATTTGATGACCAAATCTCATTGGTCATAAATATATGAGATATTAAGTCAATGCATAGGTACATGTTAGAGAACGATGTCTTTGGATGGACCCACCATGAGAATTCTATATGGAGCATTATGCGAAGTGTCATTAGCATTCTCATAGTGACAATGATGTAATGGTCATCCGCACTGAAATCGCTATATTATTACACGAGAATTTATGTACTTTGATATCATCAAATGTCACCTTTAATAAGGTGGACTATAAAGGTGATTATTGGGTTCATCATTAATCGTGTGAGAAATATGAGTGATCTAGATGGAATTTAACCATCCTATATATTATGGGTGATATCCATAGGCCTCTTGATTGAGTAGGACTATGAAATGCATGGCCATGCTCAAATAGTGATTTGTTTCATATAGTCTACTCATTGATCAAGAAAACTCGATTAAATTATGAAGAGTATGACACATTCCATGACTCGAGTTTAATCTAGGATATTAAGGTTAAAAGGATTAAATTGCATTGAAACATTGGTCACAAAAGGTTGCATCGAATCATCGATCTTATAATTACTTGGGTAGCGAGTGATGCATTACTAGATGCCGCATTCACTTTGTTTATAATTTTATAATATGATTTTAAAATTATTGCCAACGTAATAATAACCTATAGGGTCACACACATGTAAGCGTTATTTAAAGGGAATTAATTTAAATTTTAAGGATTTAAATATATTAATATGATTAATAGTATTTAAATTTAATTTAAATTAAAAGGATAATTGTATATATGTATATTAATTAAGTAAGACTTAATTAAGATATATATATATATATATATATATATATATAAATTGGATTTAATAAAATTAGGTTTTGATTTTGATTAATTCCTTTTAACTACTATATATATGATATATAGTATTACTTGGGTAAGATATCATAATTGAAAACCCTAGCCGCTCTTAGAGAGAGACTAGAGAGAAAGCAGTTTGTAAAATCCATTCCTTTTGGTGGCTAGTACATGAAGTCCTTCTTATTGCGAGAATCGCTCGACTGGTTAGATGCGGCGTTCGATGTGGAATGTAGAGGCGTTAATCGGTTTGTATTGGCGTTGGAGATTCGAGGCATAATCGGTTTGATTCTCGTTTTTTGTTTATATCTAGTATAATCTCTAAACCTCTGAATTAATTGATTTTCGCATGGATCCTGTTTTTAGGTTTTGGAAATTGCTTTAAAATTTTAATTTTCACATTTTCGCGTCAAGCCCAAGCCAACGGTGGTATCGAGCTACTTGCGAAAAGATTAATTCAGACACGTGTTTTAATTGTATTGATATATATGATATATGATGATGCATGTTTACCGATATAAAATTGAATATATGATATTCCGTTGTATGTGTATTACGGTAATATATATGATGATCTTTGTTAATCGTATCTTTAATCGGTGGAATAATAATATAACTATTCTAATTGGATTAGAAGCATGAAGAATCGTTTTAATATGATTAATCGAAACTGGAAATATATGATAAATTCTGGGTGTACTGTTATTCGTTTTAATATGATTAAATCGAAACTGGACATATATGATTTGTTATTATGGGTGTTTTGGTGGATTAAAATGTATGATTAAAGCTATTTGAGAGATTCAGTATGGAAAAATTTCGCAATACGAATGTAGTTCAAAATTTTTTCGAGTAGTATTCGACTCAAGCCACTTCATTGGCCGGTCGGCCAACAGACCACCCACGATTGATCGATCGGTCGGACCACCGTCGAGCGGAGACCCCCTTGGACTCGTCAGTGGCCTTACGATGGTCGTGTCCCTATATTTTATATATAGTTTTCTTTAATTATATATAAATTGTTATGTGCTTATTGTGTGATATGCATGGTGCATGATTATGGCCTTTTGATCCATAGGTTAGTGGTTTTTGGTTTTGAAATACGGCTTGCATATCGTGCCTTTCTATAAATTCTAATGTAATATTCTCTTCTCATCTAAATCCCCTCGAATGTAACTCGAGGTTTCTTTATGTCATGTAATAATCAGAATTGATGAAGATGTCAAAATGGAGAACACAATGGAAAGATGATGATGGAGAGGAGGCATGCTAGAGGAAGATCCAAGGAAGTTATTTATTTTAAGATCTTTTACCACCTTAGATTGACCTTCAATCTTTCATTAGCTTGAAAAGATTGACAGTGGATTGGGCCATAACTGTGACACATTTAATTTTGGACTTTATTTATGCTTGTAATTGATATGATATGATTAATAATGTGCATGCTTAACAAGATTAAAATTGGTGAGATCTAAATTAATAAAATCCCTCATTAAATTATTAAGTCTAAATCAGATGCCTTCCAATGAATAACACTCATCAAGACCTTGATCAATAGATGTAGGTTTGCCAAAGTAAAGTACCCTATTTATCTAGGTAAGATCACGATAGGATAATTGTGATATCCAAACTATTAAAATCATTGGGGCCCGACTTAACTAAGTTATCTCAATAGGATTGTGGACTTAGAGGCATAGAGTTTGGTTGGTACCATTAGATGGACTAGAAACAAATGTTATTTACCAAACTATCCGGTGAGTTATATATGATATAATTGACAAAGGGTTGTCTACCTAAATAATTATGTTTTGAGAGAATAGCCAAAGCTAACTTAAGGCATAATGAAATATGGATCTTGGCTCACTAGAAAGATTTAATAGAAAATGCTTTACGAATTAATGGTGAGGGCTATTAATTTGGATAAAATAGTGGGAGGTATATTTTGAATGTACTATTATCAATTATATAATATCAACTACGTAATTTGACTTATTATTGTTGCACTTATAAATTGTAGATATCAAATGGCAAACAACAACAACACAAATAGTCTTTCATTACGATCGGTCCTTGAAAAGGACAAACTAAGTGGAATTAATTTCCTTGGTGGCATAGGAACTTGAGGATTGTCCTCAAACAAGAGCGTAAGCTATATGTCCTTGATGGGCCCATTCCTGCAGCACTAGCTGTCACTGCACCACGTGCGGAGCATAATGCTTACAAGAAGCATTAAGATGATGCTCTGGATGTGAGTTGTGTCATGCTAGCAACCATGAACACTGAGCTTCAGAAGCAACATGAGTTGATGGATGCTTATGAGATGATCGAGCATCTCAAGAAATTGTTCAAGGGCATGCTCGACATGAGAGGTATGATACAAGCAAGGCGTTGTATCAACGCAAAATGGGTGAACGTGATCCGGTTGGTCCACATGTCTTTGAAAATGATTGGGTATATTGAGTACCTTGATAGGTTGGGTTTTCCAATCACTCCAGGAAGCCCAAATGACCTTTGTTTTGCAATCTTTGAACAACGGCTACTCTCAATTTGTTATAAACTATCTTATGAATGAAATTGAGAAACCCTCTTCTTTGAGTTGTTGAGCATGTTAAGAACTCGCCGAGAACAACATGAAAAAGGCAGGACCCGCTTTCATAATGATGGTGCAAAAGGGAATGCCAGGGAAATTGGAAAGGCAAGAAGAAGATAGGATCTAAATCTTTTGCCAAACCCAATTCCAAAACCAAGCAGTGCTTTAAAACCTAAAGGTGGGGTGGCTAAAGAAGGTGAATGTCACTTACATGGAAAACACAGACTTTGGAAAAGGAACTGTCATGCTTATCCGGAAGAAGTGAAGAAAAGAAAAGGAAGTCGACTTACGATTCGTGTATATATGTTATAGAAGTCAACTTATCTACTTCTACATCATGGGTATTGGATCTTTGGATGTGGTTCTCACATTTGTGTTAATGTGCAAAGGGACTCGAAGGAGTAGAAATTTTAAGCGAAAGGAGAGGTTGACCTACGAGTTGGAAATAGAGCAAAAGTTCTTTGCCTTTGGCCGTAGGAACTTATCATTAATCTTTGCCCATTGGGCTAGTTTTAGAATTAGAAGATTGTTATTTTGTGCCTGCTTATAAGCAAAAACATTATTTCATTTCTTGTTTGACAAGAAAGGTTTTCATTTATAATAAAGAACAATCGTTGTTTGTTTTACTTAAATGATATTTGTTATGATGTTGCACAATTGTTTAACGGTCTCTATATTCTTGATTTAGAAATGCCTATCTATAACATAAATACAAAACGATTTAAATCAAATGATTCAAATCCGACATATATCGGCAATCTTTATCGTTTAGGCCATATAAATGAGAAACGCATATCCAAACTCCATAAAGATGGGTTCTTGGATTCATTTGATTTTGAATCATATGAGAAATGCGAGTCTTGTTTATTAGGCAAGATGACTAAAGCCCCTTTCCTTTGGACATGGTGAGCGGGCTAGCGATGTATCGGGACTTATACATAGTGATGTATGTGGACCCATGAGTTTAGATTAGCAAGAGGTAGGTTTTATTACTTCATTACATTTCTTGATGACTTTAGTAGATATGGATATGTGTATCTTATGAGACACAAATCAATCCTTTGAAAAGTTCAAGGAATTCAAGAATGAAGTTCAAAACCAATTTTGCAAAAGCATAAAAGCCCTTCGATCCGATCGAGGAGGTGAATACTTAAGCCAAGACTTTGATGACCTTCTAAAGGAGTGTGGTATTATATCACGACTCACTCCCACGGAACACCATAATGGATTGGTGTATCTCGGAGGAGGAATCGAACCTTGTTGGACATGGCATGCGATCAATGATGAGTCATGCAGATCTTCCAATAAGCAACGGGGTCATGCCCTAGAGACAATTGCATTCACACTTAACCGTGTTCCTACAAAGACGGTTCAGAAGACACCATGTGAAATGTGGACTGGGAAACGTCATAATATGTCGTTCATGAAGATTTGGGGTTGCGAGGCGTTCGTAAAACGTATGAATTCTGACAAGCTCGGACCCAAATCTGACAAATGTAATTTTGTGGGATACCCAAAGGAAACAAAAGGGTATTATTTCTACAAACCTTCCGAGAACAAAGTGGTTGTTGCTCAATCGGTATTTTCTAGAAAGAGAATTTGTCTCTAAAGGAAGCAGTGGGAGGAAAGTAGAACTCGAAGAAATTCGAGAACCACAAAATATCATTGAACTGAGTTGGAACATGAGCGAGGAACCACAAGAAATTGTGGAAAGTGAACTGCTCAAATTACAAGTCATTCATAGATCTGGTAGGACACGCCAAGAGCACGAGAGATATTATGGATATCTTGTGACTCAAAAGCAGCGATGTGATGCTCATAGATCAAGATGAGCCTGCTTCCTACCAAGAAGCTATGAATGGACCAGATTTCGAGAAATGGCTTGAAGCCATGAAATCACGAGATGGACTCCATGTATACTAACCAAGTATGGATCATGGTGGTTGATCCACCCGAAAGGTAAAACCAATCGGGTGCAAGTGGGTTTTCAAGAAGAAAACCGACATGGATGGTAATGTACAAACCTATAAAGGCCGATTTGGTAGCAAAAGGTTTCAAACAAATTCAAGGTGTTCGACTATGATGAAACCTTCTCTCCGGTGGCAATGGTTAAATCCATCGAGGATCTTACTTGCTATTGCGACTTTTTATGATTCTGAAATCTGGCGGATGGATGTCAAACCGCTTTCCTTAATGTAAATCTCCTTGAGGATGTGTATATGACACAACTTTGAGGTTTTGTCACCCAAAGGATCTTTGGAAAGGTATGTAAGTCGCAATGATCCATTTATCGATTGAAGCAAGCCTCTCTGAGTTGGAATCTTCGATTTGATGAAGTAGTCAAAGAATTTGGCTTTATTAAAAATGAAGATGAACCTTGTGTATATAAGAAGGTTAGTGGGAGTCACATTGTATTCCTAGTATTATATGTTGATGACATATTAATTATTGGGAATGACATTCCTTCCTTACAGGCTATAAAAACATGGTTAGGAAAATGTTTCTCCATGAAAGATTTGGGCGATGCTGCCTACATTTTAGGTATCAAGATCTATAGAGATAGATCAAGAAAAATGCTCGGCCTAAGTCAAAGTACATATATTGATAAAGTGTTGAAGCAGTTGACAGATACAAGAGGCGAAAAGAGGAAACTTACCGTGACTCATGGTGTAAAGATCTCTAAGGCCCAATGTCCTAAATCACAAGATGATGAGGGCGCGATGAGAAAGATCCCTTATGCTTTGGCAATTAGATCTATCATGTATGCAATGATATGTACTGTTCGGATGTCTCGTATGCTTTGAGCATAACGAAAGCAGATACTGATCGAATCCGGTGAAGGTCATCGACGATGATCGAGAATATCCTCAAGTACCTGAAAAGGACTAAGGATTCATTCTTGGTATATGGAGGTGAAGACGAACTAGCAATAAAGGGTTACACAGATGCTAGTTTCCAGACTGACAATGATGACTATAAGTCTCAGTCAGGTTTTGTGTTTTGCCTTAATGGTGGTCTTTGTTAATTTGGAAAGTTCAAGCAAGAGATGAGGCGATTCTACAATGAGGTGAGTATATTGTTGCTTCTAGTGAAACCCAAGGAGGTCAGTATGGATTAAAAAGTTCATCACTGAACTTGGTGTTGTTCCAACCATTGTTGATCCGATTGCTCTATACTGTGATAATAATGGAGCCATTGCATAGGCTAAGGAACCCAGATCTCACCAACGATCCAAGCATATACTTAGGCGGTACCATCTCATCCATGAAATCATTGATAGAGGAGATGTACATATAGGAAGAGTGCCAGCAGATGATAATGTTTAGATCCACTAACCAAGGCTTTGTCATGGCGAAGCCACGGCACGGTCACAATAGTTCCATGGGTATTAGATACATGAGTGATTAGCTCTAGTGCAAGTGGGAGGCTGTTAGAGTTTATGCCCCTAGAGGCCAATTATTTGATATAATTGCTTAACGTTTTGATATTATATTTGATTGAATAAATATATGATTTTCTTATGGTTTTATTCTTTGCGTAATATAATTGTTAACATAATAAAATTCCTTAGAATAATGATACAAATTATATAGTTTCAAGTATGTGACTTGAACATGAGATTATATATTACCATTAGTATCGGTGTTCTTAAATGTCCTAAGTCGAGTATCATTGTTGATGGGACAACAATGATGAATTGAGACTAGTATGTGGATCGATTGATGACCAAATCTCATTGGTCATAAATATATGAGATATTAAGTCAATGCATAGGTACATGTTGAGAACGATGTAATTGGACATACCCACCATGAGAATTCTATATGGAGCATTATGCGAAGTGTCATTAGCAATTCTCATAGTGACAATGATGCAAATGGTCCTCCGACACAGAAATCGCTATATTACTACGAGAATTTATGTACTTTGATATCATCAAATGTCACCTTTAATAGGGTGGACTATAAAGGTGATTATTGGGTTCATCATTAATCGTGTGAGAAATATGAGTGATCTAGATGGAATTTAACCATCCTATATATTATGGGTGATATCCAAAGGCCTCTTGATTGAGTAAGACTATGAAATGCATGGCCATGCTCAAATAGTGATTTGTTTCATATAGTCTACTCATTGATCAAGAAAACTTGATTAAATTATGAAGAGTATGACACATTCCATGACTCGAGTTTAATCTAGGATATTAAGGTTAAAAGGATTAAATTGCATTGAAACATTGGTCACAAAAGGTTGCATCGAATCATCGATCTTATTATTACTTGGGTAGCGGTGATGCATTACTAGATGCAGCTTCACATTTATAATTTTATAATATGATTTTAAAATTATTGCCAACGTAATAATAACCTATAGGTCACACATATGAACGTTATTTAAAAGGAATTAATTTAAATTTTAAGGATTTAAATATATTAATATGATTAATAGTATTTAAATCACAATTTAAATTAAAAGGATAATTTGTATATATGTATATTAATTAAGTAAGACTTAATTAAGAGATATATATATATATAAATTCGGATTTAATAAAATTAGGTTTTGATTTTGATTAATTCCTTTTAACTACTATATATATGATATATATAGCGCTACTTAGGGTAAGATATCATAATTGAAAAACCCTAAGCCGCTCTTAGAGAGAGACAGAGAGAAAGCAGATTTCAAAAAATCCATTCTTTTGGTGGCTAATCTGCTTGAAGTCCTTCTTATTGCGAGAATCGTTCGACCCGGTTAAATGCGCTGCGTTCGATGTGGATACATAGTGAGAGGCTTAATCGGTTTGTATTGCGTTGGAGATTCGAGGCGTGATCGGTTTGATTCTCGTTTTTTGTTTATATCTGGTATAATTTCTAAACCTCTGAATTAATTGATTTTCGCATGGATCCTGTTTTAGGGTTTCGGAAATTTCTTTAAAATTTTAATTTCCGCTATGCGTTTCTGTGCCGAAGCCCAACAGTGGTATCAGAGCTACTTGCGAAAAGATTAATTCAGATTACGTGTTTTAATTGTATTCGATATATATGATATATGATGATGCATGTTTACCGATATAAAATTGAATATATGATATTAGTTGTATGTATGTATTCGGTAATATATATGATAATCACGTTAATCGTATCTTTAATCGGTGGAATAACAATATAACTATTCTAATCGGATTAGAAGCATGAAGAATCGTTTTAATATGATTAATAAAGCTGAAATATATGATAAATTTGCAGGTGTCTTGTTATTCGTTTTAATATGATTAAATCTAAACCGGACATATATGATTTGTTATTATGGGTGTTTTGGTGGATTAAAATGTATGATTCTGGCTATTTGAGAGATTCAGTATGGAAAATTTCCTGCAATACGAATGTAGTTCGAAATTTTTTTTCCTTTGCCTCGACCACTTCATTGCCGGTCAATGAGACCACCGCCGGTACCGATCGATCGGGTTGGACCTACCGCCACGGGGAGACCCCCTTGGACCCCCGGTAAAAAGCACACGCGATGGTCGTGTCCCCTATATTTTATATATAGTTTTCTTTAATTATATATAAATTGTTATGTGTTTATTGTGATATGCATGGTGCTTGATTATGGCCTTTTGACCCATAGGTTAGTGGTTTTTGGTTTTGAAATACGGCTTGCATATCGTGCCTTTCTATAAATTCTAATGTAATATTCTCTTCTCATCTAAATCCCCTCGAATGTAACTCGAGGTTTCTTTATGTCATGTAATAATCTGTAATTGATGAAGATGTCAAAATGGAGAACACAATGGAAAGATGATGATGGAGAGGAGGCGCATGCTAGAGGAAGATCCAAGGAAGTTATTTATTTTAAGATCTTTTACCACCTTAGATTGACCTTCAATCTTTCATTAGCTTGAAAAGATTGACAGTGGATTGGGCCATAACTTTTATGAAATAAAAGTATTCAATTTTTTCTTATAATTACTATTTAGTAAATGGTTAAATTGATAAAAGTTTATAGTTAAGGGTGATATATGAAATTTTTTTCAAAATACACAAGTGGTTATAAAATATTCATTGTTGTCGGGGAATATTCGTTTGGTCGTGGAATATTCTTTACGCTTGGGAATATTAAATTTACTGGTATGACCATTTATGGGCCCCATAATGAGAATAAGCTTGTTGGAATAAAGAAAATGACAAATTTGAGTTTTTATAAATAACGGCGTAATTATTCACTGAATTAACCTTTGTTGGAATACCCGGTGTGTAAAGTAAAGTAATATGCGTTGTTGCACAAGTAGCATTTGCAGTATTACGCAGTATTTTGAATTATTGATTCTTACGTAAGAAGGCACTACTCAATAATTGTTATAGTAATTCTTTATTCAATATTTTATTTTATTGATTCAATAATTCTTTGCGTTGATATTTTATATTATTGTTACTCAATAATTGTCACTGCACAATATTTCCCATTATCAGATCAATAATTCATATTATTTGAATAATATTATTATATAGTATTATTGGCAATGTCTAGAAAGTTCTCATCGAGGAGAGGTTTGGTCACCTAATTCTTGCTTTTAGTAAGGGAAATTCTTATTGAAAGCCCTCTTTCTTGGGAACTGCCTGGTTGTCATTATTGTGATTCTGTAATATTATTTGTGAATAATTAATAATTGATTTATATGGTAAGGAAAATATTCATTTTATGTGGATATAGATGGAGAATTTTTTTTTAAAGTGACAATTGTTGAAAATCGATATTTTATCTTTTCTGATAAAATACTATTTTATTATATTATTATAATATTATAATGATATTTTTATAATGAATGTGGGATATATGAGTATATGAGGAGGAGGAGTATTTTTGTTGCAAAAGTTGTTTAAAACAGGTTAAACATGTCTGTGGGCCTATTTCTTGACTGTTTTAAAACAGGTTAAACAGGTTTATGGATTTCGCTCAATTTCTGTATAGAATTTGTGAAAACTTTCTTCTGTAAAGTTGTAGAGAATTAAATTTCCTATACAAAGTCACAAGAATCAAATTTTCTGATAAAAGGGCTATTTATTATGAATTATTGAAGTTCCGAAGTTCTGAAATAATTGATTTTTGAAAGTTTTAATTATTTTTAATAACAAAAACATTTTTTTTGATTTAGTTGACTATTGGTGGCTGATGTTGGATCTGATTTAGTGTGTGTAGGAATTTAATATATATATTAATATTTTATTAAATTTTCTGCTTTGGTTTTCTAAGCATTTTCCTATAAATATGGTGCTTAGGTTAGAATTGAAAATCACACCAAAAACTGAAGTTTTCTTTCTATTTCTCTCTCTATATTATCGAGTGTATTCTTGTGAGTATTTTGATATCTTGAGTGTTGCTATATGGTGCAAGTTCGTTCAGTGTTATTCCAGTCAGAGGTACTGCTCTTTTGAGGTAAGGGATAGTAAGGGATTTTAAGGGATTGAAAGGGATGTTATTTTCTTCGTAAGTGATATTATTTCTTCAATATCATTATGTTGAAATATTGGTTTGAACTTTTTGTCAAATTTGGAACTTTTTTATGTCGGGGTTACTATTCATGAATTACTATTCATGAGTTACTATTCACGAGTTACTATTCACGATTTACTATTCACGAGTTACTATTCACGACGAGTTACTATTCATGAGTTACTATTCATGAGTACTATTCACTACAAAATTGGTTTCTTTTTCTAACCAAATTATAGTTGATTTATGAATACTACTCTGGAGATTAAAACTATGTATTGATTATATTGATTTTATTATCATATATAACATTTTTATAACCCTGATGTTGAAATTCTCTTTCACTGGAGTATAAAGATGAATTATTGATGACTTATTGATGAATATCTTTGGCCCGTAGTGCAAAGATGAATTATTGATGAATATCTTTGGCATGTAGTGCAAAGATGGTCTGTTAATGAATATCTTTGGCCCGTAGTGCAAAGATGAATTTATTAGTATGATTATGAACATGAACTGTGATTTGGTATAACCATGATCTTTGATGTTTCAGGTAAAGACAGGTGATGAAAATAATCTTCGTCCTAAATGCGAAAAGAAATTTAGAACTACATTTATGATTATGAGTTATTCACATGATTGTGGACATGAACCGTTGATTGGTGTTACAGGGTTAAAACATTGTTGGTGGAATTTTAACATGGAGAAGATAATAGACTTTATGGTCTATTTGACTCTTCTAATGGATTGCTCGTTCCGCTGCAACTATGGTTGAAAAGTTTTATCATCTACCATATGTTCTAAATCTCTGATTTATTACTGATGAAGACTATTGATAATTTATTTATCTTTAGTCATAATATTCTTCTTCTTGAGCTTGTTGTGCTCACCCTTTTGCTTCACAATTCCTTTCGTAATACTGAGTGTAAATGGGTCGAAATGGGGTATGTGAGGAGAATAGAATGGTGGTCATCATTTAGTAGTTATATTTCTTGAATCAAATAGGGTCAAGCGAACCCAACGTTGGAAGGGTGTTTTTCCACAATCATACAAAGATGTCTAATGACATACAACCTCGTATCATCATAAGACAGGGATGTGCTCATCCACTTGCTGAGTATATATACGAGCACTACCTATATAATCTTGGAGTTTGGTTGAAGTATAATTCTCAATTAGAGACGGTGGAGATAATGATATGTCAAGAGAAGACACACCATTGTAAAGGATATGATAGTAATCTTCTCATTTTTCTTTGGGGTCTATTGGGTCAACCAAGGATAATTTTGTGGGAATAAGATATCTATAATAACCTAGACGCATGGCCTCCCATGTACGAAGGTTTCCTTGAGCACTTCCCAAAGGTTTTAATTTCTAAAAGCAGGTTTTTGGTTGTACCTTTATGTAAGGTGTCATGGTGACGTGCTTTATCCAAGTTGGTGTCCAGAGTCACAGTTGGTATATTTTAGTATCAAAACTCACAACATACGTGTTGTTGTATTTTTCACGATAATTGTTGTAATAAAGTCGTAGTTGTTTTCTGTACCATGTATTTGGCAATTCAGAATGGGTTGGATGGAATGGACCTATTTTGGGGTTGTCACATTCGTACTTTACACAATCCAAGTTCAAAAATATTTCATAAATAATCAGAGTGGAGTAAAATTCAAGAATGATCAAAACATAGATCCAATCAAAGATAGGAACTATAACAGACAATCTTGGACATAGAATTTTTTTTTTAATTTTTATGTGAATAATGTCGTATTCGTGAATAGTGCCGTATACGTGAATAGTAACTCCGACACCAAAAGATAGAAATTTCACACAAAAAACATCATCATGCTTCGTGAATAGTACTCATGAGTAGTAACTCATAAATAGTAACTCATGAATAGTAACTCGTGAATAGTAACTCATGAATAGTAACCCCGACATGAAAAGTTCCAAATTTGATAAAAATTTCCAACCAATATTTCCGCATAATGATATTGAAGAAATAATATCATTTTTAAAAAAAATAATATTCCTTACCTCAGAAAGAATAGTACTTCTGACTGGAATACTGGATATAGTGTTGAAAGAACTTGCACCGTATAGCAATACTCAAAGTACTAAAATACTCACAAAATACGCTAGATATTATAGAGAGAGAAGAGAGAGAAATCTGTAGTTTCTGGTGTGATTTTCAATTCTAACCTAAGCATCCTATTTATAGGAAAATGCTTAGAACACCAAAGCAGAAAATTTAATATAATAATAATATATATATATATAAATTTTCTACGACCAATATTTCAGTCAAAGATCAGCCACTCAAGTACCCTACATCACAAAAAAAACATTTTTGTAAATTAAAAATATTTAAAACTTTCAAAAATCAATTATTTCGGAACTTCGGAACTTCAATAATTCATAATAAATATCCCTTTATCAGAAAATTCGAATCTCGCGAGTTTTTATAGGAAATTCAATTCTCTACAACTTTGTAGAAGGAAGTTTTTCCAAATTCCAAACAGAAATTGACTGAAATCCATAAACGGGCAATTTTACAAGCTATAATCAAATTTCAGTCAAGAAATGAACCCACAGACATGTTTAACATGTTTTAAACAACTTTTGCAACAAAAATACTCTTCCTCCTCATATACTCATATATCCCACATTCATTGTAAAAAATATCATCATTATTATATAATATAATAAAATATTATTTTATCGAAAAGATAAAATATCAATTTTAACAATTGTCACTTTAAAAATTTTCTCCATCTATAACCACATAAAATCAATATTTTCCTCATCATATAAATCAATAATTAATTATTCACAAATAATATTACAGAATCATAAGATTGGCAACCGGTAGTTTCGAGGAGAGAGGGCTTTCAATAAGGATTTCTCTTCTTGGCTGCGTAATTAGGTGACCAAACCTCTCCTTAGATGCAAGAACTTTCTAGACATTGCCAATAATGTTTTCTAATAATATTATTCGAGATAATATGAATTATTGCTTCGATAATGGAAAATATCAGAGTGACAATTATTGAAACAACGGTAATATAAAATATTAATGCAAAGCAATTATTGAATCAATAAAATCAAATCTTTGAGCAAGTAACTCATCGTAACAATTATTGAGTAGTGCCTTCACGTAAGAATCAATAATTGGTGCAATCACGTGCTCTTGTGCAACAATGTGTATTCTTTGTGTTTTAACCACGGGTATTCCAACAAGTGTTAATTGAAACCACTACTGTAGTTATTTATAAACAACTTATACTTATGCGTTTTCTTCATCCAATCGCTTTCGGTTATGGGGCCCACAAAAGACTGTGTCGTCGTACGAATATGCGGAGGGAAGGTGTTAGGCACCCCCCGACATCCGTGTTACCACGGTGACCGCCTCTTTTCAAGAAACTATTATCTGAATATGTGTGTGTGGGTCAATGTGCTGTTATTTGGAAGTAGTGCGAGGCCTCGTTCGCACCTATATACACAGGGTTTGAATTTATGTAAAAATTCAGTTTTTAGCAAGATATAGCAATGAGGTTTTATGAAAAAGGTTTTTCAAACCCTGATGCTCAATAGTAATTGAGACCTTTTACACTCCCATTTTATTAAGTGTTCGGCTTGATTGCATTTATTTTACAGATGTGAAACACCCATACGAAAATAATATACAAAATAATGCCGACTTCCTCATGGGTATGGAAACCATCTGAGGAAATTAAGACACCGCAAAATAATTTAAAGTCGCATATATTTGAAAATGTCCATCACGGAACCGAATCTAGATCAATAAATTTGAATCGTGATCACATGATTCTAGTATACATGATCACTATAATTTGTATGAAAGTAGTAAGCATGTATATATAAAAAGCTGTAAATATATATATACAGACATGATCACCAACCACGAAGCACATCCATGGGGGATCAGAAAATGTAAATAAAGCTGTAAAAGTTATCAACCGCCACAGAGGAAACTCCAGGCGGGATGAAATGTAAATAAAGTTGTAAAGCTATCAACCACCACGGAGGAAACTATAGGCGGGACAAAATGTAGTAAAGCTGTACAAAGAAATCAACTACCACGAAGTGAACTCGAGGCAGGACGAAATGTAAAGAAAGCTGTAAAAACGATCAACCACCATGAAGTAAACTCCAGGTGGGACGAAATATATAGATAGATATATATAAAAGCGGTAAACGCACCGGATGTAAAATCAAGGCTCATCGAACAGAGTTCGACAACAATTCATATATATATATATATATATATATATATATATATATATATATATATAAGCTAGTAAGCGTCACAGGATGTAAAATCCGGGCTCATGAGCAGAGTTCGACAACAGTTCATATATATAGTATATATATATATATATATATATATATATATATATATATATATATATATATATATATATATATATATATATATAATAGTAAACGCATAGGATGTAAAATCCGGGCTCATTGAATGCAGTCAGAACACACGTTAATATATATAATTGTATATATATATATATATATATATTAAAGTGTTTCTTTGCTTTAATATATATATATATATATATATATATATATATATATATATATATATATATATATATATATATATATATATAAAAAGTAAATATACGCTCAGGCATAAAGTCAGCTCAATCAAGGCATAACTCGATAATGTTAGTCCATGAATATATATATATATATATATATATATATATATATATATATATATATATATATATAAATGAAATAAAACCACGGAATGAGAAATGCAGGCAAAGGCACTTGACCACGACTCTCAACGTGAAGAAGGGTGTATGCAAAGGTGAAGAGAAGGGCTTTAAAGTGTGTGAGAAGGCTTACAGTTAACTACCAAAGAAGACTTCTATATCTTTAAAGTGGGTAAACACTGGCTTTTGTAGGTACAAAAGAAGCTATATATGAGCTCACAGGTGTTTAAAATGAGAAAGTACACTGTATGGGGTGAGCGCAGAATAAATTGGGCAGGGCTTCCTCGCCGTTTTCTTTTGCAAGCCCTCTATTTATAGAGGATGGAGCCGCAGGTACCTGCGGCTGGCCCATAGGTGTACCAGAGGCAACCTGAGTGGGCTTGAGTTTTTCGGGTCAGGTCATCTCGTAGTACGTGCACTCGGGCACCGTAATATCCGTTTGAGCTTTCAAAAGTGCAATCTGGGCATCCAATTGAGGTATACAGGACATATTTTAGACCGCCGTTGTCGAGAGTTGTACAATGGCATATGATTAGAGTTTGTACAAAGTCATTGAAGATGGGACGATGCCCTCTGGTCTTCAAGCTTCAAATTCCATCCGTTACCCCGCACAATAGTCACTCGGGATTGGTTATCCTTAATTCTTGTGGGATATCATTGTGTAGAGATGTGTATGAAATATTGAGATGACGTGGCGTGGCATCGCATTGGCGAGATGATGATGTTTCCCCTCACCGGTGTTATCTCCGATTTGGACTGATAAAGCAGACGTTGCTCAAGGCTTCGCTGAGATTGGACTGCTGCAATTTGTTGAAGGTCCTCAGTGTCATCTTTGAGGTGTGCATGTCCTCCTGGTTTTATCTTAGGGTTGGTACTGAATATCTCATTATGAGCGCCGAGATTGAAGCTGGTTTCATTTGAAACAAGCATTTCCGGGGTTATCACCGAAACTATATTCCTTGGGGTAATCACCAAGGTTGGTGGCTATTCCCATGATTGGGACTGAGACTGGATACCTCTGGGTTATCTCTGAGATTAATCGGTCTTCTTCAGTGTGTATTCTGGTATGGGATCTGCATGCCTCGGGGTTATATCTGAGGTTGGAATTGTTATTCCCAGTGTGTGTTCTGGGGTTGATGCTGAACTTTCGGTAGTATCCGGAATGGATATAGATTGTCTTCCAGGGTTCTCTCTTGAAAGACGAATCTATCCTCCTGCAATATCAGTGACAGCAGTACAGAAAATTTTGAGTGTCTACAAGTATTTAGATACTTTGAGAGTTGTTATTCAGTATAAGTTTCATTCAGCATCATATCCGATATTCCATTCCGAAGTACGGTTTCTTTGAGGTAAGGGATGTTATTTTCTTCCTAATGATGTTATTCTTTCAATATCATTATACCAAAATATTGGTATGGATTTTATTGTAGAATTTCTATCTTTTTGTGTCAGGGTTGCTATTCACGTATACGACACTATTCACGAATACGACATTATTCACCGAAAATTAAAATTTTCTTCTTTTGTCCAAGATGTCTATTATGGTTACTATCTTTGATTGTATCCATGTTTTGATCTTTATTTTTGAATTCTGCTTCAAATTTTGGTTATTATGGAGTATTATTGAACTTGGATAAACTATAATACGAATCCCTAATATTTGTCCTTTTGTTTCACTGGATTCATTTTCTTTATAATATTTTTCATCATCCTCAATCCTAAATGATGATATTACTAAATATCTTTGGCCTGTAGTGCAAAGATGAATGATTACCTAATGAATATCTTTGGCCCGTAGTGCAAAGATGAACATATGTTTAGATGAACATGACCAACTGGTGATACAAATGATTATCTTTGGCCTGTAGTGCAAAAATGAATATTTGATTCAAGATGTATATTAATTGATGTTATAGGGATAAAATATTGATGATGGACTTTTAAATCTTAGAAGATAGTTGAATTCTTTCTCTACTTGACTCTTCTAATGGATTGTTGTTTTCACTGCAGTTGTTGATCTAAAACCTGTTGTCTATTATATTTTATCATATTTTTCCCTGTTGAAGACTAATGATAAATTGTTGTATATTATCTTAGTCATAATATTCTTTCTTTGGGCTAGTTGAGCTCACCCTTTTCCTTTTTGTTCAATTTTTCTTCTCAGGAGGTGAGAACATAGCAAAAACTAGCCGGGGTATGGAGTGATGGTTCAGGATAGTTGTATTAGTAGTCCTCACTATTTTGTAAAATAATGTATCAATAATTGTAATGAGGACTCCTTTTGCGTTTGTATACTCTCTATTAGACAATAGTTGTATTCAAACTCACAGTATATGTGTTGTCATATTTTGCACGACAATTGTATTACTGAAGTTGTATTTGTTTCTGTACCATGTATTTGGTGACTCAGAATGAGTGATGTATACCTATTTTGGGGGCGTCACATTTTCTATCTGTCTTGGGCTACTACTAATCTTGTCCTGATGAGTTTGACAACCTCATCAGTTAGTTGTACCAGTTCTGGTCCTAATAGTTGGCATTCACCGACTTCATCCCAGCACAGTGGAGTTCTGTACTTTCTGCCGTATAATGCCTCGTAAGGCGGCTTGCCGATGCTCGCGTGGTAACTGTTATTGTAGGCAAATTCCACCAACGGTAAATGTTCTTCCCAGCTCCCTTTGAAATCCATGATGCATGCTCTCAACATATCTTCCAACGTTTGGATTGTTCGTTCGCTTTGGCCATCTGTTTGTGGATGGTATGCCGTGTTCATTCGCAATTGTGTTCCATACACTCTTGTAGTCTCTTCCAAAAATTTGACATGAATCCTGAATCTCTATCTGACACAATTGATACTGGCACTCCATGTCTCAATACGTTCTCTTTAACGTACAACCTTGCCAACTGATCAAGATTGAACCTAATCTTTATTGGCAAAAAGTGTGCTGATTTCATTAATCTATCCACCACCACCCAAATCGCATCGTACCCTTTCTGAGTTTTTGGAAGACCTACCACAAAGTCCATTGTGATATGCTCCCACTTCCATTCCGGTATTTCCAATGGTTGAAGTAATCCGCTTGGTCTTTGATGTTCGGCCTTCACTCCCTGACATGTCAAGCACCTTGCAACGCATTCTGCAACGTCTCTTTTCATATTTGGCCACTAAAAATGTCGCCGCAAATCTTGATACATTTTCGTACTTCCCAGATGAATCGAATATCTTGAGCTATGAGCTTCTATCAAGACTTCATCTTTAATCTCCGGTACTGCTGGAACCTAAATTCTTCCCTCGAACCTCAGTAACCCTTCGATATTGATCTTGTATTTTGCATCACTACCTTCAACCATTTTCTCTTTGATCATTTCGCATTCTTCATCTTGTAGTTGAGCATTCTTCACTTTGTCCACCAAAGTTGGACGAGCTTCCATCTGGTAAATTTTTTCGTCGGTTTCTTTTGGAAATTTGATTTCCAACTATAGCCTTGCCATTGCTGAAATAAGCTTCTCCTAAGTGGTTATCAGCATCAACTTTTCCCAACCTTTTCTGCTTAAAGCATCTACAACCACATTCACTTTGCCTGGATGATAAAAGATCTCACAATCGTAATCTTTTATCAATTCCATCCATCTTCTTTGACGCATGTTCAGGTCCTTCTATGTGAAAATATACTTCAGACTTTTATGGTATGCGTAGATCTCATATTTTTCTCAATAGAGATAGTGTCTCCATATCTTCAGAGAAAATACTACTATAGCCAACTCTAAATCATGAGTCGGATACCCTTTCTCATAGTCCTTCAGCTGTCTTGATGCATATGCAATAACCTTGCAGTTCTGTATAAGAACACAACCCAATCCTTTATGTGAGGCATCACTATAGACCACAAAGTTTCCTGTATTATCTGGTAAAGATAACACACGTGCCACACTTAATTTCTTTTTCAAATCTTGAAAACTCTCTTCACATTTCTCCATCCAAACAAATTTTACAGTTTTTCTTGTCAAATTTGTTAGCGGAGTGGCAATCTTGAAAAAATCTTCTATAATAACCGGCCAGTCCGAAGAAACTCCTCACCTCCAAGTGTGTTCTTGGTTGTTCCCAATTGATTATAGCTTCCACTTTTAATGGATCCACTGAAATCCCATCTTTGTCAATCACGTGCCCAAGAAATTGTACACGATCTAGCCAAAATTCACACTTAGAGAATTTCACGTACAACTTTTTCTTTCTTAGCGTTTCCAACGTCAAACGTAAGTGTTCCACATGTTCTTCTTGAGTTTTGGAAAACACCAGAATGTCATCAATAAATACCACTATAAACTTGTCTAAGAATGGTTTAAACACATTGTTCATCAAATCCATGAATTTAGCAGGGGCATTGGTCAAACCAAAAGACATCACCAGAAACTCGTAATGTCCATATCAAGTTCTGAATGTCGTTTTAGGTATATCTTCCTTTCTTACCTTCAATTGGTGATACCCACTTCTCAAATCTATTATCGAGAAGTAATTAACACCCTTCAATTGATCAAACAAGTCATCTATTCTTGGCAACATATATTTGTTTTTAATAGTGACTTTGTTCAATTCCCTATAATCAATACAAAGACGCATCGACCCATCCTTCTTCTTCACAAATAACACCGGCGCTCCCCACGGTGATACACTTGGTTGAATATACTTCTTATCTAATAGTTCTCGTAATTATACCATCAGTTCCTTCATCTCTACCAGAGCCATTCTGTACGGTGCCTTCGATATCGGTGTTGTTCTTGGCGCTAAGTCGATCACGAACTCAATCTCTCTGTCAGGCGGAAGTCCTAGCAAATCCTCTGGAAACACATCTAAAAATTCCTTAACCACCGGTATATCTTCCAATTTCACACCTTTCTTCTGAGTATCAACTATGTAAGCTAAATAACCCATAAAGCCTTGACTCAACAACTTACTGGCCTGCATAATCGTCAGACATCTCATTTGTCTAGGCGATTTGCTACTATAGAAAACTACCTTTGACGGAGTCATAAGGTTTACACATTTCTTTTGGCAATCAAGTACCGCTCCATAATTGAACAACCAATCCATTCCCAAAATAACATCAAACTTTCCAAGTCTAATAGGAATTAAATCTACCATCATGATATTCCCTTTAATATTCACCCTACAGTTCTTGTATACAAACCTAATAGGAATTACTTCCTTATTCGCAATTTCTATGTTTAAAGAGAAATTCAATTCTTCACTAGGTATTTCTAACTTCTTAGCAAATTCATCAGATATAAACGAACAAGTAGCACCCGAATCAAATAATACATAAACATTTATATCATTGATTGGGATAATACCTGACACCACATCTTTTGATTGCACAACATCTTGCACATTTATGTTGAAGGTTTTGGCTGTGGGTTTGTTTGATGTCATTGGTCCAACAATGGCCCATGTACCTCCACTACTACCTCCCTTGCTTCACGCTGACTCTCCAGCCATCTTCTTAGGGCATTTACGAGCAAAGTGATCCTTGGACCCGCACGTGAAGCAAACATTCTTCGTAAGTTGAGTGCAATTTGGGGTGATGTGACCCTCTTGGCCACAGTTGAAGCATACTCGCTTCCCCATCATGCACACATCCTTGTAAAACTTCCCCCATATAGCACATGCTTCAAACTTCTTATTCTGCTAGTTACTTGCTGATTTCCAGCACTCACATTTCCAGTCCATTTCCTCTTTAGATTGTTGTTGCCATTTCCACTACTACCACCTCCATTCTTAATCTCCACTTCATTCTTCTTCTTTTTATATTCTTGAATAAACTTAGTTACAGCCTCGCCTTCATCTTAAATAAGAATTGCCTTCTCCATTACTGCTGCAAATGTCTTCAGCTGGAACAGGGAGACCCTACTGTACAACCAGGGTTTTAGTCCCTGCTCAAATCTCTTAGCCTTGCTTTCGTCTGTACTGACTTGATATGGCGCAAACTTCACCAAATCGTTGAATCTTGCGGCATACTAAGACATCGTCATCGTTCCCTACTTCAATTCCAAAAACTGCACTTTTGGTTGACTCTTCGAACTCTCTTGGGAAATAGGTCTCAAAGAATATCTCCTTAAACCTATCCCATGTCATAAACCCTTCACCTCATCGAGTTTTATTGGCCTGCCACCAAAAATTAGCTTCTGCTTTCAATATGAATGTTGCAAAAGCAGTCTTCTGATCCTCCCCTATTCTCGCAACATCGAATACCTTCTCTATTTCCATGATCCATGTCTGTGCCTCCACGGGATTCATGGACCCACAGAATTCAGGCAGTCCAACCACCTTGAAATCCTTAAACGTTGTACCTTGATTTTGAGGTTAATTCTGCAACGCTCCTGTTAGTAACGTCACTAGCTGTTGAACGGGGTTAGCATTAACATTGTCGTTATTGGTTACTTTAGTGATTCTCTGTCGTGGTGGTTGACGTCTTGGAGGCATTTTCTGTTAAAAATATACTCATTAGATTATTACTCAACTCTTTTAAGTAATTTGTACTTAACTTACATCTCATAAAAGGAATTATCACACAACACTTTGAATAAAATAAAATAATAACTTTTATTCATTCATAATCTTGTTGAAATCATCATAATAATAGCATCACTGCTATCTACATTAATTTCCTGAACTACAAAAGTTTCAGGACAACATCATCATGATATCCCATAGGTTACATAACACTTGGGATTTACATATAATTTAACATTTTATTAATCGCATAACATCTACGACGATCTACTAAGATACTGCTTAGCCTTACTACGTTCTTCCTCCATAATCCGGAACATTATTCTGCGATCTAATATGAATGATGACAGCGTCTCGAACTGAATCGGATAACCCATGAGCCGATCTTGAGCTTGATTAATCACGGTGTTGAATACACTATTCATCTCTTCCATCTTCATTCTCTTTGTTTGTACGTCTTTCACTGCTATCCCGGCTCGTTAAAATGCTTCCTTATATGCGTCTTCGGCTCTTGCCCTCTTAGTAGCTTCTTCCTTCAGCTTGTTCTTCAGTTCTGCGATCTCCTCGATCAGTTATTCTTCAGCTTGTTCTTCAGTTCTGCGATCTCCTCGATCAGTTATTCTTTCTCTCCTTCAGTATGAACCAGCTTCTCTTCGACATTGTTCAAACGTTCATCTCGATCCTGGATCTCATCGTCCTTTTGTGCCATCGATGTCTGTTGTTCAGCTACTATCTCCTGCAACTCCTCGACGGTATCCTAAAGCTCCACGTTGCGGTCGAAGAATTCATTGTATATACAAGCAGCGATCGAGTTCAATGGAATCCCTTCCTCATCCTCCTCCTCCTCCTTGTCATCCTCATTCGACTGTCACAGCTCAACGGGATCCTCCTCATCCGCTTCCACATCATCATCCTTATCTTCAACCTGTGACCAACGAAGCTGACTCCCGTGGCAGTAGTTGTTCCCAAATAACTTGAATGTCACAAGACTCCTCCTCTCTAGGAAACTGAGGTCCTTCCTCCCTAGCCTGACTAGATTATCTGACATTAGTCATCTTGACAACAAAAATTTTAAGTTTTAATTATTAATCATCACTACCTGACACTCACGAGCACATAAGTTATAATCACATAAGCACATAAGTGTTTTATTATTTCTTCCTTAAAACTCAATAAGAGTTTATCACCATTATCTTTTCAAAGGTTACTTCCTAAGGCTTTTCCCCCACCTAAGGTTCATAACCTAAAGCTTTGATACCAACATGTGACACCCCAAAATCTCGATACTTCATTACCTCAAGATTTGGAGTTCACTTAATCAAAATATTCATATCTAACTACCCAATCATAATAAAAATTGAATAATAAACATTCTCTTAAGGTATTACATTAATAAAATCTCCTAGTTTGTTTAACCTTTATATACAATCATTCAAATGCGGAAAATAAATGAACTTCATTACAATCATTCAAACTAATGTCTGATAATAAAATATCAAAATGATTACAAGTCTTCAGTACTTGTTTATCTTTCCCTTTCCCTTTCCCTTACTGGTGCTAGGTACATCAACCTTCTCATCCTTAGCTGTAATATTTATATAAGCAAGAGTGAGCAAACAAGGCTCACTTGAAATAAAATTGACTAAAACTTTACATTAACTACCGAATAATAGGCTCAATAGAACTGAACAATACGTTTTATTAACATTCTGAATTATACAACTGAGCGTCTAATGAACACGAACCATGTCCATAGTTATAAGTACTCTTTCAACTTTAACTTTAACAGTCATAAGACTATAAAGACTCCACATACTTATGGGGATCAGCCCTTCGTACAATGTATTGTGCACAAACATTTCAACGCTAAGCGTAAACCCCTAATAATAGGGTTGTTCATCTCAGTATTTAGATTACAAGTCCGCACCAAAGTAAGTTTGGTTTGGATACATTTTTAAGGTAATTTAGAATTCAACGAACATCAACTAAGGATTAGTTGAATAAAAGGTAATCACATTATGCTACGGAATAAATTATAAGTGAATTAACATTATATATTAAAGTTATGCTTTAGGAATAATCTAAGTGCATAAATATTGAATAACTATAACATACCTTGCTTGAACAATATTAAGCCAATGTTATTTAGAATTGAATATTAAGCATGCATAACGAATAGCAATTTGAACAATAAAAACTATTCAACCTCATTATATCAGATTATATAAACTTGCATGCTAATTAACAAGTTAAAGACAAGAATAAATTGCTCAACATCAAAATAAGGTTTAGAAAACTTGCATCATCATGAACAAACTAGATACAAAAGCTTGCAAAATTATAATTGAAATAGGACAAGTAAGCTTGCACAATAATAAACAAACCAACTCAACGAAAGTGTAGAGTTAGAAAACTTGTTCAAAGAGAGTTTAGATACTTGCACAATTATTATAAAAGTAGAGTTAGAGAACTTGCCTCGAGCGTAAGCTATAATATTAAAACTCACGTTCACCTACACATAGTATCAGAACCACAATATCTATTAGATATACTAACATTCACTTTCCAACATAACACACATTTCTAGTTAAACTTGTTACTTCAGTACAAGTCTTACATTACCATTTACATTTCAGAAATTCCAAGTGTTGACTTCAAAACACTTGTCTAACATTCATTGTGTATACTAAGTTATCACATAACGCGTTTGTAACTTACTAATAAATCTCACAACTTTAAATTTACTAACCACATAACACGACTCTATTTCAACCTTGTTGTTACATGTTTATTATACTAACACATCATAAGACCAAGGTATGTTGTTATCCCAGAACTACAGCAGCATCAGAAGTCTCTGCCTTAGTTCAATGTATGGCGCAGTTGTGCCATAAACATGCTTGAACTGGTAGTATTTCTTGATTTTTAATAGCACATCAGTCTGACTCTGTTGATGCGTAGATAAAACACAAACAATAATGAACAAAGAGCCGTTTTAACCCAACTAACACGAATTTCACCCACAAATAGTGAAATTAAGACATACTGTGAGGGCCCTAAATCCGGGTCCCAAATCACCACGGATCTGGTACAATCATTCTATAACTATTGCGGAAGATATAAACATAAATTGTTTATACAATAACTTTACACATTTTTCCACAAGGTCGAGTAACCTTAACTTATACACAATTCATAACTTGTCTGACATATAACATTATTATCATACAATACTATTACAAATCTAGCTGCACACATTATCTTAAAGCTGGAACTGTCTTTAACCTTTCCTTGTATCCAACGAATTCGCCTTAATCTACAATGTTTTTATCATGATATAACAAGGGTGAGCATTAAGGTTTCCCAGAAAGTTTAAATTTATTTAAGGATATATCATGATTGAAAGAATCTGAATAATAAATTGGCTATAATTTAACAATATAGTTGTGAATTAGCACGAATAAACTTTTGACTGAACAAGTATTAAACATGAACAAATATATCTGGACCGAATGGTAATGAAGGTGATCAGTCTTTGATACCTGACTTATACATGCAATATGTACAGAGTACAATTCTACAATGGCAATCAGTAATGATTATCCATAATCATATCTGTATGAAAAAACTCTAAGTAGAGTTAAGTAAAACTTGCCTGAACCGTTGATTACCGCTATGCAATTAATAAGCTTTGTCTGAACCTAATATATAAATAATACCGATATACAAATTAGAACAATATCATCACAGTATTTAAAATAACCTAAACACATTATCACATAACCATATCAGTCTATACAGCACATAAGACTTTATCTCAAGTCAAACTTTTACAGTTCGAGTCGAGTTTGGTATAATTCTAACTTCCCGACGGCCTAGTCGGAAAAAATTTCTAGTTTAAGTTCAATTAAACTCTGTCTAAACTCTTAACCATTATCTAAGATAATTTATTAACAGTCAAAAATATTTTTCGTAAGCTCGTAATAATTTTTAAATAATTATTACTATTTATCATAATTTTTCAATCATAAAAATCGTATTTATATAATATAAATACCACAATATTCTATTATCATTAATATCTATTTATTATCAAATATTAATGAAATACATGTCATAATATTATAATATATTTATAATATCACAAAGTATTTTAATACTTTAAAATCACCTTTATATGATTTTAAACAATTAAATTCATTATCGATAATTGCTAATAATATTTAAATATTAATACTTTCATGACAAAATATCAAAAGTTATATATTATAACTTAAAATATTTTTATAACACTTAAATCATTTTTATATGATTTATAAATCACAAATTCTAATTTTCAATAATTTATTTAATATATTATTAAATAAATTAATTATCATTAATATTAATTAATTAATGAAATTCATCATAAAATATTAAAAGTCACTAAAAATAACTTAAAATATTTTATTATACCATAATATTATTTTTCATGATTTTCATGTATTAAAATTATTTTTAAATAATTTATTTAATATTATAATTAAATAAATTAAATACCTATTATATTCCAAAAATATTAAATATTTATGAAATATACTCAAAATAGTTAAAAACCAATGTTGATTTTACAATAATTTTAGGAATTTATTTTGTATTTTTAATAATTAAAAACCATTTATTTCGATTTATTTAATTAAAATATTAATTTTGGAAATTAATATTTAATAAAGGAAACCCTATAATGACGACATTCACTTATAGGTGTTCTTAACTTTGTTCTTGAGTTACCTAGAACTTTATGTCAGACTACAAGGTTGCTAGTTTGACCGGTTCTATTTTCTTGTACATTATGTTTCTGGGCTTCTAATTTGGTTAGAACTGTAGTACTAATGTAATTCTACAATCACCAACTTGTTCCATGGACATACAACATCAGATCAGAGAGATCTAAGTCCCACAAAATCATGTCAGGCCTGTTCTTCATTTTCTAGGTTACCCAGAAAATGAAGAACAGTAGGGTCCCTACTTTGAGCCTTTAAATCATTGCTTTCCAGGCTTGGTTTTTATGTTCTATTGGTTCAATCGAGTAGTTCTTGTGTCAAGGAACAACAACAAATCATCAGATCAACTTCTCAACAACTAATCTAAGATAAATGGACTGATCAAAGTGGTGGTCCGAAATTGCCTTTGAAGATTATGGGTTGCCCAGAATCTTCATGCGTCGTGATGGTCAACGCTAGTTTGACCAACCATAACGTTTATCCTGCCATGAATCTATGTGATCTAAAGGCATGATCATGTAGCCTACATGTCAGACAACAACATCAAAATACTAAATGGGCCAAACAATCAAACACATGCAAGATTTGAGGCTCAGAATACATTGTCAGACTTTCTGGAAATTTTTGGGCAGCCCAGAAAGCAGTTTTCGTGATCGGTCAACGTGTTTTGACCGCACATATCTGGAGATCTAGACATGGTATGGAAGTGATTCTACTTCCAGTCTACTCTCCTCGTGGAAAAGAACAAGTATATAACATCTAACACATATAACATCTAATACACAAAGATTTAGAGGCCCTGACATTCGCTTGTCAGGTCATAATTTTCCAGTTTTCCAGATTTGTTTAAAACTTGATTTCGTGCATCTAGATGTTATAGATCCATGATCTATCAACCCAGATCACTAAAAGACACCTTAATACATAACTTTAAACAACAAATCATAACATCTAACATCAAATCTAAGGATTTCAAAATTTAGGGTTTTTATACCTTTTAAGCTTTTGATCTTGATTTCTGACTTTTGATTCATGTTCTTGGAGAGCTAAAGGCTGATAAAGTCTTAACTTAATACTCACATTCACTCTCAATCTCGAAATTCTAGAGAGAGAAAAGATTTGGACAAAATGAAAATTAAAGTGAGACTTTTCTTCATTTTGATCTATATAAATTATAACGTAATGCATATAGTGGGCAAGGATGACCGATATGGGTGATTTAGATCACAAGGCGATTAAGGTTGGTCAACAACCCAATATAGGGCAAGATTTGCAAGCAACATCCAATAATACAACAAGAGCAATCTAATCATTAGACTTTTAAATTTAATGGCATTCATGTAAATGGTCCGAATCTTTAGGGTTTAGGTTTTAACCCTTAGGGTTTAGGGTTTGACCCTTAAAGTCTAGGATTTAACCCTTAACTTTGCAATTTAATTTCTAAGATTTTTGAATTTCGGTTTTATAAATAGAAAATTAATATTTCTAAATTATAATTAGGATTCGATAATTATATTAAGATTTCCTAATTATAATCCAAGCTTGCTAATTAGGATTATTATTTCCTAATTAAAATTGCTAATTTAGCAATATTTAAGGTCATAATTGTACATTAGGGTTTATAATCCAAAATTAGGGTTTCTAATTTTACAAATTAGGGTTTTCTAACTATTTTGTTAGGTTTTACCCTAATTAAGTTTATAATCAATACACTTAAGCCAATAAGTTCCCAAATTAGGATTTCCAACTTCTGAATTAGGGTTTCTGATTCCCATAACTGAAATTAGGATTTCCAGAACCGATTTTAGGGTTTCTTATCAATCGCTAGGGTTTTTTAACTGAACGTTGACGTTCTTAATATATTCCTAGGGTTTGTCACAGATATCATTTATCTGGTCAACCCTCGACCCTTAACCACATACTATCCACATATAATACCATATACACAGAACCAAATCACTTATATACTTAATCCTGAATAATTCACCAAAAGATTTTTAAATCCATAGAATTCCTTCTCTGAAATCTCAAATCCATTCACTTATTTCTGTCTAGGTTTATTATTTAACCTTAATTCAATATTTTAAAATTTTATAAATATTCAAATTCTCGGGTTGTCACATTCACCCATTCTTCTAAAAATTTCGTCCCCGAAATTTATCTTACACTTTACACCATACACCTTGAACTATTCACCATTCATTCACATCATCATATGCTACCCAATATACCTCTCACAAGAGTACAAATTTTGAAATTGTGCTGAGGAGTTATACAGACTATTGTCTGTCATTTTCGCAAATGTTTTTATGGAAGTTCATCCGCAAACCATCATAACTTACGGACATAGTGGGTAATTAGCCCAGTATTCCATGTACTTATTAAGTATTCTTGGTCGAATCTGCTTTCTCAAATCCACGCCTTTAGGCACAAAAAATTTACCTCAGTCTTATTGGATTCCGCTTTTCAAAATAATTTGGTTAGGGGAAAATTTTCAAAGAACTCTTAGAGTTTTATAAATGTTTGTCTAGCGAATCAAACAAAGATAGACTCATATCAATAATTCAATTCAATCGAATTATTTAAGTGTAGCCAAACCTAGTTGCAAATTAAAATTTTTGAAAATATTTTTGAGAATGACGTCATGATGTCGTACTGTATTAACAATCTGTTTGTGAATGTCGTCATTGTATGACTTTGTCATAACACATCATACAATAGTGGAACATCGACTTTAGATCAAATTCACACTAAGAATTTTTGTATTTACAACTCCATCAGCTTTTTATCATCTCTGCACCAGGTTACATGGTACATGAGTGATAAATAAAATATATTTTGATATTTCAAATCATTTGCGTCTAGCCGAAATAAGTAGCATAGACTATACTTTAAACCGTTCTAGAAATGATTACGAGTCTATATATATATATATATATATATATATATATATATATATATCAAAAGCACATAGTGCGTATTTAGCTTGATGTCCAAATTTTGAAGTCTAACATAGCTAGGAGTTTTGGAAAACTCTTGTCTCCATTAATAATCATTTGCTTAAATAATCTATCTATTCCTATTATCTTTAATACTCCATTTACACATAACTATACCCAGTTCGTCAAACCACACTTATGAGTTCATGAACTTGCCACAATCATGAGTTTAAGAACTTGTCCTAGTCAGACCTTTAACGTCCATTCGTTGAGGGGTTCATAAACATTTTATATAACTATGAATCAAGAATGTCACATAAGTATGAGTTCTAAGAACTCGTACTTAACCTTATATTCTATACCTATAACCTTTCTATCTGATATAATGAGAAAGGAATCACCCTCTTAACATGCATATAGCAAATAGCGTGACACAAACATTTCAATGATTATCAGTGCCAGAAACTAAGTGGTTGTTACACCAAGTACAATTCAGCTCCCATACGAAAAATCATACAACTTAGCTGCTGACGTGAGTCCTCATTTGAATTCCCCACCTAATCTTAACACCCTTCTCAATACGAATTTCATTTAATCTGTATTCATAATTTTTCCAGAATCTGTACCAATTCATAGACATACACCAATCTTTGCTGTAACTTTTCAATCAATCGCTTGATCCTTCTCCATACTATAACCTTATCCGATCACGGGGTGATCTCATCATATACATTACGATTCATTTCTATACTATGATCGTTTTGTTTTACGATCTCTTATTCCTATACTTTTAGTCTTTTAGACTCTATCTATTCATCACTATTGTTCAACTTTATTATCAGAGTTAGGTAACTCTGTATCTTATAACTCGCCGAGATTCGTCTTTGTATCTTACTGACCAACTAACTCTATTTGAGTTAGTACTTATCCTAATCATTGCGGTTATTAGTCTCAGGTATTCCTACCTAAGGTTCATAACCTACAGCTTTGATACCAACTATGAGGGCAACAAATTCGGGTTCCAAATAACCACGGATCTGGTACAATCATTCTATAACTATTGCGGAAGATATAAAAATAAATTATTTATACAATAACTTTACACATTTTCTCCCAAGGTCGAGTAACCTTAACTTATACACAATTCATAACTTGTCTAACATATAACATTATTATCATACAATACTATTACAAATCTAGTCGCATACACATTATCTTAAAAGTCGAACCGTCTTTTAACCTTTCCTTGTATCCAACGATTCGCCTTTTAATGCAATGTTTTTATCATGATATAACAAGGTGAGCATTAAGGTTTCCCGTAAAGTTTAAATTTATTTAAGGATATATCATGATTGAAAGAATCTGAATAATAAGTTGGCTATAATTTAACAATATAGTTGTGAATTAGCACGAATAAACTTTTGACTGAACAAGTATTAAACATGAACAAATATATCTGGACCGAATGGTAATGAAGGTGATCAGTCTTTGATACCTGACTTATACATGCAATATGTACATAGTACTATTCTACAATGGCAATCAGTAATGATTATCCATAAGCATATTTGAATGAAACAACTCTAAGTAGAGTTAAGTTAAACTTGCCTAAACCGTTGATTACCGCTATGCAATTAATAAGCTTTGTCTGAACCTAATATATAAATAATACCGATATATAAATTAGAATAATATCATCACAGTATTTAAAATAACCTAAACACATTATCACATAACCATATCAGTCTATACATCACATAAGACTTTATCTCAAGTCAAACTTTTACAGTTCGAGTCGAGTTTGGTATAATTCTAACTTCCCGACGGCCTAGTCGGAAATAATTTCTAGTTTAAGTTTAATTAAACTCGTTTAAACTCTTAACCATTATCTAAGATAATTTATTAACAAATCAAAAATATTTTTCGTAAGCTTCGTAATAATTTTTAAATAATTATTACTATTTATCATAATTTTCAATCATAAAAATCGTATTTATATAATATAAATACCACAATATTCTATTATCATTAATATCTATTTATTATCAAATATTAATGAAATACATGTCATAATATTATAATATATTTATAATATCACAAAGTATTTTTAATACTTTAAAATCACCTTTATATGATTTTTAAACAATTAAATTCATTATCCGATAATTGCTAATAATATTTAAATATTAATACTTTCATGACAAAATATCAAAAGTTATATATTATAACTTAAAATATTTTTATAACACTTAAATCATTTTATATGATTTATAAATCACAAATTTAATTTTCAATAATTTATTTAATATATTATTAAATAAATTAATTATCATTAATATTAATTAATTAATGAAATTCATCATAAAATATTAAAAGTCACTAAAAATAACTTAAAATATTTTATTATACCATAATATTATTTTTCATGATTTTTCATGTATTAAAATTATTTTTAAATAATTTATTTAATATTATAATTAAATAAATTAAATACCTATTATATTCCAAAAATATTAAATATTTATGAAATATACTCAAAATAGTTAAAAACCAATGTTCTGATTTTACAATAATTTTTAGGAATTTATTTTGTATTTTTAATAATTAAAAACCATTTATTTCGATTTATTTAATTAAAATATTAATTTTTGGAAATTAATATTTAATAAAGAATTCTATAATGATAAAGATCACGCCGCTATAGGTGTTCTTAACTTGTTTCTTGAGTTACCTAGAACTTTATGTCAGACTACAAGGTTGCTAGTTCAATTGGGTTCTATTTTCTTGTATCACATTATGTTTTCGGGCTTCTAATTTGGTTAGAATCAGTAGTACTAATGTAATTCTACAATCACCAACTTGTTCCATGGACATACAACATCAGATCAGAGAGATCTAAGTCCCACAAAATCATGTCAGGCCTGTTCTTCATTTTCTAGGTTACCCAGAAAATGAAGAACAGTAGGGTCCCTACTTTGAGCCTTTAAATCATTGCTTTCCAGGCTTGGTTTTTATGTTCTATTGGTTCATTCGAGTAGTTCTTGTGTCAAGGAACAACAACAAATCATCAGATCAACTTCTCAACAACTAATCTAAGATAAATGGACTGATCAAAGTGGTGGTCCGAAATTGCCTTTGAAGATTATGGGTTGCCCAGAATCTTCATGCGTCGTGATGGTCAACGCTAGTTTGACCAACCATAACGTTTATCCTGCCATGAATCTATGTGATCTAAAGGCATGATCATGTAGCCTACATGTCAGACAACAACATCAAAATACTAAATGGGCCAAACAATCAAACACATGCAAGATTTGAGGCTCGAGAATACATTGTCGACTTTTCTCGAAATTTTGGGCGACCCGTAGCGATTTTTGTGATCGGTCAACGTGTTTTGACTGCACATATCTGGAGATCTAGACATGGTATGGAAGTGATTCTACTTCCAGTCTACTCTCCTCGTGGAAAAGAACAAGTATATAACATCTAACACATATAACATCTAATACACAAAGATTTAGAGGCCCTGACATTCGCATTGTCAGTCATAATTTTCGCTTTTCATTTGTTTAAAACTTGATTTGCGTGCATCTAGATGTTATAGATCCATGATCTATCAACCTGCATCACTAAAAGACACCTTAATACATAACTTTAAACAACAAATCATAACATCTAACATCAAATCTAAGGATTTCGAAATTTAGGGTTTTTATACCTTTTAAGCTTTTGATCTTGATTTCTGACTTTTGATTCATGTTCTTGGAGAGCTAAAGGCTGATAAAGTCTTAACTTAATACTCACATTCACTCTCAATCTCGAAATTCTAGAGAGAGAAAAGATTTGGACAAAATGAAAATTAAAGTGAGACTTTTCTTCATTTTGATCTATATAAATTATAACGTAATGCATATAGCTGGCAAGGATGACTGATATGGGCTGATTTCAGTCACAAGGGGCAGCTAAGGTTGGTCAACAACCCAATATAGGGCAAGATTTGCAAGCAACATCCAATAATACAACAAGAGCAATCTAATCATTAGACTTTTAAATTTAATGGCATTCATGTAAATGGTCCGAATCTTTAGGGTTTAGGTTTTAACCCTTAGGGTTTAGGGTTTGACCCTTAAAGTCTAGGATTTAACCCTTAACTTTGCAATTTAATTTCTAAGATTTTTGAATTTCGGTTTTAAAAATAGAAAATTAATATTTCTAAATTATAATTAGGATTCGATAATTATATTAAGATTTCCTAATTATAATCCAAGCTTGCTAATTAGGATTATTATTTCCTAATTAAAATTGCTAATTTAGCAATATTTAAGGTCATAATTGTACATTAGGGTTTATAATCCAAAATTAGGGTTTCTAATTTTACAAATTAGGGTTTTCTAACTATTTTGTTAGGTTTTACCCTAATTAAGTTTATAATCAATACACTTAAGCCAATAAGTTCCCAAATTAGGATTTCCAACTTCTGAATTAGGGTTTCGATTCCATAACTCGAAATTAGGATTTCCGTAACCCATTTTAGGTTTCTTATCAATCGCTAGGGTTTTTTAACCTGAACGTTGACGTTTTAATATATTCCTGTGGTTTGTCACAGATATCATTTATCGGTCAACCCTCGACCCTTAACCACATACTATCCACATATAATACCATATATACACGTAACCAAATCACTTATATACTTAATCCCTGAATAATTCACCAAAAGATTTTTAAATCCATAGAATTCCTTCTCTCTAAATCTCAAATCCATTCACTTATTTTCGCGTCTAGGTTTATTATTTAACCTTAATTCAATATTTTAAAATTTTATAAATATTCAAATTCTCAAGTTGTCACATTCACCATTCTTCAAAAAAATTTTCGCCCCAAATTTATCTTACACTTTACACCATACACCTTAAACTATTCACCATTCATTCACATCATCATATGCTACCCAATATACCTCTCACAAGAGTACAAATTTTGAAATTGTGCTGAGGAGTTATGCAGACTATTGTCTGTCATTTTCGCAAATGTTTTTATGGAAGTTCATCCGCAAACCATCATAACTTACGGACATAGTGGGTAATTAGCCCAGTATTCCATGTACTTATTAAGTATTACTGGTCGAATCTGTTTCTCGTCACTGCCTTAGGCACAAAAAATTTACCTCAGTCTTATTGGATTCCGCACCAAAATAATTTGGTTCGGGAAAATTTTCAAAGAACTCTTAGAGTTTTATAAATGTTTGTCTAGCCGAATCAAACAGCATAGACTCATATCAATAATTCAATTCAATCGAATTATTTAAGTGTAGCCAAACCCCGTTGGCAAATTAAAATTTTTGAAAATATTTTTGAGAATGACGTCATGATGTCGTACTGTATTAACAATCTGTTTGTGAATGTCGTCATTGTATGACTTTGTCATAACACATCATACAATAGTGGAACATCGACTTTAGATCAAATTCACACTAAGAATTTTTGTATTTACAACTCCATCGCCTTTTTTATCATCTCTCGCATCAAAGTTATATGGTACATGAGTGATAAATAAAATATATTTTGATATTTCAAATCATTTCGCTCAAGCGTAAATAAGTAGCATAGACTATACTTTAAACCGTTTCTAAAAATATTACGAGTCTATATATATATATATATATATATATATATATATATATATATATCAAAAGCACATAGTGCGTATTTAGCTTGATGTCCAAATTTTGAAGTCTAACATAGCTAGGAGTTTTGGAAAACTCTTGTCTCCATTAATAATCATTTGCTTAAATAATCTATCTATTCCTATTATCTTTAATACTCCATTTACACATAACTATACCCAGTTCGTCAAACCACACTTATGAGTTCATGAACTTGCCACAATCATGAGTTTAAGAACTTGTCCTAATGGACCTTTTAACGTCCATTCGTTGAGGGGTTCATAAACATTTTATATAACTATGAATCAAGAATGTCACATAAGTATGAGTTCTAAGAACTCGTACTTAACCTTATATTCTATACCTATAACCTTTCTATCTGATATAATGAGAAATGAATCACCCTCTTAACATGCATATAGCAAATAGCGTGACACAAACATTTCAATGATTATCGGTGTTTAAACTAAGTGGTTGTTACACCAAGTACAATTCAAACTCCCATACTGAAAAAAATCATACAACTTAGCTGGCGACGTGAGTCCTCATTTGAATTCCCCACCTAATCTTAACACCCTTCTCAATACGAATTTCATTTAATCTGTATTCATAATTTTTCCAGAATCTGTACCAATTCATAGACATACACCAATCTTTGCTGTAACTTTTACAGTTCGAGTCGAGTTTGGTATAATTCTAACTTCCCGACGGCCTAGTCGGAAATAATTTCTAGTTTAAGTTCAATTAAACTCTGTCTAAACTCTTAACCATTATCTAAGATAATTTATTAACATTAAAAATATTTTCAGAAGCTCGTAATAATTTTTAAATAATTATTACTATTTATCATAATTTTTCAATCATAAAAATCGTATTTATATAATATAAATACCACAATATTCTATTATCATTAATATCTATTTATTATCAAATATTAATGAAATACATGTCATAATATTATAATATATTTATAATATCACAAAGTATTTTTAATACTTTAAAAATCACCTTTATATGATTTTTAAACAATTAAATTCATTATCCGATAATTGCTATTAATATTAAAATATTAATATTTTCATGACAAAATATCAAAAGTTATATGTTATAACTTTAAATATTTTTATAACACTTAAATCATTTTATATGATTTATAAATCATAAATTTAATTTTCCATAATTTATTTAATATACTATTAAATAAATTATTTATCATTCATATTAATTAATTAATGAAATTCATCATAAAATATTAAAAGTCACTAAAAATAACTTAAAATATTTTAGTATACCATAATATTATTTTTCATGATTTTCATGTATTAAAATTATTTTAAATAATTAATTTAATATTCTAATTAAATAAATTAAATACCATATATATTACAAAAATATTAAATATTTATGAAATATACTTAAAATAGTTAAAAACTAATTTTGATTTTAAAATAATTTTTAGGAATTTATTTTGTATTTTTAATAATTAAAAACCATTTATTTAGATTTATTTCATTATAATATTAATTTTTAGAAATTAATTATTAATAAAGGGGCCCTATAGCGACAGAACCGTCGTTATAGGTGTTCTTGGCCTGTTCTTGAGCTACCCAGAACTTCATGTCAGACTACAAGGTTGCTAGTTTGACCAGTTCTAATTTCTTGCACATTATGTTTCTGGGCTTCTAATTTGGTTAGAACCGTAGTACTAATGTAATTCTACAATCACCAACTTGTTCCATGGACATACAGCATCAGATCAGAGAGATCTAAGTCCCACAATCATGTCAGGCCTGTTCTTCATTTTCTGGGTTACCCAGAAATGAAGAACAGTGCAGGGTCCCTACTTTGAGCCTTTAAATCTTTGCTTTCCGGGCTTGGGTTTTATGTTCTAATTGTTCAATCGAGTAGTTCTTGTGTCAAGGAACAATAACAAATCATCAGATAAACTTATCAACAACTAATCTAAGAAAAATGGTCCGGTCAAAGTGGTGGTCCGAAACTGCCTTTGAAGATTCTGAGTTGCCCAGAATCTTCATGCGGCGTGATGGCCAACGCTAGCTTGACCCACTATAACGTTTTTCATGCCATGAATCTATGTGATCTAAAGGCATGATCATGTAGCCTACATGTCAGACAACAACATCAAAATACTAACTAGGCCAAACAATAAAACACATGCAAGATTTGAGGCTCAGAAAACATTGTCATACTTTCTGGAAATTTCTGGGCTGCCCAGAAAGCAGTTTTCGTGATCGGTCAACGTGATCGGTCAATGTGTGTTATATAACATCTAACACATATTGTGAGGGCCACGAATCCGGGTCCCAAATCACCGCGGATCTGTTACTATCACTATACAACTATTGCGGAAGATATAAACATAAATTGTTTATACAATAAACTTTACACACTATCCCCAAGGTCGAGTAACCTTAACTTATACACAATTTATAACTCAATTAACTTACAATAACATTTATATACATTACTTATACAAATTTAGTTGCACTCATATACTAAAGCTGGAACTGTCTTTAACCTTTCCTTGTATCTGACGTATTTATCTTAATCTGCAATGTTTATCATGATATAGCAAGGGTGAGCATATATTTGCCCAGCAAGTTTAAGTTCAATAATTTAACGATATATCATGATTGAAAGAATTTGAATAATAAGTTGGCTATAATTCAACAATATAGTTGTGAACTAGCAGGAACAAATATTCTGACTGGACAAGTATTTAACATGAACAAATATATCTGGACCGAATGGTAATGAAGGTGATCACCCTTTCATACCTGACTTATACAAGCAATATGTACAGAGTACAAATCTACAATGGCAATCAACAATGATTATCCATAAGCATATCTGAATGAAACAACTCTAAGTAGAGTTAAGTAAAACTTGCCTGTTTCGTTGATTATCGTTACACATTATAATAAGCTTTGTCAGTTCGAAGACCTAATATATAAATAATATCGATATACAAATTAGAATAATATCATCACAATATAATATTATTATATATATACATAGAATAACCTAAACACATAACTCATAACCCTATCAGTCTATAACACACATAAAACTCGGTATCAAGTCAAACTATTGCAGTCTGAGTTGAACCCGACACAATTCTAACATCCCGACGGTCTAGTCGGATAATTCACGATTTAAGTTCAATTAAACTCTGTCTAAACACTTAACCATTATCAAAGATAATTTATTAACAGTCGAAATAATTTTCGTAAGATCGTACTAATTTTCAGATAATTAATATCATTTATCATGTATTTTCAATCATTAAAAACGTATTTAAACGAATTCAATACCACATAATTCTTTTATCCTTAATATTTATTTAATACTAAATATTAATAAAAATCATAACATAATATTATAATATATTTATAATATATCAAAGTATTTTTAATACTTTAAAATCACTTTATATGATTTTTAAACAATTAAATTCATTATTTGATAATTGATGACAATATTAAAATATTAATATTTTCATGAAAAAATATCAAAAGTTATATTTTATAACTTAAAATATTTTTATAACACTTAAATAATTTTTATGTGATTTATAAATCATTAATTCTATTTTTCCATAATTTATTTAATATATTTATTAAATAAACTAATTATCATTAATATTGATTAATTAATGAAATTCATCACACAATATTAAAAGTCATTAAAAATAACTTAAAATATTTTCTTATACCATAATATAATTTTTTATGATTTTTCATGTATTAAAATCATTTTAAATAATTTATTTAATATTATAATTAAAGAAATTAAATACCATTTTTATTCCAAAAATATTAAATATTTATGAAATATACTCAAAATAATTAAAAACTAATTTTTAGATTTTAAAATAATTTTTAGGAATTTATTTTGTGTTTTTAATAATTAAAAATCTTTTAATTTGATTTATTTAATTAAAATAATTATTTTTGGAATTTAATTATTAATAATGGGCCCTATAGCGTGTAATTGCTGCTATAGGTGTTCTTAACTTTGATCTTGTCTTTGCTTAGAGAAACTCATCGACAGAGAGCAAGGTAGCTAGTTTGACCATCTAAATGATCACGATCTTGATGATATCTGGGAAGCTAATGATGTAAAATGTGTATTATAAGTGCAATACTGCAACTAAAAACTAAGCTCATGGCCAAAACATAACAACACAGAGAGATCTACGCTGCAGAAAATTCTGACAACACTGTTCTTCATTTCTGGGTTTTCCAGAAAATGAAGACCAATTGATGGTGCTAGGTTTAACTCCTTATATCTTACAATCTGGACATTATAATTATGTTATAAAGGTTCTAACATGTAGAGGAGATGCCAGGGTCCATTTCTATACAACCAGATCATCCAAACAACAACACAATTGCCATATCAAGGCTGGTCAACCTATGTCAGAAAACGTGTTCTTCATGAATCTGGGTTTTCCAGATTTCGTTGTAGGCTGGTGGTCAACTCACTTTTGACCTTAAATATCTTCGATTATATAAACGCTTGATATTGTAGTCATTATACCATACTACAAGTGGAGTACACAAACATGGTCCTAATCACTTGTCAGAAGCAAGATCCGAGGCCTTGAAAAGCTTGTCAGACGTTACTGGAATTAAGGGTTGCCCATAATTCGTTTTTTCGTGAACGGTCAACCTACTTTGACCAGTAATATCATGAGTTCTAGACACGATCAGACCATGATTCGAGTTTCAGAACAAAGACCACATAACATACTACAAGCACAAACTCTTAAACAACCAAAACCATAAATAGGTAAAGATCTATGTGGTCTGACATATGGCTGTCAGGCCATATTTTCAAGTTTTTCTAGATTTCAAAAAGATGCTATTTCGAGCACGTTGATGTTGTAATAACCCGATATTTTGCATATAAATAAATAAGAAATTTTGCATATAATTTTTTTTATTATAATTTTAATGATGAGAATATGTGTCAAGTAATGTATGATAAATGCAAATATATTTATTACCTATAAATAATTTTAGAATTATTAATCACCACAAATTATATTCCTATAGTAATTAATTTTTGTAAGCGAGTAAATTTTTTTATTAATTATTTTCCATGAAAACATGAGTTTATATTATTTAAATAATATATGAAATAATTATTAGAAGTATAATAATAAATATTTTATTATATGAATTTGTTCGTAATATTTAAGTTAATTATTTTAGCTTAATTATTGATGTTGTATATGAAGAATAAATCGGATATGGAATCCAAACCCTAATTTTAGATTTTGAGCAATGAATGAGAATAATAATATAATATTAATTATATTTTGATTTTTGAAGGCTATGAATATATATCTTGTATATCAGTAGGATCGATAATGGTAGACCAAATATGGTAAATTATGTCATAACCCTCATGTCGTGTTATTAAACCCAATTGCTAAACTCGGTTATGAGTTCGAGGCGGTGTAGTACTTGTGTTATATGAATTTTCTTTGTGTATTGTATAATTTCGTAATTAGGAGAAATCCTAATTATTAATTGAAAACCCTAATTTGCTAAAATTAGAAACCCTAATTATCGCTTTTAGTAAATTATAATGATAATTAAGAAACCCTAATTGTTAATTTGGGAACCCTAATGATGTTAAGGAACCCTAATTATTTAAACCCCTAAATTTCGATTAAAAAACCCTAATTTAATTAGTGTGTTTAAAATTAAAATTTTATTACACTTTAATTTTTAATTGTCCAAATCCTAGAAATTATTTGGGAAACTTTAAGATGTAAAATCTAGTGATTAAACCCTAGATTTAATAACATTGGACAAGAATACCCTTGAATTTAAAAAATAATTACCAAAATACCCTTTTGTCCTATTAGTTGAATTATTGGTTAGACAAGATCTAGCAAAATACGGCCAAACCACCCTAGACCTACCTATGAGCCTATAATATATAACACATCACATGATCAGCCATCCCATACATGCATACATGATTTGCTAGATTTAAGAAAGAGAAAGTGCTCATTTTTGGCCTAAACTATTCACAAGCACTTAGCCATCCTCTCTCAAGCTCAAACCCACAAAATTCTGGTGTTAGATCAGTCCCCAATCAAGCCCCACGAAATCCACAAACAGATCAGAAGCTAAGAATCAAGATTTTTTAAAGAGAGGTACAAAACCCTAATTTACAATCTGATCTTAAAGGTCATGTTAGATGTTATGATTTAATGTTAAAACATGTTGGTTATAGTGTCTAATGATGATATGGGTTGCTAGATGTTGAATCCATAACATCTAGAGGCTCGAATTTGAAGATTTGCAAAATCTGGAAAAAAGTTCAACTGTGGTCTGACAATGAATGTTAGTGGCCACAGATCTTTGCTTGATTATGATTTTTGTTATTTTTAAGTTGTTATGTGTAGCTTGTAATGTCGTCTTTAATCTACAAAAATAATCAGAGTTATTTGATGTCTAGTTTGAAAGTTAAACGTGGTCAAACTTCATTGACCGACCATGACTATCGGATTTCTAGAAAACCAAGATCGTGCTCAGAAACGTTTGACAAGATGTTCTTGGGCTCTGATCTTTACGTTGTTTGTTGATTTATGGTTTTTATTGAATCTATGTTGTAGTAGGTAGTATGATCTACAATATCATGCCTTAAGATCACCTAAACATTAAATATTATGATCATAGAGTCTGGTCAAAGTAGGTATCACGAGCACGCTTTTCGCATTTTCCGGGTAACCTGAAAAGCAGATGAACGTGTCGTCTGACATCCTTTGACAGTTCGATCTCTAGTGATTATGTTGTTGTTATAGAGATGTTAAGTAATTAATCTCTTCAGGTACATGTTGTTTACATACTGCAATCCTTAAATCACCAAAACCCGCACAAATTTCATGTTTTAGAAGCTCAAAGGAGGGCGAATGAATCGTTTCTTCATTTCGGTAACCTGTAAATGAAGAACAGTCCGACAACCCTGATTAAGGCTCGAGATCTTGTTCGTTTCATGCTTGTTGATCATTTTTTTGTTGTTGCATCTTGTAGTCTAACATTAGTACTACAATCTCTCGACAAATATCATACCCGTAAACACAATACACGTATCACGTTCTTCGTCAAAGAGCTACCTCGATAAGCGCACTTGAATTTGCGGGTTTAGCAAGAACATGAAGAACATTTATAGCGACAGTTACGTCGCTATAGGCATTCTTTAGCGACAGATAGTATTTTATTTTCTGGAAATTAATAAATAATTATAAAAAAATCATTTTAATTATTAAAAATACAAAATAAATTATTAAAATTATTTTAAATTCTAAAAATTAGTTTTTAATTATTTTAAATATATTTCATAAATATTTAATATTTTTGGAATATTAAAGGTATTTAATTTATTTAATTATATTATTAAATAAATTAGTTAAAAATGATTTTAATACTTGAAAAATCATTTAAAATTATATTATGATATAATAAAATATTTTAAGTTATTTTTAATGACTTTTAATATTTTGTGATAAATTTCATTAATAAATTAATATTAATGATAATTAAGTTATATACTAAATGAATTAAAAAAATTAATTAAAAATGATTTTATTATATTAAAAATCATTTTAAATAATAATAAAGTATTTAAAAAAATTGAAGTTATAAAATATAACTTTTAATATTTAAAGGTAAATTTCATTAATTAATTATTATTAATGATATTAAAGTTATTTAATAATAATATTAAATAATTTAGTTTAAAAATGATTTTAATAGTATAATAATCATTTTAAATAAAAATAAAGTGTTTAAAGATATTTTAAGTTATAAAATATAACTTTTAATATTTAAAGGATAATTTTATTAATAATTTAATATTAATAATTATTAATTTATTATTAATAATATTAAATTTATTTAATAATTATATTAAATAAATAGTTTATAAATGGTTTTATTAATTTCAAAATCATTTAAAAGGGATATAAATGAATTAAAAATATTTTAAGTTATACTTAATGACTTTTAATATTTTGACAAATAAAACATTAATACTTTAATATTAATGGTAATTATTTAAGAATGATTTTAAATATTTTAAAAATTATTTAAGGGTAATATTAGTACTTTAAAAGTATTTTGAGTTATTATAAATAACTTTAATATTTTGAAAATAATTTCATTAATAGTTTAATATTAATTAAATATTAATGATAATAGAATTGATTAATATTTAAATTATTTAATAATGATTCCGATGTTTGAACATTCATGATAAATTATAATAAATATTTTAAAATTATTATAAGTCATTTAAAAATAATATGACTGATACTAAGTTATAGAAAAAGTCTTAGACTCGATAATTACCCAATAAAGTTATCGGTACACCGACATGTTTCAAAAATTGATTTGGACTTGGATAATTTAATTAGATATGTGATTATTTGTGATTCAATGGTTGTTAAACATGGGTAATAATGTGATTAGGTTATGTGCTGACTGCGAAATGCAATATTATGTGTTATAGTATATTATTCTAATTGAAAGAATGATCTTATTACTGATAGGTCGCTGTATAAAAGATTAATCTAAGTTGCATTATTGTAAGCAGCAGCTCAGGCAAGTATCCTACTTTTGCATTTACCTTATGCAATGGACATGAGTAAGAAAGTTTCAGAATTATATTATTATTGTGCCAGATTATTAACTCGATTATTATTCATTATGTATCCAATCTTTGTATTCATACAAGTTCTTACATTATCAAGATCATTGTATTATTGTATAATTAGGATATTTATTCTGTTCGTTAATTCGTATATAGGGTTAGACAAGTGTCCCCACTTGGATAACCATTATATTTAATCATATGTTGATACATACTTATTGATTTCAAGTATGTATATGTTGACTTAAAAAGCCGCCTAAGCTATTTGATTCAAATTTAGACATAAAAATATTGTTGAAGCAAGATAGAACGTTATTGTATCCAACAGATTATTTTGGTTTGAATTCAGACTAAGTATGAACAATCCGAATATGGAAAAATTTTGTGCACCTAATGTGGATAGAGTGAACGATAATATCGTTCTCGCATGTAGTATTGATCAATACAGGCATAATGAAATGATCACCCTCGCGTCTGTAAGTTATGACATTCTGAGATGAAGTTCGCTTAACCTTTTGAAAATAGAAAACAATGTTCATAGTATGTCGATGGATCTCCACTATAATGCAGACGTAGTTTCAAAAATTTCATATTGAAATGATATGTTGTTATTATTGGTTTAAAGCTTACTTTACAACTGTTGATTCATTTGTAGAAGTGTCTTTCAAAGAAAACATTTAATTCTTTCAGCTAATATATATTGTTGTTATTACTTGCTGGGCAATCCAATGCTCATTCTTGCTTTAAATTTAAATGTTTTCGTTAAGTATGATCAACTCCAAGGCTCGAGCAAGAACAAGGAGAAAGGAAAGTCGCATTTAATGAGATTTATAATATGTTGTGTAATAGTTATAGTTTATTAAGACAATAATACTTATTATCTATGATGTAATGAATGTTTAAAGGTCTCGTACCTGGGATAAACTTTGATGCATATGTAAATTAAGTTTTAACTTTATATTATTGTTATTATTATTAGCATTATTCAGCTTATAGAAATGGTATCGTGAAGCACCGAGTTCGGGTTTCAAGTACCCGAATTTGGGGGCGTCACAGGTTGGTATCAAAGCTTTAGGGTTAGAAACCTTAGGTGGGATCGACCTTAGGCTATAACCTTAGAACAGAGGGAAACGTTGAAATTACAAATAACTCATATAGAGTTTAAAAGAAGATGAATTGAATAAATTCATCGTTAAACAAAATAAAAGATAACTCGTATAAAACTATTGTTTGTTGTGTGTATATACTATTTACTAATCAAGATAAGTTGTGTGTAGATGTCAGGTGGAAAAGAATTAGGATACCCTCTGATCGTAAAGAAGGAGCCGATATCAAAGCCAAAAGCTGAAATAGAGGCTCATAGTGCGAGATAACCTTGATGAGGTGGTGGTATTGGAAAGCGTAGTACCGAGATCCGTAAATGGTGAAAGCGGCGGATAGTGATTCGAGACACTAAAGTTGGAGCCGATCAAGCATCAGCGAATCTGAGAATCTAAAGAATAAGGTTTCTTCTCTAGAAAAGTTATGGGAAATAGAAAAGCTACTAAATAACCAATTACGAAAGGCGTTAATAAAAACTATGGAAGAACAAGATAAGCTTAAAATCCAAATTGATCAAATGGGAACCGGAAGTAATAAATCGTAATGCGACTCCCGAGCAAGAAAGAAAAAAGAAAGATGAAAGACCGTGACTTAGGAAATAAGTAGGATTAGTAGTGATTATATATGTTCGATAATGTACGAGTGTAATGTAATATTCTCAAACTTTTGTATAAGTTATTACAGTAATTCCCGACTTTTGTGGTCACAAAGGGATAGCAGTATGTGTTATGTTATGTAAAGTACTTTGAATTGATGAATACGAATCTATGTTTGATTAATGGAATAAGTTTTAGATAAAACTTTGTGTTACATGTTAAACTTATACAATAAGGTTTAGAATGTAAGTTAAATTTATGATTTTATGTAATCAGATAATGCCGCCAAGACGTCCAAACACGAAATCAAAATGCGTAAGAATCATCAACAATCTTTGAGGACAACAATGAAGACCTAATGCAAAACTTTGCGAACATGGTAGCTCAGGCTATGCAGCAGGGAATACCAGCCATAGGGAACCGACCAGACAATCGCTTGGCAAACTTTAAAAACTTCAAGGCAGTAGGACCACCAGAATTCAGGGGAACAACTGACCCTATAGAAGCCCAGACATGGGTTAACGAGATAAAAAAGGCGTTCGTAGTTGCTAGGGTAGATGATGGGCAAAAGACCTATTTTGCCACTTATATGTTGAAAGGGGAGGCGAACTTTTGGTGGGAAGCAAATCAAGCAAGGGCAAGAGAGGGAGTAGTTACTTGGGCTAGGTTTAAAACTTTATTTTTTGAAAACTATCTCTCAGCTAGCATGCAAGCTAGGATGGAGGTAAAATTTCTAGAGTTAAAGCAGGAGAACATGACTGTTGCGGAGTATGCCACAAAGTTTAATGAGTTGGCTAGGTTCGCTCCGCATCAAGTTGATACGGAGGCTAAGAAGGCAAGAAGGTTCGAGCTGGGATTAAAACCCTGGCTCTACAACAAGGTGGAAGTGTTGCAAATCAATACTTTTGCAGCACTCATGGAAAAGGCTATCATAGCTGAGGAGGGGAGTGAGGCCATAAGCCTCTACAACAAGGAGAAGAGAAACAAAAGAAAGACTGTAGGAGCTGTGAAGGTGGAAACTAATAGTGGGAATAGGGGTGAGAAAAGAAAGGGGAATTATTTTGGGAATGTTCAGGTGAAACAAGAAGGTGTGAAGAAGCAGATAGTTCAGTGTGGGAAATGTGGGAAGAATCACTCTGGTGAGTGTCTGAAGGGTAAGTTTGTATGTGACCAGTGCGGGCAGGAGGGTCATATCTCTCCCAACTACCCCAACCCAAGGATGAACAATGTGTGTTTTCTATGTGGATCGACTGAACATAAGGTGAGGGATTGTCCAAAGAGGAAAGTGGAGGCAGAGAGTGTAACCACGGAAAAAGGAAGCGGGACTATGGCAATCAAAGGACCGACTTCAACCAACAAACCAACCGTACGAGTCTTCAATATGACGGTCCAGGATACTGTGGCAGCTGGGAATGGAACTCCAGGTATTATTCGAATAACTTTTATTTTCGTGTATATATTTGATGTTCCTTTATAAAGCAATTTATTTTATAAATAAAATTTTGAGGGAGGAATTTGAGTTCTTTTAGAAATCAAGCTTCCGTTTAATCAGAAAGACAAGCTTTAAAGTGAATAATTAAAGATCAGTTCGATCAAATATGATCGAGATCTACTTGCAATGATTGTGTATGTATATAACTCTGTATGTACGTATGAGTTTTTAAAACGGTGATTCCGGGGACGGAATCCTTATAAGGGAGGGTGAATGTAATAACCCGATATTTTGCATATAAATAAATAAGAAATTTTGCATATAATTTTTTTTATTATAATTTTAATGATGAGAATATGTGTCAAGTAATGTATGATAAATGCAAATATATTTATTACCTATAAATAATTTTAGAATTATTAATCACCACAAATTATATTCCTATAGTAATTATTTTTTTTGTAGCGAAATGTTTTTATTAATTATTTTCCATGAAAACATGGGTTTATATTATTTAAATAATATATGAAATAATTATTAGAAGTATAATAATAAATATTTTATTATATGAATTTGTTCAGAATATTTAAGTTAATTATTTTAGCTTAATTATTGATGTTGTATATGAAGAATAAATCAGATATGGAATCCAAACCCTAATTTTAGATTTTGAGCAATGAATGAGAATAATAATATAATATTAATTATATTTTGATTTTTCAGTGTTATGAATATGTACTGTATATCTGTAGACTGATAATGGTAGACCAAATATGGTAAATTATGTCATAACCCTCATGTCATGTTATTAAACCCTAATTGCTAAACTCGGTTATGAGTTCGAGACGGTGTAGTACTTGTGTTATATGAATTTTACTGTGTATTGTATAATTTCTGTAATTAGGAGAAATCCTAATTATTAATTGAAAACCCTAATTTGCTAAAATTAGAAACCCTAATTACTGTTTTAGTAAATTATAATGATAATTAAGAAACCCTAATTGTTAATTTGGGAACCCTAATGATGTTAAGGAACCCTAATTATTTAAACCCTAATTTCGATTAAAAAACCCTAATTTAATTAGTGTGTTTAAAATTAAAATTTTATTACACTTTAATTTTTAATTGTCCAAATCCTAGAAATTATTTGGGAAACTTTAAGATGTAAAATCTAGTGATTAAACCCTAGATTTAATAACATTGGACAAGAATACCCTTGAATTTAAAAATAATTACCAAAATACCCTTTTGTCCTATTAGTTGAATTATTGGTTAGACAAGATCTAGCAAAAATTTGGCCAGCCACCCTAGACCTACCTATGAGCCTATAATATATAACACATCACATGATCAGCCATCCCATACATGCATACATGATTTGCTAGATTTAAGAAAGAGAAAGTGCTCATTTTTGGCCTAAACTATTCACAAGCACTTAGCCATCCTCTCTCAAGCTCAAACCCACAAAATTCTGGTGTTAGATCAGTCCCCAATCAAGCCCCACGAAATCCACAAACAGATCAGAAGCTAAGAATCAAGATTTTTTAAAGAGAGGTACAAAACCCTAATTTACAATCTGATCTTAAAGGTCATGTTAGATGTTATGATTTAATGTTAAAACATGTTGGTTATAGTGTCTAATGATGATCTGGGTTGCTAGATGTTGAATCCATAACATCTAGAGGCTCGAATTTGAAGATTTGCAAAATGGAAAAAAAGTTCAAGCGTGGTCCGACAATGAATGTTGAGTGGCCATGGATCTTTGCTTGATTATGATTTTTGTTATTTTTAAGTTGTTATGTAGCTTGTAATGTCGTCTTTAATCTACAAAAATAATCGAGTTATTTGATGTCTAGTTTGAAAGTTAAGCGTGGTCAAACTTCATTGATTGAAACCATGACTATCGGTTTACGGAAAACCAAGATCGTCTTTCGTAAGCGTTTGACAAGATGTTCTTGGGCTCACGATCTTTACGTTGTTTGTTGATTTATGGTTTTGTTGAATCTATGTTGTAGTAGGTAGTATGATCTATAATATCATGCCTTAAGATCACCTAAACATTAAATATTATGATCATAGAGTCTGGTCAAAGTAGGTATCACGAGCACGTTTTACCCAGAAAACAGATGAACGTGTCGTCTGACATCCTTTGACCGTTCGATCTCTAGTGATTATGTTGTTGTTATAGAGATGTTAAGTAATTAATCTCTTCAGGTACATGTTGTTTACATACTGCAATCCTTAAATCACCAAAAACCTGCACAGATTACATGTTATTTACATACTGCAATCCTTATTATTAATGATATTAAAGTTATTTAATAATTATATTAAATAATTTAGTTTAAAAATGGTTTTAATAGTATAATAATCATTTTAAATAAAAATAATGTATTTAAAGATATTTTAAGTTATAAATATAACTTTTAATATTTAAAGGATAATTTTATTAATAATTTAATATTAATAATTATTAATTTATTTAATAATATTAAATTTATTTAATAATTATATTAAATAAATAGTTTATAAATGGTTTTATTAATTTCAAAATCATTTAAAAGGGATATAAATGAATTAAAATATTTTAAGTTATACTTAATGACTTTTAATATTTTGACAAATAAAACATTAATACTTTAATATTAATGGTAATTATTTAAGAATGATTTTAAATATTTTAAAAATCATTTAAGGGTAATATTAGTACTTTAAAAGTAATTTGAGTTATTATAAATAACTTTAATATTTTGAAAATGATTTCATTAATAGTTTAATATTAATTAAATATTAATGATAATAGAATTAATTAATATTTAAATCATTTAATAATGATTCCGATGTTTGAAAATTCATGATAAATTATAATAAATATTTTAAAATTATTATAAGTCATTTAAAAATAATATGACTGATACTAAGTTATAGGAAAGAGTCTTAGACTCGATAATTACCCAATAAAGTTGTCGGTACACCGACATGTTTCAGAAATTGATCTGGACTTGGATAATTTAATTAGATATGTAATTATTTGTGATTCAATGGTTGTTAAACATGAGTAATAATGTGATTAGGTTATGTGCAGACTACGAAATGCAGTATTATGTGTTATAGTATATTGTTATAATTGAACGAATGATCTTATTACTGATAGGTCGCTGTATAAAAGATTAATCTAAGTTGCGTTATTGTAAGCATCAGCTCAGGCAAGTATCCTACTTTTGCATTTACCTTATGCAATGGACATGAGTAAGAAAGTTTTAGAATTATATTATTATTGTGCCAGATTATTAACTCGATTATTATTCATTATGTATCCAATCTTTGTATTCATACAAGTTCTTACATTATCCAATCATTGTATTATTGTATAATTCAGATATTTATACATTAGTTAATTAAGTATATAGGGTTGACAAGTGTCCCCACTTGGATAATATTTAATCATATGTTGATACATACTTATTGATTTCAAGTATGTATCGTTGACTTAAAAAAGCCGTCTAAAATTTATTTGATTCAAAACTAGACATAAAATATTGTTGAACAAGATAGAACGTTATTGTATCCAACCAGATTGTTTTGGTTCAGATTCCCAACTAAGTATGAACATCCCGAATATGGGAAAACTTTTGTGCACCTAAGGTGGATAGAGTGAACGATAATATCGTTCCTGCATGTAGTATTGATCAATACAGGGCATAATGGGCTGATCACCCCTCGTTCCCGTATGTTATGACGGTTTACAGATGAAGTTTTGTTTAACCTTTTCGAAAATAGAAAAAAATGTTCATAGTATGTTGACAGATAGATCTCCAGCTATAGTCTATACGTAGTTTCAAAAATTTCATATTGAAATGATATGTTGTTATTATTGGTTTAGCTTACTTCTGTTGTTGATTATTTGTAGAAGTGTCTTTCAAAGAAAACATTTAATTCTTTCGACTAATATATATTATTATTATTACTTTGGGAAATCCAATGCTCATTCTTGCTTTAAATTTAAATGTTTTCGAGTTAGTATGATTAACTTTGAAGGCTCGAAAAGAACAAGGGAAAGGAAAGGCTGCATCACGAATGAGATTTATAATATGTTGTGTAATAGTTATAGTTTATTAAGACAATAATACTTATTATCTATGATGTAATGATTGTTTAAGGGTCTCGTACCTGGGAGTAAACTTTGATGCATATGTAAATTAAGTTTGAACTTTATATTATTGTTATTATTATTAGCATTATTCAGCTTATAGAAATGGTATCGTGAAGCACCGAGTTCGGGTTTCAAGCACCCCAATTTGGGGGCGTCACAGATGTTATGGATCTGGGATCTAACAACCCAGATCACTAAATGACATCTTAATACATAACTTTAACCAAACAACAACAACTTTTAACATCAAATAATCAAATTTCTAAGATTAGGGTTTTATATCTTTAAAACTTTGATCTTTGATTTCTGATCATTGAATCTGATTATGGAAAGCTATACATTGACCATGGCTCAATATTTCACTCTCTCTCTCACTTTAGATTTTGAATTTAGAGAAAGTAGGTATTGGGAGAAAAATGAGAAGTAAAGTAGCCCTTTCTCTCTCTTTAATCTATATAATTGTTGTATGTAATGAGTTTACTGGCAAGAGGGACTGATTTCAGTCACATGGGGCTGGTTAGGGTTGCTCACCAACCAAATGTATGGCAAGATTGCAAGTTATGTCACAATAATGCATTAAGGGCAAAAATGTCATTTTGATTTTTATTTTAATGGCAACATGGTCTTTTATCCCAACCATTAGGGTTTAGGGTTTGAACCCTTTAGGATTTAGGGTTTGAACCCTTAGGTTTTAAAAATTAAATTCTAGAATTTTGAAATTATGTTTTCAAAAATAAAATTTATATTTCTAAATTATAATTATGATTCTATAATTATATTTAAGATTTCCTAATCGTAAATTCAATCTTCCTAATTAGGATTATTATTTCCTAATTAAGATTGCTAATTTAGCAATTAGGGTCAAAATTGGTCATTAGAGTTTATAACCTATGAATTAGGGTTTTAAATAGGAAAATAATTTTTCTAATTTAGAAATTAGGTTTCCTAATTAGATTAGGGTTTCCTAATTACTTAACTTGAAAATTAGGATTAATATTTCCTAATTAACATAAAATTATTAAATTAACAATTAGGTTTTCCCCTGATTATAAATTAGGGTTTCTTATAATTCACTAGGGTTTTCTAACCGAACGTTGACGTTCTTAATATATACCTAGGGTTTGTTAAATATATCGTTTATCTGGTCAACCCTTGACCCTTAACCACATACTGTACATATATACAACCATATACACAGAACATATTCTGTTAGACCCTTAATCTTGAATAATTCACCAAAATCCTTCATAGAATTTTGAAATCCTCAAAATTCCTTCTAAAAAATATCAAACGCATACACTTATTTTCTGTCTAGGTTCTAATATTGAACCTTAAATCAATTAATAAAATTTTTAAAAATATTCAAATTCTCGGGTTGTCACATTCACCCCTTCTTCTAAAAATTTTGTCCTCGAAATTTACCTTACACCATACACCATTCACCATTCACAATTCTTTCTCATCATCACATGCTACCCAATACACCTCTCACAAGAGTAAAAATTTTGAAATTGTGCTGAGGGTTATACAAACTATTGTCTGTCATTTTCGCAAAGGTTTTATGGAAATTCATCCGTAAATCGTCATAACTTACGGACATAGTGGGTAATTATTCTTGCAGATGCCTGTCTTATAAAGAAATCTTCTTTGGTATGATCTGTTTCTCGTATCCGCATGGAAGCATAAACTTTACCGGGTCTTATTGGATTCCGCAAAAAAAAATTGGTTCGAGAAAGTTTTCAAAGAACTCTTACAGTTTTCATAAACATTGGTCTAGCTTAATCGAATAGCATAGACTCATATCAATAATTCAATTCAATCGAATTATTTAGGTGTAGCCAAACCCCGTTGATAAATTAAAAGTTTTGAAAATATTTTTGAGAATAACGTCATGATGTCGTACTGTATTAACAGTCTGTTTGAGGATGCCGTCATTATATGACTTTGTCATAACACATCATACAATAGTGGAACAATTATTTTTAGATCGAATTCACACTAAGTATTCCTGTATTTATAACTCTATCAACTTTTATCAACTCTGCACCAGGTTACATGGTACATGAGTGATAAATAAAAATATATTTTGATATTTCAAATCATATTCGTCTAGCTAAAACAAGTAGCATAGACTATACTTTAAACAATTCCAAAAATGATTACGAGTCTACATTTTTTTATTTTATTTTTTCAAAAGCACATAGTGAGTATTTAGCTTGATGTTAAAATTTCAAAGTCTAGCATAGCTAGGAGTTTTGGAAAACTTATGTCTCCACTAATAATCAGTTGCTTAGTAATCCTTGTATTCCTATTATCCTCAATACTCCATTTACACATTAACTATAATTCAAGTCAAACCACACTTATGAGTTCATGAACTTGCCACAATCATATGAGTTTAAGAACTTGTCCTAGTCAGACCTTTGGCGTCCATTCGCTGAGGGGTTCATAAACATTTCATATAACTATGAATCAAGAATGTCACATAAGTATAAGTTTAAAGAACTCGTACTTAATCCTTATATTCTCTACCTATAACATATCTATCTGTTATACACATGAGAAAGGAATCACCCTCTTAACATGCATATAGCAAATAGCGCGACACAAACATTTCAATGATTATCATTGCCAGAAACTAAGTGGTTTTTACACCAAGTACAATTCCCCGCCCATACAAGGAATCATACAACTCAGCAGCTGACATGAGTCCTCAATTGAAATCCCCACCTAATCTTAACTTCCTTCTCAATACAAATTTCATTCAACTCGTATTCATAATTCTTTCTTGAATCTGTACCAATTCATAGTACAACTGACACTCAATAAATCTTGCTATAAATTGTTCAATCATTCGCTTGATCCTTCTCCATACTATAACCTTATCAGATCACGGGGTGATCTCATCGTATATATTATGACTCATTTCTATTTCTTGATCGTTTTGTTTTACGATCTCCTATCACTGTACTTTTAGTCTTTTAGACTCTATCTATTCACCTCTACTGTTCAACTTTATTATCAGAGTTAGGGAACTCTGTATCTTATAACTCGCCGAGATTTGTCTTTGAATCTTACCGACCAACTAACTCTATTTGAGTTAGTACTTATCCTAATCACAGCGGTTATTAGTCTCAGGTATTCCTACCTAAGGTTCATAACCTACAACTTTGATACCAACTGTGAGGGCCCCGAATCCGGGTCCCAAATCACCGCGGATCTTGTACTATCACTATACAACTATTGCGGAAGATATAAACATAAATTGTTTATACAATAAACTTTACACACTATCCCCAAGGTCGAGTAACCTTAACTTATACACAATTTATAACTCATTTAACTTACAATAACATTTATATACATTACTTATACAAATTTAGTTGTACACATATACTAAAGCTGGAACTGTCTTTGACCTTTCCTTATATCCGACGTATTTATCTTAATGTGCAATGTTTATCATGATATAGCAAGGGTGAGCATAAGTTTGCCCAGCAAGTTTAAGTTCAATAATTTAACGATATATCATGACTGAAAGAATTTGAATAATAAGCTGGCTATAATTTAACAATATAGTTGTGAACTAGCAGGAACAAATTTTCTGATTGGACAAGTATTTAACATGAATAAATATATCTGGACCGAATTGTAATAAAGGTGATCAGCCTTTCATACCTGACTTATACATGCAATATGTACATAGTACAACTCTACAATGACAATCAGCAATGATTATTCATAAACATATCTGAATGAAACAACTCTAGGTAGAGTTAAGTAAATCTTGCTTGTTTCGTTGATTATCGTTACACATTATAATAAGCTTTGTTTGTTCGAAGACCTAATATATAAATAATATCAATATACAAATTAGAATTATATCATCACAATATAATACTATTATATATATAAACATAGAATAACCTAAACACATAACACATAACCCTATCAGTCTATAACACATATAAGACTCAGCATTAAGTCAAACTATTGCAGTCTGAGTTGAACCCGACACAATTCTAACATCCAGACGGTCTAGTCGGAAAATTCACGAGTTTAAGTTCAATTAAACTCTGTCTAAACACTTAACCATTATCTAAGATAATTTATTAACAGTCAAAATAATTTTCGTAAGCTCGTACTAATTTTCAGATAATTAATATCATTTATCATGTATTTTCAATCATTAAAAACGTATTTAAACGAATTGAATACCACATAATTCCTTTATCATTAATATTTATTTAATACTAAATATTAATGAAACTTATAACATAATATTATAATATATTTATTGTGACGCCCCCAAAACAGGTATACATCACCCATCTTGGGTCGCCAGATACAAGGTACTGAATACAAATACAACTTAATTATACAACAGTCGTGTAAAATACGACAAAACATAGGCTGTGAGTTTTAATACAAATATTGTCATCTACACAATATCCACACTCAATAGAGTCCTCATTACATTTATTATCACACTATTTCATAGAATAATGAGGACTACTAATGAACCATCTAGGACCATCACTCTATTTCCCGACTAGTCCCAGCTACGTTCTCATTTCCTGAAGACAATAGTGAAAGAAAGGGTGAACTCAACTAGCCTAATAAGAAATATTGTGACTAAGATAATGCAGAATAAATTATCCTTAGCCTTCAACAGTATAACAACTGATAGAATATAATAGACAACAAGTTTTAGATCAAAAACTGCAGCGGAATAAGCAATCCTTTAGAAGAGTCAAGTAAAGTATAAAATCTACTATTTTCTATGATTTAAAAAGTTTTTCATCAACTTTATCGCTGAGACTCAGCTTAATAAATAAAATCGAATCATCCCTACTCCATGGCGAAGGAGATTCATGTAATCATCAATGGTCATGACTATACCGAATAATCCCTGGTCATAATAATACCAACAACTGTCCACCAATGAACTACAGGCCAATGAGGACTTTTACCACATCATTCGTCACATTACGGTCATGATTATACCGAATAATCCCTAGTTATAATCATACCAAGTCCATCTATGCACTATCTGAGCCCTGAGATGACTTTCAAAGATATTATAAACATGAGGATGATGACAATTCAATAAAACAAGTTCACGAATAAATTTTAAAGATTTATAAGTTAATTTATCCTGAACTTAACAACATCCAAATTGTCAACAAGATACTGCTTTGTGGAGTAAAATTCAAGAATGCTCAGAAGAATATTTCCATGAAAAGATAATGGATGAAGCGCAAATATCAAGGATATTCCACTAATTTCATGGAGTATAGAAGTCAAAGCTTTAACCAACTGAGTATAATAGAATATATGAAACCGGCAAATGGAATTTCGTCGCCATGCGGTAATCCACTTAGACAGATCATTTCCATAATTTAATAAGGAATGAATACAAAGGATCATTCACCATGCATGTGATAATCCACATAGACAGGTTATTCCAACAGAATAATAAAGTTTGGAATAACATAAGAAATCACCATGCATGTGGTAATCCATATAGACGAGTTATTCCAACGTAATAATAAAGAATGGAATAATGAAGGATTCACCATGCTGATGCGATAGGCATGCATAAAGGTTATTCCCAGCGAGAATAATAAATAATTGAACCAGGCGAAAAACACACACACATGATATTCCGGCAGTAAAAATAAATAATGGAACCGAGTTAAACGTAAACGCATGACAAGATATTACGACAAAATAATAAATAATGGAACCTGTGTAAAGGCGTAAATGCATGCAGACGGGATATTAAGCAGAATAATAAAGAATGGAATATTAAAAGAATTTCACCATGTATGTGGTACTTCATATAAACAAAGTTATTCCAATGTAATAATAAGAATGGAATAACAATGAAATTCACGTATATGCGATAGACCGCATGCATGAATGATTATTCCAACGTAACAATAAAGAATGGAGCAATGTAAGTTCTCTTCATGAATACGAAAGAAATAATACACCTTACGAATACAACAAATAATATCCCTACCTTAGAAGAAAGCGGATATTGGAGTAGTGAAGTAGCGAATACTTTTCTTCTTTCTCTCTATAGTTTCTCTCTCAGAGTTTGGTGAATTAAATGCGAAATAATGAAGGAATGAGCTTCTATTTATAGAAGAATGGATGAATAGTAACTAATTCATGAACGGTCCAGATTGATTTACTTTTTAAACCAGACGGTCCATATTGATTTACTATTAAAACTTAAAGCAACGGTTCATACTGATTTACTATTAAAACATTAAACCAGCGATCCATATTGATTTACTATTATAATTTTCCACCAGCGGTCCATATTGATTTACTATTATATCTTCAACCAACGATCCATATTGATTTACTATTATAACTTCAACCAACGGTATGAAAAATTAGCACATCTCCTCATGGAATAATATTGTACCCAAAAATGATTTGGACCGAAAATAATATATTTTACGGGTGAATAGCACCTCGTAAATAGTAACTCATGAATAGTAACTCGTGAATAGTAACTCCGATACAAAAAGTGCCCCGAATACCCGACTGAACAATATAACCTCCAGACATCAATTATTATCGAAATAAATGTTGATTTCTACTAACACTAATAATCCCAACACAATGGAACTATCAAATTCATCTTTAATCAACACGAACTTATTCATCATTAATATTATAACTCATAATATTTAACAAACCGTGTCGTTCCTGTGAAAGAGGGGCTTTTCGATAAGAATTTCTCCTTATTGGCGCAATTAGGTGACCAAACCTCTCTTTGACTGAAATTCTAGACATTGTCAATATTGCAAATAATAATATGAATAACTTTGCCGTCTCAATTATTGATTTAAAAATATAACATATTATACTGATGATATTGTGACAATAATTGAATCAATAATGAGAGATATGATGCATCAATTCATTGTAGCAATAATTGAGTATAAGCGAAAGTGACTTCTTACGTAAGCATCAATAATCAATACCGTGTGCTCTCTTATGCAACCCGCGTGTATTCTTTGTACTTTTACTACTGGGTAGTTCAACAGTTTTAACGGTAACATTTTTGCCGTTATTTTTATAAAATGATAATTCTGTCGTTTTCTAAATACAATAATACTTTCGTTGTGGGGTCCACCAATGATTGTGCCGTCGTATGGATATTCCCCGACAAAAAGAATATTTCCTGACCAATCGAATATTTTATGACAACTTGCATATTTTGAAAAATTTATAAATATTACCCACAACTATAACATTATATCAAATCCACACCATAATATTAAAAAATATATTTCGAGAAAAATTAAATCTTATTCATAAAATTCGAGGTCTCACAATCTCCCCTCCTTATGAAATTTCACCCTCAAAAATTACGTACTTACCTGGTATGCTGAATAGGTGAGGATACCTTGACTTCACTTCAGATTCAAATTCTTGAGGTATAACCTTTGAGTGTTGAATACGATCCTTCTTATCCTAGATTTTAACACATATCTCCTCATACGTTAAATCTTCTGCTATCTCGTCTAGTTTTAATTCAGTAATGTGGTTTGGGTCGTCCACATATTTACGTAACATCGATACGTGAAAAACCTTATGAACACGCGACATACTTGGCGATAAAACGAGTCTATAGGCCATAGTCCCTACTTCATCGAGGATTTCAAATGGGCCAATTAAATCGAGGGTTGAGATTTCCTCTCTTCGTCGATTCTTTCTTCTAGAATAACGCCCTCTTGAACCTTCTTCTTCACATTCATCAGCTCTGGGTGTGTAGCTTGAGCGGCTTTAACTTTATCGATTAAAGTCAATTCTACTCGTATGTTCGTTATCTTCACGTGGGTTCGTATATTCGCACTTGTAACCACATACGATCTTCTATTCAACGCGTTAGGTACCATGTTCGCTTTTCCTACGATGGTATTGAATGGTACGATCGTAATCTTCAACAGATCGAGTCAACGTCTTTGGCGAATGTTACGTTCATTTTAGTTGAAGAAATATTTGAGGGTTTAAGAAATGGGTTTTGTACTGGGGTCAATACAAAATTCGATTTCACGCTCTAGGAGTAGGCTAAGAAGTCTTCAAGAATACGTCAGGAAATTTATTAACAATAGAAATATCATTCAAAACTGTTACCCTCATCCATGACTTGGATAGTACGTCACATTGATACCTATCAACTTGTCATCAACATTCACGACGTCGCCTACAGAAAGTCTGGCTTCGGTGCATTCCAGACAAGGAAGTCACCAGCGAAAGGCTCGAGGTTCTTCACTTATGACTTGATATGACAATGATTGACTTTAGTGGTTTGCTTGCTTGCATCCGCATAACAGGTTGGTTAGGAATATGAAAGCTAACAACCTTACGAAAAGCATAATGAGTAGTTAACCAATCGATTCCTAAAATCACATCAGAGGCAAGTATTTTCAAAGAGATAAGATTGACAAGTAACGTGAAAGTGTCAATTTGAATCAACAAGATTTATAAACAGTGGAGGTAACGAAGGTTTCTACTATCGAAACCAATAAGTCAAAGTCTAATTTTCCGAAGTCTAATTTAAACGTTGAGCGCAAGCAAGAGAGATAAAAGAATGGGTAGAACCGGTATCTAATAAGGTATAGACTTCGCAAAAATTTATAATTAACTAACCCATGCTAACTTCGTTTAGGTTACTCGCTTTTTGAGAAGTCACAAAAAATGCTCTTCCTGAAACCACCGACTTTGTTTTGTCCGTATCCGCCATTGGTGCCACCGTTCCAGCTGGACTTGACTTCACTATACGACAAAATCGAGCTAAATGACCTTCTCTTCTTGAAGTTTCCACTTCTATTATCTTTGCCATGATAATTTCCCCCACGATGATTATCATTGTTCCGATAGCCGTTGCCACCGGTATGATTATTATCGTGTTGTTGGTCGTTACCTTTTGGTTGAGCTAACTCAACGGTCTCATGTGCTTCATTGCTTATCTTAATATTTTCAGATGTCATTCGCAAACACTGTCACAAAACAAGGGTTAATTAACATATCATATATTATCCCTATACTCTGACCAACCAATTAAATACCAAATAAACTTAGGTAGGTCATACTAGCGAAGGAATTCCCCGTCTCTCCCCTCCTAGTTCTTGTCTCACATCTCAGCCAGGGATCATATCCCTAAGCTTTGATACCAACTGTGACGCCCCAAAACAGGTATGCATCACCCATCTTGGGTCACCAGATACAAGGTACTGAATACAAATACAACTTAATTATACAACGAATCGTAAAAAATACGACAAAACATAAATTTGTGAGTTTTAATACAAATATTGTCATCTAGACAATATCCACACTCAACGAAGTCCTCATTACATTTATTATCATACTATTTCACAGAATAGTGAGGACTACTAATGCACCATCTAGGACCATCACTTTGTTTCTCGACTAGTCCCAGCTACGTTCTCATTTCCTGAAGAGAATAGTGAAAGAAAGGGTGAGCTCAACTAGCCCAGTAAGAAATATTGTGACTAAGATAATGCAGAATAAATTATCCTTAGCCTTCAACAGTATAACAACTGATAGAATATAATAAACAACAAGTTTTAGATCAAAAACTTCAGCGGAATAAGCAATCCATTAGAAGAGTCAAGTAAAGTATAAAATCTACTATTTTCTATGATTTAAAAAGTTTTTCATCAACTTTATCGCTGAGACTCAGCTTAATAAATAAAATCGAATCATCCCTGCTCCAAGGCCAAGGATATTCATGTAATCATCAATGGTCATGACTATACCGAATAATCCCTGGTCATAATACTACCAACAACTGTCCACCAATGAACTATAGGCCAATGAGGACTTTTACCACATCATTCGTCACATTACGGTCATGATTATACCAAATAATCTCTGGTCATATTCATACCATGTCCATCTATGCACTACAGGCCACATATGACTTTCAACATATTATAAACATGAGGATGATGACAATTCAATAAAACAAGTTCACGAATAAATTTTAAAGATTTATAAGTTAATTTATCCTGAACTTAACAACGTCTAAATTGTCAACATGATACTGCTTTGTCGAGTAAAATTCAAGAATGCTCAGAAGAATATTTCCATGAAAAGATACTGGATGAAGCGCAAATATCAAGGATATTCCACTAATTTCATGGAGTTTAGAAGTCAAAGCTTTAACCAACTGAGTATAATAGAATATATGAAGCGCAAATGGATTTTAAATCGCCATGCGGTAATCCACTTAAATGGATCATTTCCACAATTTATTAAGGAATGAATACAAAGGATCATTCACCATGCATGTGATAATCCACATAGACAGGTTATTCCAACAGAATAATAAATAATGGAATAACATAAGAAATAACCATACATGTGGTAATCCACATAGACAGGTTATTCCAACAAAATAATAAAGAATGGAATAACATAAGGATTCACCATGCGTGCGATAGACTGGACAGACATGTTATTCTCAAAAGAATAATAAATAATGGAACCAGGTCCGGCGTAAATGCACAGACAAGATATTCCGACAGAATAATAAATAATGGAACCGAGTTAAGGGCGTAACGCCTTGGGCGAGGATATTACGGCGAGAATAATTAATAATGGAACCAGTCCCGCAGAACGCACACAGTGATATTAGAAAGAATAATAAAGAACGAAATATTAGAAGAATTTCACCATGTATGTGGTACTCAGACATAAACAAAGTTATTCAAGCGTAATAATAAGAATGGAATAACAATGAAATTCACCGTGCATGCGATAGACCACCACGATAAAAGTTATTCAACAGAATAATAAAAATGGAATAATAGAAGTTCTCTTCATGAATACGAAAGAAATAATACCCCTTACGAGTACAACAAATAATATCCCCTGCCTTAGAAGAAATTGGATATTGGAGTAGTGAAGTAGCAAAATACTTTTCTTCTTTCTCTCTATGGTTTCTCTCTCTAGATTTTCAGTGAATTCGTAAGAAATAATGAAGGAATGAGATTCTATTTATAGGAGAATGGACTGAATATTAACTAATTCATGAACGGTCCAAATTGATTTACTTTTAAACGGACGATCCATATTGATTTACTATTAAAACATTAAACCAACGATCCATATTGATTTACTATTATAACTTTCCACCAGCGGTCCATATTGATTTACTATTATATCTTCAACCAACGATCCATATTGATTTACAATTATACCTTCAACCAACGGTCTGAAAAATTAGCACATCTCCTCATGGAATAATATTGTACCCAAAAATGATTTGGACCGAAAAGAAATATATTTTATGGGTTAATAGCACCCCGTGAATAGTAACCTGTGAATAGTAACTCATGAATAGTAACTTGAGTATAGTAACTCCGACACAAAAAGTGCCCCGAATACCCAATTGAACAATATAACCTCCAGACATCAATTATTGTCGAAATAAATATCGATTTCTACTAATACTAATAATCCCAACACAATGGAACTATCAATTTCATCTTTAATCAACCCGAATTTATTCATCATTAATATTATAACTCATAATATTTAACAACCAGGTCCTTCCCAAGAAAAAGGGGCTTTCTGATAAGGATTTTTCCTTATTGGCGCGCAATTAGGTGACCAAACCTCTCCTTGACAGAACTTCTAGACATTGTCAATATTGCAAATAATAATATGAATAACGTTGCCGTCTCAATTATTGATTTAATAATATAACATATTATATGAGGATGATATTGTGACAATAATTGAATCAATAATATGAGAGATATGATGCATCAATTCTTTGTAGCAATAATTGAGTATAAGCTGGTGACTTCTTACGTAAGCATCAATAATCAATACCGGTGCTACTTATGCAACCACGCCAGACATCGTATTTTTTATTACCGGGTAGTTCAACGGTTTTAACGGTAACACTTTGCCGAATTATTTTTATAAAATGATAATTCATGCGTTTTTTCTAAATACGACAATACTTTCGTTATGGGGTCCACCAATGATTGTGCCATAAATACGGATATTCCCCGACAAAAAGAATATTTCCCGACCAATCGAATATTTTATGAGAACTTGCATACTTTGCAAAATTTATAAATATTACCCACAACTATAACATTATGTCAAATCCACACCATAATATTAAAAAATATATTTTGAGAAAAATTAAATCTTATTCATAAAATTTGGGGTCTCACATTTATAATATATCAAAGTATTTTTAATACTTTAAAATCACCTTTATATGATTTTTAAATAATTAAATTCATTATTCGATAATTGATGTTAATATTAAAATATTAATATTTTCATGACAAAATATCAAAAGTTATATTTTATAACTTCAAATATTTTTATAACACTTAAATAATTTTTATATGATTTATAAATCATTAATTCTATTTTTCCATAATTTATTGAATACATTTATTAAATAAACTAATTATCATTAATATTTATTAATTAATAAAATTCATCACAAAATATTAAAAGTCATTAAAAATAACTTAAAATATTTTCTTATACCATAATATAATTTTTCATGATTTTTTCATGCATTAAAATCATTTTAAATAATTTATTTAATATTATAATTAAATAAATTAAATATCATTTATATTCCAAAAATATTAAATATTTATGAAATATACTCAAAATAATTAAAAACTAATTTTCATATTTTAAAATAATTTTTAGGAATTTATTTGGTATTTTTAATAATTAAAAACCATTTAATTCGATTTATTTAATTAAAATAATTATTTTCAGAATTTAATTATTAATAATGGGCCCTATAGTGACAGACCCGTCGCTATAGGTGTTCTTGGCCAGTTCTTGAGCTGCCCAGAAACTCATCGATAGAGAGCAAGGTAGCTAGTTTGACCATCTAAATGATCATGATCTTGATGATATCTGGGAAGCTAATGATGTCAAATGTGTATTATAAGTGCAATACTGCAACTAAAAACTAAGTTCATGGCCAAAACATAACAACACAGAGAGATCTAAGCAGCAGAAAATTCTAACAACACTGTTCTTCATTTCTGGGTTTGCCAGAAAATGAAGAACAGTTGATGGTGCTAGGTTTAGCTCATTATATCTTACAATCTGGACGTTATAATTATGTTATAAAGGTTCTAACATGTAGAGGAGATGTCACGGTCCATTTCTATACAACCAGATCATCCAAACAACAACATAATTGTCAGATCAAGGCTGGTCAACCTATGTCAGAAAACGTGTTCTTCATGAATCTGGGTTTTCCAGATTTCGTTCCAGGCTGGTGGTCAACTCACTTTTGACCTTAAATATCTTTGATTATATATACTTTATGGGTGATATAAACGCTTGATATTATAGTCCTTATACCATACTACAAGTGGAGTACACAAACATGGCCCCAATTTCTTGTCAAAAGCAAGATCTGAGGCCTTGAAAAGCTTGTTAGACGTTACTGGAATTCTTGGCTGCCCAGAATTCATTTTTCCGTGAACGGTCAACCTACTTTGACCAGTCATATCTTGAGTTCTAGACACGATCAGACCACGATTCAAGTTGCAGAACAAAGACCAAATAACATACTACAAGTACAAACTCTTAAACAGCCAAAACTATAAATAGGTAAAGATCTATGTGGTTTGACATATGGTTGTCAGGCCATATTTTCAAGTTTTTCTAGATTTCAAAAGGATGCTATTTCGAGCACTTTGATGTTATGGATCTGGGATCTAACAACCCAGATCACTAAATGACATCTTAATACATTACTTTAACCAAACAACAACAATATTTAACATCAAATAATCAGATATTTCTAAGATTAGGGTTTTATACCTTTAAAACTTTGATCTGTGATTTCTGATCATTGAATCTGATTATAGAAAGCTATACACTGACCATGGCTAAATATTTCACTCTCTCTCTCACTTTAGATTTCAGATTTAGAGCGAGAAGGTCTTGGGAGGAAAATGAGAAGTAAAGTAGCCCTTTCTCTCTCTTTAATCTATATAATTGTTGTATGTAATGAGGTGGCTGGAAAGAGGGACTGATTTCAGTCACATGGGGTTGGTTAGGGTTGCTCACCAACCAAACATATGGCAAGATTGCAAGTTATGTCACAATAATGCATTAAGGGCAAAACTGTCATTTTGATTTTTATTTTAATGGCAACATGGTCTTTTGTCCCAACCCTTAGGGTTTAGGGTTTGAACCCTTAGATTTTAAAAATTAAATTCTAGAATTTCCAAATTAGGTTTTCAAAAATAAAATTAATATTTCTAAATTATAATTAGGATTCTATAATTATATTTAAGATTTCCTAATCATAAATTCAATCTTGCTAATTAGGACTATTATTTCCTAATTAAAATTGCTAATTTAGCAATTAGGGTCAAAATTGGTCATTAGGGTTTATAACCCACGAATTAGGGTTTTAAATAGAAAAATAATTTTTCTAATTTAGACATTAGGTTTCCTAATTAGATTAGGGTTTCCTAATTACATAACTTGAAAATTAGGATTAATATTTCCTAATTAACATAAAATTATTAAATTAACAATTAGGTATTCCCCTAATTATAAATTAGGGTTTCTTATAATTCGCTAGGGTTTTCTAACCGAACGTTGACGTTCTTAATATATACCTAGGGTTTGTTACATATATCATTTATCTGGTCAACTCTTGACCCTTAACCACATACTATACACATATACAACCATATACACATAACATATTCTCTTATACCCTTAATCCTGAATAAGTCACCAAAATCCTTCACATAATTTTGAAATCCTCAAATTTCCTTCTCAAAAATATCAAACGCATACACTTATTTTCTGTCTAGGTTCTAATATTGAACCTTAAATCAATTAATAAAATTTTGAAAAATATTCAAATTCTCGGGTTGTCACACATATACATCTATTACACAGACATTTAGAGGCCCTGACATTCGCTTGTCAGGTCATAATTTTCCAATTTTCTAGATTTGTTTAAAACTTGATTTCGTGCATCTAGATGTTATAGATCCATGATCTATCAACCCAGATCACTAAAAGACACCTTAATACATAACTTTAAACAACAAATCATAACATCTAACATCAAATATAAGGATTTCAAAATTTAGGATTTTTATACCTTTTAAGCTTTGATATTGATTTCTGACTTTTGATTCATGTTCTTGGAGAGCTAAAGGCTGATAAAGTCTTAACTTAATACTCATATTCACTCCCAATCTCGAAATTTTAGAGAGAGAAAAGTTTTTGAAAAAATGAAAAGTAAAGTGAGACTTTTCTTACTTTTGATCTATATAAATTATAATGTAATGCATATAGCTGGCAAGGATGACTGATATGGGTTGATTTCAATCACAAGGGGCAGCTAGGGTTGATCAACAACCCAATATAGGGCAAGATTTACAAGTGACATCCAATAATACAACAAGGGCAATCTAGTCATTAGACTTTTAAATTTAATGGCATTCATGTAAATGGTCAAAACCCTTAGGGTTTAGGTTTTAACCCTTAGGGTTTAGGGTTTGACCCTTAAAGTTTAGGGTTTAACCCTTCACTTTGTAATTTAATTTCTAAGATTTTTGAATTTCGGTTTTCAAAATAGAAAATTAATATTTCTAAATTATAATTAGGATTCGATAATTATATTAAGATTTCCTAATCATAATCCAAGCTTGCTAATTAGGATTATTATTTCCTAATTAAAACTACAAAAAAACAGGTCAATGGCGACGAAGGCATTAGCGACGGCAGTATCCCCGTCGCCAATAACATCTATCTCGACGGCATAGCCGTCGCCAATGAGGCCCGTCGAGAATGACCCTTCCCGGGCCCAAAATTGGTGGGATTTTTTTGGCGCGCGTTGGAAAAAGTCATAGGCGACGGCCTGTGCCGTCGGTATTGAGTGCCGTCGAGAATGAGTTTATATTTACTTTCAGTAACTGAACTTTTTTCATTTCGCTTATTATTTTTCTCCCTCTTCTTCCTCGCGTCGTCGCCGGCTTCTCTTTCCCGTCGCCCACTCGCCTTTTATTGTCGTCGCCGGCTCTCTTCCTGTCGTCGTCCCTCGCTCTCTGTCTCTCTCAACTGCAATGACCCTCGCTCTCTGTCTCTCTCGACTGCAAGGTCATCTTCCCAATTTCAGTTCTATTTCAGAGCAACTAATTAATGGGTTCATTCTTCTGACTGATTTATTTGCTTGTAAACATTTTTTTGTTTGTTAATTTTTCTTGTACACATTTGTTCTTACTATACAGGTTGTGGGATTTTGTGGTGTTGGTTTATTTTATTAATTTATGTTGGTGTTGTTGTTTATCAACCATGTAATGCTGATCATTCAATGATTTTATTTATGATTTAAATAGATACAATTGTGTCGAGATGTGCTATAGGTATTCGGGATAAGAAGTTCAAATTGAAAACCTAGTATTATGTTGAGGATAGTATAATCTATAAACTGATTGATTAGTTAGAACTAAGAAAGAAAATACATGAAAAGGAAAAATGATACCTTTTGGTTTGGTTTTTAGCATAGTACTTGTCATGCCAAATTGCTGAGTTTGAAGTTATATTAATTAGGCTTATATATGTAGAACTTGCCAACAAGTATTTGTAAAGAATTAGAAACTTGTATTACTATATGTATTGTGTTGTGCTGGCTGTATGTTATTGAGATGCATGAGGTTGATGTGTTTGCATTTGGGTTAGCTTAGTTTGATGGGGAAAAAGAGTGGAAGTCAATGCCCCCTGTATTTTCCAGAATGTAGTGGTGTACAATTTCTTGGTTTATTCTAATGCCTTTGCTTAGCACATAATTCTGAGAATTGTTCAAACATAAGAATCATCTCATACTAACTAACCATGGTTTATCCTATCCTACTACAATTATCCTTATTCATTATCTTCCACAAAACCAAAAAATTCAGGAACCTTCCTATTAACTTATCAATAAAGGACTTGTTCTTTATCCTATTCCTATATATACATAAGATGAAATGAACATGGCAACACTGTAAAATAAGAATTTCATTTGATAATAAATAAAACTATTAAATGAAATGAAAATGAAAATGTTTAAAATCTAGATTTTATAGTGCACAAATGTAATCAAGGATTTGAGTGAGTTTTGGAGTGTTTTCAAGTGGTGCTTCTAGTTTTGAAACATAATTAAACATAGTTTTGGATGTAATCTAGATCATCTAATTTTGGATTTTTTTTTCAAATTTGGAGCTATCAGCTATTCTTTTTGTGCTTTTCATCCAAATGGTCATATTCAAATGCTTCCATTGAAACATAATTAAACATATTTCCCATCTCTGTCTCTCACACACAGTCATGTATTAGCTAATTAAGAAATTGTTATAGTAGTAATTTGACTATCGATTTTGCTTTCATCCTCAATATAAGGGTGGGGTGGGGGTGTGGGTGGGTTTTAAAAAAGTTTAATAATAGTTGTGACCTGATAAAAAGCTAGTATTTTTATTGTATACAAAAATAATCCTTACTTTGACATGTGCATATTTTCATATAGTTTAGGAAGCTTAGAAACCCGTTTGAGATTCACTTAGTAGGAGTGAATCTCAAATAATCCGATTTTGGAATTTGTTCTTGTATGTTTCGATCTCACTTAGGTCGGTGTTAACGACTTGAGCACGTCTTTATATTTTTTGAATTTTCGGTCAGTATATATCTCTTGACGTTCTTCGGGTGCATATTTAGACTACGATGTGTTAGTCTATTTCATGTACTTGAAGACCATGGGGAGGTGCTACCGAAATTTCTGAAAAATTTAAAGATATGTTCAAGTTGTTGGCATCAGTGAGGCGACACATCCGGGAATGGGATACAAGCCTGACCCGTTAGAGTGGGAGATGAAGTTAGGAAACTCATAAGCTTGCATATACATTAACTTGGAGACTTGATTGTGTTTGTCTAACTTTCCATATATATAGCAGACAGTTGTCCAAGATGTCTGTTGATCAAAGTTGGATGGAACGTAGGGTAGCCACCGATAAGAGTGGGCTTAGCTCTCGAATACAAGTAGTGGGGTTGAGCAGTTTCTCAATTTTGCGTTTGAGCAAGTCAACGGCGATGAGATTAGATGTCCTTGTAAGAGGTGTGTGAATGAAGTGTGGAAGGAAAGGAGTGATGTCATGTGCTACTTATTTACGTATGGGTTCAAGCAGGGTTATACGACATGGATCTATCATGGGGAACCTGGTTGGATGAACATGAATCAGAACCAGAATCTAGAGGTGATGAAACCTTTGACTATACTAACATGATAGTCGAAGTTGTTGGTTCATACTTCCAGTGGAATACAGACAGGGATGACAGTAGCACACAACAAGAGCCGAATGACGGGGCTAAGGGTTTCTATGAGTTATTGCATGAAACAAATGACGCCTTTGTATGGCCGAACACGAAAAGCACACCTGTCTTATCTCTTAGTGATTAAGTTTTTACGCTTTAAGAACGAGCATGATCATAGCGTAGAGAGGTTTTAATGAACTATTAAGCATTGTGAAGGAGTGCTTACCGCAGCAATAAGTTCTTAGAAGTCGTATTTATGATGTGAAGAAAATGGTCAAAAGGCTCAATCTAGGGTATGAGAAGATCGATGCTTGTGAGAAGGACTGCGTATGTTGTATTACGTTGATGTCAATAAAGATAAGAGGTCATGTGATATTTGTGGTACAAGTAGATACCGTGAACAACGCAAGAAAAAGGGAAAAGATGTGCCGAGAAAGATCTTACATTACTTTCCCATTGCCCCGAGGCTTCGGTAGTACTTTATTCTTAACATTGCGGGGAGAGGATGATTCGTCTTTTAAGAGAGAACCACGAAAGACAATCCAAATCCATACTGGGATACTCTAGGAAGTTCAAAGATTAACCCGGATCGCAATTTGGGAGTAATGGTTTCAACCTCGGATTTAACCCAGAGACACTGCAGATACAATCTGGAACACACACCGAAGAAGACCGATTAATCTCGGAGATAACCCCAAGGTATCCAGTCTCAGTCCCAACCATAGGAATAGCCACCAACCTTGGCGATAACCCCAAGGAATTCAGTTTCGGAGATAACCTCGGAAATGCTTGTTTCAAATGCCATCAGCTTCAATCTCGGCACTCACAATGAAATACACTGTGCCAACACGGCAATCACATCGGGAAGACAAGTACACCTCAAAGATGACAACGAGGATCTTCAACAAATGCACCAGTCCAATCTCAGCGAAGTCTGAGCAACGTCTGCTTATCGGCCCAATCCGGTAGAACACCCGTGAGGGGAAACATCGCCATCTCGTCCAACACGATGCCACATCTTGTCTATACGCAACAATGTCCCACAAGGCTAACCAATCCCGAGTGACTATTGTGCGGGGTAACGGATGAAAGTTGAAGCTTGAAGACCGGAGGGCATCGTCCCATCTTCAAAGACTTCGTACAAACTCTAATCCCATGCCATCATACAACTCTCAACAACGGCGGTCCGAAATAGGTCCTGAATACCACAAAACGGATGCCCGGATTGCACTTCTCAAAATCCGAGTGGACATTATAGTGCCTGAGTGCACGTACTTCGAGATGACCCGACCCATGCCAGGTAGGCCGACCCGACCCACTGGTACACTGGTTTGGCTGCAGCTCATGCACCTTTTTCCTATAAATAAGAGGCTTGGGGTACTGATTTTTAAGAGAAAAAAGACGGGGAAACCCTGCACAATTTGCTCTCCACTCGCCATATAGTGTATTTTCCCACTTTCAAACACCTGTGAGCTCATATATAGCCTCTTTTTTACCCACAAAAGCCCAGTGTTTACCCACTCTAAAGATATAGAAGCCCTTTTTATTAGTCAGTTGTACGCCTTCTCACACACTTTAGAGTCTTTCTCTTCATCTTTGCACACACCCTTCTACACGTTGAGAGTCGTGTTGCTTGCTTTTGCTCGGACTTTGGTCCGTGGTTTCCTTCCAGTCTGTATATATATATATATATATATATATATATATATATATATTATATATATATTTATTTATATATTGACTAACATTATCGAGTTATGCCTCGATTGAGCCTGAACTTGATGCGGGAGGCGTTCTTTGCTTTATATATATATATATATATATATATATATATATATATATATATATATATATACTTATATATATTAATTGTCTGTCGGACTTTGTTCGATGAGCCTAGACTTTGATGCAGTGCGTTTAGTAAACTATATATATATATATATATATATATATATATATATATATATATATAACCATATGTCTGGGACTTTGTTCGATGAGCCTGAACTTGATGCAGTGCGTTTACTCGCTTATATATATATATACTTATATATATGAGCGTGGTCAAACTATGTTCGATGAGCCCGGATTTTACATCCAAAGTGCATTTATTGCTTTCTTATATATATATATATATATATATATATATATATATATATATATATATATATATATGGGAGCCCTTCCATAGCAAGGTTTGTTGTTGTGGGTCTCATGCAACACCCCCGTTTTGTACCGTTGATAAAATGAATTGATGGCTGAGATTTAGACTTTGTATTTAATAAGCCGGCACAGGTTGTTGTGCCTAATTATCTACATATACCGGCTTCTATTTTATTAAGTGAATATTAACTTGTCAGTATAGTTATAAAAAGTGAATATTTATTATTAAAATAATCCTAGTAGAAATACAGTCGATACTATTTGGTACATTTTTTTTTAATTTTTTTATTTCTCCTACGCAGACATGAGGCTCATCTGGTGGCATTAAAATAATAAAGTAATCCGTAAGTCTAAGACAGCTGATAATCTGGTAGTACATTTTTTTTTTAATTTTTTTTATTTTTTCCTAGTAAGATGCAGCTCATACGGCTAGCATTAAAATAATAAAGTAATCCTACTGTCATGCCGATACTATTTGGTACATTTGTTTTTTAATTTTTTTTATCTTTTAAGTAGTGCAGACAGCTCATACTATTTAGTACATTTTTTTTTAAATTTTTTTATTATTTTTCCGGTAATTCTGAGGCTCATCACACTAGTACATTTTTTTTTATTTTTCCCACGTGCAGAAACAGTGACATCTGGTGGTATTAAAAATTGAAAAAAAAAACAAATTTAAGACTGACTTATCACTGGTGGTATTAAAAAATTGAAAAAAATAATTTTATTCAAGCAATTCGCTGCTAAACAGACTCGAACTCGCAACCTCAAACTCCAAACACTCGTCATATGACCACCCGAGCACCACGGACCTAGCTGTTAATGTCAGCCAAGGAAATGTCTTTATATTAAAACTTCACCATCCCCCAAAATCTATATTCTTGCATTATTATTATATTACGATTTATTATTATTAATAAGTCTATATAATACATATGGGGTTTGATATTTAGAAATAAGTTAATATCTATATTTATTAAGTAATAATTTTATATATTAAGCAATGATTTTATTATTAAGAAATGATTTTATTATTAATAAAACTAGTTCAATTAGTCTAATAAGTAATGATGATAATTTTTCAAGTCATTTCGGAAATTAATTTACTTATCAAATTTATAAAAGTAGTGAAGTATTATTATAATAATAATAATGTGATTATCAATTTTAGAAGTCTGATTATACTAATACTAGTAATCGCATAACATTAAGAGGAATAGTACATATTACATGTTCATTTTCATAAAATAAAAAAAACATAGAATGATTAATACAACCGGCGCCTATTTTTTTGGATCGGGAATCCCTAGCACTCGATAATGATTTCGCTTATCGTGAATTAGGTTTCAAAGCCACAAATTGCACATTTTCGATGAGTCTTAGAAGGAATGATTTTCTCGAGTGCACTCTTGAATCTAGATTATTTTTTGCGGCCCTTTGTTTGAGAAATATTAGGCGACAAAAACTCTTCTTCTTCTTCCACCTCTGCATCTTCATCGTCATTATCGTATCCATTATCATGATTTGGATCTCCAACTGTGCAATCAATGTTGTCATTTGCCAGTTCAGTAATATTCTCATCCAGATCATATTGGTCAACCAACTCTTTTCCTCGTGCATTCAGTTTAAGAACAGTTTTGTAACCTCGGACTGAGCAAGTCGCTTTGCTCGCTAACTCCTGGTAATCACCCATCAAATGATTATAGCGCATTGCTTGATTTTGTTTGAAGTCAGCAGATGTGGAGTTAAAGAGTAAGTCTTCACCATTGCTTTTGTTCGCGTCTCTTGTCCACCGATGAAGGATCATGTCAGTCGGTATTTGTGAAATACTCTTTGCTATGAAATATCTCAAGATGTGCCTGCATAATTCACCAGAGTGAGAAAACATTTGGCAATTACATATTCCGATCCCGATTGTCGATTGTTGACAACTTCTTTATATCTTTCACCACTTTCAGTTGCATCTGCATTATACACTGCATAAACCTTAGTATCGGTGACACACAACTCACTAAGTTTACGAACATTATATTTCATGGAATCGACGAATTGGCGTTGGAAGCGTCTAAACATCTCTTTTTGTGTACACTTCATGCAAGTATGAACTTCTAAAGATGAACCGAAAGTACCATAATCCTTTTACGATGTTTTGTTATGTAGTCGGCCTTCCTCTCCTCGATAAATTGTCTTTCTACTGACCTTTTGACTCTCTTTGTACAAAACATATATACTGTTGATGCATTAATATACTCATCAAAAAAAGCATTCATGCTCTCGCTTCTTCCAGTGGTAGTCATTCCCGTGGAAAAATATCTCTTTGTATATGCTGGAATCCATTTCTGTCGTACATCATAAAAACTTCCAAGCCATTCATTAGTATACAATTCATAGGAACTGATCAGAATATGCCAACGATCTTCAAATTCCTCAATGGACAATGAGTTATACACACAGTTGTTAAAATCATTTTTGAACGATGGGTGCTCAGAATAAACATGATGCAATTTTTCAGGAAATTTATTGCTAATATGCCAAGAACACAATAAATGATGACTAGTTGGAAGTACCATAGCAATAGCATTACTCATGGCTCTGTCTTGATCAGTGATGATGGTTGTAGGTGGCTTGTAGTCCATGGCTTCAAGCCATGTCTGTAAAACCCAAACGAAAGTGTCCTCTATCTCGTCTCGTAACAGTGCAAATCCAAACAATATAGATTGATAATGGTGGTTGACCCCGGCAAATGGAACAAACGGCATGCCATACTTATTTGTCCGATATGTACTATCAAATGTCACAACGTCTCCGAACTGTTGATACATAAACCTTGATCGGGCGATAACCCACAAAATACAAGCTATGCGGTTGTTTTCACCGGGTTTCACTCGGAAAAAAAATTTGCTGACACTTCCGGATGCATGTTTGTTCAAATGATTGACAGCAGCTTGTGCATCATTTTCATCTGCAGAATCACGCCTTAAATCTCACACCACATTCTCAACATTAGCAGTAGAGAAAGGAACATTTTGCAACCCACCTCCCATTGTGCTCAAAACATTCATCATCTTACTAGGACCAATACCGGACTTATTTAAAGTGCCAATTAAATTTCTTGCAACAGGAGTAATATTTCTGTGAGTCTCGATCAAATCTACTTTGGTGGGGGTCACTAAGTGATGATTGTGCTCTAATTCAACAGTAGATATACGTCAATTGTCTTCTTTCTTATTATGGACAACATATATTCTAGCTTTGCACATTGTTCGTCCTATAGAGTCTCTCTGTCTAGTTATGTTATTACTACTATCTTCATCATCAGGTAAACTCTTGCCAACAATTGGTGTACCGGATTTCTTACATACATACTGCCTAGATCTGATATCATTCGTATTAGCATGTTTATGACTAGTTGCAATTCTAATCTCAAATCCATTTTGCGAGCATATGATCTATAAAATATTCAACCTCTTCCAACGTATAAAATAATAATTGACCAACGATGCGGAACAATATCGATTTATTTCTTTCAACTTCACTAACAAATTCGGATGTATTATATGACATTTTGAAGAACTTACTTGTGAATAATAGTGATGAATTTTGCTTGATCAGAACTTCAACTTGATTTTCTGAAGTGAAAGTGGGCAACCGGATGAAACAAATTATGAGTAGAGGAGAATAAACATGAGAAAATAGCAGCTTCCTAGACAATATTTAAAGGTAAAAAAAAGACCGGTAGAAGTACGATTTTGTTGCGGTTAATGCTCAAGAAGTCAAACTAATGTACTTTTTCCATATAATCAATGTCAGCTTTTTTCTATTCCCATAGTGTTGTATTATTATGTTTGACTACTAATAATAATGATAATAAAATAATTAAAAAAAGTACATAAGCCGCTAGAATATGGAACGACTTTATACTCAATTCGTAATAATAATAGAATAATAATAATAATCGAATAATTATAATAAAATATTGAGAAATTTAATTTGGGGGAGATGGAATGTTTTAAGATATATCAAATCCAAGGTAAGATATGATGACTAGGTGTGTGGTGCTCGGGTGGTCATATGATTTAATGTTTGGAGCTTGAGGTATCGGGTTCGAGTCTAGCTAGCAAATGAAAAAATTGTTTTATTCCAAATTGTTATAGCCTTTTAAGTAGAAACGGTTTTTATTAATAATATATATTTTTTTTATTTCCGTAGTTAGAGGCTTTACCTAGTAAGCTAATTTATTAATAATATATATATATATATATATATATATATATATATATATATATATATTTTATTTCAGTCCAATTATAGGCTCTAACTAGTAGAACAAATTATGGTAAATATATATATATTTTTTATTCCGGTAGGTTAAGCTTTGTCTTCTACTTAACAAAATAACAAACACACATCGGCTTCGAGAAATGCAATTGAATATTTTTTGACCACTTTTTTCTCATACATCGCTTAAAGGAAAGAACACCGCAAGCTTGGTAAACTAAAAAATTTGAGACATTTGTTTGAATTTGGTGCTAAATTAATTCATGTCTTTGGACATTTGCATGAGCTTATTTAAACGTCTATTGAGAACATATGTTGTTCAAACTAAAGTTCACTTGCCAAGCTAGATAAAATAAAAATAATGAGAGAGTAGAGAGGAGTATTTGAGAAGAGAGGAGCAAAAAACTTCAACAAGTAAGTTTTTATTTATTGTTATTTGTTAGAGTTTTAATAGTTTACATTATTGTTATTATTTTCAGTATAATAGTAAAATAATATTATTACATTATAGAAATGAAAAAAACTTATTACAGTGTACTCAATCAAGCCATTTTTTTATCACTGCATGTTATTACTGAATTAAAGGGGATATAATACCATGCATGTATTTGTTTTTGTTGTCATTAATGCATGTTATCACTGCATATTATGCATGCATGCATTTTATTTATTTTTTTATTTTAATTTGCTGAGTCATCATTATACAATGGAGAAAAGAAGATAAAAAAAAAAAAAGCTGTTTGCTTAGGTTTAAATGCATCTATTTGGAAAAAAAAAAAAAAAGAAAACTTTTGCAGCATAGCATGCATTGATAAGTATTTATTTTATTATTATGTTTCATTTATTGTTTTTATTTTATTCCAGTGTACTCAATTGTTCACATATTGTTTTAATTTCTTTTTCTTCTTATTGTTTTTGTTTTTAATAGTTTCTGTTTTTACTAGTTTTTAATGCATGTTAATATTATTACATTATATACATGCATATTATTGTTATTACTGTCATTTTGTAGCATGTTACTTTCAACTTGATTTTGTCATGCATCTTAATACTAATATGGAATTGATGTATTTTTTTAGGTAAAAGATGGATAGTTGGGAATATGGGCCAATTGATCCAAGTGTTCTGCATGATCAACAAGATCATGTATCGATGACATATATCATTGGAGAGATAGGGAAAACTAAGCTCCAATCAATATATCTTGATCGAGAAATATAATCGGTGGGCTTTGATAAAAGAACAAAAATCCTTTTTAGATAAATGTGGATTTAGAGTATTTAGTTATCAAGGTGTTGTACACCAAACCGATCTTGGTGCGATATCCGCTTTAGTCGAGAGAGATGGCTAGGAGACCAATACTTTTCATTTAAAGCGTGGAGAAATAACAATCACGTTAGAGGATGTTCACTTTATTTTTGGGTTACCGGTGGTGGGAAAGCCCTTAATTGGGTCCCTCACATGCCTCCAATTTGAATTATTTTAGGGATTGTTTTGTAGATAAATTAGCTGGTGAATATTTTAGTTCAAAAAAACGCAGTGCAATTTCATTAGTGTGGTTGCACGAACATTTTAATAATTGTCCCGAGAATGCAAGTAAAGATGTTGTAGGGCGACACACAAAGGCATACATGTTGTGGTTGTGTGGGGTAATATTTTTCCCTAATAGGAATAGAAATAGTGTGCACCCACGATATATGTCTTTTATTGCCAACGCTGAAGATTGTGTAACTTATTCTTGGGGCGCGGCAATGTTAGCATATTTGTACAGATCTTTATATACTGCTACTAGGAAAGGAGTTAAATACATTAATGGTTATGTTACATTGTTACAAATTTGGGCTTATGAGCGTGTAAGTATTGGAAAGCGAAACCCTTGGCCACAATCATCCTTATGGTTACCTAGGGCTTTAGCATGGTCCTATTTTGGAGCCCACAGTTACCCTGGTAGACGTGAGAATCCCCATCACCATTTGTCATTTTACCGAGGGGAGTTAGATATTAAGTCTATGTGGGATGTGGTTTGGCGGCCTTACATAATGTGGGATGATGATATCGATTGGATTTAATTTTGAAGGCGGGGTTGTTGGGATCAGGTGGGGTCCCTTGATCCACTTTGATATTGTGGAATTTGAGATTGGGATCGTATATAATGAGACAGTTCGGGTTCATGTAAGGCATACCATTACCAGCCAAAAACCACGGTGACCTTAGGAAGGAGAAAAAGTTTAAATTTATTGATGTCGAGGATTGCATGGCCTTAAGAGGGTAATATATTTCGATGTGGGAGGCATACATGAATCATCTCAAAGGACAACAAACTGAAATTGCTGATTATGTCCCAATAGATGATTACATGGTCTGGTATAGGAAAATTACACGTTGGAAAATCCACCAAACCTCGATTGTGAAAATGATTACGACTGACGGTTGTTATGAGCCTCGGGCCATTTACAACCAACAACACCTTATTCAAATGGTATAAAATTATATTCTTCTTTAATAAATCATGTATTGGAGTAAATACTTAATATTATATTTATTCATATTTATTGTTAATAATATTTGTTTGTGTTTATCTTACATGATGAGGTTGAGAGTGCAAAGTCGTTACTTGATAAATTTTCGTTCTTACTCACCGCCTCCCGAGTTGGTTCGCGCAAAAAATAATTGGGATTTCAATACGCTATACGACTTCAAGCAAGAGGTAAACAAATACCTCGATGGGGGTCCCACAAATTTTGGACCACGGTCCCAATACACACAACTCAATGAAGGGCTTGGGAAACAAACCTGATTATGTTGTACAAGAGAGCTACATACCCACCCCACAACTAATCGAGGAGAGCTCCATTCCCACCACCCAAGCTTCACGAGGAGTGTTACATTCCAACCTTCCAAACCTATAAGGAGTGTTACATTCCAACCAACTCTTCATTTATGGACTTTTCGACGCAAGGGATCTAGTTCACAAAAGGTATATATAGTTATGTTAATAGTGATGGTTTTAATTATTATTGCTATATAATAATAATGTACATTTGGGTCTCAATCAGGTACAAGATGCGGGAGACCATATCTCTTATGGACCAAAAGGGTCCTTATCCAAAAGACTTAAAGATTGGAAGGAGACATTTGTAAATAAACATATGTTTGGAAACATGGTGGCACCAGAAGGTGATTTATATCCTTTATCACATCCGCGCCAGTTATATGAATTAGAACACAATGTAGTGCAATCCTTAGGGCCTGGGAGTTGGATATTCGAGCATGTCATCAACGCTTATATGTTGTTGCTACGAGATAGAGAGGAATAATACAGGTCGCGGGGAATACAAAGGTGGTCCCAATTTGGTTTCATGAATTCATTCTTCATGCATCTTGGGCAGGGCTATGTTCCATGCACTAACGTGAATACTGCATGGAGTTTTTGCGATCCATATGTTAACCAAGATGTTGGTCCACCTTTACACGAATGCAAATACATATTCATGCTTGCGGTGTAGTACCAATCAACGCCATTTTGTCTTGTTCCTATTCATTTGTTGAAGATTGGATGGTTACCATAATTGACCAAACACTACAATGACACTAAGTATATTAAGTTACATGAAATGTACTCGTAATTCGATTCAAGTCATGGTATGTTTAGTTTTAAAATATTTTAATTTTATAATGTCCTTTAATATTAAAAAATTATTAACCAACTACTTTGTACATGCAGGTACATTTGATACCATTTTGCTTGTGAAATGGTAATCCGATCTTGATGAGTGGCCCAAATGATAATCCTCTCGTGCAAGGACCTTAAAGATTCGACCAAAACAACACAACAACGCAGATCGTGGAATTTTTGTCTGCGCAAGTATGTTATTTATTTTGTTAGGCCAATGGTAATATTTTGAAGAGAAGTGGTCCTTGGAAGATGTCACGATCTTTAATTCTCTGCGTCGCATGGGAGCTCTACAAGAAATCCATGAAGATTACTTAGGCCTCCGAGATATAGGCGTCGGTTGTATTAATCATTCTATGTTTTTTTTATTTTATGAAAATGAACATGTAATATGTACTATTCCTCTTAATGTTATGCAGTACTAGTATTGGTATAATCTGTACTTCTAATATTGATAATCACATTATTATTATTATAATAGTGATGGACATTTTCAGCTGTAAGCAGCTTGTAAATTATTCTGCGATGTCTGAATTTCCTCAGATAGTTTTCATACCCACGAGGAAGTCGACATTATTTTTGTATATATTATTTTTCATACGGATGCCTCGCATCCGTCAAATAAAATCAATTCAGCCGCTCACTTAATAAAAATGGGAGTGTAAAAGGTCTCAATTCCTATTGAACATTAGGGTTTGAAAAATCTCTTTTATAAAACATCATTGCCATATCTTGCTAAAAACTGAATTTTTACATAAATTCAAACCCTGTGTATATAGGTTCGAACAAGGCCTCGCACAACTTTCATATAATAGCACATTGATCCACACACACACACACACACTCAGATAATAGTTTCTTGAAAAGAGGCGATCACCATGGTAACACGGATGTCGGGGGGTGCCTAACACCTTCCCCCCGCATAACCAAGTCCCCGGACCTTAAATAAATCTCGGTTTCGCCGACCCATATATCAGTGTCACATCACTGGGTCAATGTGCAAACCTTTTCTCGGTTGTGTTGGTACAACCATTTAAAAAACCAACTGGCGACTCTTAACAGTCCCATCGTCCACATTATACATGTCGGACCTTTTTCACTTGTTTTTTCAAACAAATCTCACCTAAAATGAGAACACCAAAGAACAAGTAACAGAAAGGGACATCCAAAAATCCCGACGTCGACAGGTGGCGACTCTGTTGGGGACCTCTAATAAGAGGACTTAAGCCGCTACTACAATCTTTTCAAAACTGTTATCTGCTTGTGTGTGGATGTTGCATTTGCATTGGATGAATGTGTACGAATGCATGTCTTGTTTGAGCTTAGTGCTTCGCATCATATCTACGTGTGATGTTAGTGCTTTGCACTATAAACTGCTTATGATATTAGTGTTTCGCACATGTCATCATTTCATATGGTGAGACGCGATGTATGTGAATGTATGTTATGTGGTCCATCCACCAGGAGGCTATCCCGTCGATGTTTGATTGCTGGACTCGTGAGAAGACTAATTCTCTGAGGCTCAGGAAAGGCACCACCCAAATTCGCTCCAGTTGAAAGATCGAATTAACTTCCCGTCTAGTAGATTGCGATGATTTGGGAACCTTCATGCCAAAAAGCCGCGAGAGTAACCTAAGATAGGTCAGCCTCTGATAAACCCAAAACGAAGGAAAGTCTCTTCATGCCCTCATTTCAATTACTTGTAAACACAATTACTTGTAATTTCATTCCATATCTATCTCCATGTAATGAGAAATATGAAGCAATATGTCCACATACATGCTTCTAACAGTGACACCGTTTTGCAGGGATAAAATTCCTAAAATGGACACATCACATAGCATGTCATTATACACCTTCCCTAAGGACTAAACTATGCCGATCTTTTGAGGAATCAATCGGACCTACTACCGGTCCAAAGTCCAAAAAGGCGGCGAGCCTACAATCAATCATGTCATCATCCGATCAGACGGTGAACTTAATCCGATTTCGCATGAAAGAGTTCGGACGGATTAAGGAAGCAGATTCTGATTTGGTCGTTTCTATTAAAAGAATTACGGTCTACCACATGTGGTCGAAAATACCAGACATCTTGAGCCCTCCACACAAGGAGGAATTTCGGTCATTACCATACAGAGCCACAATTGGATCGACCAACAAAAGCGCAAGATCTTTGTCCATTCCATTGGAGATCCGGATAACGGTGACATCAAAAGAAAGTCCTCCAAATGGAAGAGACCCTTCGCTTATCAAAGGAATTGGAACACACACGGGAGTGTTTCATATCTCGATCTATGTATTTTCCGGTGTTCACTATCCGAAAAATTTAAAACTCGACTTTGAAAAATATGATGGGTTAGGGAATCCTTATACACATTTAAAAGTCTTTATTGAGAACCAGGATCTATGCAGAGGATGAAAATTGAGAATGCAATTGTTCCAAAAGAGTCTAACTGAAAAGCCCGATTCGTGGTACACAAGATTAGACAACTCCAAAATTCACGATTGGGAAGAGCTAGCACATGCCTTCCTTACTCAATCTGCTTTTCAAACTCGGATGGCTCCCGATCGGTATCAAATTACCAAGATCAAAAAAGCGATCTAATGAGTTTTTCGGAGAGTATGCCCAAAGGTGGAGACGATTGGTACGCCCAAGTTAGTCCCGCCATGATGAATCGAAATGGTCATGACATTCATAGACATACAAGAAGCTCCCTTCTATAAGAGAGTTTTAGCTGGCATCGGCAAACCGTTTTCTGAAATGGTTAAACACGGGGAGATGGCTGAAATGGGGTTGAAGTTAGGAAAGATTCAAGACCTAGCCGCACTCAAAGCTATTTCTAATCACATCCAATATGGAAATTATGGGAACAACCCCCGGAGGGTCCATAAAAAGAAAGAGGAAGATGTTTCCCTGATACTACAGGGACAAAAAGGCAATCAAAGTATGCCCATTCAAAGGAGAAACTACACTCCCTTTCCAGCACAGTCTGCAAACCCTCCAATACCAAAAGGTGGAGAAGTCAAACGCCATCGAGTGTTTACACCCTTAGGGGATACCCTCGAGAACATTCTTAATCTTCTGACAACACAGAAGAAAATTACGCATCTTCTTCCACCAGCCAGCCCTAATGGACGAGGTTTCAATGCGGCTAGGAAATGTGTTTATCATGCCGGGGCACCTGGACATGATACCCAGGATTGTTGGGCCTTGAAACACAAGATCCAGGACCTAATAGATAATGGAGAGATCGTAGTCACCAAACCCGATCAGCCTCACGTACAAGACAACCCTCTTCCTTAACACAAAGAAGAAGAAACATGATTAATTGGAGCAGTGGACAGAGTTCCAACTTCAGCTGTGACTCCCTCCAGACCATCAAAGACAGTGATGACATATGGGATTATGCTAAGTTCCAGTTCACAATGGAACGAAAGATGAAAGCTCTCTGCAAACAAATTGAGCAATTGGAAGAACTGGTGACTTATCAGCATCAAGTGACTCGACAATTAATCAGCCAGGAGCATGTCAGTCTCCTACCAATCATCATGAATATTCCCTCGTCCCTTTCAGAAAATGAAATGCTGGAAGACAAAGTGACGAAGAAAGCAAATGCCAAAGCCCGTCGAGATTTCGCCAACAAACGGGAATTCACCTATTTGGGCCAACCTATGGAGGAAATCCTTCACATGTTAATCAATGAAGGAAGGATTAGTTCCCTTCTACCTCCAATCAACCCCCGTTCAGGACGGTACAACTCTGATGGAGTATGTCAATACCACTCCCAGTCTTGCGGTCACAACATAGAAGAATGCTGGGCACTCCACCACCTTATTCAAAATCTAATCGACAATGGTGTACTGCGCTTGGTAGATAACGACACTGTGTTATGAGCAAGTGAGAATGCAGGCCCTACTAAGTGGAAAAGTGTGGTAGCAGTTATATCTACTGAAGGTGAAGGGATTAATACTGTTCTCATAACACCGATAATTCATCTCAAAGGAGGAAGCAATTATTTGAAAGTGGCCACTCCTGAGCCAATCAACTTGCCATGCAGAGCACAATATCCTATTGTTAGCTTGCGCAAGGTTCCGTAGAATTATGGAGCAGGTGAAGGATCCACCTCACATACCATCGTCATTAATGTCGAAGGAAAATCCACTGTATCTTCCCCATCGGGTGATGAACCCCACCACCAAATCAAAGGGAAAAATACCCATGGAGAAGATTGAAAAATTCCTCCGTGCTGTGGGTCATAACGAAGACTCTATGATTTTAAGCTTGAAGGAAGCTCCACCACAAATATTAATTTTGGACTTGGTCCTAACTTCCGAGAATCACCGGAAGGTCTTGTTAAAGGTTTTAGAAGAAGCCTATCTTCTGACATCAGTGGATACAGAAAAATTTCAACACATGGTTGATCACATTTTCAACACTAATGTGATATCCTTCATCGATGATGACACTCTGCTTAGAAGGGATCTGGTCATTGCAAAACCATTGCACATCATGGTTTTGTCCTCCGGATATATGGTGGTCGGAGTCTTAATGAGCGGAGGTTCCTCTCTGAATATCCGCCATATGCCACCTTGGTGAAGATGAATATCAATCTCAACCGAATTCGGAGTAGCCATACTATCATCAAAGCTTTTGATGGAGCCGTACCAGTAACTTCGGCTTGGAGTAATTGAGCTACCAATCAAAATTGGCCCTCATACATTCTGCGTATCCTTCCATGTGCTCAAGATAGATTAGGGATACAACCTCGCTCTTGGGACGACCATGGATCCACATGGCGAGGGCGGATCCCTCTACCCTTCACCAACAAGCTCAAGTACATTATCAACAATAGCTTTGGTCAGTACCAACGCCGAACCGTAGATTCCTCAACATGGGGATATACCGTTCATCAATGCCAATGCAGACGTAGAACCAGTCAGTTTTCATGCTTTGGAAATAAGAAACACCCAATACCACGCTATTGGAGCACCATTGCTTGAACCCCACATTTCTGATGAGGTGATGTCAGCCACTCAAGAAATGATGTCGTTGGGTTATAAGCCAGAACAAGGGTTGGGTAAAGATGGCCAGGTATCCAAGACCCATTCGATTAACCAAGCAAGTTGGAACAAATTGGACTAGGCTATTCTACCAAACTCTAGTCATAGGAATCCTCATAAGCATCAGCAGATTCCTTTGGCTTCAACCATGTGGCGTTTGGCTTCACCTTCAAACTTCGAGTCCGCACAACCTCCAGTAAAGGTGCCAGCCAATGTCATGGCCATGTTATTTCCTAAGCCGAAACCGGTGGAGGAAAAGAAAATCATTATTCCAGATCCGCAATTGAAGAAAAGGAGCGGAGAATCAAGGAAAACGTTAATAGAATAATGTTGGGCATGCGCATCATCATCCATGATGAACATACCAACAGATACACCCCGATGATGAATGCCCCGACGTAATGGCCATCATTCGGAACTTTACCCTTACCAATTGGAACCAAGATTCCTTGCTTTGGTCGACAAGGGTAAAGCGGGCAGAAATTCTTTTTATGCCCTCAGATACAATAATCGCTTACTTTTCGCATACGGTATTAGCGGTTTATTTTGCCAGTATATGCTAACACTGTATATGATCAACGAATTTCATATATACTAAGTGAAAGCATATTTTGTTTCAGGACTCTGAATTTAAATGTGTCTGTATTTGCGGATACGATGCCTCTCCTACACAAGGATTGTACCTTTGATGTAGAGATGAACTCAGCCTTGATGGATCTCCAAGATGACATTGAGGTGCCTCCAGAAATTCAAGAATGGGTCAAAGACAAACCCAAACCCAACCTTGATCAAACCACTTCTTTCAATCTCGAAACCTTAGAAAGCCCTAAGTTAATCCAGATTGGTTCAGACCTTACCCCAAACCAACGGAATGACATGGTTACGCTATTAACACAATTCCAGGATGTGTTTGCATGGTCTCATGAAGACATGATGGGTTTATCCACTAACATTGTCCTTCATCACCTTCCCATTAAAGAGGGATTTAAGCCGATCAATCAAAAGCTCAGGCGATTGAAACCTGAGTGGAGTTTAAAGGTGAAAGAAGAGATTGTGAAACAATTTCAAGCCGGCATCATCATGGTGTCTACATATCCTTAGTGGATATCCAACATCGTGCCCGTACCTAATCCTGGAGGGAAGGTGCGAGTTTGCATGGATTACAGGGACTTGAACAAAGCTTGCTTAAAAGATAGCTTTCCCGTACCATTTATCCACATTCTCATTGACAATACTGCTCAATATGACATGTACTCCTTTGCTGATTGCTTTGCGAAGTACCATCAGATCATGGTTGCCGAGGAAGATCATGAGAAGACTGCTTTCATCACTCCTTGGGGAACTTTTTGCTATAGACGGTTGTCATTCGGCCTCATCAATGCCGGAGCTACCTATCAACGAGCTATGATGGCTCTTTTCCACGACTTAATGCATAAGGAGATTGAGATCTACGTGGATGACATCATTGTCAAGACTCGGAAGGAGGATGACCATCTAGACCATCTCAAAAAGTTGTTCAACAGGTTGCGTAAATATAAATTAAAGTTGAATCTAGCTAAGTGCGCCTTTGGCGTCAAGTCAAGCAAGTTGCTAGGATTTCTAGTCAGCCACAAAGGGATTGAACTGGATCCTACCAAAATCCAAGCCATCACAGAAATGCCCCTTCCTCAGATAGAGAAGGAAATACGTGGATTTTTTGGAAGGATCAACTTCATCAACAGGTTTATCTCCCAACTCACGGCAACCTGTGAGCTAATCTTCAAATTATTAAGGAAGAACTCCTCCATGAAATGGAATGATGAGTGCCAGAATGCCTTCCTTACAATCAAGAAACAGCTAGTCAAAGCTCCTATCTTGGTACCACCCAGGGATGATGTTCCCCTATTCATGTACCTGTCCATAAGTGACAATGCCATGGGCTGTATACTGGGACAGAAAGACGATAGAGGCCAAGAACGAGCTATCTATTACCTTAGCAAAAGGTTCAGCAGCAGTGAACACAAGTACACTCTGATCGAGAAGACGTGTTGTGCTTTAGCCTGGGCTTCCATGAGGTTATAGCATTACCTCCATGGTCACACAACCCATCTCATATCCCGCGTGGATCCTCTCAAGTACGTGTTCAATAAACCCATGTTGAACTGCCGGCTGTCTAGATGGTAGTTGACCTACAACAATTTGACATTGTATATGTTACTCAAAAGTCCATCAAAGGTCAAGGAATCGCATATCAACTGGCCGCCGCACCTTTAGGGGATTTCAAACCCTTGGAAACATATTTCCCTGATGAAGGAGTAATGATAGTGCAGCAACACCATCTATACAATACACGCCAATCATGGAAGATGTATTTTGATGGAGCTGTTAACATGGAAGGTTATGGAGCTGGAGCAATTCTAGTATCTGATACGGGGGAGCAGTATCCCGTTACCATCAAATTATAGTTTATCAGCACCAACAATACGGCTGAGTATGAAGGCTGTCTCATGGGGATAAAACTTGCCCATTCAATGGGCATCAAGAGGTTAACTGTCCTTGGAGATTCGGAGTTGGTAATCAGACAATCCACCGGAGTCTATCAAACCAAGGAACTACATTTGCTGCCTTACCATCGGCAGGTTTTGAAGATGGCTTTGGAGTTCGAAGAAATCTCCTTTCTACACATTCCTCATAATAGGAATGATTTCGCGGACGCATTAGCAACTTTGGCCTCCTTGATTTGCATATCAGACAAAGAACACTTGCCAAGCGTCACAATTTCCCTGCACAAGGCCCCAGCATATGGAAATTACGTTGGAGAAGTATCGGATGAGCTACCTCCCATCCAACCTCCTTGGTATCAGCATATCAAGGAATATCTGCGAGATGGATCTACACCCGCTGTGGCGAGACTGACTGAGAAAAGGCAGATCCATCGACTTGCTATGAAGTTCTACTTGAGTGGAGATGTACTCTTTAAAAGAGATGCAGGACTAGGTCTCCTCAGGTGTCTAGACAAAGATCAAGCCCAAAGGCTTATGGATGAAATCCATGGCATAGTCTGTGGCCCCCACATGAGCGGCCCCCTCCTTGTCAAGAAAGTCCTCAGGACGGGACATTATTGGCTATCTCTCAAGGCTGATTGCCATGACCACATCAAAAGATGCTATCAGTGCCAGATTCATGGGAATGCTATACACGCCCCTCCACGGGAGCTCCACAATATGAGTTCGCCTTGGCCCTTCTCAATGTGGGGAATGGATGTTATTGGGTCCATTGAGCCTAAAGCCAGTAATGGTCACCGATTTATCTTCACCATGATCGACTACTTCACGAAGTGGGTAGAAGCAGCCTCCTTCCCCAGGGTCACTAAAGAAGTCATCATTGCTTTCATCAGAAACAATGTCGTTTATCGATATGGACAACCAGAGGTGATTGTGTCAGACAATGCCAAAAACCTCAACAACAAAATGATGGAGGAGTTATGCAGTAAATTCCACATCAAACATCTTAACTCTGTCATCTATCGTCCAGAAGATGAGCGGTCTTTGTTGAAGCGGATAACAAAAATATCAAGACGATTATGCAAAAGATGTCAATGACCACAAAGATTGGCTTAACTTTGTTGCCTCTTACTCGTTAGCCTCTGAGTAACCGCAATGCGCATTTCATTTGGGGCAACCCCTCACGCTTTAACCTATGGGATGGAAGCGGTGCTCCCCATAGAAGTTGAGATGGAATCTCTCAAAGTGTTGATCGACGCTCAGCTGGATGAAAACTAATGGGTACAAGACAGGTATCACCAATTGTCTCTGATAGACGAAAGGCGAACCAGCGGCTATCTTCCATGGTCACTATACTAAAGAAAGGATCGCGGATCCTACAACAAAAAAGTCCGGCTACGGCAATTTAAACAATATGACTTGGTTCTGAAGAAGATTCTTGACAATCAAGATCAGGCCAAAGGAAAATTCGCTCCTAATTTGGAAGGCCCGTTTATTGTCAAAGAAGTATTGACAGGAGGCGCTCTCAAATTACAAGAAATGGATGGCGATGAATTTCCACAACTCATCAACTCAGACACCGTGAAATGGTATTATGTCTGAAGTAACCAGCAAACACCCTGGTGCATCATCATCAGGTCACCAGTCATTCTGGTTCTTTAACCCTGTACCACCTACAACTTGCTACACTTTTCCCCGTAGGGAAACATACTCTTCAAGCCGGTGACTGGCTTTTCTCTTTTTATTAATACAACTTAGGTCATCCCACCGCGGATTGAACCTCTTGTATTCGCAGTTTGGCTACCCATACATGGGATCAAACTTCTCCTGCCTGCAGTTTATCCTCAACCTAGGATTAAACTTTCTCCTCCCCGCACTCTGACCTGCACATGGGATTACGCTTTTCTTCTCGTCCTGAGGGGAGAACTACGTCGATCTGATCTCCTCTTCAATAGGAGTACGTAGGCAACCATGTTACATGGCCCGGTCGTAATAAAACAAAAACAACAAAAACATTTCTACCCTCTTCTCCTTACAAAAGCAAAAATAACCCAAAACATTCCTACACCATATCGGCCCATATCTGAGGTTGAACCTCTTACACGAGGTTGAACTACATGACTGATCTCCTCTTCAATAGGAGTACATAGGCAGCCATTCATGGTGCGGTCTCACCCCTACCAAAATACAAACCATTGTTAGCGGGTATTGGGATTCTCTTTCAATCAACTACATTTCATTCAGCTTCAGACCAAAGGGATTGAATTACCTGAACTCCTCCCAAATAGGAGATTCGATGACCATCTAAGCTGCGGTCATACCTCGAAGAGCAATACTAAACCATAAGAGGTGGAATTAACTAGGCTTCTCCTAAATAGAAGTACTGGCGACCATCTGTGGTGCGGTCAATCTCAGAGAGGAAAGCCACATTCCTCTCCACATTTCCATTCAGAAACAAGTCCTAAGACACCAAAGATGGTAGGGATATACATAGATCGATGATCCATTCGAACTATCCAAAGACATTTCAATGTCCATCCACCAAGGAAGAATTCGAATTCATCCGGATCACAAGCCACAAGCGGCGAAGCAAAATATCAAGCAAATAGCAAGGCATATCTAAAAGGGAAGTGATCCAAAATATATTTCCTATCATATATAATGTTGTTTGATATATATACAATGTGAACTGCATACATGACAAAATGGCTAAGCTTAGTGCATGCGTGTAAATACAAGATCATCTACTGAATCGAGGTACATAACGAGCTAAGAAGACCAACATGACATCCCTCTTAGAAGAAGGAGGTAAAGCTGTGGTCTCCTACATGAGAATATCCACGCGACTTAATAGATCAGAAGCTGTCTGCATGATGACCATATGCTCATCGATATAAGCACTCATCTCTATGATCATACCAGTGGTAAGGGACCTCATTGTAAAGATTATCTATGACAACCCACATCTCGGCGAGATATAACACTATCCCGCTCAACTATCACTGCATCTCTGTCTGACCTGGCCTCATCTCGCTCAACAATAGCGGCATTTCTATGAGCTAATGCCTCGTCTCTCTCTAATAGGGTGGCGTCCCTCACATCAAGAGTAGTCAACATCATAGATCGAATCTGGTCCCTCTCAAAGGTCATCAGATGAAAACTCTGCTCTAAATAATGTGCCAAGTGTTTGATCACAAAAGTACTGGTACTAGGAGAATCCAAAAGAAATGCTGGCAATGCAACAACAGTATCCTCCTCGATGTAGGTATCAATGTCCTCTATAGGCTCTACATCGTCTAACTCAATCTCCGGTACTGCAAATACTGCTGCAGCCGATAAAACCTCCGTCTCCATCCATGCGGAGTACTATGCGGAATAACCGGCACGACTGGCAGTAAAAGTAGTTAGCTCACGCTGATCCCAGCAAGCGTATACACAAGATCATCCTCGGTGAGAGGTATCGAGAAGTCGTGACCGACCGCCGCCTCGAAAGGATGAAAATCTCGAATCGGTCAAATCGCGACATCACGGCCAATGGATGATAAGTCGTCACGCCCTCAAGCCGACCTAAAGGAGAAAATCCATGCCGGAGCATGAGTAATGAAGTCGTATGATGAGCAAAGCCACGAGCACAAACAATATGCTAAATGGATCTTGGATATCTACCAAAAATGCGGACCAGATCGAGCATCTACACACTCCGATAATTTGAAAGGAATACTTACATAGCCACCTCATGGGAGAAACAATACCCGTGCCGTCTAAAGGTACCAACTGGTCGTAAATGTGACATAAACCACACATACAGCATGACCAAACTCCCTGTAAACACACTTGACGGGTAAGTACGGCAGTAGGACGCTGATCGCAAGGTCTCTGCCACGATCATAGGTACAATGGTACGACCTTCCCTGAGAGCTCTCACCGCCATGATAACGCCTATATCTATATCATCCATGTACCACACAATGTACACGTATGACAGTACACATAGTATCAGTACATCAACTTTGGCCTAACGCCAATGATCCTCCGACATAGTGAAATCCCCTGAATGTCGTGAGTAGCTATCCTCCGCACCAAATCTGTCACACAGAAAACGCTGAGAGATCACATGGCCAGATGTCAGCTCATCCTGCACCACTATGCGCCTCAATCCGGTGAGAGTCATAAATCGTCTACTCATGTCTCCCAAAGCCATGTGTATGCAAGGTCGGTCTAGGGGCAGCATCATTAAACGGGCATACTCCTCTAGAGTAGGAGTCAACTCATGGGTGCCAAAGCGAAATACCTGTCTATCAGCTAGCCAATGCTCTAGCATCCCATCTACAAATCCTGCAGGAACCTAAAATGCCAAAAGGGTCATGGTATCCTGCAATAACAGATCTACAGTCACCCTATCTGGTGGTGACATGCTATCGTACCACGAGCGCATACCCAATACCACCATTGACGATGGGGTATGATCTATACGGCTAACTGTCGAAAAAGACATATGTGCGGGCCATGTCATAAGACGATCCAGGGGTCAATATCGAGTATCTCTGGATATACATACATATGAATAACATGATACATGCATAACAGATAATGGATGGCAATATGATATAGGGAATGAAAAAAAATGGTGCATATATTCCTAAATATATCATCATCTAATACATCACTCTATCTGACTACCAAAGACATGAAAATGGGGCACAAACGCCCTACTACTAATAGAGGCCTATCTAAAGATATAACGAGAATGGGGAATAGCCACCCAATATCTAACAGAGGCCTATCAAAAGATATAGTGAGAATACACATCGAGGAAGAAGACAAGGGTCTCGATGTTCACATCCTCAATCTGCCCACACGATGTAATTCCTCTGAGTCATCGGATCTCTATCAATGGGGATGTCGGGCCTATAAAGGGAGGATCTGTGCAGCAAAACCAAATGGGTCGTTCGAGGTGGCGCACTGAGCTGGAAGGAACAAATGTCTCGCCTCTCATTGGATCTCGCTTTCAAATGCCGAATAAATATCATGCGTCTCGATCCAACTTGGGTCAAGCTATCAATCACCAGGTTAGATGAGTCGGAGCTCGGACACAAGCCACCCAATCCGTCATCATCAAAGATCCTGGAACCATATCCCCCATAAACTGTGTGGCACGGGACTGGGCACCAATAATGCGAGGGAGCCACCAGCGCTGGAATATCTCCTGAGTACATGGACCCTCAGAAAAATTAAAACCGTCAACTCCCAACAATGGAATATCAATGGTGGGAGACTGTGATACAGGCCAATGACGCCTAACAGGAGGCAAGATCGGTATACGAATCTCCCCTATTGTGCTCCTAATAGAACGCTCTCCTAAATAGAGCTCCCAGCCTCCATCGGTGAAAAGAGGAAATCTCCGGGTGGAAATCAAATACTCTACTCCAGTAGGGTGTCCATCCTTAAAACTGATGATCAAATGATCCCCTGAATATGGAAGCCATGTGATGGCGTCAGCCGTCAGCAACTCTAGCTACATACGGCAATGAGCGAAGCCCTCAGATATAGGGACCTCTGGCAAAATAGAATGATGCCATCGTCGTCCTCGTGGATAGGTATCTAAGCCTAACACACTCACAGGACGCAAACATGGAAGCCTCTCATAGGCCCAAAACTGCCAACACAATGACAAAACATCTGCTATCAGTAAACACTTTTAACCTGTGAAAGGAAAAGACAAGAGAAATACTCACCAGCAGAAATGGGTAAAATCCTAGCCTGTTCTCATACAAACCCTCGTGAGCAGACGCATGCCCCGGAGGAAATAGGCAAAGGTATAAGAGCCCCAATTGTACTCTCCTATATGGTCCACATCGCGTGTGGCGCTAACCAGAGCAAAAGATACCGTGGAAGAGTTATCTGCTATGAAGCAGCCTCGAATGATTATCAGGAACAATCGCCGTAGAACGCGATCCCTGATCCTGAAATTATCAGGCATGGGCTCACTTAATAGCCCGCTCATAACATCTACGCTCAAAGGACCTGAACGGACAGTCCTACCTTTGAGCGCACCCGCCGGAACTCCTAACAAGGACCGGACGACGGTCAGGTGATATTCGCCCGCAAGGCGGCTGCCCTCCAAACTCCATACATGATAAATCATCAATCCATAAAGGCGTCATCATCACCCGCAATCCAATAGGTGGAGTGACCGAGTCCGATGAAACCATCGCTCAGACAATGCCCTAAGGTAACCCCAGGGACAACGACGGGGAAGGATAGAGAAAAATGCCCCAAATCCCCACTCATGCACTACTGCTCTATAATCAGGATGAAGAGCCTGGTACATGGAGTGGATACTAAACCAGTTCCCCCGAGGCTGTGTAAAACCAGGAACCTGCATGAAGCACAGGTCAACATCAGGACCCTTTTAATCCTCATCAATAAGAAAGAAGGAAGATAAAGTCTAACGTCATACCTCGTTAGCATGCAAGTACATCGATGGGTGTCTACCCAAATCACCTAGCAACTCTGGGTTCACCACCTGGATGCTCGAAAGCTCCCTGCGAGAGATATGTACAGCAGGAGCGGGATCCTCAATATTCACCTCCTCATCCTCAACGCCGGAACCTCTACGGGCCGGGGACGAATCTGACCTCCACCAACAAGCGAGGCAATATGACGAAGCAGGGGATGAGGCACTTGAAAGCCCTCCGCCATACGCCATGAGCAGTAGGGCCCTGTAAGAAGCGCTTTCTACTGATCCGGATCCATAATATCTGGACAACAAGTCTCCAAATCACCTTAGAACGGGTGTGGTATTGCCTTACCTGGAGCTTTCTAAAATGCATTATATGACTATATGCATGCATGCATTTACTTTAATATATAATAGAGTTAGAATGCATGACTACCCAATGCCTACATTTGGAAAAATTTCGCCATAGTCCCCTTTGAAAATAGGACTATCCACATGCGCAGAGGCATGTCTAGGTGGCCATTCAGTAGCACACCTTCCCCAAAGTCACATACATAATATATGCATTAAAAATTAAACTCATCATGCATAAGGCCAACCTCAATGCTAGGAGTATCTTGCCTTTCTACCTTTTGCTTATTGGACCTCAAATAGGACAAAAAATAGCAGAAAAAGGTGCCAATTTGGTATCTCGTAAGTCAAATTTTTTACATCATTATGTTCAAAGCATGGTTTAATACTAACATTTACTATGTTGAATATTTTTTATTAAGTCATTTGTGCATACATAATCACTACTATGTGTTTAGATGCATTTCGTGCAATATCTCACAATCTAACGGACAGAAACTAGAATAAAATACATGCATGCGTTACCAGGATAGTGTAGAACACTTGTACGGTGACAGAATTTGCAGAAAGCAGCCCGAACTCAGCAAATCTGGAGGTGGTTCGCAGTTTTTCTAAAGTGAAACAAGTTGAAAGTGACTTGTGAAGTGAAGCTCTACTTTGGGATTTATCATCGGCCTTTGGCCGCAGCTCCACTCATGGTCAGAGCAGGTGCACCTGCGGCTCCTCTATATGGGTCCCACCCCTCCGGCTAGGTCCAGTTCGAGTTAAAACGGAGTTTTTACAGGCTAGAAAGGTCAAATCCGGAATAAAAATGCCATGCGATTGAGCAAAACAGCATACAATCCTGGTCTTCTCAGATGAGACTTTGAATCTACACATCATTCATTGGTAGTCGTCTGAACACAAGGTATACTCTGCCAATGACCTCGATTATCATAAATCACATTCGGCAATACCTTATATAGGTCCGATGTCACGACTCCGGTCATTACCCTACATGGATCTCGACGGGGTTACTAACGTGAGTCCCGACGGGTTACAATATGAGTCCCCGACGGGTTATAAACGTTAATCCTCGATGGGGGTTACAACGTGAATCTCGACGGGTTATAACGTGAGTCCCAATGGGGGTTATAACGTGAGTTTCGACGGGGTTACAACATAGATCCCCGGTGGGGGTTACAACAAGTTCATCCGTTGACAATTCTATCAACGAAGGTCAAGCAGCCTTGACATTATTTCAGCCGATGGCAGGTAAACCCATCAAAGCGTTGAGAACCATTCGGTAGTTGCGTACGTACTTATGCGTCCCCAATAGGTCCCCGATGGGGGTTACAACGTATATCTCCGACGGGAGTAGCAACGCATGCTCAGCCATTGACACACGTATCAACGATGGTCTAGCAACCTTGACATCATTTCAGCCGATAGCATTTAAACCTGTCAGAGCTATAGAGATGTTCGAGGTTCTCATACCCAGATGCTCATATTCCCTAGCGGATCCCCGACGGGGGTCACAATGCAATGCTCCATTGATTTACATGCAGCAAATGTCAAGAAACCTTGACGATCTCCTCACAGAGTTTCAGCCTTTGATTCACACATCAGCAAAGGCCAAGTAACCTTGACAGCATATCCCACAGGATGTTTTAGCCATTGATTCACAAGTCAACGAAGGTCAGGCATCCCTGACAGCATTTGTTGTTGGCAGTAAATCCAACAGAATCATGACGTATTCTGGCGATACTAACCAGGAGAGGTCAACATTATCCAAGAGGATAGATGATGGAATATGTTATACACATCCTCAAATAGATCAAGCTTTATGCCCACAGATCTCTTACACATAAGAGATACCCCTTCAGCATCAAGTCGTTATCAAGAACACATGAATTTGGTGATAACTCCAACACCAATATCCTAACAAATTTGGCTTGCACATCAGATCTGGTCAGTATTGCCAATCCCCAGTTGAAGCAACAGGGAACCAACAATCATCCCCATCATGTTGGGCCACAACCCCGTACACATGCATCATACATTTGCATCATGTTGCTACCCTTAGCACCATGTTTATCTTGTTGCATTTCAAGTGTCTAGGATTCTTTATCCTACCCATGCATCGCCGTGCATGAGTATGATAAAGAGGGGCATCTGTAGACACTCAAAATTTTCTCAGACTCATCATTATTAACATTACAGAGGAGGATGATTGCCTTTTAAGAGAGAACCACGAAAGACAATCCAAATCCATCTTGGATACTACCAGAAGTTCAAAGATTAACCCCGGATCGCAATCAGGAGTACCTGTTTTGCACTGCAGATACAATACGAACGAACACACATCGGAGAAGACCGATTAATCTCTGAGATAACCCCGAGGTATCTAGTCTCGATCCCAACCATACGGAATAGCCACCAACCTTGGTGATAACCCCAAGGAATGCAGGCCGGAGATAACCCCGTAAATGCTTGTTTCAAATGCCATCACTTCAATCTCAAGACTCACAACGAAATACACCTGTACAACATGGCAATCACATCGGGAAGACAGGCACACCTCAAAGATGACAATGAGGATCTTTAACAAATACAAGAAATTCAATCTCGGTGAGTCTCGAGCAACGTCGCTTATCGCCCAATCCCAATAACACCGGTGAGGGGCAACATCGCCATCTCGCCCAACACGATGCTACGCCTCGTCTCTATGCAACAATGTCCCACAAGGCTAACCAATCCCGAGTGACTATCAGTGCGGGGTAACGGATGAAAGTTGAAGCTTGAAGACCGGAGGGCATCGTCCCATCTTCAAAGACTTCAGACAAACTCTAATACCATGCCATCGCACAACTCTCGACAATTCTGGCGATCCAAAATAGGTCCTGAATACCTCAAAAGGATGCCCGGATTGTACTTCTCAAAATCCGAGTGGACATTCTGATTGCTCGAGTGCACGATTGAAATGACCCGACCCGGCAAGTAATCCTGCCGACCCACCCACCTCTGGTACACTGCAATGAGCCGCGGTACACCTGGAACCTTTTGCCTATAAATAAGAGGCTTGGGGGTGCTGATTTTAAGAGAAAAAAGACGGAAAACCACGCACAATTTGCTCTGACTCGCCATAGAGTGTATTTTCCCACTTTCAAACACTGTGAGCTCATATATAGCCTCTTTTGTACCCACAAAAGCCCAAGTGTTTACCCACTCTAAAGATATAGAAGCCCTTTTATCACCAATTGTAAGCCTTCTCACACACTTTAGAGTCTTTCTCTTCATCTTTGCACACACCCTTTTACACGTTGAGAGTCGTGTTGCTTGCTTTTGCAGGACTTTGATTCCGTGGTTTCCTTCGATCTATATATATATATATATATATATATATATATATATATATATATATATATATATATATATTGACTAACATTATCGAAAGTTATGCCTCGATTGAGCCTAGACTTGATCGAGCGCCATCGCTTTTAATATATATATATATACTTATATATATTAATTATGCAATCGGACTTTGTTCGATTAGCCTAGACTTCGATCCAGTGCGTTTATTCGCTTTTATATATATATACTTATATATATCAACTTTGTGTCGGACTTTGTTCGATGAGCCTGACTTTGATGCAATGCGTTTTCGCTTTTTTATATATATATATATATATATATATACTTATATATATGAATCGTGGTTTAACTATGTTCGATGAGCCTGGATTTTACATCCGGTGCGTTTATTGCTTTCTTATATATATATATATACATATATATATATATATATATTTGTTTTGTCCTGCTTGGAGTTCCCTTCGTGGCAGTTGATAGTTTTTACGACTTTTTCTTTACATTTCAGTCCGCCTCGAGTTTACTTCGTGGCGATTTAACCGTATTTACTTTATTTACATTTACATTCTGCTTCGCTTTGAGTTTCCTTCGTGGCGGTTGATTATATCTACAACTTTATTTACATTTCTGATCCCCCATGGAGGTGCTTCGTGGTTAGTGATCCTGCCTCGTATATATATATTTACCGCTTTTTATATATATACCTACTTATTGCTTTTATACAAATTGCAATATTCTATGCTTTAGAATCATGTGATCATGATTCATCTCATTGGATCTAGATTCGGTTCCGTGATGGACATATTGGTTAGAAGCGACTTTGTAAATTATTCTCTGCGATGTCTAAATTTCCTCAGATGGTTTTCATACCCACGAGGAAGTCGGCATTATTTTTGTATATATTATTTTTTCATACTGGATGCCTCGCGATCCGGCCAAATAAAATCAATTCAAATGCTACCACTTAATAAAAATGGGAGTGTAAAAGGTCTCAATTCCTATTGAGCATCGTGGTTTGAAAAACCTCTTTTATAAAACATCATTGCCATATCTTGCTAAAAGCGAATTTTACATAAATTCAAACCCCGTATATATAGGTTCGAACGAGGCCTCGCACAACTTTCATATAACAGCACATTGACCCACACACACACACACACACTCAGATAATAGTTTCTTGAAAAGAGGTAGTCACCGTGGTAATGACGGATGTTGGGTGCCTAACACCTTCCCCAGCATAACCAAGTCCCCGGACCCTAAATGAATCTCTTGTCACCACCCATATATCAATGTCACATCACTGGGTCAATGTGCAAACCTTTTCTCGGTTGTGTTGGTAGAACCATTTAAAAAACCAACTGGCGACTCTTAACATTCTCATCGTCGACATTATACATGTCGGACCTTTTTCACTTGTTTTTTCAAACAAATCTCACCTAAAATGAGAACACCAAAGAACAAGTAACAGAAAGGGACATCCAAAAATCCCAACGTCGACACGGGACATAGTCGAAGGTCAACTGACGCACCCGACAGATGGGCTTGAGTGGAAAACTTTTGATAACAAGCACCCCTCATTTGCTAAAGAGGTTCGCAATGTTAGGCTTGGACTTGCTACGGATGGGTTTAATCCATTTAACTGGCCTTACACAAAGCCCTACTCAACTTGGCCAGTGATTATTGTTGTGTATAACCTCCCGCCTTTGATGTGTATGAAAGATCCCTACATGTTCATGCCTTTACTGATTCCGGGTGATAAGAGTCCGAGTAAAGACATCAATGTATACCTCAGGCCGTTAGTTGATGAGTTGAAGATGTTATGGGAAAAAGGGGTTCAAACTTATGATGTAACTCGTAAGCAAAACTTTGACATGAGGGCAGCTTTACTGTGGACAATAAATGACTCCCCGGCGTTAGGAATGATCAGTGGATGGTTGACTCACGAGGGCTTGTCATGTCCTGTGTGCATGGGGTCAGTTAAAGCTCTACGGCTTAAACATGGGGGGATAATGAGTTTCTTTGCAACATCTAGACAGTTTTTTCCAATTATACATCGTTATCGATGGATGAGTAGACAATTCAATTGAAAAACAGAGAAACGTCAAGTACCTGGCCGTCTTTCTGGGTCAGCAGTGTTGAGTTGGATTAGTCATTTGAAGTTTCCACCTCCAAGGAAGAACTACATATTAGAGCGAGCTTACGGTTACGACAAGGTTCACAACTGGACACACAAATCCATGTTCTTTGACCTGCCTTATTGGGCTACACTCTGCATTCGTCATTGTATAGATACGATGCATACTGAGAAGAACGTATTTGATAAAATATTTTATACAGTCCTAGATGCCAGTGGTAGAACAAAGGACAACAATAAGTCGAGGCTTGATTTGGTAGAAATGAACATTAGGGAAGATCAGTGGCTGTATCAGGAGGGTAGTAAGATGGTAACGCCTAAAGCTAAATATACTTTGACCAAGGAACAGTTGATATTGATATGTAATTGGATCAGTGGACTGAAGCTCCTAAATGGATATTCTTCGAATATAGCAAGGTGTTGTAAAGTCAAAGAGTTAAAGTTTTAGGGTCTCAAAAGTCATGATTGTCACGTATTCATGCAGAAGTTGATCCCTGTGGCATTTATCAACTTGTTATCGAAATGTGTGGTTGAAGCACTGATAGAGCTTTCTAATTTCTTCAGAGATCTATGCTTGACTGAGCTTCAGCTCAATGACATAGATAAAATGGAGATGCAGATAGTGGAAATAATGTGCAAGTTAGAAATGATCTTCCCCCCCATCGTTTTTTAATTCAATGGAGCATTTGCCTATTCACTTGCCATACAAAGCTAAGTTTGGTGGTCCCGTACAATATAGATGGATGTATCCATTCGAGAGGTAATGACATTAATATTTTTAATACGGTAAAATGTTCATTCTTTTTTAATAATCTATATATCACATAGGTATATACGACGTCTAAAGCAAAAGGTGAAGAATAGAGCCCGTGTAGAGGGGTCAATTGCTGAAAGTTATGTTATGGAGGAACTTGTTAATTTTTGCTCGTTGTACTTTGAGTCAAATGTTTAGACGAAGCACAATCGCTTACGTTAGAATCAGGCTGTTGCGCACGTGGAAAATGGAGAATTAACGGCCTTTAGTCATCCTGTACGCCCACTCGGTGGTAAAAAGGGGCGATTCTTGACCGATAGTGAGTATGCAGCTGCCACATTGTATGCACTTGTCAACATGAATGAAGTATCGCCATACATTAATTAAGTAGTCATAACTATATATGTCTGGTGTAATTGTGTCAAATTCCTTTTCAAACACATTGAGTATATAAATGAGCTGCAGTCAATATGATGCTGAAGTACGTGAAGCGAATCCGAGTATATCGGACGGGGATTTACAAAATTTGAGAAATGGAGAATTTGTGTAATGGTTTAAAGATCATGTAAGTCTAACCTTATAAGTTCAATGAATCTACCATCATAGATTTATTCTTATGGCGTAATTAACTTTAGAATATGTTGTGTTAATAATGTACATTAGGTCCTCATAGATGAGTTAGCTGACAATCGGCTAAAGCTTATAGTCGATGGCCCTGAAAGATATATAGATACTTATACATATTGCATTGTCAACGGTTACAAATTTAAGTGTTGCGATACTGGGGAAGTTGTTTCTTCTGATTCTGGTGTTGTGGTGAAAGGTTGCTGCTACGATAACATTTGGGATGACTGGTATAGACGATTGCTAGAAGTTGTTGTGCTCAAATATTGGGGTCATAAAGAATTAGTTTGCTTCAATTGTCATTGGTTTGATGTTGAGAATGGAGTTAAAGTAGATAAAAAATCGGAGACGGTGATTTATTAACGTTAAGTCAAAACTAAGACTAATGAGTGGTATGGACGAGCCTTTTATTTTAGCAAGTCAAGCAACACAGGTGTACTACGCGCGGAGTGTTAAGACCCCTCAAGCCCATGGCATGCTGTTATAACCACCAGTGCCCGTGGTTTTCAAGGCACAACTCCTCGTCCAGACAATGAACCTTTACAAGTCAAGTCTACTAGTGTCACACCTGCTGATGTAACAATTATTAGTGAGTCTAGTGAAGAAGAGGATGATGTTGTCGCTGTCGAAAGTGAAGACGATGTTGTTGAGGAGGTAGATATAATTGAAGAAATCGTTAAGGACAACGAAGATGGTGATGACGACGATACTGAAGATCTATTGCTCGAAGATGACGATTCTGATATTGATGGCTTTGACGATATAAATTATTAGGTGTATGTACTCTTTAATTGTGTCCTTTTAGTTGTATTCAAATGTAATAGTTTGTAGTAGTGCAATCATTATCTTCAACTTATATTAATCTACTAAAGGTGTTACTATTTATACTGTATCCTTTTAGGTTACTATTTATGTTGCATTCTTTTAGTTGTATCTGTATGTTATCCTCTTTGTTATTGTGCTCAAATATAGTATTTGCGAATGTTTAATAATATTTTTTTTATGATTTGAAAATATACATACATATGGCGCGCGCACCACATGGTGATCGTGGTGGGCGTGCAGGTCGTGGGGGCCGTGGCGATTCTATGCCTGATGATCAGGCCGGATCGTCAGGTATAATTATATTGACATTATATTCGTTTATATAAATATTGATGTATTTCACTACATAGGTGATCGACGTAGGCCTCCGCGGGGACTAGCACGTGGCTTGCTAGGGAATCCCCCACAGGCGCCGCTTATATGTCATGTTGGGACTCATAGGTAATTAATTTCATAATCTTATATAGTATTACTATAACATAAGTATTTAGTTCTTATATATTCTTTGTAATTTGCAATGTATTAATTTCAATTGTAGTATCCTTGACTCCACACCAAGGAACACGTTGCTTGGGATCGTCCGCAACCGATTCTCAAGCCCGTGGATGAGGTGGGCGGATGTGGATGACCGCACATGGCAGCTGATTATTGCTGAGTTTAGGGTAGGATGTTAATCATTCATATGCTAGTTTTATATTCCATTTGAATATATTGTTACCTCTTTGATTTATGTTGTCTACTAAGCTTCTTAATGTGTAATGTGCAGAGATATTATCGTTTTGAGGATGGGCAGGAAGCCCGTGGCATGACTATTCTGCACAGATACCTAGAGATGAATTGGCACAAGTGGGTCTACGATTGGAAGAAGAAGGCCCAGACGAAGATGGCTGATGGACAGAAACTTAAAGATGTCCGACCAGATTTTATATCTACTGCAGTGTGGGACCAGATGTGCAGCATTTGCGACGGCGAGACCTTCAAGAAGATATCAAGACAACGCTCACCGCCGACAAAGCAGAGTCGTCTCCCATCGTGACTGGGTCTCGGTCGACATTTAATTGTCATGGGAGAGACTCGAGGTGAGTTTAAAGCATGCACCCTCCCGCTTGGAGTTTTGGTGGCACACCCACCAAAAGAAAGGTGACGGCGGTTATATCTCACCTGAGGCAGAACGTATTGCTGTAAGTTTTGTAATTATCTTATTTAGTACGTATTTAAAATTCGGATATTCTTTTGTATTATTTCTTTTTATTCTTTGCGTATCATCTACTAATGTGTTTTTTTTCAGCGACGGTTCGAGGATCTTGTAGTGGCCCGGAGCAGCCAGAGAGGTGATACTCCAGGAGACGAGTCTATACGTGCCGATGAGGAGATAGAGGACTGGCTGCAGGCTACAGGGGGATCGAAGAAGGGTAGAGTTGTGGGCATTCCCCATGTCCCAGCTTACACCCTAGTCCCTGCTATGAGATCTCGGTGGCGCCCACCCACTGGAGGTAGTGGTGCGAGTGGATCAGGCGCCGACCATTCATTATCCGACGACTTATTCCGACGGATCATAGAGGGGTGCATGGCGAGCGGTGTTATGCAGTCAGGCGCACCATCACACGATTGGATCTACCAGCTGGCTCAGGAGGTTGTCCACGGCTCTATAGATCCTACATCCGCCGTTGATGACCTCATAGGTGTAGTAAGGGAGGAGGCCATCCGCGTATGTGCAGTTGTCTTGGCCAACATCTTCCCACCACATATTCGATATGTAAAAACAATTAAATTCTTTATTTCTTTATTTAATTTATGTAATTTATAATTATAATTTGTAATTGTATTGCTATGACACGCAAACACACACATAGCACTGCATAGGTAATAGACACGCGTTACAACTTATGGGACTCGATTCCGACATACGGAGACCGAGTTATCGCCCAGTTTGCAAAACTCGCCAACACTTAGGCAAAAAGCCAAAAAATATCCCAAAACCCGCATCGACCGTCTAAATGCTACACAAACATACACATAGCATCGCGTAGGTAATAGACACGCGTTACAACTTACGGGACTCGATTCCGACATACGGAGACCAAGTTATCTCCCAGTTTGCAAAACTCGCCAACACTTAGGCAAAAAGTCGAAAAAGAGCCCAAAACCCGCATCGACCGTCCGAACGCCACACAAATACACACATAGCATCGCGTAGATAATAGACACACGTTACAACTTACGGGACTCGATTCCGACATACGGAGAACGAGTTATCGCCCAGTTTGTAAAACTCAACAACACCTAGGCAATAAGCCAAAAAATAGCCCAAAACCCGCATCGACCGTCCGAACGCCACACAAATACACACATAGCATCACGTAGATAATAGACACACGTTACAACTTACGGGACTCGATTCCGACATACGGAGAACGAGTTATCGCCCAGTTTGCAAAACTCAACAACACCTAGGCAATAAGCCGAAAAATAGCCCAAAACCTGCATCGATCATCCGAACGCCACGCAAACACACACATAGCACCACGTAGGTAATAGAAACGCGTTACAACTTATGGGACTCGATTCCGACATACAGAGACCGAGTTATCTCCCAGTTTACAAAACTCGCCAACACTTAGGCAAAAAGCCGAAAAAGAGCCCAAAACCCGCATCGGTCGTCCGAACTCCATGCAAAAATACACATAGCACCGCGTAGGTAATAGACACGCGTTACAACTTAGGGGACTCGATTCCAACATACGGAGACTGAGTTATCGCCCAGTTTGCAAAACTCGCCAACACTTAGGCAAAAAGCCAAAAAAGAGCCCAAAACCCACATCGGCCATCTGAATGCCACACAAACACACACATAGCACCGCGTATGTAATAGACACACGTTACAACTTACAGGACTGGATTCTGACATACAGAGACCGAGTTATTGCACAGTTTGCAAAACTCGCCAACATTTAGGCAAAAAGTCAAAAAAGAGCCCAAAACCCGCATCGGCCATCTGAACGCCATGCAAACACACACATAGCACCGCGTAGGTAATAGACACGCGCTACAACTTATGGGACTCGATTCCGACATAAGGAGACCAAATTATTGCCCAGTTTGCAACACTCGACAACACTTCGATAAAAAGCCGAAAAAGAGACCAAAACCCACATCAGCCGTGCGATCGCCAAGCAAACACACACATAGCACCGCGTAGGTAATAGACACGCGTTACAACTTATAGGACTCGATTCCTATATACGGAGACCGAGTTATCGCACAGTTTGCAACATTCAACAACACTTAGGGAAAAAGCTAAAAAAGAGTCCAAAACCCGCATCAGTCATCTGAATGCCACGCAAACACACACATAGCACCGTGTAGGTAATAGACACATGTTACAACTTACGAGACTCGATTACGACATACGGAGACCGAGTTATCGCCCAGTTTGCAACACTCAACAACACTTAGGCAAAAAGCCGAAAAATAGCCCAAAACCCGCATCGGCCGTCCGAACGACAAGCAAACACACACATAGCACCGCGTAGGTAATACACACGTATTACAACTTACGGGACTCGATTCCGACATACGGAGACCGAGTTATCGCCCAGTTTGCAACACTCAACAACACTTAGGCAAAAAGCTGAAAAAGAGCCCAAAACCCGCATCGGTCGTCTGAACGCCACACAAACACACACATAGCATCGCGTAGGTAATAGACACGCGTTACAACTTACGGGACTCAATTCCGACATACGGAGACCGAGTTATCACCCAATTTGCAAAACTCGCCAACACTTAGGCAAAAAGCCAAAAAAGAGCCCAAAACCCACATCGGCCATCCGAATGCCACGCAAACACACACATAGCACCGCGTAGGTAATAGACCCGCGTTACAACTTATGAGACTCGATTCCGACATACAGACACTAAGTTATCTCCCAGTTTGCAAAACTCGCCAACACTTAGGCAAAAAGCCAAAAAAGAGCCCAAAACCCGCATCGGCCGTCCGAATGCCACGCAAACACACATATAGCACCGCGTAAGTAATAGACACACGTTACAACTTACGTGTTTTATTAGTATTATTAATGTAATAAAACAGAAAAGCTTTTTATATAAAACAAAATACTTTTATAAAGTTATTCGTTTTATTAGGCTAATAGTAAAATCTTTTTATATAAAACAGAATACTTTTATAAAGTTATCTGGTTTATTAGACAATAATTAGAATATATTATATTTTATTATGCATAGTGTTGCATAGTGCCTGCATAGTGTTGCATAGTGCCTGCATAGTGTTTTGCATAGTAAAATCTTTTTATATAAAACATAATACTTTTATAAAGTTATTCGTTTTATTAGATTATAAATAGAATATATTATATTTTATTTAAAAGATTTTGCTTTAAATATGGACCGTCTGATTAAAAGTAAATCAATCTGAATCGTTCATAAATTAGTTACTATGCAGTCCATTCTTCTATAAATAGAAGTTCATTCCTTCATTATTTCTTACGAATTCACTGAAACACTAGAGAGAGAAACTATAGAGATAATTCTTCTTCTATAATCTTGAGCGTATTTCTTTAGAGTTTAAGAAAGCTTTGAGCGTAGTGCAATTTTCTTCAAGTATATTCTCGCCCTACCAGTCGGAATACTTTTCTTTTTAAGGTATGAGATATTATTTGTTGTAATCATAGGGGATATAATTGTCGTACTCGTAAAGGATATTATTATTATTATTATTATAGTAAGGGGTATTATTTTGTTCGTATTCATGAAGAGAACTCCTGTTATTCCATTCTTTACTATTCTGTTTGAATAACCTGTATACGCGGACTACCGTATACATGGTGAAATTCTTCTGTTATTACATTCTATATTATTATGTTGGAATAACCTGTGTATGCGAAGTACTGCATACATGGTGAAATTCTTCTATTATTCCATTCTTTATTATTCTGTCGTAATATCTTGTCTGTGCATTTACGCATGACCTGGTTCCATTATTTATTATTCTATTGGAATAACCTATCTGTGCAGTCTATCGCATGCATAGTGAATTCTTCTGTTATTTCATTATTTATTATTCTGTTGGAATATCCTGTATGTGCGTTTACGCATGACCTGGTTCCATTCTTTATTATTTTGTTGAAATAACATGTCTATGTGGATTACCGCATGCATTGTAAATGATCCTTCGTATTCATACGAATAGTATTTTCATTAAAAAGGGGTTTCTGCCAACGGCAATTTCGTAATTTTTCTGACCCACAAAAATTCTGGAAAAATTTGAAATAATAATTTGATGAGTTTTCTATATTGTGTCCAAAAATGGCAATTTTTGGATGTATAGATTAAGAGTTATGGATTTTATGGGAAAAGACTATTTTAAAAGTAAACCCTTATAACTCCTTGTGGTTAACTCCAAAATTGGTGAAATTTTTATTGGGAGTACATGTATATAACAAGAGTATACCCTGTAAATTTTGGAATTTTTGGACAAAAGTACAATTTATGATAAATGTCTAAATATTCGGCAGTTTTAGCCATATGAAAAATAGTAAATTATTTTTAAAAATTCTGAGAAAAATATATGTTCAAGATGGGACTATATTCTGCTAAATCCCAGAAAAGAAATATTTTTTTGACTAATTTGGTATTTTTCATAAAAATGAACTAGTTATGAGTAAATGAATTAAATATGTTATGTGAAGTAATAAAATTGGAAAATAGGATTTTATGGCTTGAGAATCCTATATAGGGTATATGCAGATTTTGGTGAGGGATTTGATTATTGATTATGAAATCTTATGAGTATGGCATTTTTGAATGATTAAATGCATTATTTGATAAAGTGTAAACAATTGAAATAAATTATTTATAAGTTTAAGAAATGATTAAAATATTGTTATAATATTAATGATATTAGATTATGAGATTATTAAGTGATTGATAACATTTGGTTATTATTGAACGCGGATAAATTGTATTATAAATGTTTAATATTTATCCTTTATCTCATTTAATTGATTCTTATATCATTGTCATCATCCTCATGCTTTTATTATGTTGAAAGTCATCTTTGGTCGTAGTGCATAGATGGACTTGGTATGATTATGACCAAGGATTATTCGGTATAATCATGACCGTAATGTTACAAATGATGTGGAAAAAGTCCTCATTGGCCCGTAGTGCATTGATGGACAGTTTTTGGTATGATTATGGCTATGGATTCTCTTCGGCCAAGGGTGCAAAGATGAATTGTTTTATGGCATGATCATGATCGTTGATGAAAACACGATTATCTTTAGCCCGTAGTGCATGGATAATTCGTGGTCGTGATATTAACGAATATCCTTATCCATAGTGCATGGATAATTCAGTAATATGGATTGATTATCGAGCTGAGTCTCAGCGATGAAATATAAATTCATGGATGTGATATTAACGAATATCATTGGTAGTAAAAGTGAGGGTGATTCGATGATGTGGATTATTAATTAAGTTGAGTCTCAGCGATAAAATATTTATTATACACTTTTAATTTGTAGAAGATAGTAGATATCATGCTCTACTTGACTCTTCTAAAATACAGTTGTATGTCTTTGGCATGTAGTGCAAAGATGAATTGTTAATGAATATCTTTGGCCGTAGTGCAAAGATGAATTTATTAGTATGATTATGAGCAGGAATTCTAATTTGGTATACCCATGATTTTTGATGTTTCAGGTGAAGATAGGTGATGAAAATTATCTTCGTCCTGGTTGCGAAGAGGAATTTAGAACCACAATTATGATTATGAGTATTCATATGATTGTGGACAGGAACTGTTGATTTATTTTAAATGGATCAAACATTATTGGTGGACTTTTAACATAGAGAAGATAATTGACCTTATGGTCTATTTGACTCTTCTAATGGATTGCTCGTTCCGCTGCAACTATGGTTGAAAAGTTTTATCATCTACCATATGTTCTAAATCTCTGATTTATTATTGATGAAAGCTATTGATAATTTAATTATCTTTAGTCATGATATTCTTTCTTTGGGCTAGTTGTGCTCACCCTTTTCGCTTCACAATTCCTTTCGAGGTAATAAGAGTGTTCTTTGTAAGAGTGTTTCGAATCGAAGCGGGGATAATGGGGAATAGAGCAAGTGGTCTCTAGCGTGGAGGTTCTCCCAAACAAGATAGAAAAGTGTGTTGTATTCTATACAACATTTAGTAGTTATATTTGTTGAATCAAATAGGGTGAGGTGAACCCAACTTTGGAAGGGTGTTTTGCCACTATCATACAAGATGTCTAATGACATACAATCTCGTGTTATTATAAGACAGGATTGTGCGCATCCACTTGCTGAGTATATCTACGGGCACTACCTATATGATCTTGGAGTTTATTTGAAATAAAATATTCACTTGGAGACAGTGGATATAGTTATATGTCAAGAGAAGACTCACCATTGGAAAGAAGATGATAGTAATGTTATCGTTTTTCTTTGGGGTCTATTGGGTCAACCAAGGATAATTCTGTGGACATATGATATCTATTATATCCTAGACGAATGGCCTCCCATGTATGAAGGTTTCCTTGAGCACTTCTTAAAGATTTTAATTTCTAAAACAGTTTTTGATTATACTTTTATATAAAGTACCATTGTAAGGTTGTGGTCGAGGCACCATGAGAGTTACATACATTTGTATTAAAACTCACGATTAACGTGGGTCGTATTCTATATCTGACATGTTTAATGATTATGTATAAATGAAGTTATATTTAAATTTTGTACCATGTATCTGACGACTCATAATGGGTGATGTATACCTAATTTTGGGGGCGTCACATAAATGTGTTGTCGTATTTTGCACGATAATTGTATTATTGAAGTTGTAGTTTGATTTCTGTACCATGTATTTGGCGACTCCGAATGGGTGTTGTATACCTATTTTGGGGGCGTCACAGTTAAGCCCACCCTTTTCCTTTTTGTTCCATTGTTCTTCTCAGGAGGAGAGAATTTAGCAGGAACTAGCCGGGGTGTGGAGTGATGATTCAAGATAATTGTTTTAGTAGTCCTCACTATTTTGTAAAATAATGTATCAATAATTGTAATGAGGACTCCTTTTGAGTTTGTATACTGTCTATTAGACAATATTTGTATTCAAACTCACAGTACATGTGTTGTCGTATTTTGCACGACAATTGTATTACTGAAGTTGTATTTGTTCATGTACCATGTATTTGGCCACTCAGAATGGGTGATGTATACCTATTTTGGGGGCGTCACAGTTGGTATTAAAGCTTAGGGATATGATCCCTGGCTCAGATGTGAGACAAGAACTAGGAGGGGAGAGATGGGGAATTCCTTCGCTAGTATGACCTGACTAAGTTTATTTAGAATTTATTTGGTCGGTCAAAGTATAGGGATAATATGTGACATGTTAATTAACCCTTATTTTGTGGCAGTATTTGAGAATGGCAGCTGCAAATATTAACAATGAAGTGAATCAGACCGTGGAGACACCTTTAATCACCACCCAGGGGAACGTGCAACATGAAGGAAATATTCCTCCTGTAAATAACACTACCGAACAAATGATGAATGATGTGATGTTTAGAATCTTTTTGCAGTTCATGCAAAATCAGACGAGGGAGACTCGTGCACAAAATACGGGTGGAAATGATAGCAATGCGCGGCTTGTCACAACCAAGCAGTTCAAGGAGTTGGGACAACCAGAATTTGCGGGAAAGCCGTATCCGATTAAGGCAGAAACGTGGGTCAAACAAATTACCAAGATATTCGATGTCTTGGGATGCATGAAGGAACAAAAGGTTCCATTCGCCACCTTTATGTTCCACGGTGAGGCAGATTACTGGTGGGAATCTGTGAAGCGTGCCCAACCTGTCGCACTCAACATATATTGGGAAACGTTTCAGAAACTGTTTAATGACAAGTACTTTCCTGAAAGTATTCGTCATATGAAGGAGGTGGAGTTTATCAGACTGGAACAAAACAACACGACGGTGTCCCAGTTCGAGGCGAAGTTTGCAGAGTTATCCAGGTTTGCACCTCATTTAGTCGAGAATGAGGAACGAATGACGAGGATGTTTCTGAGAGGTCTAAAACCCGAGATTCGGCAATATCTTATCTCATAAATTTTCTTTATATTCAGATGTTGTCAACAAGGCTCAATTATTAGAGCGAGATAATGAGTATACCCAACCGAGGGACCACAATCAGGGTCATACCGGTGACATCAGTCATTGGAGCGATGATAACCAAAGGGGAGGAAAGAATACAGACAAAAGCGGTAACCACTCGGGTGGTAATCGTGGCCATGATAATAAGAGAGGTGAGTCAAGTGGAAATTTCAGAAAGAAGAGATTCAACAATGACGGGAAGACATCAGCAGTAGCACCAACACCAACAACAAATTCTAAGGGAGGAGAACGACCGCCAGTTAGATGCTATAGATGCGGAGAGGAGGGACACATAAGTCCAAACCATTTCTGACCTTCCAAGGTGTGTTTTAGTTATGGAAAGAGCGGTCATATAGCCTAGTTTTGTCCGTAGAATAAGTCAAGTCCAATGGGGACAATGACACCAAAGGCGTAATTGTAAAACCCCAACTTTTTGAATAAAGATGAATTTTCTATAAATATTATTTTGAATATTATGGAGTGAAATTGATATAATGTTATAGTTGTGGGTAATATTTATAAATTTTGCAAAGTACGCAAGTTGTTATATAATATTCGATTGGCTCTGGGAATATTCATTTTAACGAGGAATATTCGCATAATGGCACAATCATTGGTGACCCCACAACGGAATTATTATTCGGATTGAGAAAGCGACAAAAATACTTTATGAAAATAACTACGAATTTTTACCGTTAACTGTTGAAACACGGTGTTAAAAAATGCAAGATGTCTGGCGTGGTTGCATAGTAGCACTACCGGTATTAATTATTGATGTTTACGTGATAAGTCACTCGCTTTTGTTGGTATTATTAATGTAATAATACGAGAAAATCTTTTATATAAAACAAAATACTTTTATAAAGTTATTCTATAAATAGAATATATTATATTCTATTATGCATAGTGTTTGTATAGTATTTGCATAGTATTTTGCATAGTAAAATCTTTTTATATAAAACATAATACTTTTATAAAGTTATATGTTTTATTAGACAATAATTAGAATATATTATATTTTATTATGCATAGTATTTGCATAGTGTTTGCATAGTAAAATCTTTTATAAAGTTATTCGTTTTATTAGATTATAAATAGAATATATTATATTTTATTTAAAAGATTTTGCTTTAAATATGGACCGTCAGATTAAAGTAAATCAATACGGACTGTTTCATGAGTTAGTTACTATGCGATCCATTTTTCTATAAATAGAAGCTCATTCCTTAATTATTTTCTTACTTAATTCTTTGAAACTCTAGAGATAAACTATAGAGAGAAAGAAGAAAGTATTCGCTACTTCACTACTTATATATCCAAAGACTCTTCTTCTTAAGGTCTGGAATATTATTTGTTGTACTCGTGAGGGGTGTTATTCTTTTGTATTCATGAAGAGAACTTATGTTATTCCATTCTTTGTTATTCTCATTGGAATAAACTTTTGTATCATGAGCTACCCTATACTTGGTGACATTCTTCTAATATTCCATCTTTATTATTATTTCGTTGGAATATCCACGCTCATAAGTTACTGTGGGACTGGGTAAAATCTTTATTATTATTACATTGGAATATCACCGTACATGCGTTTATTATTATTCTGTTGGTATCAAAGCTTAGGGATATGATCCCTGGCTAAGATGTGAGACTAGAACTAGGAGGGGAGAGACGAGGAATTCCTTCGCTAGTATGACTTACATAAGTTTATTTGGTATTTAATTGGTCGGTCAAAGTATAGGGATAATATGTTATATGTTAATTAACCTTTGTTTTATGGCAGTAACTGAAAATGACATCCGAGAATGTTGAAAATAGCAATGGAGCACAAGAGACCATTGAGTCTCCACATATCAATAATTAGGAGAATGTGCATCAGGAAGGCGACAATCCTCATGCAAACAACAACACTGACCAAATGATGAATGATGGATTGTTCAGAGGCTTTATGCAATTCATGCAACATCAGGTGAGAGGCGGCTCTGTCTAAAATGTAGGTGGAAACACTGGAAACTCTCGGACTGATTCTTCGCTAAGCAGTTCAAGGAGTGGGACCACCGAAGTTTAGTGGAGAGCCAAAACCACTTAAGGCGGAAGCATGGATAAAGCGAGATCACCAAGATATTTGATGTCTTGGGATGCTTGAGGAGAAAAGGTCCCTTCGCCACCTTCATGTTTGCGTGAAGAGGCATATTATTGGTCGGAATCAGTAAAAGCATTACCGACTGGACGACTCAAGATGTCTTGGGAAAAGTTCCAAGAGCTATTCAACGATAAGTACTTTTCCGAGAGTATTCATCACATGAAAGAGGTGGAGTTTATCAAGTTGGAACAAAACAATATAATCGTGTCGTTTAACACGAGGCTAAATTTGCGGAGTTATCCGGTTTGCATCCCATTTGGTCGATAATGAGGAGCGAATGACGAATGTTTTTAAGAGGTTTAAAACCGAAGATACGTCAATATCTTATTTCTCATAAAGCGTGTTTGTACTCGAGATGTTGTAAATAGGGCTCGATTATTGGAAGCGCGATAACGAGTCAACGCAACCAAGAGAAAGCGCTTAAATAAACATAAAAATACCAATGGTATCGGTCGTGAAGCGGTGATAACAAACGTGGAGGGAATCAACATGCCAAAAATGGTAACCACTTCGGTGGTAATCATGGCCAAGACAGTAAAAATTGACATTTCAAGAAAAGGAGATTCAACAATGATGAAAAGACGTCAAAGACCAAAGAATCGTGGTTAAGGAAGGAGAACGACCACCTATCATATTCTTCAAATATGGAGGGGAGGGACATATCAGTCCAAACTACGTGATGCCATCCAAAGCGTGTTATAATTATGGAAGAGAAGGTCACCTTGCCCTATTTGTCGTTCACCGAAGACAAGTTCAGCTAGGATGGTGGCACCAAAGGCTGTCCCAGAAAAGTCAAAGCCGGTGGTGCAAGGGAGAGAATTTGTCGTGACCTCCCAGAAATCAAGGAACCCGAACGAGGTCATCACGGGTAAGCTTATCATAAACTCTAGCGAAGTCTATACCTTATTTTTTACCGGTTCTACCCATTCTTTTATTTCTCCTACTTGCGCTCAACGATTAAATTTGACTCCAGAGAAATTAGACTTTGACTTATCTGTGGAAACTCCGTTGGGAGAAACCTTCATTACATCCATTGTTTATAAGTCTTGTTTGGTTCAAATCGGTACCCTTACATTACCTGTCAATCTTATTTCATTGAAAATGCTTGCATTTGATGTGATTCTAGGAATTGATTGGTTAACTACTCATCATGCAAAAATTGATTATTTTCGTAAGGTTGTTAGTTTTCATATTCCTAACCAACCTATTATGCGAATTCAAGCAACCAAACCATTAAAATCAATCACTGTCATCTCAAGCCATAAAGCTATTCGTTTATTGAAAAACAGATGTCAAGCTTTATTAGCTCATGTCATGGATCTAAACAAAAATACGTCAGTTTTGAATAATATTTCTAGTATTAATGAATTTCCTGACGTATTCCCTGAAGAACTTCCTGGCCTACCCCCAGAGCGTGAAATTGAATTTTGTATCGACCTTGAACCCGGTACAAAACCCATTTCCAAAGCCCCATATCGATGGCTCCTATTGAACTTCAGGAGTTAAAGACTCAACTGTAGGAATTGTTAGACATTGGCTTTATTCGTCCTAGTACTTCTCCTTGGGGTGCTCCTGTTCTATTCGTGAAGAAGAAAGATGGGACTATGCGACTTTGTATTGATTATCGGGAGTTGAATCATGTCACCATCAAAAATAGGTACCCATTGCCACGTATTGATGACCTGTTTGACCAGTTGTAAGGAGCCAAATTATTTTCAAAGATTGATCTTCGTTCCGGATATCACCAATTGAAGATTAGAACCGATGACATTCCAAAGAAGGCTTTCAGAACTTGGTACGGGCATTATGAATTCCTAGTCATGTCCTTTGGATTGATTAATGCTCCTGCTGCCTTCATGGATATGATGAACCGAGTATTCAAGGAATATTTGGATCACTTTGTGGTCATTTTTATTGATGACATCCTTATTTATTCCAAAAGTCGTGAAGATCATGAGCAACACTTGAGGCTGATACTCCAAAAGCTTCGTGAATACAAGCTTTATGCCAAGTTGAAGAAATACGAGTTCTGGATTGAGGAAGTAACATTCCTTGGGCACGTGGTATCAAGTCATGGAATATCTGTTGACCCAGCAAAGATTGAAGATATTCAAAGCTGGGAGCAACCTAAATCAGTGACTGAAGTACGTAGCTTTCTCGGCTTAGCTGGTTATTATCGGAGATTCATAGAAGGGTTTTCTCGAATCACTACTCCACAAACTCAGCTGACTCAGAAAGATACAAAGTTCGGTTGGAGCGAGGAATGTGAGAAGAGTTTTCAAGAACTCAAGAGGAGACTCATTTCAAAGATTTTGTTCGACAATACCATCTAGTTCGGAGGATTTGTCATCTCTGGTGATGCTTGAGCAAAAGGTTAGGATGTGTTCTCATGCAACATGGGAAAGTCATAGCCTATGCCTCACGACAACTCAAAGAATATGAGAGGAATTATCCTACTCATGATCTAGAGTTGGCAGCTGTTGTCTTAGCACTAAAGATTTGGAGGCATTACTTGTATGGGGAAAAAGTGGAGATCTTTACGGATCATAAAAGCCTCAAATATTTCTTCACTCAAAAGGAACTCAACATGCGACAACGACGTTGGTTTGAACTATTGAAAGATTATGATCATACCATTCAATACCATCCTGGAAAAGCTAACGTGGTAGCTGATGCATTGAGTAGAAGATCATATGCGGGTATGAGTGCAATATTGACAACGCAAAGGCCCATTTTGTGTGACTTGCAAAGGATGGAAATAGAGTTAAAGACTCCAGGGACCCATGTGATAATGGCGAACATATGAGTAGAACCGACTTTAATTGATAAAGTTAAAGCTGCTCAAGCTACAGACCTGGAGCTAATGCGTATGAGGAAGAAACTGCAAGAAGGTGCTATGCCGGAAGCAAGAATCGATGAAGAAGGAATACTTCGAGTCAACTCTAGACTTTGTGTTCCTAACGACCCTGATTTAAAGTATAAAATCATGATGGAGGCGCACAACACACTGTTTGCAATCCATCTTGGGAGTACCAAAATGTATCATGATCTTCGACATACATTTTGGTGGGGCAATATGAAGAGAGAGATAGCGTTGTTTATCTCAAGGTGTCTAACGTGTCAACGAGTCAAATGAGCATCAATTATCAAAAGGTCCATTGCAACCACTTGAAATTCCGAATGGAAGTGGGAGCACATTACCATGGATTTCGTTCTAGGTCTTCCTAAGGTTTCTCAAGGTATAGATGCGATTTGGGTCATTGTTGATAGATTGACCAAGTCTGCTCATTTCTCTACCGATCGAGAAACTTATACACTTGAACATCTTGCTCGTATGTACATAAGCGAGATTGTAAAGGCGCATGGTATGCGGTATCCATAGTTTCGATCGAGACCCAAGATTTACTTCATGATTTTAGGTTATTTTGCGTAAAGCTAGCTATTAGCGCATGATTACGATTTAGCTCGGCATATCATCCTCGGAAGGACCAGACGATCGGAGAGGACTATTCAAACTCTTGAAGATCTATTAAGACTCGTGTCCTTGATTTCAAAGGGAAGTTGGGACAAGTTCTTACCATTGGTGGAGTTTTCCTACAACAACGGTTATCAAGCAAGTATTGGCATGGCTCCATTCGAGCGTTGTATGGAAGAAAGTGTCGTTCTCGATTATCTTTGGGATGAGGTGGGTGAAGCAACGTTGTTGGGGCCGGGAGTTGGTGCATATGACTACGAAAAAGATTCAAACGATCCGCAACGTATAAAAACCTCACAAGATCGACAAAGAGTTATGATGATCTTCATCGAAAGGATGTGGAATTCGATATAGGAGATCATGTGTTGTTCTGAAGTTGCTCCAGTGGAAAGGAGTTACGAGATTTGAAAGAGAGAAAAGCTCAATCCTCGATTCATTGGCCCATTTTTAATCCTCAATCGAGTAGGAACTTTGGCCTATAGACTCGCTTTACCGCCAAGTATATCTCGTGTTCATAACGTTTTTCACATATCCATGTTACGTAAATATGTGGAAGACCCGAACCACATTATTGAGTTAGAACCGGACAAAATAGCGAAAGATTTGACGTATGAAGAGGTTCATGTTCAAATCTTGGATAAGAAGGAACATATTCTACGCTCCAAGGTTATACCTGAAGTCAAAGTTTTGTGGAGAAACGACGATGTTGAGGAAATGACTTGGGAGTTAGAATCTGAGATGAAATCAAGGTATCCTTACCTCTTCAATATACCAGGTACGCACCCTAATTTCGAGGGAAAAATTTCATAAGAAGGGGAGATTGTAAAACCCAACTTTTTGAATAAAGATGAATTTTCTATAAATATTATTTTTGAATATTATGGAGTGAAATTGATATAATGTTATAGTTGTGAGTAATATTTATAAATTTTACAAAATCATAAGTTGTTATATAATATTATTTGGTCTGGGAATATTCGTTTTAACGAGGAATATTCGTACAACCAAGCATAATCATTGGTGGACCCCTGGCAACGGAATTATTGTCGGATTGAGAAATGACAAAAATACTTTATGAAAATAACGGCGGAAGTTTTACCGTTAACTATTGAAACACGGTGTTAAAAGTACGATAATATGCTTTTTGTTGCATAGTAGTACACGGTATTAATTATTGATGCTTACGTGATAAGTCACTTTCGATTTTGTTGGTATTATTAATGTAATAATCTGAGAAAATCTTTTTTATATAAAAGCAGAATACTTTTATAAAGTTATTCTATAAATAGAATATATTATATTCTATTATGCATAGTGTTGCATAGTGTTTTGCATAGTAAAATCTTTTTATATAAAGCAGAATACTTTTATAAAGTTATCATTTTATTAGACAATAATTAGAATATATTATATTTTATTATGCATAGTGTTTGCATAGTGTTTGTATAGTAAAATCTTTTATAAAGTTATTCATTTTATTAGATTATAAATAGAATATATTATATTTTATTTAAAAGATTTTGCTTTAAATATGAACCGTCAAAGTTAAAAGTAAATCAATACGGACCGTTCATGAGTTAGTTCTTATGCGATCTATTTTTCTATAAATAGAAGCTCATTCCTTAATTATTTTCTTACGAATTCCTTTGAAACTCTAGAGAGATAAACTATAGAGAGAAAGAAGAAAGTATTCTGCTACTTCACTACTTATATATCCAGTACTCTTCTTCTTAAGGTCGGGAATATTATTTGTTGTACTCGTAAGGGGTGTTATTCTTTTGTATTCATGAAGAGAACTTATGTTATTACATTCTTTGTTATTCTATTGGAATAACCAGTATACGCGGGCTACCCTATACTTGGTGACATTCTTCTAATATTCCATCTTTATTATTATTCTGTTGGAATATCCTGTTTGTTCGTTTACGTCGGACCTGGTTCCGTCTTTATTATTATTTTGTTGGAATATCACATGCATGCGTTACTGCGGACACAGTTCCATCTTTATTATTATTACATTGGAATATCACATGCATGCGTTTACTTGGGACTGAATTAAAATTTTATTATTTTGTTGGAACATCTATCGGTAATTAATTTACTTTGACTTGGTTACATTACTTATTAATATCTTTGGAATAACTTTGTACATGCGAAGTACCGCGGCGTGGTGTGATTTCTTTTGTTATTCCATTCTTTATTATACTCAGTTGCTTAATGTTTTGACTTCTATACTCCATGAAATTAGTGGAATATCCTTGATTATTGCATTTCATCCGGTATCTTTTCATGGAAATATTCTTCTGAGCATTCTTGAATTTTACTCTACAAAGCAGTATCATGTTGACAATTTAGACGTTATTGGTTTTTGGACAAATTAATTCTTGAACTTATTTTATTGAATTCTTATATCATTGTCATCATCCTCATATTTATATTTTTTGAAAGTCATATGTGGCCTGTAGTGCATAGATGGACTTGGTATGATTATGACCGAGGATTATTTGGTGTAATCATGGTAGTAATATTACAAATGATGTGGTAAAAGTCCTTATTGGCCCGTAGTGCATTGATGGGCGAGTTGTTGGCATGATCATGACCATTAATGAATACACAAATATTCTTGGCCCGTAGTGCATGGATAATTGTGGTGCGTGATACTAAAGAATATCCTTGGTCGTAGTGCGGGGGTGATTCGATGATGTGGATTATTTATTAAAAGTGAGTCTCGTGATAAAAGTCATAAAAACCTTTTAAATCATAGAAGATAGTATATTTTATTCTCTACTTGACTCTTCTAATGGATTGCTTGTTTTATTCTGATTAAACTTGATGTTTGTTATATTGTATCGGTTTAACCTTTATTTTTAAGGCTAATGATAATTTATTACGCATTATCTTAGTCATAATATTTCTTATTGGGCTAGTTGAGCTCACCCTTTCTTTCTTATTCTCTTGAGGAAATAAGAATGTAGGCTGGATTTAGAGTCGGGGAACGGAGTGATGGTCCGGATGATAGTATTAGCTAGTAGTCCTCATTATTCTGTTAAATAGTGTGATAATAAATGTAATGAGGACTCATTCTGAGAGTGGATATTGTCTAGAAGACAGTATTTGTATTTAAACTCATAACTCTCTTGTTGTATAATTAATATTGTATTTATGTTATGTACCATGTATTTGGGGACTCAGAATAGGTGATGTATATCTATTTTGGGGGCGTCACAGCGACTACGGATAAAATAAAGTCGGTGGTTCAAGGGAGGGCGTTTGTCGTGACTGGCCAAAATGAGAGAAACCCGAACGAGGTGATCACGGGTAAGCTAATCATAAACTCTTGCGAAGTTTATACCTTATTAGATATCGGTTCTACCCATTCTTTTATCTCTCTTGCTTGTGGTCAACGTTTAAACTTGACTCCGGAGAAATTAGACCTTGACTTATCTATTGAGACTCCATTAGGAGAAACTTTCATTACATCTACTGTTTATAAATCTTGCTTGATTCAAGTTGGAACCATAACATTACCTGCCGATCTTATTTCGTTGAAAATTCTTGCATTTGATGTGATTTTAGGGATTGATTGGTTAACCACGCATCATGCTAAAATTGATTATTTTTGTAAGGTTGTTAGTTTTCATATTCCTAACCAACCTATTATACGAATTCAAACAACCAAACCATTAAAGTCAATCACTGTCATATCAAGCCATAAAGCTATTCGTTTATTGAAAAACGGATGTCAAGCTTTCTTAGCCCATGTCACGAACTTGAACAAAAACACATCAGATTTGAATAATATTACTATTGTTAGTGAATTTCCTAACGTATTTCCTGAAGAACTTCCCGGTCTACCCCCAAAACGTGAAGTTGAATTCTTTATTGACCTTGAACCTAGTACAAAGCCCATTTCTAAAACCCCATATCGAATGGCTCCTATTGAACTTCAGGAGTTAAAGGTCCAACTACAGGAGTTGTTGGACATCGGTTTAATTCGTCCTAGTACATCTCCTTGGGGTTCTCTTGTGTTATTCGTAAAGAAGAAAGACGGGAGTATGCGACTTGATATTGACTACCGAGAATCGAACCATGTCACTATCAAGAATAGGTATCCGCTACCTCGCATAGATGACTTATTCGACCAGTTGCAAGGAGCACAATTCTTTTCAAAGATCGATCTTCGTTCTGGATATCATCAGCTGAAGATTAAAACTGAGGATATTCCAAAGACTGCCTTCAAAACTCGGTACGGGCATTATGAATTCTTAGTCATATTTTTTGGATTTACTAATGCTCCTACTGCTTTCATGGATGTGATGAACTGTGTGTTTAAAGAATATTTGAATCAGTTCATTGTTGTCTTTATTGATGACACCCTCATCTATTCCAAAAGCCGTGAAGATCATGAGCGTCATTTGAAGCTGGTACTGCAAAGGCTTCGTGATAATAAGCTATATGTCAAGTTGAAGAAATGTGAGTTCTAGCTTGAGAAAGTAGCATTCCTTGGGCACGTGGTGTCAAAACATGGAGTATCTATCGACCCGGTGAAGATTAAAGCAATACAAAGTTGCGAGAAACCGAAGTCGGTGACCAAAGTACGTAGTTTTTCGGGCTTAACTGGTTATTATCGAAGATTCGTGGAAGGATTTTCTCGAATCGCTACTCCGTTAACTCAGCTGACTCGTAAAGATACAAAATTCTGTTGGAGTGAGGATTGTGAGAAGAGTTTTCAAGAACTCAAGAGAAGACTCATTTCGGAACTTGTTCTGACAATACCATTTGGTTCGGATGGATTTGTTATCTCTGATGATGCGAGGGAAAAGGGTTAGGATGTGTTCTCATGCAACATGGAAAAGTCATAGCTTTATGCCTCGCGACAACTCAAAGAATATGAGAGGAATTATCCTACTCATGATTTGGAGTTAAGGCGATCGTTTCCACGTTGAAGATCCGGAGACACTACTGTATGGGGAGAAAGTGGAGATCTATACAGATCATAAAAGCCTCAAATATTTCTTCACCCAAAAGGAACTCAACATGTGGAAAAGATGTTGGCTTGAGCTGTTGAAAGATTACGATCACACCATCTAATATCATCTTGGAAAAGAAAAAGTGGTAGCTGACGCATTGAGTAGAAGATCATATGCGGATATGAGTGCAATGTTGTTAACACAAAGGTCCATTTTGTATTACTTTCAAAGGATGGAGATAGAGGTAAAGGCTCCAAGTACCCACGTGATGATATCAAATATACAAGTAGAACCGACTTTAATCGATAAAGTTAAAGATGCTCAAGCTACGGATATGGAGTTGATGCGTATGAAGAAGAAAGTGAAAGAAGGTGCTATTCCAGAAGCAAGAATTGATGAAGAAGGAATACTTCGAATCAACTCCAGACTTTGTGTTCCTAACGATTCTGACTTGAAACATAGAATCATGATGGAGGTACACAACACACTATTTGCAATCCATCGTGGGAGTACCAAAATGTATCATGATCTTAGACATACATTTTGGTGGAGCAATATGAAAAGAGAGATCGCGGAGTTTATCTCAAGGTGTTTAACTTGTCAACGTGTAAAGGCGAGGCATCAAGTGACAAAGGGTCCATTGCAACCACTTGAGATTCTGAAATGGAAGTGGGAACACATTACTATGGATTTCGTTACGGGTCTTCCCAAGGTTTCTCAAGGCATAAATGTGATTTGGGTTATTGTTGATAGATTAACCAAGTCTGCTCATCTCTTGCCTATACGGGAGACTTATTCCCTTGAACGTCTTGCTCGTATGTACATGAATGAGATTGTAAGATTGCATGGCATGCCAGTATCCATAGTTTTGGATCGTGATCTAAGATTTACATCACGATTTTGGGTTAGCTTGAAGAAAGCTATGGGCACAGATTTATGATTCAGTTCGGCATACCATCCTCAAATGGACGGGCAATCAGAGAGGACTATTCAAACTCTTGAAGATCTATTAAGACTCTGTGTCCTAGATTTCAAAGGGAGTTGGGATAAGTACCTACCATTGGTGGAATTCTCCTACAACAACAGTTATCAGGCAAGTATAGGTGTGGCTCCATTTGAAGTATTGTATGGACTAAAGTGTCACTCTGCAGTATGCTAGGACGAGGTTGGTGAAACAACGTTGTTGGGACCAGAATTGGTACGCATAACTATAGAGAAGATCCAAATGATCTGACAACGTATACAAACGGCACAGGATCGACAAAAGAATTATGCGGATCTTCATCGAAAGGACGTGGAATTTAATATTGGGGATCATGTTTTGTTACGTGTTGCACCATGGAAGGGAGTTACAAAATTTGGGAAGAGAGGAAAGCTCAATCCACGATTTGTCGGTCCATTTGAAATTCTTGACCGAATAGGAAATGTGGCCTATAGACTCGCATTACCTCCAAGCATGTCTTGTTTTCATAATGTTTTTCATATATCTATGCTTCGTAAATATGTTAAAGACTCGAACAACATTATTGAGTTAGGACCAAACGAGATAGCCGAAGATTTAACATACGAGGAGGTACCTGTTAAGATCTTTGATAGGAAAGAGCATGTCCTACGTACGAAGGTTATACCACAAGTTAAGGTTTTGTGAAGGAACCATGCTATTGAAGAAATGACCTGGGAGTTGGAATCAAAAATGAAAGTGATGTATCCTCACCATTTCGAAACACAAGGTACGTACGTCATTTTCGAGGATGAAATTTCATAAGGATGAGAGGTTGTAAGACCCCAACTTATTATAAATAAAATGAATTTCCTCTATTTATTATTGTGAATAATAAGGTGTTAATTTAATATAATGCTTTAGTTATGGGTGAAATGTGCAAATTTTGTAAAATAAGCAAGTGGTTATAAAATATTCATTGTGTCGGGGAATATTCGTTTGGTCGTAAAATATTCTTTCTGTCGAGGAATATTCATATGACGGCGCAGCCATTTGTGGGCCCTATAACAGATAATTGTCGGATGAAGAAAACGACAATTTTGAGTTTTTATAAATAACGGCGTAGTTGTTACCGTTAACACTGTTGGAATACCCGGTGGTTAAAATACAATAATACGCGTGGTGGCACAGTAGCATACGGTATTGCACAATATTTTTGAATTATTGATTCTTACGTAAGAAGGCACTGCTCAATAATATTTACAATAATTATTGTTCAATCTTTTATTTTATTGATTCAATAATTGCTACGTTGATATTTTATATTATTGTTGTTCAATAATTGTCACTGCACAGTATCTCCATTATCAGATCAATAATTCATATTATTTGAATATTATTATTAGATAGCATTATTGGCAATGTCTAAGGAAGTTCTGTCTAGGAAAGGGGTTTGGTCACCTAATTGCGCGCCAATAAGGAGAAATCCTTATCGGAAAACCCCCTCTTTCTTAGGAACGACATGGTTGTCATAATTGTGATTATGTAATATTATTTGTGAATAATTAGTTATTGATTTATATGATAAGGAAATATTTATTTTATGTGGATATAAATGATGGAAATATTTATTTTAAGTGGATATAAGTGAAGGAATAAATGATGAGGTATTTTATCAGTATTTTGTCTGAATAGAGGTGTTGAAAATCGTCTGTATGTGGATTTCGGGTATTTCTTTATTGGAATTTGGAAAACCTTTCTTCTACAAAGTTGTAGAGAATTAAATTTCCTATGGAAAGCACATGAGATTCGAATTTTTCTGATAAAAGGGTGATTTATTATGAATTGTTGAAGTTTCAGAAAATAAAATCTTTTTATTAAAAATATGGTGGGCCCCACTTTTGGTTGGTGAGTAATGAAATGTGCTGGAATTTATTTTCAAAAGTGGTGGGCTTGAATAGTAGCAGGTAAAGCCATCAGGTAGCAGGTTAGTCTGCTATGGCGTTCTAAGCATTTTCCTATAAATAGGGTGCTTAGTTAGAATTGAAAATCACACCAGAAACAAGTTTTCTCTCTTTCTCTCTCTATATTATCGAGCGTATTTTGTGAGTATTTAGATACTTTGTGAGTTGCTATTCATCGATTGCAAGTTTTCTTTGATTTTATCCGATATTCCGATCGGAAATGCGATATTTTGAGGTAAGGGATGTTATTTTCTTCCTAATGATGTTATTCTTTCAATATCATTATACCGTAATATTGGTATGGATTTTATTGTGGAATTTCTACCTTTTTGTGTCGGATTACTATTCACGTATACGACACTATTCACGTTTACAACACTATTCACGAATACGGCACTATTCACCAAAAAATGAAATTTTCTTCTTTTTGTCCAAGATATCTATTATGGTTACTATCTTTGATTGTATCCATGTTTTGATCATTATTTTTGAATTCTGCTTCAAAATTGGTTATTATGGAGTATTATTGAACTTGGATAAACTGTAATACGAATCCCTAATATTTGTTCTTTTATCTCACTGGATTCATTTTCTTTAAGATATTTTTCATCATCCTCAGTCCTAAATGATGATATAACTGAATATCTTTGTCCTGTAGTGAAAAGATGAATGATTACCTAATGAATATCTTTGGCCCGTAGTGCAAAGATGAACAACTGTTGAGATGAACATGACCAACTGGTGATACAAATGAATATCTTTGGCCTGTAGTGCAAAGATGAATATTTGATTCAAGATATATATTGATTGATGTTACAGGGATAAAATATTGATGATGAACTTTTAAATCTTAGAAAATAGTAGAATTCTTTCTCTACTTGACTCTTCTAGTGGATTGTTGTTTCCCGCTGCAGTTGTTGATCTAAAACTTGTTGTCTATTATATTTTATCAGATTTTTCCATGTTGAAGACTAATGATAATTTGTTGTATATTATCTTAGTCATAATATTCTTTACTGGGCTAGTTGAGCTCACCATTTTCCTTTTTGTTCCATTGTTCTTCTCAAGAGAAGAGAATTTAGCAGGAACTAGTCGGGGTATGAAGTGATGATTCAAGATAATTGTTTTAGTAGTCCTCACTATTTTTTAAAATAGTGTATCAATAATTGTAATGAGGACTCCTTTTGAGTTTGTATACTGTCTATTAGACAATATTTGTATTCAAACTCACAGTATATGTGTTATCGTATTTTGCACGACAATTGTATTACTGAAGTTGTATTTGTTCCTGTACCATGTATTTGGCGACTTAGAATGGGTGATGTATACCTATTTTGGGAGCATCACAACATTCATAGGAATTGTTTTGTAGATATTAGGGGTAACAGTTTATCGGTAGATCTTTTACCGATAAGGTTAAGAGAATTCAATGTAATTTTAGGTATGGATTGGTTAATTAACTATAGAGCGATAATAGACTGTCATAGAAAGAGTGTAAACCTAAGGCTTTCTAAGAAACCTGAGGTGGTGTTTTATGGTAATAAATCACCGAGACATTCTTGTTGTCTAACCATGACACAAGCTAGAAAAATGTTAAAGAAGGGGTGTAAGGGTTATCTGTCTCATGTGGTGGATACCCAAAGAGTGGGAGCATCATTGGAACAGATAGAGGTAGTTCAAGAGTTCGCGGATGTGTTTCCGGAGGAGTTACCCAGTATTCCGCCAGATAGGGATATATAATTTGTGATTGATTTGCTGCCGGGCACGACACCAGTTTCAAAGGCACCATATAGGATGACGCCAGTAGAGATGAAGGAGTTAATGGTTCAATTACAAGAACTATTAGATAGAAAGTACATTCAACCGAGTGTGTCTCCTTGGAGAGCGCCGGTATTGTTTGTAAAGAAGAAGGATGGGTCGTTACGACTTTGTATCGACTATCGAGAGTTGAACAAGTTAACGATTAAGAATAAATACCCATTGCCCCGGATTGATGATCTATTTGATCAGTTGAAAGGGCAAAGTATTTTTCTAAAATAGATTTACGTACGAGGTATCATCAACTGAAAGTGAGGAAGGAGGATGTACCTAAGACGACGTTCAGGACTCGTTATGGGCATTACGAGTTTTTGGTTATGTCGTTTGGGTTGACAAATGCGCCAGCCACATTTATCGATATGATGAACATAGTGTTCAAACAGTATTTGGACAAGTTCGTTGTAGTGTTCATTGATGATATTCTAGTCTATTCTAAGACGCCAGAAGATCATGCTGAAAATTTAAGAATAGTGTTGGAAACACTATGGATGGAGAAGTTATATGCGAAATTCACTAAGTGTGAATTTTGGCTTGAACGAGTGCAGTTTCTAGGATATGTTACAGATAAAGATGTCATATCCGTAGATCCAGCGAAGGTAGAGGCAGTGAATGAGTGGGAGAAACTGAAAACGCCAACTGAGGTTAGGAGTTTTCTGGGTTAACGGGATACTATAGAAGGTTCATTTAGGACTTTTCTAAATTAGCTACTCCATTGACCAATCTGACAAGGAAGTCGGTGAAGTATGAGTGGACAAAAAAGTGTGAAAAGAGTTTTTAAGAACTAAAAAAGAGGTTAAGTGAGGCACCTGTATTATCCTTACCAGATGATACAGGGAATTTTGTAGTTTATAGCGATGCTTCGCATAGAGGACTTGGTTGCGTGCTCATACAACATGGCAAGGTCATTGCGTATGCGTCACGCCAGTTGAAGGATTATGAGAAGGTCTATCCTACTCATAACTTGGAATTGGCAGCTGTAGTTTTTTCTTTAAAAATATGGATACATTATTTATACGGGGAGAAGTGTGAGATATACACGGACCATAAAAGTCTGAAATATATCTTCACACAGAAGGAGTTGAATATGAGACAGAGAAGATGGTTAGAATTGATAAAGGATTACGACTGTGATATCTTATATCACCCAGGGAAGGAAAATGTAGTAGCCGACACGCTAAGTAGGAAGGGTAGAGAAAAGCTGTTGATGCTAACGACTCAAAATGAGTTAATAACAGAGATGGAAAGGATGGAGTTAGAAGTTAAGATGCCAAGGGAAATGGTAGAGATGTTATTCTCAATAGAGACTCGACCAACGATAGTGGAACGTGTTAAGAAAGTACATATAAGTACTGAAGAATGCGAGCGAATGAAAGAGATAATGAAGGATTACGGGAAGACTAAGTATAACCTTGATAAAGAAGGTTTACTTCGGTTTGAAGGAAGAATTTGGGTTCCAAATAATTTCGACTTGAAAGAAGAGATTATGTGGGAGGCTCATAGTTCGAGGTACTCGATACATCCTAGTAGTACTAAGATGTATCAAGACCTTTGTCATAACTTTTGGTGGCCGAACATGAAGAGGGAAATCGCTGAATATGTTAGTAAGTGCTTAACTTGTCAGAAAGTTAAGGCTGAACACCAAAGACCGAGTGGGTTATTGCATCCACTAGAGATTCCGGAGTGGAAATGGGAGCATATCACCATGGACTTTGTGGTGGGACTTCCAACAACGAGAAATGGATACGACGCTATTTGGGTAATAGTGGATCGGTTAACCAAATCAGCTCATTTTCTACCAATAGGAATTAGGTATAACGTAGAGCAGTTAGCTAAGCTTTATGTCAAGGAAATCTTTTTCCAGACATGGAGTACCTGTTTTGATTGTGTCTGATCATGATCCACAATTCACGTCGAACTTTTGGAGGAGTTTACAAGAGCAAATGGGAACGCATTTGAGATTGAGTACGGCATATCATCCACAGACGGATGGACAAAGAGAACTGACAATTCAAACACTAGAAGATATGTTAAGATCTTGCATTATGGATTTCAAGGGGAGTTGGGACGAACATCTACCTTTGGTAGAATTCGCTTACAACAATAGTTTTCACGCTAGTATAGGCATACCACCTTACGAAGCATTATGTGGGAAGAAGTGCAGAACACCACTTTGTTGGGATGAAGTAGGTGAACGTCGAATGTTGGGACCTGAGATGGTACAACAAACGGCAGACATGGTTGAGCTAATCTGAACTCGATTGGTAGCGGCTCAAGATAGATAAAAGGAAGTATGCGAGATCCTCATCGAGAGAATAGAGAATTTGAAGTAGGATCGTATGCCATTCTAAAAGTGTCGCCTTGGAAAGGGAAGATACGTTTTGGGAAGAAAGGGAAGTTAAGTCCAAGGTTTGTAGGACCTTTTGAGATTTTAAGAAGGGTAGGAGAGGTAGCTTATGAAGTAGCTTTACCTCCTGAGATGGAAAGAATACACAATGTGTTTCACGTGTCAGTGTTACGTCCTTATAAACCGGACTACAAACACGTAATAGAATATGAATCTATTCATGTAGAAAAAGACTTAACGTATGAAGAACTTTCTATTCAAATTGTTGATAGGAAGGAACAAGTCTTGAGAAATAAAGTAATACTTTCAGTAAAGGTAATTTGGAGTAACCACGATGCTGAAGAAGCAACGTGGGAGCTCAAAAGTAAAATGAAGGAAAAGTTTCCTCATTTGTTTATATAAGTATAGCGGGATTCTGGGGATAGAATCCTTATAAGGAGGGAAGAATGTAACGCCCGAGAATTTCGAATTTTTAATGAATTAAATTTTTATTTGATTATGTGGATTAAATGAATTTAATTGATTAATTATGTGAGTAGGATGTTTGAAGGTCGTTCTATGACCTAGAATATGTGAATGTGGTTAGTATTCTAGTTGTGTGCTAGGATTAATTGTTTTGAATTATCAAGACGAAAATGAATGTTTTTCGAGAAGTTTTCCGTAAAAACATTATTCATTCGATTTCGTTCGGAGTTTAGGTTTGTAATTCTGAGAAAATACGTAATGATATAATGTGAAGATATAAAGGAATATCCAATAATATTTTCGTTATGACAAACGAAGTTTTCGCTTGCGGACATAAAACCTAAGGGTTTGTGAAAGAGATTTTCGAAAAGGAAAATGTAATGCGTATAGTCATTTCGATATTATACGTAGGAGATACGAGTATTATACTAGTTTGAATACGAGTATTGTATGAAAAATAGTACGACGTATAATACGAATATCGTATGAGTACTAGACAAAGGGAATACGTGAATTATACGCATAAAATACGAGAAGTTCTAATGGATTATGAGTTAAGGATTTGATAGAATCCAATTGAACTTGGATTAAAGGCAAGCCCAATGAATTAAGTGATCAAGCTCAAGTCAAGGCCTAACTTTAATTAAGTTAAGCCCAATCCAAGAAGTTAAACTGCGGGTCGAACCGGCAGGTCACAAGATGGGTAAAACCCATGAGGAAACCCATGGGATGATACATGAAGGGGTGGGCCAGCCACTTGATGGCCAAGTAATGTGAAATACTTGATCACCAAGTACTTTACTTGGTGATAAAGTAGTGAATAGTAAGGAGGTGGGTTTTGGACAATTTTGCCCTCCAATTGGTTTTCTATATATACAAAGCTAGATTTGGTTATTTGTTGTTTTGAAAATATTGTCCAACCTTTATTGAGAGAAAGAAAGAACTAGAAACACTTAATCACTCTACTTCCAAGCAAACCATAAGACGTTTAAAAAGAACATGAAGAACGACAAAGGTAAATTCTCATAAACCGTAGTCTTCATCTTTTTTGATTTCCTTCTCGTAGAAGAATCATAGATTGGTGGAGCATGTTTATTGAGGAGGTATAAGGATGTCTATTAATGATCAAATCTTTGATAAGTCATGACCAAATAGAAATCGTAAGTGTTTTTGTGAGTTAAAACTATAGAAAGTTAGGAACGTGAACTTAGTTATGAATGAACGATTTGAAAACCGTCATAGCTAGGGTATGTGCATATTGTTTGGTTAGGATGTAGATGATGAATCAATGGAGTGTTCCATTTGATTTGGCATATAGAACACGAGTAACGAAGTTATGGCGAATTTTACAGAAATAGACGTTAAACGTTAAAAATGTAGAAATCTTAGATTTATGGTCAAAAGTTGTCGTGTGAGTTGAAAATGTTGGTTTCTAATGTCAACACGTGAGATAAGGTATTTAAGAGTCATGGACGCAAGAATCGTCGAATTCCGACTTATAACGAAGAAAACGAGTATTGAACGGTCGAAAGCGTTAAACGAAAGCTCAAAATGAACTCAAATGTGAATTCCAAGTTAACGGATTCGAAATTGTAAAATTCTTATATGAACACTTAGAGGATGTAATTTGTGAGTTATGGGCTTTCAAATGAGTCAATTCGGATGTAAAACAAACAAATTATGAAGCCTGGAGTTTCATTAGAAAACCAAACTATTTTGGCCAACTGGTGCCTTGAGGCATGGTCGTCGCGCGCCAAAATCAAGATAAAAAGGTTCCGCTTCAGAAAGTACCGGATCCGGCCGAGTCCCCTGTTAACTGGCGCCGCATCACCGATTTTGTACTAGGAATGCTCAAATAAGCAATACTTGTACAAAGGTAAAAAATGTTGACCAAGTTAGGTTTTTGTTCCATTTGAATATAGACCTAAGGTAAGACATTGAAGGTACTTAATGTACATAATAAGACTAACCTTTAATCACTAATAAAGTGATAACGTTAAGAGATTTAGTATGGTTTAATACTAATTAAACGAAGAACGCAAGAAGGTAATAAAGGAACCATGAATGATGTTCAACGTTGGTAGTTCACCAGTGATGATCGAATGTCGGTTAATAACATAAGAACGTTAACGAGCCGTAACGAAGTTTAGAAAGTCGAACTGACTTTATTAACGAAATAAACTCAAGTATGACATAGAAGAGAAATAAGTTGGTTAGGACAATAAAGATTGTTTGTTTGATGACTAATAACAGTGTGCTATGTGAATATATCATGTAGATCCTGTAAAGGCTGAGAATTGTTGAATTATATATCCGAAGACGCTTAAAGGCAAGTCTTTCTTAACGCTTGTCTAACCTTCGTGTTAGCTAAGTTTTCTATGATTCATGTTATAAGGTGCATGAATGGTTTTAAAGAAAGAGTCGATGCCTGTTTTAACTCGGCTAGACAAATATTGAAGAGTTGATTGATTTGGTTACAAGTCTTTCGATATAGAACTATTAACGCTATCCTATGCCAAGTATTTGGTACGGATGAGAAGGTAAGTTTGTCTATGAACAAACAAAAGTATTTTCATCGATTATTCGATGGGCACGCGAGGTTGCCAAATGTTAAACGTAAATATGTTTAACGAAAGAGTGTTGATCAACATAGAGTTCAATAGGCTGATCACCTAGAAGTGCTCGTAAGTAAAGACGGATGGATGGCCTTAGTGTCGGATGTCCTTTTCAAGTATGAAAACGGAAAGAGTATGTTCATGGTCTATTGACCGGTTCAGAATTCCTAAGCTACTATATATACTTGGAATTGTTGTATGAAATGAGAAGTACTAGTCCAATGTTTCATAGTGCTTCATAGTTAATTGTTCAGTTATGGGAGATAAGTATGTAATTCTCAATGTGATATTCATATGATTTTGTGTTAGACTTGCTGAGCTAGTTATGCTCATTCTTGCTTGAACCATATGTTTGCAAGCTTAAAGCCAAATCTAATCGAGAGTTCTAAGAGAGATAAAGGCAAGGCTAAGATGGACAATTAATCGTCCTGTAATAGATTAGTGTATTTGTATTTAATATACTTATGAAGAACAAAGAATTTATTCGGTTATGAACCTAGAAAAGGATTTATTACGAATGTAATAAGAATATAGTAAATAAAATCATTTTGTTGTTGTCTCAATGGAATGAGTGTATGAATTGTAGTATCGTGGAGCACCATCTGTCGGGTTTGAAGATACCCAGATTTGGGGGCGTCACAACTAGAGTTTTCTAAGCGAACGTTGACGTTCTTAATATATACCTAGGGTTTGTCACATATATCGTTTATCTGGTCAACCCTTGACCCTTAACCATATACTGTCCACATATAATACCATATACACAGAACAAAATCACTTATATACTTAATCCTAAATAATTCACCAAAAGATTTTTAAATCCATAGAATTCCTTCTCGTAAATCTCAAATTCATTCACTTATTTTCTGTCTAGGTTTATTATTTAACATTAATTCAATATTTTAAAATTTTATAAATATTCAAATTCTTGGGTTGTCACACATACAATTGGTATAAAGCTATTACAAACATTTATGCTAACATATTCAACCAATTAGAACAATTTAACAACTTAAACTAGTTTAATTCCTCAAATTCCATATTTTCATATGAAAACTCCATTTTTGAGTTTCTTCACAAAAATCATCACTGTAATCACAATTCTTGTCCAAATTACTTCATTCAAACTACGTTCTCTTCGTTTCTTAATGGACTAACATAAACAAGACTCAATTTACAGATTAACATACAAATTGACCACTAAAATTGGTACTTTTACAAGCCTTGTGAAAAATATAAACACTTTCATTATTTTTCTAACTGTAACAAATTCCTTGTTTAAACACTAGTTCTAACACCACAAACACATATTCATCATAATTTAATTGTATAGCAACAATTCGAAACATAAGAAATTCACAAAGTATAAAAATTGTTGCCGTAAAACATATATATATATATATATATATATATATATATATATATATATATAATACTAAGGTTTAGATAAAATACCTTCACTTAGCTTGTAATCCTTGCTAATTGTAGCCAAATCTCACAAGTCCTTCTCAAATTCTCTCAGTGTTCTTCTCAGGCTTAGCAACTAGTTTATGACGTAAAACTAAACTGATAAACCAAGCCAACTAATATAATAGCACGCACACTTATTGTATCAGTTACAAACCAATAAACGTATAGTTTTAAATATATTATATTTATTATTTATTTTATTTTATTTACTTTATTTAAAATTCAAAAATCAAAAATCCCAAAAGCCATAAGGCTTTGTTTGGCAAACCCTTTAAAATTTAAAGACTTAATATTTTAAGCATTGTTTGACAAAACTACATTAAACTTCTTTAATTATTTTAATAAATCATTTAGTTTATAATTTATAATCACATAGTATTTATTTGGATTTCCATATCCAACATTAACCAAATAAATTAATTACACATACTATATTTTAAATAAATATTCCACTTAAACAATTATCACAAAATTATAATTTCTTTATAATTTTATTTAATAACTTAACACACCAATTTAAATTATTAAATTCAACAACAATATAACCTCTCATGTTATATTACAACTCTCTAAATTACAAATTAATTTAATTTAGAATATTATCTAATAAATTTAATTCATAAATATTTACTAATAATAACCACATCAATAAAATATTTATTTCATCAATTTCAACAATAAACACATCAAATAAATAATTATATAATTCAATAAATATTTAATATTACAATTTGAAATTCTGGATTGTTACAGAACCTACACACCGTGTATGGTTTGACCGTATTGTAACGAAGAATGTTGATTAAACCTATGAATGGTGAAGAAATTGAATTAAAGACAATAACGTATAACATAAAGAAGCCGAGTTAGTAATGATAACTTGGAGGACGTTCCGAGTCGATTGAACCAGACGTTGTAAGATATGAATAAGGTAACGTAAAATACTTAACGCTATGAATGTGTATAATTAATATTGAATGATCGTTCTAAGTATACAAAAGACTATATGACTTAGACGATAAAGAATGAATCCTTAGGTATGGCATTTAGTTTCCAGAAAGCCATAAGGAATGAAAAATTGACTTAACGAACATTAGAGTTTAATGGTTCGGATAAGTTAAGATAAGTTTAGGTTGTGGTACAAACGTATCTTTGATGGTTGACATATGGGAGCTGGGCTAAACAATTTCTTCGTTGAGAGAAGAGGTATATAAGAAATCGGCAATCGATCTAACTCACCATGAAAGACGATTGTAGATGAGACGGAAGTTGTTTGTTGGTTGTTTGAGAAACCACTCAGAGTACCATATGGACTACTAAAGAGACGCAGCGTTGTGTATCCGAGTCCTAGAAAGGTTATAAGAAAAAGATAAAAATATAAATCATCAAAGATGATGACTGTATGAGTAAGAAATCTTCGTATGCCATGAAGCCTTAAACCGGTAAAGAAAGTTGGTCGCGTAAACTTAGATTGTAAGAACGCAAAACCTAAGAAGTAAAGTTAAGCTTAAATCGATGCGTAAGTCAAATATATGACTAATTGGTGTATGTGTTATTTCCTTATGTGCTATATAGGAATTGGAATGAGCAGTTCAATGTAAACTTTAAGTTGTAGTTGTGCGTAAGGCAAGTTTCCTAACTTCATTCATATTTTAAATGAATGTTAGTTTCTTAAACTTTCTCAGATGTTGAACTTGAGAATTTTTGTCTATGTACAAATGTGCGATATTTGTACAAGGTGGTAGAATGTATGAGGCCTTGTGCCACAATTTGAACACTTCGGTGTTTCTATGAGATGAATTGTTCTGTGATTGAACTGTTCAATATGAGTATGTTCTGTTTATACATGAATCGTTATTGTTAAGTCTGTGATAATGATTCTAGCTAGATAGGATATGTATGGAAAATGTAGAAGAATGAAAGTATTTCAAAGTAAATATGACTAATGTTTTAAAATGATAGGAATTAAGATTATTCCTATTATTCAAGCTTCTTCATAACCTTTGTTCAGTTATTGAAGTCTTAAAAGAATGTTTAAATTCTTGAAGTTGTTTATTCAACTGCTATGACTTGTTGGAAAATTGAATGCTCACACTGTAGAGCCCCTAAATCTGGGTACTTGAAACCCGAACTCGGTGCTTTACGATACCATTTCTATAAGCGGAATAATACTAATAATAATAACAATAATATAAAGATCAACTTAATTTACATAATTATCGAGTCTAGCTCCCGATACGTAACCTTTAAACATTCATTACAATCCATGATAGATAATATATATCATACTTGTCTTAATAAAGTTAATTATTACATAAAATAGCATTTCTCTCATTCAAAGAACCTTTCCTTTTCGTTGTTCTTAGCAAGAGCTCTCGGTCGTTTCACATTTAGTTGAAAACATTTAAATTAAGCAAGGATGAGCATTTGAGTGCCCAACAAGTAATAGAAATTATATATATAAGTGGAAGAATTTAAATGTTTTCTTTATACTACCCTTCTACAACGATTCAACGGTTGTGAAGTAATCTGTACAAATGATAATAATATATCAATTTATACCAAATCTTTGACACTCATCGTATTTATAAATAGGGTTTAGTTGACATGCTATGAACATTGTTTTCAATTTTAAATAGGTTAAACAAAAATTCATCTCAAGAAACGGGTTATAACTTACTACAGACGCAGGGGTGATCGGCCGTTATGCCCTCATTGATCAATACTACATGCAAGAACGAAGGTATCGTTCACTCTGTCCGCCTTGGGTGCATAAAAGTTTTCCTGTATAGGGATGTTCATACTTGTCTGGGTTCCAAACCAAAGGTTTTATCTTGTTGAACAATAATCTATAATTTAACATATTTGTATACGGGTAATTGACAAAGGTATATCAACATGTGATTAAATACAATGACTATCCAAGTGGGGACACTTGTATAACCATTTATAGAAATTAAGGAACAGAATATATATCTGAATTATCATATACTAACATGTTGTTAATCAATGAGCATATATAATATATGGTTAATAATTTGTACAACAATAATATAGTTTAGAATCATTCTTACTCATGTCCATTGCATAAAGAATATGCAAAGGTAAGATACTTGCATGATGCGCTGCTTACAATTTGTAATTTAGATTTATCGTTTATATCACGACCTATCATTAATCAGATCATTCGTTCGATTAGAACAATATACTATAACACTTAGTCATTGCATTTCGTGATTTCGCAACAAGACATAACCTAATCACATTATTACCCATGTTTAACAACCGTTGAATCACAAATAATCACATATCTAATTAAATTATCTAAGTCCAGATCAATTTCTGAAACATGTCAGTGTACCGACAGCTTTATCAGGTAATTATCGAGTCTAAGACTCTGTCCTATAACTTAATATCAGTCATACTATTTTTAAATGACTTGTAATAATTTTAAAACATTTATTATAATTTATCATGAATTTTGAAACATCGGAATCATTATTCAATGATTTAAGTATTAAACAATCCTATTATCATTAATATTTAATTAATATTAAACTATTAATGAAATCATTTCTAAAATGTTAAAGTTATTTATAATAACTTGAAATACTTTTAAAGTATTAATATTACACTTAAATGATTTTTAAAACATTTATAATCATTTTTAAGTAATTATCATTAATATTTAAATATTAATGTACTATTTATCAAAATATTAAAAGTCATTATTTATAACTTAAAATATTTTTAATTCATTTATATCCTTTTAAATGATTTTAAATTAATAAAACCATTTTTAAACTATTTATTTAATATAATTATTAAATAAATTTAATGTCATTAATAGTAAATTAATAATTATTTATATTAAATTATTAATGAAATTATCCTTTAAATATTAAAAGTTAAATTTTATAACTTAAAATATCTTTAAACACTTTATTTTTATTTAAAATGATTATTATGATATTAAAATCATTTTTAAACTAAATTATTTAATATAATTATTAAATAACTTTAATATCATTAATAATAATTAATTAATGAAATTTACCTTTAAATATTGAAAGTTATATTTTATAACTTAAAATATTTTAAATACCTTATTATCTTTTAAAATGATTTTAATATAATAAAATCATTTTAATTAATTTATTTAATTTATTTAGTAAATAACTTAATGATCATTAATATTAAATAATTAATGAAATTTGCTTTTAAAATATTAAAAGTTATATTTAATAACTTAAAATATTTTTAAATAACTTATTATCATTTAAAATGATTTTTAATATAATAAAATGATTTTTAATTAATTTATTTAATGCATTTAATAAATTAATTAATTATCAATAATATTTAAATAAATACTAATATTTATGAAAAATATTTCAAATTATTAATATTTAATTTTATAGCTTAAAAATAATTTTAAAATAATTTTGTAATTTTAGAAATTAATAACTATTTTTAAATAATTTTCAGAATTTTTAATAATTAATTTTAATAAAAGTGTCGCTAAAGACTGCCTATAGCGATAAAACTGTCGATATAGGTGTTCTTCGCATTCTTCACACAAACCCATAAATTCATATGCATCTATCATGGTTACTACTTTGACCAACATTAAAATCGTGTGTGATGTGTTTTTGGGTCTGTTGTTTGTCAGATCATGTAGTACAAATACAAGACTACACGATCCAACAATAAACATCATCATAACTTGCATAAACAACGAGATCTGAGCCCTTAAAGTGGCTGTCAGAGCTGTTCTTCATTTCTGGGTTGCCCAGAAATGAAGAACAGTACGACTGGCCTACTTTGGGCTTCCACAACTTGTAATCCTTTTGATGTTTTTGTGATCTAAGCTTTGCAGTATGTAGACAACATGTAAATCTAGAGATCCAATACATACAAGCATAACAACAACAAAACCGTGAGATCTAGTCTGGTCAAACTATGTCAGTCGTCATGTTCTTATGTTTTCTGGGTTACCTAGAAAACAGAAAACATGATCGACTTAAGTAGTTTGACCGGCCACAATCTTCAACCTGTTTACTATATATGTGATATTAAGGCATGATCATGTAGTCTAACAAACATACTACAAAGTAGATGCAAGAACCATAACGAAGCATCAAACTACTGTCAGATCCAAGCCCTTGAAGAACTTGTCAGAGCTTTCTGGGCTCATTCTGGGTTACCCAGAAATGGCCTGGTCAATGTCGGTCAACGACCTTTGACCGGTTATAGCTTACAATATACAACTAATCTAGGCCTGATTCTTGATCCAGATCAAAGACAACATAACAGACAATAATATTCAACACTTAAAACACAAAAATCAAACATGTACAGAGATCTACACGACCTGACATTAGTTGTCAGACGACTGTTGAACTTTTTTCCAGATTTTTCAAATCTTCAAATCCAAGCCTCTAGATGTTATGGATCTAACATCTAGCAACCCAGATCATCCTTAGACACCTTATACAACATATTTAACATAAAAAACAACATCTAACACATCATCAAAGGTCAGAATTCAAGCTAGGGTTTATACCTTTACTTTGATCAATCTTGATCTTAGGCTACTGATTTATTTTTGATATTAGTGGGGCTCGGTTCTTGACTGATCTTAGGAGAGAATTTCGTAGGTTTGGGGCTTGAGAGAAAAGGTTTGAGTGTTGGACAAAAATAAGTGAACAAATGACACTTTCTCTCTCTCCAAATCTATTTATAATACTTGTGTGCATTGTATATGGCTGATTTCTGGCTAAGTTGCTGTCATTTTTGAGTCACATTTGTCAAACAAGTTGGTCACCCACTCTTCCTATTTTCAAAACCTAGTTTGTAGCGTTAATAATGCAAAGGGGCAAAATGGTCATTTTTATTTTCTATTTAATGGCAATTTTGTAACTTGTCAAACCCTTAGGGTTTAGAACAAATTGTAGGATTTTCCCACTAGGGTTTGCACAAAAATAAAATTAAATAAATTTTAGTTTCTAAGATTTTGAAATTAGGGTTTCGTAATTATGATTAATTTTCTAATTACACTATATAGGCACATTAAGGTTTAAAATTACTAATTATAAATAACATTACTAATTCAACAATTAGGGTTTACTATTTCGATAATTAGGGTTACTAACTTTAAAAAAAAATTAGGGCTTAAACTATTATTTAGGGTTTTCAAAATTAGGATTTAAAATCACTAATTAGGGTTTTCCATAATTAGCATCTATAATTCGAATACTTGTTAATTAATCAACTTATCACAATTACAAACAATCTCGAACTCTAATTTGAATTTCAAATTAGGGTTTCTCATTTCCAAAAATTAGGGTTTTAGAAATATTATAAATTAGGATTTTATAATTAATTAGGTTTTCTAAAGATTAGGGTTTCTAGACTTTAATTAGGGTTTACCTAATTAATACACTTAATACACGACATAAATTATATAACACGGTTATATAACAATCTTGTACTCTAAATTGGATCTCAAATTAGGGTTTAACATTATTACTAGGGTTTGGTCAAAATACACCGTAATTGACCAACCATTATCAATACGGACATACAAGATATATTCATTAAGATCTTGAAAAATCAAAATATAATTAATATTATATTATTATTCCTATACCTTAACAATAATCCAAAATTAGGGTTTGGATTCCATATCTAATTTATTCTTCATATTTAACCTTAATAATTAAGGTAAAATAATTAACTTAATAATCTGTATTAAAATTCATATAATAAAATAATTATTCTAAAAATCACTTCATATATATTATTTAAACAATATATGATTATATTTTTATGGAAAATAATTAATAAAAACATTTCTATCTTAAAATTAATTATTATAAGAATATACTTTATAATAATCAATAATTCTAAATAAAATTATTTGTAAACATTTATGTAATAAATATATTTTTTATTTACCACATAATTACATATACACATTATCTTGTACAAATCCTCATCTTTAAAATAAAAAAAAATTATACACAAAATTTCTTATTTATTTATATAGAAAATATCGGGTTGTTACATTCACCCTCCCTTATAAAGATTCCGTCCCCGGAATCACCATTTTAAAATTTATACATACAAGGGTACATAGCATACACAATCATTGTAAGTAGATCTCGATCATAATTTGATCGAACTGATCTTTAACTAATCACATAAAGCTTGTCTTTCTGATTAAACGAAAATTTGATTTCTAAAAGAACTCAAATTCCTCCCTCAAAATTACTTTAGAAATAATTTACTATATATATGAAAATTATGTATATAAGAAAATAAAAGTTATACGAATAATACCTAGAGTTCCAATGCCAGCTGCTGCCGTATCCTGGACTGTCATGTTGTAGACCCTTGCAGTAGATTTCGTTGGCTTGCTTGACGAAGTTGGTTCGGTGATTGCTAACGTCCCGCTGCCAGTGCCCGTGTTCACTCTTCCTGTGTCCACCCTCCTCTTCGGACAATCTTTCACCTTGTGCTCAGTCGATCCACATATCAAACATCCATTATTCATCCTAGGATTGGGGCAGTTGGGAGAGATATGGCCCTCCTGCCCGCACTTAAAACATACAAACTTCCCTTTCAGACATTCCCCAGAGTGGTTCTTTCCACAATTCCTGCACGACACATTCTGTTTCTTCATACCTTCTTGCTTCACCTGCACACTTCCAAAACTGCTCACCTTCCTCTTTCCATCTCCACTCCTGCTTCAACTATTAATTCCTACCTTCCAAGCTCCTTCGGTCTTACCCTTATTTTTCCTCTCCTTGTTGTAGAGGCTCATAGCCTCACTCCCCTCCTCAGCAATAATCGCCTTCTCCATGAGTGCTACTAATGTAGGAATCTGCAACACCGCCACCTTGTTGTAGAGCCAGGGTTTTAATCCCAGCTCAAACCTCCTTGTCTTTCTAGCTTCCGTATCAACTTGATGCGGGGCAAACCTAGCTAACTCATTGAATTTTGCGGCGTATTCCGCAACAGTCATATTCTCTTGCTTCAATTCTAAAAATTTTACCTCCATCCAAGCCTGCATACTAGGTGAAAAATAATTTTCGAAAAACAAAGTTTTGAACCTATCCCATGTAACTATACCTTCTCCTGCCCTCGTCTGATTTGCTTCCCACCAAAAGTTTGCCATAAAAAAGATAAGAATGTAAATCATCAAATATGATGACTGTATGAGTAAGAAATCTTCGTATGCCATGAAGCCTTAAACCGGTAAAGAAAGTTGGTCGCGTAAACTTAGATTGTAAGAACGCGAACCCTAAGAAGTAAAGTTAAGCTTAAATCGACGCGTAAGTCAAATATATGACTAATTGGTGTATGTGTTATTTCCTTATGTGCTATATAGGAATTGGAATGAGCAGTTCAGCGTAAACTTTAAGTTGTAGTTATGCGTAAGGCAAGTTTCCTAACTTCATTCATATTTTAAATGAATGTTAGTTTCTTAAACTTTCTCAGATGTTGAACTTGAGAATTTTTGTCTATGTACAAATGTGCGATATTTGTACAAGGTGGTAGAATGTACGAGGCATTGTGCCACAATTTGAACACTTCGGTGTTTCTATGAGATGAACTGTTCTGTGATTGATCTGTTCAATATGAGTATGTTCTATTTATACATGAATCGTTATTGTTAAGTCTGTGATAATGATTCTAGCTAGATAGGATATGTATGGAAAATGTAGAAGAATGAAAGTATTTCAAAGTAAATATGACTAATGTTTTAAAATGATAGGAATTAAGATTATTCCTATTATTCAAGCTGCTTCATAACCTTTGTTCAGTTATTGAAGTCTTAAAAGAATGTTTAAATTCTTGAAGTTGTTTATTCAACTGCTATGACTTGTTGGAAAATTGAATGCTCACACTGTAGAGCCCCCAAATCTGGGTACTTGAAACCCGAACTCGGTGCTTTACGATACCATTTCTATGAGCGGAATAATACTAATAATAATAACAATAATATAAAGATCAACTTAATTTACATAATTATCAGAGTGTAGCTCCCAAGTACGTAACCTTTAAACATTCATTACAATCCATGATAGATAATATATATCATACTTGTCTTAATAAAGTTAATTATTACATAAAATAGCATTTCTCTCATTCAGCAACCTTTCCCTTTTCGTTGTTCTTAGCAGAGCTCTCTGGTCGTTCACATTTAGATGAAAATATTTAAATTAAGCAAGGATGAGCATTTGAGTGCCCAACAAGTAATAACAATTATATATATAAGCTAGAAGAATTTAAATGTTTTCTTTATACTACCCTTCTACAACGATTCAACAGTTGTGAAGTAATCTGTACCAATGATAATAATATATCAATTCTATCTCAAATCTTTGAAACTACATACGGACTATAAATAGGGTTTAGTTGACATGCTATGAACATTGTTTTCAATTTTCAAATAGGTTAAACAAAAATTCATCTCGCAAAGTAAATAATAACTTACGGGCACGGGGTGATCACCTGTTATGCCCTGTGATTGATCAATCTACATGCAAAGCGAGGGTATCGTTCACTCTGTCCCCGTAGGCAGCATAAAGTTTTCCCGCATAGGGATGTTCATACTTGTCTAGATTCCAAAACAAAGGTTTTATCTTGTTGAACAATAATCTATAATTTAACATATTTGTATACGGGTAATTGACAAAGGTATATCAACATGTGATTAAATACAATGATTATCCAAGTAGGGACACTTGTATAACCATTTATAGAAATTAACGAGCAGAATATATATCGAATTATCATATACTAACATGTTGTTAATCAATGTAGGCGTATATAATATAGGGTTAATAATCCATACAACAATAATATAGTTTAGAAACATTCTTACTCACGTCCATCAGATAAAAAGAATATGAAAGGTAAAGATACTCACTCGATGCAACCGCTTCTGATTTGCAATTTAGATTTATCGTTTATATCACGACCTATCATTAATCAGATCATTCGTGCGATTAGAACAATATACTATAACACTTAGTACTGCATTTCGCAGTCAGCACATAACCTAATCACATTATTACTCATGTTTAACAACTGTTGAATCACAAATAATCACATATCTAATTAAATTATCCAGATCAATTTCAAACGACGCTATAAAATTATGCAAGCGGCTTTATCAGGTAATTATCGAGTCTAAGACTCTGTCCTATAACTTAGTAACAGTCATACTATTTTTAAATGTCTTATAATAATTTTAAAATATTTATTATAATTTATCATGAATTTTCAAACATCGGAATCATTATTAAATGATTTAAGTATTAAACAATCCTATTATCATTAATATTTAATTAATATTAAACTATTAATGAAATCATTTCTAAAATGTTAAAGTTATTTTTAATAACTTGAAATACTTTTAAAGTATTAATATTACCTTAAATGATTTTTAAAACATTTATAATCATTTTAAGTAATTATTATTAATATTTAAATATTAATGTACTATTTATCAAAATATTAAAAGTCATTATTTATAACTTCAAATATTTTTAATTCATTTATATCCTTTTTAAATGATTTTTAAATTAATAAAACCATTTTAAACTATTTATTTAATATAATTATTAAATAAATTTAATATCATTAATAATAAATTAATAATTATTTATATTAAATTATTAATGAAATTATCCTTTAAATATTAAAAGTTATATTTTATAACTTAAAATATCTTTAAACACTTTATTTTCATTTAAAATGATTATTATGATATTAAAATCATTTTAAACTAAATTATTTAATATATTTATTAAATAACTTTAATATCATTAATAATAATTAATTAATGAAATTTACCTTTAAATATTGAAAGTTATATTTTATAACTCAAAATATTTTTAAATACCTTATTATCTTTTAAAATGATTTTTAATATAATAAAATCATTTTTAATTAATTATTTAATTTATTTAGTAAATAACTTAATGATCATTAATATTAAATAATTAATGAAATTTGTTTTAAAATATTAAAAGTTATATTTTATAACTTAAAATATTTTAAATAACTTATTATCATTTAAAATGATTTTTAATATAATAAAATCATTTTTAATTAATTTATTTAATGTATTTAATAAATTAATTAATTATCAATAATATTTAAATAAATACTAATATTTTTGAAAAATATTTTAAATTATTAATATTTAATTTTATAACTTATAAATAATTTTTAAAATTATTTTTGTAATTTTCATAAATTAATAACTATTTTTAAATAATTTTCAAAATTTTAAATAATTAATTATAATAAAAGTGTCGCTAAAGACTGCCTATAGCGATAAAACTGTCGATATAGGTGTTCTTCGCATTCTTCACACAAACCCATAATTCATATGCAGCTATCATGGTTACTACTTTAACCAACATTAAAATCGTGTGTGATGTGTTTCTGGGTCTGTTGTTTGTCAGATCATGTAGTACAAATACAAGACTACACGATCCAACAATAAACATCATCATAACTTGCATAAACAACGAGATCTGAGCCCCTTAAAGTGGTTACAGGAGTCGTTTCTTCATTTCTAGTCGCTTGAAATGAAGAACGATCTACTTAGCCTACTTTGGGCTTCCACAACTTGTAATCCTTTTGATTTTTTTGTGATCTAAGCTTTGCAGTATGTAGACAACATGTAAATCTAGAGATCCAATACATAAAAGCATAACAACAATAACAAAACCGTGAGATCTAGATGCAGTCGTCTATATACGCTACCATCATATTTCTTATGTTTTCTAGGTTACCCGAGAAAAATGAAAAAATGATCGACTTAACTAGTTCGAATTTACCACAATCTTCAAACACATTTACTATATATGTGATATTAAGGTATGATCATGTAGTCTAACAAACATACTACAAAGTAGATGCAAGAACCATAACGAAGCATCAAACTACTGTCAGATCCAAGCCCTTGAAGAACTTGTCAGAGCTTTCTGGGCTTATTCTAGCTTACCCAGAAATGGCTTTGGTCAATGCGCCATTCAACGACCTTTGATTAGGTTATACCTTACAATATACAACTAATCTAGGGTGATTTTGATCCAGATCAAAGACTACATAACTGACTACAATATTCAACACTTGAAACACAAAAATCAAACATGTACAGAGATCTACACGACGACATTGGTTGTCGACATTTGATTGAACTTTTTCCAGATTTTTCAAATCTTAAAATTTGAGCCTCTAGATGTTATGGATCTAACATCTAGCAACCCAGATCATCCTTAGACACCTTATACAACATATTTAACATAAAAAAAACAACATCTAACACATCATCAAAGGTCAGAATTCAAGCTAGGGGGTGATCAGCCTGTTATGCCCTGCATTGATCAATACTACATGCAAACGAGGGTATCGTTCACTCTGTCGCCAGGCATAAAAGTTTTCCCAATATAGGGATGTTCATACTTATCTCAGGTTCCAAACCAAAGGTTTTATCTTGTTCAATAATAATCTATAATTCAACATATTTGTATACGGGTAATTGACAAAGGTATAACAACATGTGATTAAACATAATGATTATCCAAGTGGGGACACTTCAGTATAACCATTTATAGAAATTAACCAAGCGAATATATATCTGAATTATCATATACTAACATGTTGATAATCAATGAAACATATATAATATAGGGTTAATAATACATAAATAATAATATAGTTTAGAAACATTCTTTACTCATGTCCATCAGATCAAAGAAAATGCAAAGGTAAGATACTTGCACGATCTACCGCTTACAATTTGCAATTTAGATTTATCATTTATATCACGACCTATCATTAATCGGATCATTCTGTTCGATTAAAACAATATACTATAACACTTAAGATCGCATTTCGCAATAAATACATAACCTAATCACATTATTACCCATGTTTAAACCGTTCAATCACAAATAATCACATATCTAATTAAATTATCTAAGTCCGGATCAATTTTAAAACGTAACCGATTTAGAAAGCTTAATCGGATAATTATCAGTCTAAGACTCAATCTTTATAACTTAGTATCTAACCATCATCTTATTTTTAAATGACTTATAATAATTTTAAAATATTTATTATAATTTATCATGAATTTTCAAACATCGGAATCATTATTAAATGATTTAAGTATTAAACAATCCTATTATCATTAATATTTAATTAATATTAAACTATTAATGAAATCATTTCTAAAATGTTAAAGTTATTTATAATAACTTGAAATACTTTTAAAGTATTAATATTACCCTTAAATGATTTTTAAAGCATTTATAATCATTTTAAGTAATTATCATTAATATTTAAATATAAATGTACTCTTTATCAAAATATTAAAAGTCATTATTTATAACTTAAAATATTTTTAATTCATTTATATCCTTTTTAAATGATTTTTAAATTAATAAAACCATTTTTAAACTATTTATTTAATATAATTATTAAATAAATTTAATATCATTAATAATAAATTAATAATTATTTATATTAAATTATTAATGAAATTATCCTTTAAATATTAAAGTTATATTTTATAACTTAAAATATCTTTAAACACTTTATTTTCATTTAAAATGATTATTATGATATTAAAATCATTTTTAAACTAAATTATTTAATATAATTATTAAATAACTTTAATATCATTAATAATAATTAATTAATAAAATTTACCTTTAAATATTGAAAGTTATATTTTATAACTTAAAATATTTTAAATACCTTATTATCTTTTAAAATGATTTTAATATAATAAAATCATTTTTAATTAATTTATTTAGTAAATAACTTAATGATCATTAATATTAAATAATTAATTAAATTTTAAAATATTAAAAGTTATATTTTATAACTTAAAATATTTTAAATAACTTATTATCATTTAAAATGATTTTTAATATAATAAAATCATTTTTAATTAATTTATTTAATGCATTTAATAAATTAATTAATTATCAATAATATTTAATAAATACTAATATTTTTGAAAAATATATCAAATTATCAATATTTAATTTTTATAACTTAAAAATAATTTTTAAAATAATTTTTGTAATTTTCAGAAATTAATAACTATTTTTAAATAATTTTCAGAATTTTAAATAATTAATTTTAATAAAAGTGTCGCTAAAGACTGCCTTTAGCGATAAAACTGTCGCTATAGGTGTTCTTCGCATTCTTCACACAAACCCATAATTCATGTGCAGTTATCATGGTTTCTTTAACCAACATTAAAATCGTGTGGGATGTGTTTCTGGGTCTGTTGTTTGTCAGATCATGTAGTACAAATACAAGACTACACGATCCAACAATAAACATCATCATAACTTGCATAAACAACGAGATCTAAGCCCTTAAAGTGGTCGTTGAGGCATTCTTCATTTACAGGTTGCCTTGAAATGAAGAAAACGACGACTGGCCTACTTTGGGCTTCCACAACTTGTAATCCTTTTGATGTTTTTGTGATCTAAGCTTTGCAGTATGTAGACAACATGTAAATCTAGAGATCCAATACATAAAAGCATAACAACAACAACAAAACCGTGAGATCTAGTCTGGTCAAACTATGTCAGTCGTCATGTTCTTATGTTTTCTGGGTTACCTAGAAAACAGAAAACATGATCGACTTAACTAGTTTGACCGGCCACAATCTTCAACCTGTTTACTATATATGTGATATTAAGGCATGATCATGTAGTCTAACAAACATACTACAAAGTAGATGCAAGAACCATAACAAAGCATCAAACTACTATCAGATCTAAGCCCTTGAAGAACTTGTCAGAGCTTTCTGGGCTCATTCTGGGTTACCCAAAAATGGTCCGGTCAATGCCGGTCAACGACCTTTGACCAGTTATACCTTACAATATACAACTAATCTAAGCCTGAATCTTGATCCAGATCAAAGACTACATAACAGACTACAATATTCAACACTTAAAACACAAAAATCAAACATGTACAGAGATCTACACGACCTGACATTAGTTGTCAGACGACTTTTGAACTTTTTTTTCAGATTTTTCAAATCATCAAATCCGAGCCTCTAGATGTTATGGATCTAACATCTAGCAACCCAGATCATCCTTAGACACCTTATACAACATATTTAACATAAAAAAAATTAACATCTAACACATCATCAATGGTCAGAATTCAAGCTAGGGTTTATACCTTTACTTTGATCAATCTTGATCTTAGGCTACTGATTTTTTTTGATATTAATGGGGCTCGGTTCTTGACTGATCTCAGAAGAGAATTTCGTAGGTTTGGGGCTTGAGAGAAAAGGTTTGAGTGTTGGACAAAAATAAGTGAACAAATGACACTTTCTCTCTCTCCAAATCTATTTATAATACTTGTGTGCATTGTATATGGCTGATTGCTGGCTGATTTGCTGTTATTTTTGAGTCACATTTGTCAAACAAGTTGGTCACCCACTCTTCCTATTTTTAAAACCTAGTTTGTAGCTTTAATAATGCAAAGGGGCAAAATGGTCATTTGTATTTTTCATTTAATGGCAATTTTGTAACTTGTCAAACCCTTAGGGTTTAACCCTTATGGTTTAGCACAAATTGTAGGATTTTCCCACTAGAGTTTGCACAAAAATAAAATTAAATAAATTTTAGTTTCTAAGATTTTGAAATTAGGGTTTCGTAATTATGATTAATTTTCTAATTACACTATATAGGCACATTAAGGTTTAAAATCACTAATTATAAATAACATTACTAATTCAACAATTAGGGTTTACTATTTCGATAATTAGGGTTACTAACTTTAAAAAAAAATTAGGGCTTAAACTATTATTTAGGATTTTCAAAATTAGGGTTTAAAATCACTAATTAGGGTTTTTCATAATTAGCATTTATAATTCGAATACTTGTTAATTAATCAACTTATCATAATTACAAACAATCTCGAATTCTAATTTGAATTTCAAATTAGGGTTTCTCATTTCCAAAAATTAGGGTTTTAGAAATATTATAAATTAGGATTTTATAATTAATTAGGTTTTCTAAAGATTAGGGTTTCTAGACTTTAATTAGGGTTTACCTAATTAATACATTTAATACATTTACATAAATTATATAACACGGTTATATACATATATTATTTAAATAATATAATTATATTTTATAGAAAATAATTAATAAAAACATTTCTATCTTAAAATTAATTATTATAAGCGTTCAATAATTATAAAAATGTTGTGATTTTTTCCAACAACGCTTTTAAAAAAAAAAAAAATCTTATAGATATATATGCTTATAACGCGTTTTTATAAAAATATTATCAATTTAAAAAGGCATTTTTTTAGGTTTTAATTAGACAACGTTTATTTTTAAAAACGTTGTCTATGAAGAAAAAAACGGAGCAAAAATACGCTTAACTAATAACTTAAAATCAGAAGACGTACACTTTTTTCCTTCTCTCTCCCGTTTTCCCTTTCTATCTCCAAGTTTCCTTCTCAGATCTCCTCCTCGCCAGCGACCTCCTCCTCCTCCTTTATCTCTCTCTCTTGCTTTACTTAAGTAGTTATATATGGTGTTAGGGTTTCAAATTAGTGTTTGATTTGTGCTTTACCACAGGTTGAGTCTTGCAGGGAGAGAGAAACTGAAAAACGCAGCAACCAGTTCACAGACGCAGAGTTTGAGTTTCAATATCCGAGGTAAAATTCTCCGACTGATCTGGTATAGCTTTTTACTCGCTTATTTACTTACGTATCCTTTCAAACTTTGACAATTTCTGTTATCGATTGCCAGATATATGTATACCTTTTGATTTAGGGTTACTGAATCGATTTCTGAATGTTGATGTTCCGAATCAATTTCAAAATGTTTTCTTTTTTCTGTTAGATTTTTTATTTCTTTGTTCAATGTTTGATTGCCATTTCTATATCTGTCTAGAAAGATATAGATACACAACCATTTTCCTTATGCTCAATTCCTCCATTCCAATAATCTCTTATAGCTACAGGCTTATTTTATATGAGCAGGATGCAACTTTGTAGTACCCAAATAGTACGTGTTATTGTGCAGTATGGCCTTGCAGCTATTGCTTCCAATTGCAGGTATATTTCTTTATTTCTATATAAATTGCATATGATTTCTGAAGTTATCTGTTCTTGATTTCTTCTTGATGTTTTACTTGGCTCTTTCCTGGGTATTGGTGTGTATACATTTTCTTTAGTTGACAAAAATAATCTGCTATGGTGGCCATTAAATTGGTTCATTTGGAATTTAAAATACAGTCTTGAGATAGTTTATTGGCTATAACTTGATCAAATAATAAAAGCTATTGATGTTGTGTTGGGACAAATGTTGATCTATTTTGCTGAAGTATTTTTTTGAATTGCTAATTTGTGAACTTGTTAGATTGCTGCGCTCCTACATTGGGATAAATGAATTGTTAAATTCTAGAATGTTAAATATAGGTTACATGATCTCCCTTCCTTTTCCGTGTATGTGCATGTGTGACTGGCTTCTTGTTTCTTCAATGGTGGAGTTTACCTATTTGTTGCAGCATACATCCATGTAATATGTCAATATATAAAGTCTAATGTCCAGGGTTTGCAAGTTATGATCACACTGTCTCTTAATTATTATCAGTAGTAGATAATCTGCTTTTGACAGTTCCCTGCCCTCACATTATTTACTATTTTACATGCTAATTTACTGGTGAGTGCCACTGCAATGTCCTTTAGAAAAGGAGCTCAATTAGTTACTTGGATAGTAATAGCTGCTTATTTAGACATTTATTTGAAACTAACCCTAGTTTTGGTATTCACTATCTTTGATGTCTACATTCAGGTTTCTTAGGGAGCTGGACTTGCAAGAAAATGAAGTTGAAGATCATAGAGGGCAGTGGCTTAGCTGCTTTCCCGACAGCTGCACCTCGCTTGTCTCCTTGATTGTCAAAAGATTGGCACAGCGTTATAATTAGGATGTTTAAAATTATTCTGTAACGGCAGTTTTCTTATATTATCCCCCCCTAACTTTCGTCTCGAGGCTAGGTTGACTGACATAATTACCTCTGGAGGAAAGACAGTTCATAACAACGGATCACCTGCAAAACCTTGGATGGCTGATGGGGCTGGACTTCAAATGCTTCTGAACTTCTCCCGATATTGGTAAGTCCTGATATATACTGCTTCTCAAGTAGTTTTTCAGACATATATCTCTACTCTTAATAACAAATTGTTGTTCCTTTTGCAAACTTCTTTTCAAATTGGTCGAGGTTTTAGTATCTACTGCCTGTTAATATAACTTTGTAGGTTCATTTCACTATTTATTATTTTAAGAACTTGCCATGGAGCCCTGAAATTCTAGTGGGAGTTGTTCCTGAGGAATACTCTATATATCGATACATCTCTATATAGATATGTACTAATCTAATCAGCCTGGAGTTCATGAAGTCCTTGGATTATCAAAACATTGTTGAATGCTTCTTATTAATATCTTCTTTAATTTTCCTTGGGAGTTTCTGAATGTTTAATTTATTTCTGGGGATGACCATGCTATGCAATTCTAGCTAGGTAAATCTGTTCTTGAACACTAATTAGCTTGATTTTACTAGCGGCTAAGTTGACTTTTTATCTCTTCTTGATTTGGTTGCAGTCGATCTCATGCTATCTTCACTATCACATTGGAGCAAATGCATAAGCTCAACTCTGGCGATAGCAGTCCTAATGGATGTATAGGTGAAGAGTATCTATGTGCCAAGTTGCATTTAGTGGATCTTGCTGGATCAGAGCGAGCTAAGAGGACAGGCTCTGATGGCATGCGTTTTAAGGAAGGTTGGTGGATTTTTTTTTGTTTTACTTCTTCATCTGACAATGTACTCAGTCATTAATTACAAAACTGACATTGCAAACAGAATAGATGACAGAGTTGACTTTAATTACAAAAAGTCATTAATTACAAAACTAAAGTTGACTTTTATTTTGTTGACGTTTTATGTTGACTCATTCATTTTTAATTGCAGAGTTTACAGTTAGGATGTGCTTGTGCACATTCAACATGCTCTTCTCAAACCTGTGATCATGTGTACCTTTTTGGTAATGACTATGAAGATGCAAAGGATATATATGGAAAGCCCATGAGTGGCAGGTTCCCATATGATGACAAAGGTCGAATCATTTTAGAGGTAAAAATATGTTGATAGTGTGTTTACTTTGCTTTTATGAGAAAGTACCTTTGATAATCTGTTGTTAGCTGTTTTTCCCTCATTTGTTATTTTTTGGACGATGGCGGTGCTACTTATTATTTAATTTAAACAAATTCCTTATTATTGTATTCATTTATACAAAAGCTAGTGAGACTTCTCTCTGGATTGATTTCTCGGAAAGCATGTGATAGAATGATATTAGTATGTTGTTGGGTATTGCTTGTATACTTCCATATCTTAAGGTTGGATTCTCAGTGCGTACCGGCAGAAAAGTCAGCTATCGGCCCTTGTTATCTAATTGTAATGCCTATTCTTTATGATTTACTGTTACCTGAACTGGTACTGATTGTGCATGAGGGTTACCTTGTCTATGAATGCAATCAAAAGTGCAACTGCAGTAGCACATGCCAAAATAGAGTTTTGCAGAATGGGGTACAAGTGAAATTGGAAGTCTTCAAAACTGAAGAAAACATTTTGAAATTGTCTGTTAAGTACATCATATATGCTAGAGAGAATGCTTCTGGGGTTTGTTAGATGTGGCAATCAACTAATTTGAAATGTGTCATATATGCTAGAAAGAAAGCTTGTTGGGTTTGGTAAATGTGGCAATGAACTTAATTTGAAATGGTTCAAGTGGGTCTCTTGAAGAATGATAAATAAGAGATGATACAGGGGTCACCTACCATTTTTCTTTGTTTGTATAAGTCATTTTATTGAAGTTTTGGGTATATTTGTTTGATATATTTATGTTTAATCATTTCATTATTTTGATAGGAGTGTTAATCTTTTCAATGGAGGAGTTGCTGACAAGCAGGCTGGAAAGTACAGTGGAGGTATGAAGAGGAGGTTCAGTGTTGCCATATCACTAATTGAAGAGGAGGTTCAGTGTTGCCATATCACTAATTTAGTTTCACTTGTATTTTTTAATTCATGTTATTTCATAATCAATGCTTGAGACATTTGAAACTGTAAACAAATGGTATTATTGGGATGTATTTTGAATAGTTGATACATTTTGGTTTTAAATTTAAATGAGAATTTAGACCTTTTAGCTATATATCATGGCATTGCATGTGCATTGGTAATATAGGTGAACCACAATATTTTTTTTTTCTTTATCTACAACATTTTAAAAATGTTGTATAAATTGATTAAAAACGTTGTCTAATATACTAAACTACAACGTTTTTATTCAGAAAACGTTGTGGAATCATACCTACTACAACGTTTTTAAGCATCTCGTTAATTTTGAAAAACAAATTTACAACGCTTTTTTTCCTAAAAAAGCGTTGTGTATGTCATCTTATCTATAACGCTTTTAAAGCGTTTGTAAGGGTGTCAAATAGATACAACGCGTTTTTCAAAAAAGCGTTGTGTAAGGTGTCAAATAGATAACACTCTTAACCACGACGTTTTAATCACCATTTCGAAACCACAACGGTACATTTTTTCCGCATAATTTGATTGATCTAATTCACATAAAGCTTATCTTTTCTAGTAAATACATACAAACTTCCCTTTCGGACATTCCCCATAGTGATTCTTTCCACAATTCTTGCACGGCACATTTTGTTTCTTCATACCTTCGCTTCTTCACCGCACACTTCCAAAACTACTCACCTTCCTCTTTCCATCTCCACTCCACGCTTCTACTATTAATTCCTACCTTCCAGCCTCCTCCTGGCTCTTTACCCTTATTCTTCCTCTCCTTGTTGCAGAGGCTCATAGCCTCACTCCCTTCCTCAAAGAATAATCGCTTCTCCATGAGTCGTTGTAAATGTAGGAATCTGCAACACCGCCATCTTGTTGTTAGAGAGCCAGGATTTTAATCCCGTACCAAACCTCCTCGCCTTTCTAGCTTCAGTCAGATCAACTTAATGCGGGCAATCCTAGCTAACTCATTCAATTTTACAGATTCCACAACAAATCATATTCTCTCGCTTCAATTCTAAAAATTTAACCTCCATCCTACCTCAGATACTAGGTGAAAATAATTTTCAAAAAACAAAGTTTTGAACCTATCCCATGTAACTATACCTTCTCCTGCCCTCGTCTGATTTGCTTCCCACCAAAAGTTTGTCTCACCCTTCGTCATGTAGGTGGAAAAATTAGTCTTCTGTCCTTCAGCTAACCTAGCTACCACAAACGCCTTTTCAATCTCTTTAACCCAAGTTTGGGCTTCAACAGGGTCAGTTGTACCTTTGAATTTCTGCTATCCTACTGATTTTAAAGTCCTTAAAGTTTGCTAAGCGATTATCCAAATTGGTTCCGGCCGATTGGTATCCTCATAAAGCATAGCTTGTGCTACCATGTTTGCAAAATGTCAGACGGGTCACTTGTTGTTGTCCTCAACGTTGTTGATGCATTCTTCTGCCCTTTGGTTTCGAGTTCGACGTCCTGGCGACATTATCTGATTAAATAAACATGAATTTAACTTACATTCTAAACCTTATCATATCAGTTTAATATTTTAAACTTGTTTCATCACTCAAACATAGATTCATATTCATTCCACGAATATTGTACATAACATAGCACATAATGCTTTAAACATCAGTTATCCCTTTACCCACTACGTAAGTCGGATTTCAGGTCTTCGACTAATACAAAAGTTGGGAACATTACATTACACGTATATATACTTATCATATTTATTACATTAAACACACCTACACAACATAACCTATACTACTTATTTATTACACCTCTTCCTTGGACAACTTTTTACTTTGATGACCTTCTATCCCACGTAGATAAAACATGCTCCTGGTTTGTAGTCGGGACAATATGAGTAGTAGTATGTCCTTCATAACCGCACGATAACATATTCTTTTCCCTTTCTTCTTATCGAATTTTCCTAAGTCATGGTCTTCTATCTTTCTTTTCCCCTTCTTGCTCGGAGTTACACACGTTGTGTTGGTTGTGGCTCCCATCTGATTAATTTGGATTTTAAGCTTATCTTTTTCTTCCATTGTTTCTATTAAAGCTTGACGCAATTGACTATTTAACAGCTTTTCTATCTACCACAGCTTTCCAGAGAAGAAACCTTGTTCCTTAGATCCTGCACCTCCACTGATGCTTGATCAGCTTCAACTTTAGTGTCCGAATCACTATCTGTCAGCTCCACCATCTCCGGATCTGGTACTACATTTTCTACAATAACAACATAAATGAAAGTTATTTTCATCCGAGCCTCTATTTCACTGTATGGCTTCGATATCAGCTCGGGTGTATGGGTTTGACCCTTCTTCATGCTATATGCATATAACAAACCTTTTCCACTAGACATCTACACACACAATTTATCTTGATTAGCTTATAGTTTATACACACAGCAAATAAGAGTTTTATTAAGTTATCTTTTATTTTATTTGACGATGAACTTAGTCAATTCATCTCTTTTTAAACTCTATATGAGCTATTTATATTTTCAACGTTTTCCTCTGTTCTAAGGTTATAGCATAAGGTCTATCCCACCTAAGGTTTTTAACCCTAAGCTCTGATACCAACCTATAGAGCCCCCAAATCCGGGTACTTGAAACCCGAACTTGGTGCTTTACGATACCATTTCTATAAGCGGAATAATACTAATAATAATAACAATAATATAAAGATCAACTTAATTTACATAATTATCAGAGTCTAGCTCCCAAGTACGTAACCTTTAAATATTCATTATAACCCATGATAGATAATATATATCATACTTGTCTTAATAAAGTTAATTATTACATAAAATAGCATTTCTCTCATTCAACAACCTTTCCCTTTTCCTTGTTCTTAGCAGAGCTCTCTGGTCGTTCACATTTAGCTGAAAACATTTAAATTAAGCAAGGATGAGCATTTGAGTGCCCAACAAGTAATAGCAATTATATATATAAGCTGACAGAATTTAAATGTTTTCTTTATACTACCCTTCTACAACGATTCAACAACAGGAAGTAATCTGCATCAATGATAATAATATATCAATTCTATACCAAATCTTTGAAACTACGTCACGGACTATAAATAGGGTTTAGTTGACATGCTATGAACATTATTTTCAATTTTCAAATAGGTTAAATGTAAATTCATTTGCAAATCGTTATAATGGACGGCACGGGGTGATCGGCCCGTTATGCCCTCGCATGATCGAATCTATATACACGCAAGAACGAGGGTATCGTTCACTGGCCCACCTTAGAAGCATAAAAAGTTTTCCCAGATAGGGATGTTCATCACTTATTCGGGTTCCAAACCAAAGGTTTTATCTTGTTCAAAAATAATCTATAATTCAACATATATGTATCACGGGTAATTGACAAAGGTATATCAACATGTGATTAAATACAATGATTATCCAAGTGGGGACACTTGTATAACCATTTATAGAAATTAACTAATGTAATATATATCCTCGAATTATCATATACTAACATGTTGATAATCAATGAACGATATAATATAGGGTTAATAATCTGTACAGTAATAATATAGTTTAGAAACATTCTTACTCATGTCCATTGCATAAAGAAAATGCAAATGTAAGATACTTGCCTGATGCACTGCTTAAGATTTGCAATTTAGATTTATCGTTTATATCACGATCTATCATTAACCAGATCATTCGTTCGATTAGAACAATATAATATAACACTTAATCTTTGATTTCAAATGATCAAAGACATAACCTAATCACATTATTACCCATGTTTAACAACCATTGAATCACAAATAATCATATATCTAATTAAATTATCTAAGTCCAGATCAATTTCTGAAATATGTTGGTGTACCGACAACTTTATCGGGTAATTATCGAGTCTAAGACTCTGTCCTGTAACTTAGTATCAGTCATACTATTTTTAAATGACTTATAATAATTTTAAAACATTTATTATAATTTATAATGAATTTTCAAATATCGAAATCATTATTAAATGATTTAAGTATAAAATAATCCTATTATCATTAATATTTAATTAATATTAAACTATTAATGAAATCTTTTCTAAAATATTAAAGTTATTTATAATAACTTGAAATACTTTTAAAGTATTAATATTACCCTTAAATGATTTTTAAAACAATTAAAATCATTTTAAAGTAATTATCATTAATATTTAAATATTAATGTACTATTTATCAAAATATTAAAAGTCATTATTTATAACTTCAAATATTTTAATTCATTTATATCCTTTTAAATGATTTTTAAATTAATAAAGCCTATTTTTAAACTATTTATTTAATATAATTATTAAATAAATTTAATATCATTAATAATAAATTAATAATTATTTATATTAAATTATTAATGAAATTATCCTTTAAATATTAAAAGTTATATTTTATAACTTAAAATATCTTTAAACACTTTATTTTCATTTAAAATGATTATTATGATATTAAAATAATTTTTAAACTAAATTATTTAGTATAATTATTAAATAACTTTAATATCATTAATAATAATTAATTAATGAAATTTACCTTTAAATATTGAAAGTTATATCTTATAACTTCAAATATTTTTAAATACCTTATTATATTTTAAAATGATTTTAATATAATAAACTCATTCTTAATTAATTTATTTAGTAAATAAATTAATGATCATTAATATTAAATAATTAATGAAATTTACTTTAAAATATTAAAAGTTATATTTTACAACTTAAATTATTTTAAATAACTTATTATCATTTAAAATGATTTTTAATATAATAAAATCATTTTTAATTAATTTATTTAATGCATTTAATAAATAAATTAATTATCAATAATATTTAAATAAATACTAATATTTATGAAAAATATATCAAATTATTAATATTTAATTTTAATAACTTAAAAATAATTTTTAAAATTATTTTTATAATTTTTCGAAAATTAATAACTATTTTTAAATAATTTTCAGAATTTTAAATAATTAATTTTAATAAAAGTGTCGCTAAAGACTGCCTATAGCAATAAAACTGTCGCTGTAGGTGTTCTTCGCGTTCTTCACACGAACCCAAAATTCATATGCAGCTATCATGGTTACTACTTTGACCAACATTAAAATCATGTGTGATGTGTTTCTGGGTCTGTTGTTTGTCAGATCATGTAGTACAAATACAAGACTACACGATCCAACAATAAACATCATCATAACTTGTATAAACAACGAGATTTGAGCCCTTAAAGTGGCTGTCAGAGCTATTCTTCATTTCTGGGTTGCCCAGAAATGAAGAACAGTACGACTGGCCTACTTTGGGCTTCCACAACTTGTAATCCTTTTGATGTTTATGTGATCTAAGCTTTGCAGTATATAGACAACATGTAAATCTAGAGATCCAATACATAAAAGCATAACAATAACAACAAAACCGTGAGATCTAGTCTCGGTCAACTATGCCGACCGTTATGTTACATGTTTTTCGGGTTACCCGTAAAAGCGTAAAACATGATCGACTTAACTAGTTATTTATTTAGGCACAATCTTCAACCTGTTTACTATATATGTGATATTAAGGCATGATCATGTAGTCTAACAAACATACTACAAAGTAGCTGCAATAACCATAACGAAGCATCAAACTACTGTCAGATCCAAGCCCTTGAAGAACTTGTCGGAGCTTTACGGGCTCATTCTCGTTTACCGTAAATGGTTTCATCAATGCTTGGCCAACGACCTTTCGACCAAGTTATAACATACAATATACAACTAATCTAGGCCTGATTCTTGATCCAGATCAAAGACTACATAACAGACTACAATATTTAACACTTAAAACACAAAAATCAAACATGTACAGAGACCTACACGTCCTGACATTAGTTGTCAGACGACTATTGAACATTTTTCCAGATTTTTCAAATCTTCAAATCCGAGCCTCTAGATGTTATGGATCTAACATCTAGCAACCCAGATCATCCTTAGACACCTTATACAACATATTTAACATAAAAAAAACAACATCTAACACATTATCAAAGGTCAGAATTCAAGCTAGGGTTTATACCTTTACTTTGATCAATCTTGATCTTAGGCTACTAATTTGTTTTTGATATTAGTGGGGCTCGGTTCTTGACTGATCTTAGGAGAGAATTTCGTAGGTTTTGGGCTTGAGAGAAAAGGTTTGAGTGTTGGACAAAAATAAGTGAACAAATGACACTTTCTCTCTCTCCAAATCTATTTATAATACTTATGTGCATTGTATATGGCTGATTGCTGGCTGAGTTGCTGTAATTTTTGAGTCACATTTGTCAAAAAAGTTGGTCACCCACTCTTCCTATTTTCAAAACCTAGTTTGTAGCTTTAATAATGCAAAGGGGCAAAATGGTCATTTGTATTTTCTATTTAATGGCAATTTTGTAACTTGTCAAACCCTTAGGGTTTATCCCTAAGGTTTAGCACAAATTGTTAGATTTTCCTACTAGGGTTTTGTGACGCCGCCAAATCCGGGTCTCTTTCAACCCGACATATGGTGCTCCACGGTGCTACAGTTCACACAAACATTCAATTGAAATGCCTCAAAAGAACGAATATGTCTTATATATATTCCAAAATAATACTACCATTCCCCAAGTTCTTTATAACCGTTACATTTGTTCTTGTCATAATATCAAATATTGTCATTACAAACCTATACTAATATATAGGCAATCTACACGTTCACTTTAGCCTTCTCTTTATCCTTGTAGAATCCTTCGGTCCATTCGGTCTAAGCTGCATTCATATGGTTGAAGCAAGAGTGAGCATAACAAGCTCAGCAAGTACAACAATTTAATTTTTAAAAGCATGCTTGAAACATAGGAATCTAATATCTTCAATAACTGGATGATAGTTACGAAGTACTATCAATACTTCAAAATAGCTTTCCTTTTTCCTTCAAAACATTTTGCAATAACAATATTCATCAATTCATCAATTCTGGTTCAAGACGTGAACGTCTTATAGTTTCTTTGAAAAGGACAACCTGACTTAAGTCCGTAAGTCCCAAGATAGCTTATTTAGTACATCTAGGTGATCAACCTATAGTACCCTATGTTGATTAACACTACATCCATTAAACGTTTGTACGTTTAAGTTGTGAAAACCTCACGTGCCCATCGAATACTCGATGAAAATACATTTGTTTATTCATATTCAGGCTTACCTTGAATCCGTACTCAATTAGTTGGCGTGGGATAGCGTTAGCAATTCTATATTGAAAGACTTGTAAACTGCTCAATCAATCTATTACGATTAGTCTAGCCGAGCTAAAAGCTGCATCGACTCTTTCTTTAAAACCATACATGCATCTCATAACTTGAATCATTTGAAAACTCAGCTAACACGAAGGTTAGACAAGCGTTTAAGAAAAACTTGCCTTCACATTGCCGCTACGGTGATAATTACGTTTCCTTTGAGTCTTTACAGTCTCTAGAATACATAATCACATAACATACCACATTAGGTCATGAATGAACATACATAGTTCCTAAAGAATCTTACCCTACTTCTCAATCTAATCCTGTATTAGATTTGTTATTATGGGTTCCGGCTTTCCGTCATTCTTTTACATCATTCTTACTAACTTTGTTCTCTTTTAACACCTAAGTGAAATTACTTCATTATTACAACTCGATTCGAGTTAATTATCTGTCCTCACGGCTTACTAACGTTCTTTACGTTATTTAAGCGAAACGCAATCGTCATTGATTAAGTATGTTTATTGCATACCGTTTGCGTTCATCTTCCATTGACTTTCTTTAACCCTAAGTGATCATATTTGGGGTTCAATTATAACTTAATAATGTTTGATTAAGTTCTTTAACTCATTGTTAACAATTCCCATTCATGTTCCACTTGTAAACATTCTTCATTGTCTATGTTTTATATCGAAATTTCATGGCCAGATTATTTTGTTGTTCAGCGCGTTATGCGCCGCCCATTATTAAGGTTTGAGATCCAGGACTTATAGGACATGCCATGAGTCCCTTTGTTAACTATCGTCATGCTGCGGCGCGAGCTTGCAGTGTCTAAAGCTCACTTTGGCCATGCGGCACGGTCATTTAAGCTTGAGTCGCACACGCGACTCGAGCCACGATAGTCTTGACAGATTTTCAACTTGCGAGATTCCTGACTCGTAACTTCTTCGTTATAAGTTGAATTGGCCTCGCTCAAAGCCTCTGATTCACAAATTATGTACTCTATACGTTCATGCAAGAATTTTATCTATTCGACTTCGTTTGCTAAAATTTCACCTATTAGTCCCTTTTTAACGAAAATGATAAACGTTCGTGAACGTTCAACGCTCGTTCCTTCGTTCTAAGTCGGAATCCGGCCATTTTCGAGTCCGCAACTCTATAATAACAAATACAACTTGTCTCCATTGAAAACTAATGTTTCCAAGCTCAATATCAAAATTCGACTTCCATTCCGAGAATTTCACAAATTCGACGATCGTCGTCTAATCGTGTGAATTCCGGCGAAACTTCGTTACTTGAGATTTTTAAACCATTTCACTTGGATTCAATCCATTATACTATCATCTTGACATACATGCTTCGTTAACTTATATCCATGATAAGTTATTAATTGTTCTTAATAAGTTCAAAACTCATAAACTTATAAACTACTTATTAAAGTATAACATACTTAATTTCTTTGTTTGTGACTTATTAATAAGTTAAGTCCTTTAATCCTTATTCTTACCTCTTATTAATCATGCTAACTTCTTAATGTAAACATATTACCACTTTTTACAAGTCCTTATACTTTCATTATTGTTCTTCACAAGTTCGTAACTTAAATGATTACGAATAGCTTATTCATGATTTATAAGGCTTATTAAGACTTAAGCCCTTTGATTCATTATTCCTACCTCTTCTTAGCATGCTTGTTCTACCAATACCCCCTTCTCTATCAATGGAAGAGAAAGAGAAACATGGTCTAAGAATTACTTACTCTTGATGAACACTTGCTAATCCTTAATCTTCTTCTTCTTGCTTCTTGAAATAACAAAGGTTAACTTCTATCTTTCCTTGCTTTTTCTCTCAAACCAATAAGCTATAAGTTGTTGGTGGAAAATCTAACAAAGGAAGTCTAGCTTTATATGTGCTTATTTTCTCTACCAAATAAGCTCTCAACTTATAAGTGGGATGAAATGAACAACACACAAAATGAAAAGGAAGCTTGCTATTTATAGGAAATTCCTAGATGAGGGTATAATGGTCATAAGGCCACTCCACCTCCTTACTATTCCTAACTTAAGCATTAAGTAAACTTGCTCTCCAATTAAATTACTTGGCCATCACAACACTTAGCCCTTAAGTTATCTTGCTCCCCACACTTTTTGCTTAGCCATTAAGCTACTTGTTTATCACTTAAGCACTTTGTGTGCTCACCACATTTACTTAGCCTCTAAGTTTGCTTGTTCATCACCTTGGGTCATCCATGGGTTGCTCCATGGTTCTTACCCATTGGATATTTACTTTGGGCCTTAGCTTAATTAATCTTAGCTTAATCATTTGGGCTTGCACATTAATTTATATTGGACTTAACCATTCTTACCTTTGGGCTTTGTCAATTCACATTGGACTTTAATATTTCCTACACAATCCTACAAATTCACTACATTGAGCTTAAAGCCTTATAACGTATAATTGCGTATTCATCTCGTATTCCTCTCGCATACCATTCAACATATACGATATACTATCATTCATACATATTTGTATAATACATCGTATCATACTCATATTCATTACTTCGTATAATACCTCGTATTATACGCTCATTGTTTTATTTCATTAATCGCATTACATTTCCTCTTCGTAAATCATTTTCCTTAAACGTTAGGTTTTTTTTAATTCCACAGGCGAAATATTATGTTTTCCATAACTGAAATATTATTGGATATTCCATCTCACCTCGATATTCTATCATTACGTATTTCTCGGAAGTTCAAAAATAATTCCCGAGCAGAAATGCGTGAATAGTGTTTTTCAAAAAATTTCTCGAAAAACTTTTATTTTCGTCTTGAAAATTCAAACACTTTAATTCTACCACGTAGCCAAAATCCTATGATGTTCTAACATTTCTAGGTCAGAGAACGACCTTCGATTAGCTTGCTCCATAAATAATTAATTAAATTCATTTAATAAAAATAAAAATTTAATTCTCAAAAATCCGATTTTCTCGGGGCGTTACAGGTTTGCACAGAAATAAAATAAAATAAATTTTAGTTTCTAAGATTTTGAAATTAGGGTTTCCTAATTATGATTAATTTTCTTATTACACTATATAGGAACATTAAGGTTTAAAATCACTAATTATAAATAACATTACTAATTCAACAATTAGGGTTTACTATTTCGATAATTAGGGTTACTAACTTAAAAAAAATTAGGGCTTAAACTATTATTTAGGGTTTTTAAATTTAGGGTTTAAAATTACTAATTAGGGTTTTCCATAATTAGCATTTATAATTCGAATACTTGTTAATTAATCAACTTATCAAAATTACAAACAATCTCGAACTCTAATTTGAATTTCAAATTAGGGTTTCTCATTTCCAAAACTTAGGGTTTTAGAAATATTATAAATTAGGATTTTATAATTAATTAGGTTTTCTAAAGATTAGGGTTTCTAGACTTTAATTAGGGTTTACCTAATTAATACATTTAATACATGACATAAATTATAGAACACGGTTATATAACAATCTTGTACTCTAAATTGAATCTCAAATTAGGGTTTAACATTATTACTAGGGTTTGGTCAAAATACACCGTAATTGACTAACCATTATCAATACGGACATACAGTACATTTTCATAGCACTGAAAAATCAAAATATAATTAATATTATATTTTATTATTTTTATACCTTGACAATAATCCAAAATTAGGGTTTGGATTCCATATCTAATTTATTCTTCATATTTAACCTTAATAATTAAGGTAAAATAATTAACTTAATAACTGTACTAAAATTCATATAATAAAATAATTATTATAATTATTCTAAAAATCACTTCATATATTATTTAAATAATATATGATTATATTTTTATGGAAAATAATTAATAAAAACATTTCTATCTTAAAATTAATTATTATAAGAATATACTTTATAATAATCAATAATTCTAAAATAAAATTATTTGTAAACATTTATGTAATAAATATATTTTTTATTTACCACATAATTACATATACATATTATCTGCATACAAATCCTCATCTTTAAAATAAAAAAATTATACGCATAAAATTTCTTATTTATTTATATAGAAAATATCCAGTCATATACACACACTTGCTTTAAATGAATAACATTTTCAGCGTACGAATAGAATAACTTAAGGATCCCGTAAAGATCAAGATGATCGATATCCAGACGAAGTGACATTCAGTATGTGAATGAGCGTGAAGATCAAGCGAAGACTTGTAATGTAGAATAATTTAATTAAACTATAGACTAGTTTAATGAACTGTTATGTATCCTTGGTGGCGTATAAAAGTCACTTTTGTAAGATGTAAATAATAATTTGATTATCATTATTTGTAATAAACGTGGTTATAAGGTAATATAACCTGGGATTTGAGAATGTATGTTGTTATATTTAACTATATAATGATGTATGTTTGGAAGGAGATGTACTCGTGATGCACGAAATTCGTGTAACAATCGAGAAATTTTGTAATTTAATTTAAATATTTATTGAATTAAATAAATATTTTAAATAATTTATTTATTGAGGAAAATAAATAATTGATGGAATTGTGATGCAAGAATTTAGTAACTAAATTGATTAATGTTAATTAAATTGAATAACGATAATTTTTATTTGAAAGATTTAATTTAATGAAATAATTAAATTAAATTAAATGTTTAATATTTAAGAAAATAAATAAATTAAATAAAATAATGTTTAAGTCTAATTTATTAATTAAATTAGATATATAATTATTTATTAATCATAAGTATAATTATAATTATTATAATTATAAGTGTAAGCTAATTAAATGGGTTACATGTGTGACAAATATAAACTATATGGTATAATATTATTAAAATAAACTTGTGGGGGAAATTTGTGTGTAACCAAACGCAGCCTTATGGTTTTTAGTTTATTTTAACTGACGCCTATTGGTTTTTCTAACTGATGTATAGGTGAGAGAGAGGGGAGTCAGTTTATATTTTTTACGCGTTCTATTTTGCATAAGGCTAACTAGTTAATAGAGAAATAGAGAAAGAGCTTGGTGTGGAAGAGAGGAAATACAGAGGTTTTGAGAGAGAGAGTTTTCTGAGATTATCAAGAAGAAGGAGAAGGATCGCTAAAGCTTGTGATCATCTTGCAAACAAATTAAGCATTGAAGGTATAAAAACCTAAGTTTATGTTTTAAATTTCTATTATGGGATTGTGTGAATTTGATATTGTGATTGTTAAATTAGTTTATGTAATTAATTGGTTGATATTTATACATGATTGTAGTAAGAGAATTCATGAAAATTATGTTGGTATTCTCGAGTTTTTTTGGGAAAAGGGGAAAGAATTGGGTGGATGATTTTTCTAGAATAATTGATAATTATGTTGTAGAGGTTCATAATTTGTTATATGTTGTCTTCAAATGGTTTTAAAGTATCAAATTCATGGAAACATTAGTTTGTGGGAGGGAAAACAAATAACAGTGGTTATACATGAAAAATGGCTTAAGAAAGTACAAAATTTCATGTTCAATATGTGTTGTAATCTGCGAATTGATGTTGGATTGTGTTAGTATGTTAAGAAATGAAAACGGCATAGTTTGAATCGTGTTAATTGGTTAAGAAACGAAGTGGTGGCGATCAAATTCGCTAAATGTGTGAAATATGAAGAAATTGGTAAAAATAAGGTTTTAATCCTCTAAATTTGGTTATGTAAATTGTTTTAGGTATTAGAGTGATTGATTGTATGTGTTATAAGGCCTTGGTTAAGTTTGTCGTGTAAGGGTTTGTCTATGTTGCTGTAGAAATTAAGAAATTAGAGTTTTTGTATAAGAGAAGAGTTTGTGATCGTGTCTCTGGAAAACTGGTTCTAATGCCGAGCGCGGGCGCGCTGCCTCTGGGCGCGGGCACGCTTGATTCAAAGGGAGACATGGCACGGCTGCGCTAGTAGTCAGTCAGACCTAGTAAAGAGCTGTTAACAACATAGCTTGGAAATTGTTAACTTAACATATTTTAATGATTTGTAAAGGACCTAAAACATGTTACAAGACGTAGTAATGTATTGTCATCACAACGCCGAAACTATAGATTATGATTTAGTAAGTTGTGAAAGTTCATAATGTGATGTCATTTGAATTGGTGTTGTTCTACAACCACCATGTTGTGTACTATGATGTAGTTGAGAATTCAGTTTCATGTTACGTGAATGGGTAGGATAATCAAGTCTTAAGTTAAAGATTATAGACTTGATTGAAATGATAAATAAACTAAATGAAATTGATGTTAGTATAACTAATTGGTATTATGATCTTAATGATATGTGTAGGATATTTGGCGAACATTTATTATACTTGTGTAGCTTACACACGAGACAAGTTCTGTAACTTCATTCTATTTAAAATAAATGCAAGTTTCATAATTCCGATAGTTGTTATTGTCAAGCAATCTTTCTAGTTCTAAATTATCATTTTTGCAAATCCTATATTAAAGTTGAGCAAGCCTATTGATTCTATCTTATGTATGGTTGAACATGCTCTTATAAACTAATTCGTTACATCGAGCGAATTTCACATTCTTATTTCTTGTTATTGCTATTCAAAGCATATACTGTTTTAAAACATTAATTCAAATGAGATTGTTCTAACTCTTTTGAATATAGTACTTTGTATATATATACCATGTCTATTCCAATGTATATTGTCGTCACTCAAACTTTGACTTAAATAATCGTGTTCAATTCTATATTATCGTGTTGAACCATCAAATAGTAAGCAGACTCTTATTGATTGTACTAATCTATGATGGAATAGTGTTCTAAAATTCTAGAACCATTGATAAGCTAGTTCCGAGCTAAACTTTCTTTAGTGCGGAAATCCTAAACTCAAACTGAGATGAACAACCCTAATATAGGGGATTTTATACGTGTAACGTTTAGATGTTTGTGCAAAATACATGGTACAAAGGGTTGATCCCCCTAAGTACCTAAAGAAGGGTCTGTATAGTCTTAATGACTGTTAAGGTTAGGGTAATAATACCTAAACACTAGGGACATAGTTCGTGGTCTTAAGACCCTCAGATATTAAAGTTCGAACTTGTTTTCTATTTTTGATTCGTAGAACAAGTTCACCATTGTTCAGCATTCGTTTTTCATTCTCATGTTATTATTTTTGCTACTCTTTATATCAGTGAGCAATTGTTTGATCACTCTTGCATTTAACACTACAACTAAAGTTGGGAAATTCGATGAGCCATCTACTAGCAAAGGAAAGGGCAAGATGTCCA